>CM065465.1:4423463-5146882 GCA_032872475.1 Leptopilina myrica (nomen nudum) | reverse complement strand
CATTAAATTTTACTTTAATTCAAATAAACTTTACCTAATTGAAATAAATTGTTATACTTCGTCACATTCAAACAAACTTTATTTAATTAAACCAAATTTTTTTTATATTAAGAAACATTTAATTTAATTGAAATAAATTTTATTAAATCAAGAATAATTTAATTTAATTGAAATAAATTTTATGAAATCAAGAAAAGATTAATTTAATTGAATTACATTTTATTAAATCGAAAAAAATTTAATGTAATTAAAATAAATTTCATTAAATCAAGAAAAAAATTAATTTAATTCTAAAAAAAGTAAATAATTATATTTAATTACAACAAAAATTATTTCCCAGCGCACGTACATTGAAAAAAAAATTCCCTCTACTTGTTTGTGTGTCTGATATTAAAACACGACTGCATATATAATATTACGCAATATATATTATATAAATTGATAAAAAATACCCGTGTCTATGTAAATATTAATACATATTCGAATGCACTTGTGTGTTATTGCAAGGGACACACACGGATGAGATAGAATATAAAGTAGAAATTATAAGCCGCGGAGTAAATTCGACCCACTTAACACTACTTAGCGCTCACGCTGAATACGTTATGTTTTGCACAACATTATATCACGGCTCCATCGTGTCTTCGCCAGCGGTAACTTGCAAACTATTTTTTTTTTCACCGCCCGAAAATAAATAAAACAATTCTTTCGAGCAGAAATTCTTATAATGTTCTTTTTTTTTGTTTTGAAAAATTATTTTAGATTGGTGTGAGAGTGCGTATACAATCGACTGGAACTAAGAGGATTAAATCTCTCTCTCTCTCTATATATATATATATATATTCATTTGAATCATTTCGAACTCGAGGATTGAAATGGATAGAAGTAATTTATCTGAGTGCATCGCTTGTGCGCGCGCGTTAATAAATTTCAAATTAAAATTTCTATATTTTAATGTTAATTCTCTATACATATATATTTTAGTTCGTTATTCATTTGAATCTATAGCTTTTCATTTCTTTTCGTCTCTCTTAATTTTTTTTTCTGCGCGAGATGGAGAAGTTTAATTTCGATATTTGCAAATTGGATTGCGTGTATTTAAAAATTATTTTTATTTTAAAGTTGAAATATTGTTTTTAAATCAGTTAATAATAATCAATCTACTTGCTATGTTTGCTTATAATTATAGAATTTATACTTTTTCTATTTTCGAATATTTTTCGTTTTAATGTTTAATTTTATTTAAATATTTACAAATAGTTTGATTTCCATGTTTTTAATTTTTAACCATCTCTATATTTTTCAACCTTTTTTTTTAACCATTTTTCGTTTTAAAAATAAAAACAATTTAATATTCATAAATTAATTTAAACACTGCCAAGTACAATCTATATTTAAATTGGTAAAAATGTTTATCTACTAATTCAAAGACTAAAACATTATTTTTTTGTCGTAATTAAATAGTAAAGATTTTACTAAAAAAAAATTAAAAAATAGTAAAAAATTTAAAAATAGTAAAAAAAAAATTAAAAAATAGTAAAAAAAATACTATACTTATTAAAATACAAAATTACTAAATTACTAACTTAATAGTAAAATTACAATTAATTACTTTTCGTGGTAAAAAAACTACTAATATTGATAGTAAAACATATTTACTCATTCAAAGGCTAAAACTTTTTTCTTGTAGCAATTAAATAGTAAGGATTACATTAATTTTTATTTAAAAAAATATTTTAATTATAAAATACAAAATTACTAACTTGATAGTAAAATAATAACAGTGAATTAATTTTTATAGTAAAAAACTACTAATTTTGGCAGTAAAATATTTATTCATTCGGAGACTAAAACTTCTTTTTTGTCGCAATTACTAATTTTTGTTACAAAAACTACTGTAATTGTAAAATAGAAAATTACTAACTTAATAGTAAAATGACAATTCATTAATTTTTACAGCAAAAAACTACGAATTTTGATAGTAAAATATGTATTCATTACTAATTTTTATTATAAAACAATTGTAATTGTAAAATACAAAATTACTAACTAAATTGATAAAGTAAAATTACAGTTTTTTTAATTTTTAGAGTAAACAAAAATTTGATAGTGAAATAGTTATTCATTCAAAGACTGAAACGTATCTTTTGTCGCAATTAAATAGTAAGGATTTTACTAATTTCCATTAAAAATCTATTGTAATTTTAAAAAGGAAAATTACTAACTAAATACTAAATTACAAAAGTAAAATTACAGTGAATTATTTTTCATAGTAAAAAACTACTAATTTTGATATTTATTAATTCAAAGACTAAAACTTAATTTTTTGTCGCAATTAAATAATAAGGATTTTACTAATTTTTATTAAAAACACTAATTTAATTTTAAAATATAAAATTACTAACATAATAGTAAAATTCCAATTAATTAATTTTTTAGAAAAAAAATTTAAATTTTGATAGTAAAATATTTGTTCAATGAAAGAGAGACACTTTTCTTTCTGTAAATTGTACATAATACAGTTTTTATTATTTTTCAGTAAGAAGAAATTTTTTTCAAAATAGAAAATTACTAGGTTGATAGTAAAATTTCTATATTAATTAATTTTCACAGTCAAAAAACCTACTAAATGTGCGACAATAAAATATTTATTTAAATTGCTAAATATTTTACTATCACAATTAGTATAGGTTTTTTCTGTAAAAATCCGAAAATTTGAATTAGTAAAAAAGTATACTACTTTAAATAATTAGTGTCAAACTTTTTGCTTATGAATTAGTAAATTTAACTGATAAATTAGTAAAAAATTACTATTGGGTGAATTAATAAATATAAAAATTAGTTGTTTTTTTACTATAAAAATTAATTAACTGTAATTTTACTTTTCTAATTTAGTATTTAGTTAGTAATTGCGACAAAAAAAATGTTTTAGTCATTAAATGAATAAATATTTTACTATCAAAATTTTGTTTACTTTAAAAAACTAATTGACTGTAATTTTACTTTATCAATTTAGTTCTTAGTAACTTAGTTAGTCATTTTCTATTTTAATATTACAATGGTTTTTTTAAAATAAAAATTAGTAATTACGACCAAAAAAAAAAAGTTTTCGTCTCTGAATGAATAAATCTTTTACTATCAAAATTAGTAGTTTTTTACTGTAGAAATAACTTCATTATTATTTTATTATTAAGTTAATAAGTTTGTATTTTACAATTACAATAGTTTTTTCAATAAAAAGTGGTAATGAATACATATTTTACTATCAAAATTAGTACTTTTTTTGTTGCAAAAATTAATTGTCATGTTACTATTAAGTTAGTAATCAAATTAGTGAATATTTTTACTAATTTAAACTTAGAGTGTAGTTTCCATATTTTCATTCTTTCTAATTTTTAAAAATATTTTCAAATTATTTACCACATTTTTAATTTAGAGAAAAATTCTGTATAGTAAAATCTACTATCTGCAAATAGTGAAATTAAATACTGTATAAAATGTTTTCTAATTCCGTAATATAAATTTTCACACACCTTTAGAATCAGTTCTCGTGTAAAAATTCTTAGCAGTCATTTTAATATTTTAAGTATAGTACGATTTACCATATACTGAAAATAGTAACAGAACAATTTTTAGTAAACAGAATTTTCTGGTAAGGAAATAAGTTAATAGTTAATAGGCAAAAGAGGAGGAAAAAAAAATAAATAAAAGCATAGTTTGTGTGTGGAATTTTTGTTGAAAAAAATAGTCAAAAAAAGCAGAGAGCAATTTACACCTGAATTGAGTTTCTAACGAGGTAGAATACTAGGCCATTTTGTAAAAGGTACGTTTGCACTTAGTGGGGAGGAGGGAGAGGAGGAGGAGGTTGGCTATATACAGGGGAACGAAATCTGCATATAATATTGATGCAATTTGCCATTAGAATAGCAGCTAGTACTGTCTAGGATGTGGGCTTTATTCTGTATGCAGAACTGAATGGACCGGTTCAATTAGAGAATCATAACTTGTCATGATGGGGTCATCCTGCAGATATGACTGTATTTATATATGTGTATATATATAAATATATATATATATATATATATATATATATATATATTCTCATATATATATTCACATACATGTGTGTATTTTGTACTACTTGGTCAGGCCCCTTTTATTGCTGTGTGCGTGTGCCCACTTTTATTACGCTAATCCATCGCCTCGAAATGCAAAACTTCCACGTGGAGTGCGTAATATTATTCCAACTCCCTTTTTCCTGTTCGCATTTTACACACACAGGCACACATCTTATGTATTTCATCTCGACATTTCCATTCGTAGAAAAAATTTAATCTTATTATCCAAATTACAAACTCAGGATTGCTACAAAATTATTATTTTTCCTGATTTCGATACGAAATTTTGATTTCTCCTTTGACCTTATAGAATATTATCTGATTTACTCTTAAAATAATTATTTCATAAATAATTAACCAAATTGAAGTCCACAACGTTAATAAACGAAAAAAAAAATTATTCACCAAGTAAATTAATTAAAACTAATGCATCAATATGGTGAAAAAAAAATATTTAAGGGCATTTGAACCATTCTGACGACACAATTAGTGAAAAGCATGTGTGATTTACAAATGTGACGTCATAATGGTTCAAATGCCCTTAAACAAAAAGATTGATGTTTATGTTTTGATAATAATAATTGTTGTATAATTAAACATTAAATTAAAAATAATATTTTATTACATTAAATAAATTTTTTTCGTTGATAAACGTTGAGGACTTCAACTATTCGTTAATTATTTAAGAAACTCAAAAAAATCTTCTCTTACATTTATTCACGAATTTCTTGTATTATAAAATTATTCAAAAACACCAATAACTTCTTTTTCAATACAAAAATATTTAATCACTATTATTTTCGACAGGAATAGTTTTTTTCAAAATTTCAAATTCAAACTCTAGGAAATTAAATAACAAAACCGACTCTTTGTTATTACAAAAAAAAAACAGAAAGCACTCGCATGAGTAATAAAATCATTAGGTTTTTCTATTAAATATAAATAAAAATGTGTGCATTTGTTTATTAATTAAATATAGTAAGAATTTAATTAATTTTTGGTAGAAAAATACAGTAATTTAATAGTAGAAAAATACTAATATAATATTTAGAATATCTATAAATTATAAAACTGAAACTTGTATTTATTTATGTATTTTTTATTTATATCTAATATTATTATATCACAAAATTTTAAACTAAGCAATTAACTAATTTTTTTTTCTATTCAATTTTTACTAGAATATTCTCTACGAGAATTTAATTTTTGAAGAGAATTTGAACCATTATGTGACGTCACAAATTTTAAATCAAATACTTTAAACAAATTGTGACGTCACAATGGTTCAAATGCCCTTGAATACGAAAATAATTTATCGAATAATTAAATCTTTCACAAAATTGAATTTTTTTTATCAATTTTAATAAAATCTTTAAAAATAATTACATTTCTCGAGAAATTCAATTGAAATTGTATTAAACCTAATTGAAATCATTATTTATGAAAATAATTGAAACTCAGAAAAAAAATTTAATTATTTTTAAAAATAATGGAATTATTGCGAAGAAATTTGTAAAATTGTTATTATTTACGAAAAAAAATTAAACGTTTTCTTTCAATTAATATTTGATTTATAAATAATTGAATTCTTTTGGCAAATTATTGAAATTTTGACAAGAATTTTATTAAAATTTTCGATAATAATTGAATTTTAGAAAAAAAAATATTATTTATAAGGGTAATTTTGCCATTTTAACAGGAATTTTTTTAATTTTGGAATAGAATTGAATTTCTGCGAAGAATTTTATTGTTTTTAAAAATAATTGAATTTCTGCAATGATTTGTAATTTCTCCAAAATTAAATATTTTTTAATGATGTTTTTAACTAAAATTTTTTTATACACGAAGAAAGAACATATAATACATATAAATTGTGAAAAAGAATTTCACAAATTGGGGGAAAATGCGACAAAGCAAAATTTTGATATAAATGATACTAAACTTTAAAAAATTGTTGTGAAATTTAGTAAAGTCATTATTAGAAATTAATTAATATTCTAAATATTTGCCATAATTATACTAAATTTTACATAATTTTTTTTTAAACTTTGGTATTTTTATATCAAAATTCCGTTTGTTGCACTTTTTCCCCAAAATTATAAAATACTTTTACAAAATTCAATATTTATTTTCTCTCCTTTCATACAAGTAATTTTTGACAATTAAATACATATTAAATATTATCTGATTTCAAAAGAATTTGAATTATTAAAATTTATCAAAAATTCAATTTTTTTTCAAATTGTAAATTAAAACTTTTTGAAGTTCATCAATTTGTAGAAATTCTAAACGCAACTCTTTTTAAAATTCAATTAATTTGGAAATATTTAAGTAGAATAATTCACCAAATAATTTGAAATAATAATTTTATTCTTATTTAAATTTATTTTTTTAAGCATTAAGTTATTTAAAAAAAAATTATTATTAAAAAATAAATAAAATTCTTCTGTTAGAATTCGTGTTAATTTCATGTAGTTTACGAGGCAGAAAAAGACACTAAAATTTCGTATTTTCTAATAATTTACAAGCAAGAAGAACTATTTAATGATTTTATTATTTTAGATTTTTAATATTAAACTAAAATTTGAATTTAAAAGGAAATAAATAAATTTCATTGATTTTAACGTTCAAGAACTTTACGCTCATGCAAAAAAAAAAGATTTTCTAATTTCAATCGCATTTAGACAAGTTCTATCGTAATATTATCCTTAGTAAAAATTTATTTCCCATTTCACGACGATAAGATTGCAAAAAGGCGTAAAACAAATTTACAGCAGAAACAAATACATAATTCTAATTTCACAATATTTTTTTCCCTACAAAAAAAAAAACGTATAAAATTTCCAAAATTCATTAAACAATAAAAAAAGAATTTAAAAATTTAAACTCAATATGTAGGAAAATTTTTTGACAATTGAAGGGAAAATTCGTAAAACAATTTCCAATATTTACAACATTTATAAAGATGTATATTTTATATCGAAACAAAATCTAGAAAAATTTATTTCCATATGTACATGCGTATGTGTGTGTGTGTGTCTATGTATAAGCGAACGATGACCAATGCTCTCGCAATTGAATCGAAAAGTTCGTCGTACGTGTCCATATATTTTAGATTGGATTGAACGATGACTCTTTCATCGATTCGAATCAATGGATCTTATGACTTATAAGCTTTTTACGAGTTGAATTTTATTCATACTGAAAAATACACACAGACACACACACAGCTTTAATAAAAGCTGCAGAGAATATAATACATGATAAATTTTTACTGTATATTAAAATTGACAAGGAAAAAAAGTAAAGAGTATTTTTACAAATTTTTCTTCGTTTTTAACATAGTTGAAAATTTAAAATTCGAAAAGTAGTAATTTAATGATTTAAATTATCGTTAATGTAGTAATTTTCTTATTGAAATTACAACTAATAATTAAAATTACCGTTTATGATAACCACCGGTAATTAAAAGTACCGTTCATGATAACCACTAGTAAGTAAAACTACCGTTTATGATAACCATCGGTAATTATAACCACCGGTAGTTAAAATTATTTTTTATGATAACCATCGGTAATAAAAATTACTTTTTATGATAACTACCGATAATTAAAATTACCGCCTTTAGTAATTAATACAGACGGTACTATATACAGAGTGAAACAATTTATGATAACTACCGGTAATTAAAATTATCGTTTGTGATAACTACAGGTAATTTAAATTACCCTTCTCTAATAACTACCGGTAATTAAAATTACCCTTTATGATAACCACCAATAATTAAAATTACCCTTTATGATAACCACCAATAAATAAAATTACCCTTTATGATAACCACCAATATTTAAAATTACCCTTTATGATAACCACCAATAAATAAAATTACCCTTTATGATAACCACCGGTAACTAAAATGACCGCGTCTATAATAATTACTACTGACGGTACTTTTCCAAAGTGAAACTTTTCTAGAAACTACCGTCGACTAAAACATCCAATGATTGAAAATACCGTCGCGTCGCTTGTAAATAAATGAAGAAAACTAGGAAAACTTTACAACAATTCAATTATTACTGTATATGTTGGTAATTTTTTTCCCTCTTTTTTCTCAGTAAATAAAAAATTCTAAGATAATTTTTTTTCTAAAGAAAGAACAACTAGACGCATGTGAGTATACTTGGACAATATATATACATGTATATATAAACAGGTCGACATGTTTCTGTACTGCGGTAAAATATAATGACAGAGTGTGTACTCTCTCTCTCGTCTTGTGTGCGCGGGGGGGAAATTGAACAAAAAGAAAAGAAAAGAAAAAATAAAAAGAAAAAAAGAAGTTTCAGAAGAGAAGAGTTTAAACTTTAAAGCAAAGAGAATTCTAGGTGGGATATTGTGTATCGCGATTATCGACGCTTCTTTGCAAAATAAAAGGGCGAAAAACGCGCACCGTGACGACGATGTTACTTTTATAATGGGGTAATAAACACTAGGAACAGTAAAAACTTCTTCAAGATGGAAAATGAAACTATACGGATATATATATAAAATATTGTATATATATATATAATACGAAAATAAAACTCACACGAGGTAAATATAAAATCTCGGAATTATTTCATAGTCGATGAATCTTATGCACACTGCAAACACAAACATAAACATTTGTACGTAATTACGACGTATGTAACGAATATAAAAAAAAGTCTTTTTAATATTTATTTACTAAACAGTAAAAAGCGTTTTTTTGAGACACAAAGAAATGTTTCGATTTTTTCAATGAATTAAATTCACCCCCTCAGGTCTGTTTAATTTTTTGACTTTTAAAATTAGAAATCGTTGTTCTTGGCAGAAGGTATCAGATTTCTACAAAATTGCGATGTTGAAGTTCACAACGTTTATCAACGAAAAAAAATTCTTTAATGTTAAAAAAATATTAGTTTTAATTGTATATTTAATTATACAACAATTATTATCAAAACATAAAGATCAGTATCTTTGTTTAAATATTTTGCTGTAAAAATTGATGCATTATTTTTAAATAATTTACTTAGTGAACAATTTTTTTCGTTGATCAACGTTGTGGACTTCAACTTGGTACAAAATTGGTTCTTAGTCAGTAGAAAATTCGTATCAAATTGAATCAAAGTGATGAACAAATTGAGTAAAACTTTTATCCAAAATTGTACCAAAATGTACCAAAAATTGTCAACACATTCCAGACAAATTGATACCAAACTGGATTAAATTGACAATAAATAAATTCTGTCGAATTGATACCAAATATTGATACAAATTGATGACCAATTCCGAATCAAAATCCTACCAAATTGCATCGAATTATTAACATATTCAGTCAAATTAATGATAAATTGAGTCAAACTAATTCCAATTTGAAAACAAAATGAATAAAATTGATGAAACATAAAATCAAGTTGATAACAAATGCAAATTGATTATAAATTCAGTCAAATTCATTCCATAATGTAAGAAAAGAATGTATTGAATTAAATTGTTAACATTTCTGGCGAAATTGATACCAAACTGGATCAAATTGATGATAAATTTAGTCAAACTGACTCGAACTTGGTACCAAATTCATGACAAATTAAGTCAAAGTAAATTGATACTAAATTAATCCAAATTTATGCCAAATTTTTTGATGATAAATTTTGTAAAACGAAGTCCAACTTACAATTAGTACCAAATTGAATAAAATTGATGACATATGGGATCAAAGTTAATTAATACTAAATTGGTCCAAATTTATGCCAAATTAAATCAAATTCATACCAAATTGGAACAAAAGAATGTAATCGTAAACCAAAATTTTATTAAGTTGGATCAAAATGATGTACCAGAGTCGATGAAACTAATACCAATTTTAATTAAATTTGATGACATATTGAGTCAAATTAATGACATATTGAGTTAAATTAATACCAAACTGAATCAGATTGATCCACAATTTTGACAACAATTCATTGTAATTAGATACTTTCAACTCTACAACTACAAAATTAGTTAAAAATAATTATGTGTAATTAAATCTTAACTTACTGATTGCTTCAATAATTAGAAAAAATTAACTAATCACAAGAATAAAAACTAAAAAAAATAGTCAAACTTGATGAATTGAATTAATTACCATTAGTTAAAAAGTTTTATTTATTATTGCCATATCATGAAAGTAAATATGACTAATAATAATTAAATAGTAATAAATAATAATTCATCATTATTAGTTGTAATTAATAGAAATAGTACTTTTCGAATCTGTCACTAAATTTTTCAATAAAATTAACTCTGTAAATCTGAATTAATAAAAATTAATTCCCTTGAATTAGTAACTTTTGCTAGTGAATTTATACAACTACTATTTATTTACTAATTAGTTAATTTTTAGTAATAAATTTGTAGAAATTACTACTTATTTGCTGTACACTAATTAAAAAAAAAATTCGTCACTAATTCAAAATAGTAAATATTTTATATTTTAAACAAATTTTTAAGTAATTCAAATTGGAAAACAAGTAAACAATGAAGTTAATAGTGGATTTTTAGCAGAAATTAGAAAAAATGACTAAACCGTTGCTTGGAATTATTTCGAACTAAACAATATGGAAAAATTTGCATATACTCTAATTTACTCTCTAAATTTAAATTATTAAAACTGTTTACTTTTTAGAAAAGTCACTGATTTTTTGCTTCTGAATTAGTAAAATTTACTAATATATTAGTAGAAATTACTATTTATTAGTAAAATTTACTATTAAATCAGTAAAAATTACTGTTTATTAGTCAAATTTACTAATAGTTTAGTAAAAAGGACTATTTATTAGTAAAATTTAGTATTAAATTAGTGGAAATTACTATTTATTCGTAAAATTTACTAATAGATTGGTAAAAAACACTCTTTATTAGCAAAATTTTACTAATTCAATAGCAAAAATCTAGTAAAATATTTTACCAATTAAAATTTAAAGAGAAGAAAAATATGTAATTACAATTTTTTTTTTGCTAAAACAAATTACTAATTAAATGCAATGATTTATTAATAGATTATAACAATGCCCTTGAAGTTATCTTTCGGGGTTGTTACAATTAAAAATAACACTAATTTCACTTCCTTCAGTTACCTCACAAGTTAAAAATAATGTCCAACCTAAAATATGAAAAAACTTGTTTATTCTTCAGTGCAAAAAAAATCTAAACTAGATCTTCGATTTCTTCATTAAAAATTTAAAATAAAAGCAAATTACTATTCGGTATCAAAATTTGTACTAAATTAATTAATTTTATATATAAATTAATTAATAATATAAATTAATTTTCTTTATACAGTGTTTTTATTTTTGGCAACATAAACATTTTAGTCGCTGAACGTCGACGCTAACTTCAAGGACCTTAATAATAAATAACAGCAAAGTAATAACTACATAATAATAAATAATCGATAAAGTAAAATTTTTCCCCCCTTAAAAATAAATCTGCAGACCAATTAGAAAATTAATTGTATTTCCGCACAGAAAAAAAAACATCTTTCTTTGTTGTATGTCAGCTTCTTGAAAACTGGAAGTTCAATGTGATTATAAGTGCGATACTCGCTCGATAGTCGCGCGAGTGAAACAACCTATGCGAAATTCTAAATAAATTCCAGCGTCACTATAAAGCCGTTTATTTTATTAAAGCATGCGAAATATAAAAGGAGAAAGAGTAAGTTTCAATGAAAAATTAATGTTTAAAGTCTTATTTATTAGAATTGTAAATCATCGTCCAAAGAATCTTTATATTTTTTTTTCTCTACACACTAAAATCAAATGCGCGCCTTGGACCACATCTTCCATGTTATATGAGTGTTTATAATGAAAGTCTTGTGTAGAAATAACTTTACTTTAACCCGAAATTTATTTATTAAAGAGTTTTTGTATGTTTCTTCAGCTGTATTTAGGGTTATTTTCATTTTATATTTGAAATTATTCTCGGAATTATTTACCGCGAGCGCGCGCACTTTATTTGAACAAGGGATTTTTTTTTCTTTTTACTTATTTTTTCTAAGTATTTCTATATAATTCTATATCTTTTTTTTTAGTTTTTTTTATTTAAGACAAAGTTACATCAAAATAATAAAAAAAAAATTCGACGCCGATAGAATATTCTTATCATAAAATTTCGTCGCCAGTAGATTCGTTATCTGTCTCTAAAGAAGGACCGAGGAAAGATTCGTCGCGCATTAATTGTATTTGCAGGGAAAACAATTCTTTTGAAAGTGGAACGTTATATTGCCTGATAGCATTTTACAATAAATAAGTCATCAAGCAGGTTCACGGCATTTTATTATTATTATAGCGATAACAATATTCTCGGGAGATTAATTAACCGACAAGATTCCTTTTACAAATATTAAATATGAAAATTACTTTCAAATTTTATTTATTTATTTTTTTCGAAATATACGGGTCTTAATTTTTTTTTCTTTTTAAATTTAATATTATAATATTTATTCTCGTCGACTAAAGAATCTTTAGTCGAGTGGAAATTTTTAATGTTACTTTATAAAATTTTGAAATTGTTGAATTTAAAATTTTATTTATCTTTCCATCAGAATTCTTTTTTTAAAATCAAATATTTCATCAATTCCGATTTAATTTTCAGAAGGAGATGAATTTTCTAATTTTGAAATCGAAAAGATTATAAATAATTTTGATTTAAATAAATTTATTTTTATAGACTCTAAAATAGCTTTTCAATTCAATAATAATTAAAAAATTAAAATAACACTTTCATTAGAAATCAAAAAAATAATTCTGAATTCAATTGAAAAAATTTCCATCGTCTACAAACTATATTTTTGAACGTTCGAAGATTATTTTTAAGCCAAATTTATTTTTTTACAATTAAGTGAAAATTTTAAGCATTCAAGTTACATTTTTGATGGGGAAAAGGTTTCTTCAGCTTTTTATAATTCTTTTATGATTTAAAAATTATTTTAAAAGTTCGAATAAATTTGCCAAACTATGAATTTAAAATATTTGAAACATTGAATTTAAATTTAGAACATGACAATTAAATAAAAAAATTTTGAATTTATATAAATTATTTTCAAAATTAGAAAAAAATGTTATATTTCGAAACTTCAAACTTAAATTTGAAAAACTATCACAATTTTAATTTAAAACTCCACAATTTCAAGAGAATTTTTTTTAAATTGTAAAAAAATGTTTTCAAAAATTTGAACAAATTAACAGGACTTAAATTTTGAATTTAAATTTTATATATTGTAAAACTGTTTCAGTTTACATTTTAAAAAATCTATAAAATTCCAAAAAATTTCGTTACTTTGAATTCAAATTCGAATCTAGAAAAGTTTCAGATTTAAAAAAGTACAATTTAAAAAAATTTTTTCATTTTCCAATTTTGAATTTTATTTTCAATCTACCACTTTTAAAATTCTCTTCAAAAATTCAAAACATTTTTCAATTTCAAATCTTTTGAATTCCTAAAATTTCAATTTTTAAACTTGAAATTCAATTTCTTATCTCAAACTTTTAACTGTCGTACAAATTTTAAAAACTTTAAAAATTTTATTAAATTTAAATAAAAACTTTTTAAACTCTCAAACTTTTTTAAACTTTAAAACGTTTTCTTGAATTATAAGAAAATTTTTATATTCATTTGAAATTTGATAAACTTTTTAAAATTTAAATATTTTATCAAACTTTAAAACTTATTTCAATTTTAAAATATTTTCCTCAATTTTAACAAAGTCTTGAAATTTGAAAATTAAAAAACTATTAAAACTTTTCAAACTTTAAAACGTTGTTTTGGATTATAAGAAATTTTTTGAATTTCTTCAGAATTATTCATGAAAGGAACTTTTCATATTCACTTGAAATTTAAAAATTTTAAAAACTCTTAAAACTTTTTTAAACTTTAAAATTTTAAGAAACTTTAGAATTTTCTCTGAATTATCAACGTAAAAAAACTTTTTATATTCACAAAAATTTGTTCAAACTGTACACATTTTAAACAAATCTAGATTTATTTTTTGCCTTTTTTTTGCAGATTGAAAACAAAGTCCTAACATTAAAAAAACAATTCTTTTCAGAACAAAAAAAAAGTTTTCCCAAAATTTTCGATTTGCAGTAAAAAAAAGAAATCCTACAATCAATTTACGTCAACAAAAAAAAAATCTTGAAAAAATGCAAAAGTTTATCTATAACTTCTCTTGATTCTCTTATTCTTTCTTTTGACTCTAACTCCTAGAACAAAGTCTACAACAAGTAAAGGCGTTTCACTTGAGCAAATATCAAAACGTATAGGAGATAAAGTTATTTACACATGTGTGCATCAGGTACTCGGATGCTGAGCGCAGATGGGATGAGAGTGAGAGTAGAGAGAGAGAGATAAAAGATACACAGAAGGAAGATGCTGGGGGCATGCGTCTGTGAGAGATCTTGGACGATTTATATTTAATCGCACGCATGCGCGCGCTCTTTAATGGAGCTTACGTCTTGTCAGGACGTTTGTTGATACGATATAACGCTTGTTACGATCATGATGATGATGATATTAATAATAATAATAATAATAATATCGAGTGAACGCGACAACGAGGATGTCTATAAGGTATACTACTAAACGGGTGGGAAGAAGGAGAGGAGAGTTTGGCGTCAGGCACTTTAATGGATTTCATTATCGCTCGGACATTGTAATGCAGGGGGGAAGGAAGGGGGTAGTAGCTTGGGACCCCAGTGGACCGTCGCGACGCTCCGGCGTATTTCCCTTTAACGACTGGCAGATGCGATGCTCTCTACGTGAGATTCTAATTACTATCGTTATCGCTTTTGCAACTTTAACCTATTTAATAAGCCACAATCTCACTCGCGATGTCACACAAATGTTTTTTTTCCCAAACACTCTTCTTCTCTTTTTATTAACTATTACTATTACTATTATTATTATTATTATTATTTCTTTGTTTTGACTATTATTATTTTTACTATTATTATTATTATTTTTATTATTATTATTATTATTTTTACTATTATTATTGTTATTATTGCTTCCTCATACTGAGGAAGTATTGTAATACCAAAATTTTTCGACTTCGATTTTTTAACATATCTTTATGTTATTTGACTTCAGGAGTTCAAAAATGACATGATGTAAACATCATATTTACATAAATTTCTCCAAATTATAAAGAGCTTTTGGGCTGAATTTTTTTTTAAATTGTAGGTCTCATCTGCGGACATAAAATGAGAGTACTTTGAGATAGATTAATAAAGTTTAACTATTTATTTTTTTGATTTTTAATTTTTCAAAAAAACGTTCTTTGCCCTTAACTTTAAAAAATATTAGGACACCTATGAATGTTTTTCTCTAATTTTTTAGTTTTTTTTAGACGCATCTTTTGAGCTCAGAATGAACATTTTTCGTTCATATTCACCGGAGATATTAAACTTTTAAAAATCAAAAATTTTTGGAAAATAAGACTTTTTTGAAAATTTTGTTAAAAAATGTAGAAATAACTTGGAAACAATAGCTACCAACTTGTAGAGTATTAAAAAACCCTTCGATTGACCTATTTTTGAAGCTATTTCGATTAGAAATAAAGAAGTTATTGATATTTTAAAAAACAAAAATTGTGAAAAAAAAATTTCACGTGAAAGTATTAAATAAAGAGAAAAAAATATTACAGCACTTAAGAATAATTGTTCAAAATTTATACTTTATTGTTATTAACATCTCTATGAGGAAGCAAAGTGTTAATGAAATAAACACAACAAGATTTACGAAAACGAATGAAATGAGTACCAAAAGTAGAACAAAAATTTATAACTTGTTTTTATTTTTATTCCTACTATCAGGTTTTATTATTTTTTACTATTATAATTACACTGAGAAAATATTTTTTATAATTTAAAAATAATTAGTCAACCAAAAAAATATGTCTGAACTTTGAATTAAACATATTTTACAATTGAGTTAAACATAATTTTTTATTGAATCAAATTTATTATGTATTGAATCAAAATTATTATGTTTAATTCAAATATATTATTTTCTCAGTGCACTATTTTTACTATTATTATTTTTATTATTGTCAATGCTTTTATTTTATTGCTTTTATTGAATCAAAATTATTATGTTTAATTCAAATATAATTTTTGGTTGACTGCGTATAACAAGGATAATTATGTTTGATGCAAATATATTGTTTTCTCAGTGTATTATTTTTACTATTATTATTTTCATTATTGTCAATGCTTTTATTTTTTTCTACTATTATTTTTTATTATTAATAAATTAGAAAATGTATTCGATAGTAAATAATTTAATAACTTTCACAATATTTAGAAATTGAAACCTAAATTGTGCTTTTTTGGCCACTTTTAAATTATATTGTTCTAATTTTTTTTTATTAATTGTTTATATTGTTTTAAGTTATACTGTTTTTACATGAGTAAATTTTATTACTATAGAGTTATAGACAAAGCAATTTTTAGTGTAAAAAAATAAAATTTAATGCAAATCGTGGTAAATTTTATGTCAAAAATCAGTAAATTTGTTCTTTACAAATTAGTAAAATTTTATTACTTAGTATGAAAAATTTAACCTTAGTTTGAAAATTAAATAATATTTTAATTTATAAATTTTTATTTTTAGTGTAAAAAATTTATTTTTCTAATTTTAAAAGTTTTAGACAATTTTTTAGTGCAAAATATGTAAATTTTAGTGTATATTTTAGTAAAATTTAAAAATTTAGTAATTTAAAAACTGTATTGTTTATTATACAAATTTCTAAATTTAATTGAAAAAAATTCTAAATTTTTTGTATAGAAAAGAATACAAGGATCATAGTATTCAACATATTTATAAATTATAATAATGATAATAATAGTAATCAACATTTTCCGATATTTTCTTTTAACTTAATTAATTACCAATTCCGTAAAAATACTGCGAAGCTGATAACTTTCGTTAAATAAGCGAATTGAGAATTTTGCAATTATTCTTTGAATTAATTATGTATTTTCCTTGCAATGTATAATAAATATATAATATATATATAAATATAATTACTTACGAAATAAACTACACAGGAAACATATATTATTCAACTCACCTGAAACAAAAAAAGAAAATATATTAGAATTATTAACAAAAGAATAAAAAATGAAAAGGAATAATAATTTAGAAAAATTATTTATGTCATAATTATTATCAAAACTTATTATAACTAATAACTTATAAATTTATTAATTATAAATTTGTTTAGAAGTTTTGGTTAATTTTAGTGTAAAAAAAGAAAAAAACTATAGTACATTTTCCTTCAACTGTTTTGAGTCAATTTTAGTATTAAAAAAATTGTATATTTTGGTAAATTTTACTGAAAAGTTTGATAAATTTTAGTTGAACAGTTTCGGTAAATTTAAATACAAATATAAAATTAAAATTAATAAATTATTAATAAACTACTTAATTAATTAATTATTATTAAACTTCTAAAATTAATAAATTATTAATAAATTACTAAAAAATCATTAATTGATAATTAACAATAAATTAACAAAAATTACGTCAAATTTAAAAAAAAAATATATTTCTCCCTGAATATTAATTTCAGTGACATTAGCGCCAAGAAAGTTTTGGAAAATTGAAATAATTATGAAATAATGGCAGAACAAACTCGATTAAAAGTTTATTCAAAAAAAAAAAAAGAAAAAAAAAGTTTAATCAAGAAGGAAAATGTTCTTCGCTTGTCTTTTAATAAGATGCCAAGATTGGTTTTTATGTATAGCGCAATATATAGCGTGATCATGCGCTTTTTTTAATAATAAAAAAAAACATTAAATGTTTATTATGATCGATTTTTTTTAACAACTTTAATTACAAATAACAGTGAGACATTGATTAATGACTTTATTTTCAAAAACTCTAGATCGGAAACTTTTATAAGTTTAGTCAATAAAAGAATTAATTAAAAAAGACAATTAATTATTATTTCCCTTTTTTTTAACGTTACGTATATTTACACTCTCGGGAATAACAAAAGCCACTGTGTGTGCGTATATATCATTTAACGAAACTTTATATACCCACGTAAATATTTAAATACAAACGGAATATAAATTTAAAAAATTTTTTGAATTTCGTTTTAAAAACATTCTTTAAATTTCGTTTTAAAAACATTCTTTAAATTTTGTTTGAAAAACATTTTTTAAAAATTTCGTTTTAAAAACATTTTTTGAAATGACTTTTTTAAAAATGTTTAAAAAATATTTTTTTATTAAAAATAAATTTTTCTGCAAATCATACATTAAGAAGGAAAAAAATACATCTCCTATGATTATACTGAACGAATAGGAAAGATTTTACATACAATTTATTTCTATTTAAATATCATTTATATAATTTGAAGATATTTTTTTCTTTCTTTTTTAATAAACGAAAACCTGTTTTTAGCAAAATCATCATTTGAATTATGCATAAAAATTCCAGAAAATTCACATATGATTAATAGGTACATTTTTGCATAAAAAATACATTTTTAATCGAATATAATATTTATATAATCAAATGAAAAAAAAAGGAGTACTTTATTTATTCAGAGACACGATTCAAATGTGTCAATAAAACATTTTTTTAATTCCATCAATGTCGCTTTGTCAGCTTTTTTTCTCTTGTATTAATTCAACAGTATTGTATTATAAATAGTAATACCTAACGACGATTGTAAATTATTACGGTAATCTTTTTCAATCCACGCTAAGCGAAAAGTAACTAAAAATAGTTTATTGAGAAAAAAAAAATTACTACCAAATTACATTCCAGTGGGGAAAAAAAATTTTTGTTATCTTTAAACACTTTCTGTAAGTCGTAGTCATATAGACGCGGGCATATTTTTTCATTATTTTCATTATTTTTATTGTTTTAAATTATTTCAATTATTTCACGAAAATTTATAATAATTTTCATTTTCTGATATTCAAACGAAATTTATATATTTATTTTAATAGGCTTTAACTATATATTCTGTATTTTAATTATCTTAATTATTTAATAAGGTCTAACGATTTTAATCATTTTGTATATATGTACGCTTTTGCGAATTTTAATTATTTTCTCCAGAGTATAATAATTTCAATTATTTACTACAGTTTAATGATTTTAATGATGTTATATGATTTAATAATTTTAATTACTTTTTATAAACATTAATTCTGTTAATTATATTAAATACGCAGCGATAGTTGGGAAAAATAATCTACTTCGCCGATATTAAATTATTATCGAACATTTACTAATTAATCTAATTTAATAAAGAAATTATTTTAATTAAATTCTTCCAGAATTAATATTTTTAATTAACATTTTTAAAAATATTTCTAATCAATACTTTTAAAAATATTTCTAATCAATACTTTTAAAAATATTTTTAATTAATACTTTTAAAAATATTTTTAATTCATATTTTTAAAAATATTTTTAATTATCCTTTATCTTCTTTTTTGAAAATTCCATTTTATTCGTCAAATCGATTTTTTTCCAAAAAATTTCTTTTATTTATCCTAATCTATATTTTATTTCTTCTAAGTTTTATCCCTAATTAATTTCCATGGAGAAAAATTATTTTATTTTTAAAGATTAGATCCTGTAATTAACTTTTTTATAGAAAAAATTAAATTTTATCGTAATTAACTTTTTTTGTAGAGCAAAATTGTTTCACTTCATCCTAATTAAGTTTTTTTCACAAAAAAAAAATATTATTTTATTTAAATATTATCGCAACTTTTCTGTAGAAAAATTTAATTAAATTTTATCGTAATTAATTTTTTGTACAGAAAAATAATTTCATTTAAATTTTATCCTAATTAGTTTTCTTTTTTTTTGGAAGAATAATTATTTTATTTAAATATTATCGTAATTAAGTTCTTTCTGGAAAAATTTAATTAAATTTTATCGTAATTAATTTTTCTTTTAACGGCAAACTTATTTAGAAAAAAAAAAAAATATATATATATATATATATATATTGCACCGTAATTAAGTTTTATAAGAATTTCTATTAAAAAATTTTTTTTTACATTTGTTGTGCAAATTCTTTAATTAATTTATAATTTAAATCGACATTTAATTACCGAATATTTGAATAATTTAGTTTTTTCAATTTAGAAAATAGAAATTCAATTTTTGATCAATTTAGAGTGCTATTTGAGAATAAATTTTTTTTTCAGTGAATAAATTTCTTTTTAGTGAATAAATTTTTCTTTTTTTTCAGTAAATAAATTCCTTTTTTTGTTTTTGAATAATTTCCTTTTTAGTGAATAAAATTGCTTTCAGTAAATAAATTATTTTTTCCCCCTCCTTGATAAACAAAAATATTTTTGCCTGCTTTTTTAAAAAATTGAAATGATGCAAGTTGTTCTATTATTAAAATGTCTTTATGGAAGGAGGAAGGGGAGGGAGGGTCTTATGGTTGTAGTTGACAGAGCAAGTGTCATGCTTGAATTCAGATAATTTACTGTCCCTGGGAGGTGAGCGCAGAGGGTGAAAGAGACTAGAGAGGGGGGTTAGAGGATTCTGAATATTATGCACGTATGCAGCATAACGCAGACACCCACGTGACGCCTCACTGCGAGAGGTAGATTATTAATGAGCGACGGATAATTAAGTCATTAATATTTAAGGAAACAGAACGAACTAAGCGACCAGTGCGACAGTTCTCTTGCTCGAAATTTTTTACCCGCTTTTTTTTCTCCATTTCACCTCTTTTTTTCTTTTGTTTTTTTTTTTTTTTTGTTTAAACTTATCTCAGGTAAAATTTTATCCCCCCTCCTCCACATATTTCTACCCGTGCCATTATTTTTCTTTCTTTATTATTTTCCCCTTTTTTCTCTCAATTTTTTTTTTTTGTTGAATTTCGTTTTCTAATTAGAAATAAATTTATGATTCTTTTATTATAATATTGTACTATAAAATATATTATTATATAGTGCTACATAATAATAATATTAGTGTTAGTATCAGTATTATTAATATTCTTATTATTCTTATTACTTTAATTATTTTTATTGCAAAATAAATTTTAGAGCTATGAAAAAAATTGACAATAGTTTTCTGAAAAATTCTGGGAAAATTCGAATTATTATTATTATTATTACTTTCACTATTTTTATTGCAAAATAAATTTAAAAGATATGAAAAAATTGACAATTGTTTCGTGAAAATTCAAATTATTTGAATTATTATTATTGTTATTTTCATTGCAAAATAAATTTAAAAGCTATGAAAAAAATTGACAATTGTTTCGTAAAAAATTCTGGGATGGATTCAAATTATTAGTATTAGTATTATTATTATTGTTCTTGTTATTATTATCCCAACTTTCGTTCTACGAATTCTTCTCTTAAAAAAAAAATAATAAATCAATTTTTTGCCTTCTTCCCTTCCATATCTTCTTCAATTAATAAAATCATTTACATTCTTTTATTTTTTTCTAATTAATAATTGAAAAGCTTTTTAACTTTCTTTTTATTTATATTTCTTCTTCAAATAATAATTAATGAGTAAGATTTTCTTCCTTTTTTCTATAAATTTTTTTTTTTTTAGTAAAATAGTTAAGGTATAACAGATACATTTTTTTTTTCCTAATAATATTTTGAATAAACCCGGAGTAATAATAAATAATTTAATATTTGTCCGCACTTTTCCTAATTAATTAATAATTATACGCTACTCCTTTCTAGTTACTTTAATTTAATAAATACTTTTTTTAACTCCATTTTTAAATATTGATCAAAATTAACAATTTTTTTTATTCTAATTAATAATGAACCAAAATTTTTCTATTTCTATTGCTTCCCTGTTTAATAAAATTAAACGTTTTTTTCATTTCTTTTCTAATTAATAATTAAAATTTTATAAAACCTTTGGGAATTGATTGAAATTTGATAAAAACTTCTACAAAATAATTAAAATTTGATAAAAACTTTTACAAAATAATTGAAATTTGATGAAATATTCTGAAAATAAATGAAATTTAGTAAAATTTTTAAGAAATAATTGAAACTTAAGGGCATTTGAACCATGATGACGTCACAATTAGTGAAAAGCATGTGTTTTATAAATGTGACGTCATAATGGTTCAAATGTCCTTAATAAAATCTTTGAAAAAAAATTGAAATTAGATTAAACCTTCAGGAATTAATTGAAATTAGAAAAGAAAAATTTTTAAGAAATTAATTGAAATTTGTTGGTAATATCTTCCAAAAATAATTGAAATTTGATAAAATCTTTAACAAATAATTGAAATTTTATGAAATTTTCTAAAAGTAATGACAATAAATGAAATAATTGAAATTTGGTAAAATCATTGGGAAATAATTGAAACTTAATAAAATCTTTGAAAAAAAATTGAAATTAGATTAAACCTTCAGGAATTAATTGAAATTAGAAAAGTAAAGTTTTTAAGAAATTAATTGAAATTTTATGGTAATATCTTCCGAAAATAATTGAAATTTGATAAAATCTTTAAAAAATAATTAAAATTTTGATGAAATTTTCTGAAAATAATTGAAATTTGGTAAAATTATTGGGAAATAATTGAAATTTAATAAAATCTTTGAAAAATAATTGAAATTTGATCAAATCTTCAAGAAATAAGTAAAATTAGATAATTAGATAATCAGATATCTAGTATCTAATAAGATGTCTCATAAATAATTAGTTATAAATAAATAAATCATTTTTTCCCTAATCCCATCCTGATTAAGAAATTTGAATTAATAATTTTTTCCTTATTCTTTCCGGATTAATAATTAATAAATATTTTTTTTCTCTATTTTCCTCGCGATATTAATAGATTAATGGAAATTGTGATGGAATTTTTTTTTCTAATTATTAATGGAAACTTTTTCCCCTTTACTATCCTTATTAATATATAATTAACATTTTTCCTCACTCCTTTACTAATTAATAATTAATTACTAAATTTTTCCTTTTTTATGAATTATTATTATTTTAATCTAGAAATTAATTACCAATTTTTCCTATTTTATGAATCATTATTTTAATTAAGAAATTAATTACTAATTATTCGTCTTTTTAGGAATTATTATTTAAATTTAGAAATTGATTACTACTTTTTTCTATTTTACGAATTATTATTTTAGTTAGGAAATTAATTACTAATTTTTGCCTATTTTCAGAATTATTATTTTAATTAAGAAATCAAATATTCTATACCTCGGAATTACAGTCTCTAATTATAGATTAAATATTCTAATCAAAAGCTAAATATTCTAAACTTAAGCCACAACTTTAAATTAAATATTTTAATTTCGAATTAAATATTCTGAATTCTGAATATAAATTATTTTATTAAATGATTAATTAATTTATTACTACTAGATTTTTTAAAACAATTTACCAGTTTATTCTTCTATTTACACAATAATAGTATTTTTTTGTTTTGAGGTTTAGGTTTAGGTTTTATTCTCACATTTTGTTACAGAAAGAAAAAAAATTCCTATTATTGTATTTATAATTTTTCTAATTAATAACTTAAAATTTTTATAATTAAATGTAATTTTTTAGAATATTTTCTCTTAAAAAGGATGATGGCTATCAACGAAACGTCGAGACAATTATATTAATAATAATAATGTTGACTAACTTAAAAATTGTCTTCAAAATTTTTTAATGGAAAATTTCCATTCTTTGGCCTGAACCTCAAAACAAAAATTATATTAAGATCCAAAAAACTGACTTTTAACAATAATAGTATAATAATAATAATAATAATAAAATTCTAAACCAGAATTACGATTTTTTTAATTAATGAATTAATTTAGACATTTTATCTTTTCTAAATTAAATATTCATATTATAGATTTGATTTTGTAATTAAAAAATTCTTCTTTATTAAATAAATAAATTTACAAGTTTTGTTAATTTTTTAACAAAAAAAAATTAATTAAATAAATAAATTAAAAAAAAGAACTTAAGTAATTAAATTTTTATGTATTTAATATATTTATTATTATTATTATTATTATTATTATTATTATTATTATTATTATTATTACATTGTTTCATTTATTATTTGCCAAAATTGAGAGAATCGAAGTTATTGCTAATTATAACCCAAACCATAGGAATAATAACAGTAAAAAAAATTTATTTACAAATTAAATCTGTTTCCAAAGTGAAACTTGTCGTTCTCTCTGTTTCGAGCGACTCAACGCAACCGAAATTCCAAACGTTTTTCAGTAATTCACGGATTTAGTGCAATTGAAGAGTGAGAGAGAGAGAGGGAGAGAGATAAAGTCATTCGTTGGAGGGTTCATTAATCCTCTCTCGCTGGCTGTAAGGTGAGTGTTAAGTACCGACGAGACGACGCGAAAACGTCGCTGGGATTCGAGGCAATTGGTCCCAAGAGTGTCTCAAAGTGTGCAGTCGTTGAAACTGCTTACTTCCGATCGTTTTCCCACTCGATTTTAACAAACTCAGCACACGAAACCAAGCAAATTTATCTCCCCGCGCCCCCCCCCAAAAAAAAGATGGAAAAAATCATTCTTATTTTCATTATAAAGGAAAAATAATATAGTTTTGCATTTCACGTTTTATTTGGATAAATAAAAAGACATGTATAGATTTTTCTTTTTTTTTACTTTGATCGTTTTTTTTTTGCCCTCTGCACTCAAACAACAAGAACTCTGCGGGTACAATATTAAGGTAAATATAAATTATAAATACAAGCGTTGTATTAAAAATTTAAGTCCTTGAAACTACGTGGAATTCCATTACATGACGTAATTCTCATATGCAGAGATGACACTTGTATTTTGTAAAGCCCTGGGATAACACTTGCATGCGTTTTTTTTTATTTTATTTCATTTTATTATTTTTTTTTAATTTCCAATTGTTTACCTTTCGTCATCGGAATAAGAAATATAAGTATTTTTAATAAAATTCATCCGCTCTCGCAACATTATTCTTATTACTTAATTATTACTTTATTATCCTCAATATTATTATTATTATTATTATTATTTATTTTTTCATATTTTTTTTACTTATTTTTTATTCATTTTTTTATTCATTTCTTTATTTTCTTAATTATTTTTTTTATTTACTTCTTTATTTATTTTTTAAATTATTTTTTTATTCATTTTGTAAATTATTTTTTTATTTATTTTTTAAATTATTTTTTTATTTATTTCTATATTTATTTTTCTTTTTGTTATTTTTTTTATTTATTTCTTTAATTATTTTTTTAATTATATTTTTTATTTATTTCATTAAGGGCATTTGAACCACTATGACGTCACAATGTGTGAAAAGCATGAGTTTTAAAATTGTGACGTCATAATGGTTCAAATACACTTAATTATTTTTTAAAATATATTTTTGATTTATTTTTTCAGTTATTTATTTATTTACTTTTTCATTTATTTTTTTTAAGGCATTTAAACCATTATGACGTCACAATTTAGGCAAAGCATGTGTTCTAATATTTTGACGTCATAATGGTTCAAATACCCTTAATTACATTTTTTATTTAATTTTTTATTCATTTTTTTATTAATTTTTTTATTTACTTATATTTTATTTCTATTATTTATTTTTAACATTTATTTTTAACGTTTTGAAATATTTTTTCCACCTCTTACCGTATTTTCACTCTTATCATTCATTTTTTATGTTTCTATTATTTGTTATTTATGTTTTTAATATTTATTTCTTGTACTCTTGGTTAATTTATACACTTTTATTCTTATCACTTATTTTTCATGTTCTTATTATTTGTTATTTATATTTTTATTATTTGCTTTTTGTATACTCCTATAATATTTACTTATTATATTCTTTTTATACATTTATATAGATAAATACATAAAAACTATAAATAAAAAAAAATCATTACTCTTGGATTTTATTACTTGAAATAAATAAATTATTATTCTTATTATTATAATAGCAAGAATAATAATTATTTTCAATAATAATTCGAGTAGAATAATAATAATTGTTCTTTTTCGTCATTATCATGATTATTATTTTTTATTTCAGTTCTATTATTGTAATTACAATTTTTTTAATTACAAATTTTTGTTGTCATTTTTATTATTATTTTTTTAGTTTCGCAAAAAAATGGAAGGTACAAAAAATGCTGTTTTGCACTTTCAGAAAAAACTCCCGTTAATTATTATTACCATTATAACTATTATTGTTTTTATTATTCCTCTGGGCTATTAAATATTCGTATTCATCTTCGGAGTCTACGGAATTATTCGGAAGAAATAATATTAATTATAGTATAACAACTAATATTAATATATTATTATTATTATTATTATTATTATTATTATTATAAAACTATTTAAAAATTTTTTTTGTAAAAATATGCAAAAGAATTGAATTACTTTCATGAAGAGTAAAAATTCCCCAGTAATTTTTCGCTTTAATTCAATTCTTTGCATAAATAATATAATTCTCCTTGGAATTCAAATATTTTTGAAAATCTTAATAAAAAATTATTATTATTATTATTATAAAACTATTTTTAAATTTTTTTTGTAAAAATATGCAAAAGAATTGAATTATTTACAAGAATAGTACAAATTTCCCAGTAATTTTTCGCATTAATTCAATTCTTTGAATAAATAAATTATAATTCTTCTTAGGAATTCAAATATTTTTGAAAATCTTAATAAAAAATTATTATTATTATTATAAAACTATTTTAAAATTTTTTTTTTGTAAAAATATGCAAAAGAATTGAATTATTTTCAAGAATAGTACAAATTTCCCAGTAATTTTTCGTATTAATTCAATTCTTTACATAAATAATATAATTCTTCTTAGGAATTCACATATTTTTGAAAATTTTAATAAAAAAATATTATTATTATTATAAAACTATTTTAAAATTTTTTTTTTGTAAAAATATGCAAAAGAATTGAATTATTTTCAAGAATAGTACAAATTTCCCAGTAATTTTTCGTATTAATTCAATTCTTTACATAAATAATATAATTCTTCTTAGGAATTCAAATATTTTTGAAAATTTTAATAAAAAAATATTATTATTATTATAAAACTATTTAAAAAATTTTTTTTTGTAAAAATATGCAAAAGAATTGAATTATTTTCAAGAATAGTACAAATTTCCCAGTAATTTTTCGTATTAATTCAATTCTTTACATAAATAATATAATTCTTCTTAGGAATTCAAATATTTTTGAAAATTTTAATAAAAAAATATTATTATTATGAATATTATTATTATTATTATTATTATTATTATTATTTTAAGCAATATATAATGTTTAGATAATAATAATAAAAATTGATAATAACTTATATTCGATATGTTACTGATTACGAATCTTAAGTCAGATTTTCAAAATCCAAAATGGCGGACCCAATATGGCAGAAAATTTTTCACTTCTTTTAGATTAGTACGAAACTTTGGTTATTTTTTACACAAACATCGCTTGCTTTATAATTTTCGTCTGAATTATAATATATCAAACTTTTGCAAAAATAAAAAAATATTCTCCCAACAAAAGCATTATTGGCGATTAGAATTAAAGAAAAAAAAAAAGAAAAATTGCCTTAATCTCACGATCGCAAGTTAACGCAATTCTTTATTATTTAGCATAATTATCAGTGTACCCTGCATTACCATTATTTATTCAGTATTAATTTATTACTTCTTGCACCGCGACAGCAATGTATTATGCATTGTAATTATTATCATACCGCACGTGAATATCATTTATTTATTACCTCAACATTAAGAACTAGGTTTCTATTTAAAATGTGAAAAAGAGAAGAAAAAAAAACATACTTATACATATATACACAACTTGTTTTACAATATATATTTCACAAACACGAGCTTATTAATAATTATCGATATATTCTAATAGTAGCAATATAATTGACATTACTGTAAAAATTTTATACTCCCCGATTATTGTGAAATTATTAATTGTCAAACGTGTGTCTTTGTATGTGTGGGTAATAAAAATTGCATAATATTGAATAACAAATTAATAAAAAGAAAAAAAATTCTCTAATCGTTATTGTATGTAATACTGATTTAAAATTTAAAAAGAAAAATGTAAATTTAATTAAGATTTTTTTTATAGTTATTTATTAAAAAATGTCCGATATTTATGGAACGTGTCTGGATTTTTTTTAGATCTTAAGTCAGAAAATAAAATACATTGTCAGAGGGTTATTTTTGTAGTTTTAGATAAAACAACTAAATTTTTGGAAAATAAAACAAAAAATAAAAAACAAAAAGCAAAAAATAAAATAATAAAAAATTGGTTTATGTTTAATTTATCAATAATATGCGTTGATGTTGAAATATAAATGAAGTTTGCACACAGGTTGTAAATTACAAAATAAGCATAAGCGTGACATTCGATTTCGAGCAAACTAAGAAAAAAAAAGTGCAACGAACATCAAAAATAAATAAAAAATTTTTTTTTATATATATATTCAAAGTTGGTTATCGATATATATATATATGTATACAATATACATTGTGAGATTTTTAACCGTATGATCAAGCACTCGATTGCTGTATTATTTATTATGAATCAGCACGTTGTGATTTATAAGCGACGGTATCGAGCAAGAGTGCAACACAACTTATGCGTCGTGTACATCATGTACGATTCTACGAGGAAGAAAATATATAAAATCGAGTGGGGCGATGAATTAAATCGAAATGGTAGGGAGAGAAAGGGAGAGAGGGAGAGAGAGAGAGAGAGAAAGAGAGTGTGAGTGAGTGTACGGAAGCATAGGACGCTTCAGGTTTCACCTAATCCACCGTAAAATCATAGTATTATTGATAACGAGTTTTCGAATATGCTGATATTTTCGCCTATTGAATTTTCCCCCGATTATCCATCTATTCCGTCAATTCCACGCCAAGTTTCTCTTCTAAAATGATTAAATTTATTATTATTCTGGATATATTGTTGGTTTATATTTTCGTTTCGTTCTTATTAGGCATTTTTTATTTATTTATAAATTGAAGAATGAAATTGATTTTTAATCATTTTTCTACTAATTAGATTCTTTTCTGTAAATTACTAATTATTGGTTTTTATTTTTAATATGTTTTCAATATGATTAATTTTTTTTTTGTTTTTTTTAAATATGTTTATAAGAACGACATTTTTTATTTGAAATAATTTTTATTTTTCAATAATAATCAATAACACGCTTCGTACTTGACAATTATTTTTTAAAAAGTAGCAAAAAGTTGCTTTAAAACTGAAAAAAGTAGTAAAAAGTGCTTGGCACTTGATAATTCTTTTTAAAAAACTACTTTTAATTCTGAATTTTTCTAAAATTCAATTATTTTACAAGATTTTGCACGCAAAGGGAACAAATATTAAATTTTGTAAAAATTTTTTTCTTTCAATAAAAATAAAAAGTAATTTTGTAAACCCGTTTATACAAAATAAAAAAATATCAAGAATTTTAATTAAATTTATAATTTAACTATAATTTAATTTAGTATTTAATTAAGTATTCTCTTATTTATAAGAGAATTCAATAATTTAAATACAAAAGTAAATAACTGAATAGAAACTGTTAATCTTTAAAATTTAATTATTATAATGAATTTTTTGTTTAATTTATTAATAATTAAATTCATTCGAAGAATGTGCACGAAATTTTTTTTAAGAATACTTGCATTTTTCAAGAGATTTATTTCAAATTTTATTACAAATAATTGAAATCCTGCTAGAAATTTTATTTATTATAAAAATAAACTAATTCTTGCAAACGATTTTTATTATTTGCGAAAAAAATTTTTATTACAAATTTTTCCAAGAATCTTTATTACAATTGATTTAAAAATATATGAATTCTTATATAGACAAAGACTATAAAAATCCATAAAAATAATTGACTTTTTCGGGAGAATTTGATAAAAATTTATTTAAATAATTAATTTCTATCAGAAAAATTGATAAAAATTGTATTTAAAATTTTTAACTTTCATTTTTAATTTGAATTTCAGTAAACATTTTTTTTTTATGAAAACAATTAAATTTTTTGATGAATTTTATTCAATTTTGACCTACGTCAATGTTCAAAAATGTAAAAAAAAAATATTCATCTTTAAACACTTTTTTCAAATAGACAATTGAATTTGTCCGTGAATTTTTATTGAAATAATAACTCTTATTAAATAATAAATATTGAAAATAGTTGAAAAAAAATTAAAACTACGAAAAACGGTTATGGAAAATAATAGAATTTTTTCTAGAAATTTTTTTTTCAAATATAAAATTGAATGTTTCAAAGAATTCCATTACAATTTTTTCAAGTGTTTTTAAGATTTGTACTGAAATCTTCTTAATTGGCTTTTAAGAATTTTACTAGTTTTTTCAGAAAAATCTTCTATTTCAACTATTAGAGAATTTAAAATAGTGTCAATTTTCAAAAAGAAAAAAAAATGTTGATTTTAGTGTCACAAATGGTAAAAAAAAATATTCAAATAGTAGCAGATCGATAATAAACGATTTATTGATTCAAAAATTAAGTTATAAACGAAAGTATAGTTTTTTTTACCCTAGAGCGCAATAATAGCCACTTTTCAGATTTTATTCACAGGTCAACAAAGTACTGATTATTACCCTTGGACAATAAAGTACTGATTATTAACCTAGGACAATAAAGTACTCATTACTACCCTAGGACAATAAATAGTCACCTGATTGGAATTTTGCAGAATTATTCTCACTGTTATCGTCAATGGCAGTTGCTTATTCCAAATTAGCGACACTTTTAATTTTTAATAAAAAAAAATCCTCCCTGAATTATTTTCAATTTTTCGTCTAATTTGAAGAACGATTTTTTTTTATACTGAATTTTGTTCTAAAGGACAATTTACCTCTCGATTATTTAAGACAAGAATTTATAAATTACTGCAGCACTTGTTAGTGTTGTTACTATAAAAGATCGTTTCTCCCTAAATTGCCTACGCAACGTTTTCTTCATATATAAATGTTGAAATGTAGTATTTGATTTTTCGCTCCGAGAATGAGAGAGAGAGACCCTTTAAATCACAAATGGTTTAAATAAAATAAATGCAAATTTAAACGTTAAGACACATCTGTAGTGTGTTATATCTTGCCACATGTGTGGTTATCATCAACGGTTGTAAGAGTTACATGACCATGTTGTAATGTCAACAATGTTCGCACCGATCGCATCGAGGTGGTCGCTTGCGCAACAATCTCACGCTCGTTCAAATCTCTTATTTAATTATCGGATATTCTAATTATTTTATTTTCATCACAATTTCTACTTTTTTTTTTTTACTTTAATACAATTTTCCACAACTGTGTATTTCTTTGTTTAACCAATTTTTTCGATTCTTTGTTATTTTTTATTTTAAATAACAAATTAACAAATAACAAATTAAATAACAAATTAAATTTTTATTGCAATTATTTTGTGTAAATAACAGGAAAAATCAATTACTGAGTTTCAAAATGTAGAATTTTGAGTTTTTAAATTTTTTTATGATTAGTAGTTTATTAAAATATCTTCAAATAAAAAATATTTCGTTCATTTGAACATTCAAAACTTGGGGATCATAGATTTTCTATTTTCCCTAATTAACTATATTCTTCCACACGTAAATTTTTTGTTTTCTCAATTCAATTTTTTGTCTCTTTAGTTTTTTTTCAATTCTCATTTTTCTCCGCAGTTTAGTATTTCTTTTTTGCCATCTTTTCGAATTTATCGTTCAAGAAAAAAATGTTCATGCAAAACAGTTGTCAATTTCACCGCACTTTTTCGTAATTTTCAATTATTTCCTTTTAAAAACTTTAGATAAACTTTACAGAAACTTAACTTAACTTAACTTACTTTCGAAATTAATTTTTTTCCCATATTATAACTATTTTTTAATTATCATTTCTGATATAAAATATAAGAAAAAAGATCGCGAAGAAAGTGCAACCGCAAAGTGATCATAAAGAAATGAAAAAAGATTTAGAAAAACCTGCTTATAAATATAAATGTTCAACGTCCGTGTAATTAAAAATGCATAAAAAGTGAATATCGGAAATTATGATAGATTAAGTTTTATAATATATGATACGTCAGCTATTGAGGGCTATATATATATATAATTCGAATTGAGTGACAGCATAAATACATGCAGGTCATGCGATTGCGTTAACTCGCGCGCACACACGAAAGCATTTGGTTTCAAGTACTTTGTAAGTCGATCCCTTCCGCTCTCACTCTAAAAATTACATTATTTTCTTTTACTCGTAAAAAAAATATAAATAAATAAAGAAATAAATAAATAAATAAATGAAAAATTACAACAAAAAATCTTCAATTCATCAAACTATACTTTGTCTCAGTCCAGAAAAAAACAGACATTGTTTTAAATTTTCACATCTACAAACTCAGTTCGCATAAATGCCAATTTTCATCGAGAGATGAGAAACGGAAATTTATCATTAAAATCACGAGAGCCTTTGAATGAATCAAAATTAAGATGAATGCTTAACAGACGTTAAAAATGATTAAAGAATGACTAACATTAAACTAAGTTATAAAGTTGAATTTAAATAACTCGTTAAAAAAAATTTTCTTTTTCAATTTCTGCCGATCGAGTCATTTAGAAAAAGAATTTCGTGTCCTCATTATAAATGAACGTGTAATATATTTATTTTTACAAATTAACGCCTTTTTACATTTGTTACTCCAAAGTTCTAGTTTTACCCGCATTTGAAACTTTCTCCTGACAAAAAAATTTTGACTAATTTCTTCAAGAAAAATTACTAATTCCTTAAAAAAAAAATTACTGATTTGTTCCAAAAAAAAATTTCTAATTTCTTCAAAAAAAAAAATTACTAATTTCTGCAAGAAAAAATAATCAAAATGAATCTTTAATTAAAAATTTATATTTATAAAAGAAATAATATTTCATTTAATGAAATATGAATTTTTTGATAAAAATAAAATTAAAGTTAGTCTATAAATAAAAGTAATTCCTCTTAATATTATATTAAAATGTTTGTATAAATATTGTGAAGCCTATCAAGAAAAAAATTAATAATTCACGAAACAAAAAACTAATAATTCATATGAAACAAAAAAATTGCAATATTCTCCTTACTTTTAAAAATAATTCAACATGAATAATACACAAATAAATATATATTCGTGTATATTTATATGCCGTGACAATTTAATTTTAATCATTATTAAGAAAACTTTTATCATGACAGAATGACACGTCGTATGTCTGACAATTATATTGTGAGGGATAATTTTACGTTCTTCAGATGCCAAATAATTTGTATAATTAACAGACATCGATGTATAATTAACTATCAGTGAATATATATATTATTCAGACGCTGATAAAAAGATAACGATAATATATGCAACTTGAAAATGTTTTTGCAATTATTGTATTGCAAGTATTGTATTATATATACTTTAAAAAAAAAAAAATATTGACTATACAAGTCGAAAGAATGAAAAAAAGAAACATTTGGAATGAAAACATTTTTTTAATTTTGTATTTTCGATGAACAATTTAATAACATTACATTCAATATCGTTATTCAACAAAAAATAACGATAATAATGACAGTGAAACAAAATTTTGATGAATATTATTTTTATCATTATTATTTTCATTAATTTATTATTTATTTATTATTTATTAATTTTTTATTTATTTTTCTCAATTATTTTCATTTAATAAAAAAAAATATTTGTAATAAGAAATTTGTTAATTTAACGTAATTTTTGCTTAACAACTTTTTACAATCAAATAACTACACTAACAATAATAATTAAATATTTTCAACGACATTATTTTTATCATTATAAATTCTCATGAAAAAAGTATTTTGAGTACAAAATTTTGTAATTTTGGATTATTTTCTCTAAACAACTTTTAACAACCAAAAAACTACATTAAGTAACAATAAAAATAATATAATATTTTGCAATATTTTGCAATATTTCAAAAAATTATTTTTATCACTATTATTTTTATTCTATTATTATAAATTTTTATTATTATTATTTTTATTTATTACTTTTTAATATAATTTATTATTATTTAATATTATTTATTAATATTATTTATGTTCCTGAAGTTTTTAAATTTTCAGTGAACCAAATTTAATTATTTCTCTATTTATTTAAAAAATTTTTTAAATAATACTGAATCTTATATTAATAAATAATTTACAGTTTCAAAAATTGAAAAATTAGGTTTTTAATTTTTATTTTAGTGAATAATTAACGAAAATATTAATACGATAAAAATATTTCGTTCAATTTGGAATGTTCCATTTTTCTTAATATTCAAAATAACAAAATATTATTTCAATATATAAATTTTTTAAAATTATTTATTATAATAATTATAAATTAGTAAAAATCGAAACTTTAAAATAAACATTGTAAAATATTTCTAACGTTATTTTTTAATACAAAGAACGCAAATTTATAATAATAAAATTAAAATTTGCAAAAGAAATAAATAAATTTCGCTCATTTAAACGTTCAAATTTTAGGAATATAATTAATAAAGGCACAAATAATAATAATAATAATAATAATAATAATGACAATATTGACAATAAGAGGAAACATAATAACAAGAATAATAGTGAATAAAATATATTGTTGAAAATAAAAAAAAATAACAGGTAATAATAATAGTAATAAATAAAAAATAAAAACATAATTCTTTATATAATAAATTAAAGTTATAATTATATAATTTTTATTCTTTCTTTTGTCTATGTTAAACTTGTAATAAATAATGTCCAACATATACAAAATAAAAAATAATTAAAAACAATAATAATAAAAATTTTTTCAAATAAAGATTTTAAAAATGATAAATAATTAAACTTTAATAATTTATTAAGAATAAATTAAGAATAAATTAAAAATAAATTGAAAATAGATTTAAAATAAAATTAAAATAAATTGAAAAGATTGACTTGTCAAATTCGGTAAATTTAATTATTACATTTTTCCTTTTTATTAAATTTTTCTTTTACAAAAAATTATTAATTTTTCTGCAATAAGCGCAATTGCATTCAATGTTTTCAATTTTTGAAATATTTGGTGAAATTATGTATATTATTATTATTATTATTATTATTATTATCATATGATGATGATAAAGATAAAAATCATTTATGACAAAGCAAATAAAAAAAAAATGTTTTTCCTCGAGAAATCAAGTAATTCTTGAATCGGGTTTCTTAACTGATAACGGGTCAAAACTTTATTGTCAGTTTACTTGGAGCGAGTCGAATGCGTTGTTGCGCTTCGCGACCTAACCTAACTTGTAAGTTAATCACATGATCCTGTTACTGGCAGTGACGTAATTTAATTAGCTCCTCTTATTATTGCCAGTGTATTATTGCTCTATACACGTTATCCTGTTTGTTAGTGTCTATTATTATTCTAATATTATTCTCTTAGTGAAACATATTAACAATATTATATATACAATATAAACTTCGCCTAATTGTTTCCAAAAGCAAACACATGCGCTTTATTAATTAATAAAATAATGGATAATAAATATTCAAATACTACAAACATCAAAAAGCAACAAAAATGTAAATTGAATTTACAAAACGGGAACTTCAAATACAACAAACATCAAAAAGCACGAAAAAAATAAATTAAATTTAGAAAAGGGAACTTCAAATACAACAAACATCAAAAAGCACGAAAAATAAATTAAATTTATAAAAGGAAACTTTTTTCCAAATATTTAAAAGAAAAACATTGTTTTCTGTTAAGGGGAATCTTTTCTAATTCAACAATTGGATTAAATTAACGAAAAAGAAACATTTAAAAACAAAATGTTCTGTTTTTTTTTATAATAAATATACAAGAAGGGAATTTGTGTGTTTTTTTATAATAAATTCACAAAAAGGGAATTTTTAAAAAAGTATTTCAAATAAAGAAAAAGTGTGCGAGAAAAAGAGAGAAAGGTCGTGTAAACAAAAAGTGCATTTAATTTAACAGCTGATTAATCTAATCTCTTGTTTTATCATCATTGTTTATATTCGTTGTTAAATATTTGAAATCCGAAATAAACGTGTTGCCTGCGATAAGTGTATCAATTATATCAGTCATGATGAATTTTACAATTGACAATATCCTCTCTGATTAACGTGATGAGCATTTCATATTAACTTATTTTTGCGCTCAAAAAAGCAAAAAAAAAAAAAAATGAATACAGAGGAAATTTAATTATTTTCTCAAAAAATGTCTATTTAGACCAAAAAAAAAAAATATATCCGTATTTTATGATTAACTATTTATACGTTGCGAATTCTAATCCATAAACTACGCTATTTCCTTCAATTTTGCTTAATGACCCGAAGCTATTTACACACGGGATGTTGAAGTTTACCATATAGATGTAACGGGGGAGCATTATAAACTGCCTATTATATATGCAACAACAAATAAATAACACGCTTCCGTAATTAGTTATTTCAACAAATTCATGTTTACTTTCAATCTCATCTAAATAATTACGATATGTTTATAATAAATATATCTGCAAAGATCGAAAACAGAAAAAGCAATTTTGTCTTCCACGACTTTTTCGTAATTAAATGCAATCCAACTACGATTTTACTAAAAATTATAGTAATTTTTCCTAAACAAATATAATCCAACAACGATTTTACTAAAAATTATACAGTAATTTTTAACCAATTCCGATTTAGAGAAAAATAATTTTTAAAAAATAACAAATTTTAAATAATACAATATTTTTTCTCTTTCTTTTATTCCACACATATAATTGCAGCTACAAATAATATTTTTAATTGCGATGTAAAAAAAGAAATTACAATATATCTAATAAATATAACCTTGAGCTGAAAAAAAATAAAAGAAAACCGTCCAAAGTATATATATAAAATGAAATAAAATGCAAAGTAACACTAGTAATATAAAAGAAAAAAAGTCACAAAAGAATAATTTTTCTGAAAGAGTATAATATACACGAGAAGAGAAATATGAGTTTAAAAAAAAAAAGAAAGGAAAAAAAACAAGTGCAATAAAGAAAATTCACTACGAAATGGCGAAATAAAGAAAAATTCAGCTAAAAAATGTTATTCAGAAGAAAAAAGTATTTTAAAAATGGGAAAAAATTAAAAAATTGCCAACAATAAAGAATAAAGTTGAAATAATACAAAAGAAAAGAGAAAAATACAACAAGAAAAATATTTTAATATTTTTTTCTAAATTTGTTAAAAATAAATGCGATTTTTAGTAAAGTCTTGACTGGTTTTCTGCTTTAGTAATTAGTCAAAACTAACTAATTATTATTACATAAAATAAATAATTCATATAATTAATATAAATAATAATTAGGAGAAAGTAACAAATCATTAGTAGAAAAATTTCATTATTTTCGCATTATCTAAAGTAAATTCAGCTATTTTAATTATTACTAACTAACTAATTAGTGATTATTAGTTATTTAGTAGTAAAATATTACCCTTTAAATTATAATCAGTTAAAAATTATTGTTTAAATAAAATTCATTTACTGATTTTTTTGCTTTTATAATCAGTACACAATATAACTGACTATTAACTACATTTTTTTATAATTCTCTAAATTAATGTAAACAGTCAAAATTAACTAAAAAATAAGCTAAAAAAGATTAACTGAAATAGTTCAAAAAAATTTTTTATGATTAACAAAATTAAAATAAACATTCAAAATTAACTAAAAAAATTAATTAAATTAGATTAATTGAATCATTTCAAAGAAAAATTTATGATTCTCTAAATTTAATTCAAATATATTTTCTGTTTTTATTTAAAGAACAAAAAATATGTTTAAAAATTTTATGTTTGATTAAAATGATTTAATTAATTAATGTTCGATTCTAAATTAATTTTATGATTCTCTAAATTACAGTAAACAGTCAAAATTAACTAAAAAATTAGTTAAATTAGATTAATTGAATTAGTTCAAAAAAATACGTTTGAAAAATCTGTTATTTGTAATTTACAAATCAGTTGTTTTTTTAAACTAAAAAATTCACTTAAAAAATAATTTATTTAATTTAAACATAAGTTGTGGTTGATTTTAAATTATTTACACAATCAACTTTTGAGTTTGAATCGAACATAAAATTTTTAAACATATTTTTTCTTTAAATCAAAACAGAAAATATTTTTTAATTAAATATAATTACTCAAACAAATAATATTTTTAAAATTAAAGCAGGAGAAATTTTTCACTCTCTAAATTTGAATTAATAAAAATGCTTACTAATTTGAATTAGTTACTGACTTTTTGCTTTTGAATTGGTAAATTTTACTAATAGATTAGTAGAAATTACTATTTATTAGTAAATTTTACTAATAAATTAGTAGAAATGACTATTTATTAGTAAATTCTACTAATTCAGAAGCAAAAAGTCAGTCACTAATTCAAATTAGTAAATATTTTAACTAATTCAAATTTAGAGAGAATCAATTTTAATTTTATTATTAATTTAATAGTTTTTTAAGTCAAATTGATTGAGATTGAGCTTACAAACTAATTTCAATTAAACAAAATCTCTTGAAAATATTTTTTTTATTTAAATTAAGTACAATGTTTTCTCAGTGAATTCTACTGTATAAAATTAAATATTTTCTACTAATTTAAATTCGAAGAGTCAAAATAATATATCTTTCTAATTTGAGCATAATAATTGAATAATAATAAAAGAATATTATTATTATTATTATTATTATTATTAATGATATTATTATTATTATATATAACAATAAAAATAACAAGAATAACAATAATAAAAGAGACAATAATAGAATGAATATAGATGATAAATATTCCAATAGAATGTTCGTTGGGAATACAAAGCACGACACAAATGCAGACCATCAATGCTGAATTTCATGCAATTTGAGTATAAATTATAGACTCGCGCATTTGAATTACATCTAACCTTGATGTATGTTTGTTTGTATTATTTCAAATATATGTCGAAAATAATCATGAAAAAATAAAAACGAAACATTAAGAATTGCGCGTCAAAACGTAATATTAATATAAACAACGCGCATTATTTCAATAACTATATACCCAATTTTCCCCAACAATGAAGAAAAAGAAAGAAATACAAATTTTCTGAAACAACTTTCCACGACGTTAAACGAAAAAAATTTGTTTCAATTTATTCCAAAATTATTTTTAATTTAATATTTATTCATATAACAATTATTATCATAACTTAAACATTAATCTACTCTCTAAAACTGAATCAGTGAAATTTCACTGAGAATCAGTGACTCTATTCTCGCGATTTGAATCAGTGAAATTTGACTGAAGATCAGTTAAAAATGATTGAAATTTCAGTCATATTTCACTGATTGGCCAATTAAAAAATAACTGAAATTTTCAATATGTGTGATTGAAATTTCCAGTAACTTTTTTATTGGTCAATCAGTGAAATATGACTGAAATTTCAATCATTTTTAACTGATCTTCAGTCAAATTCCACTGATTCAAATCGCGAGAATAGAGTCACTGATTCTCAGTCAAATTTCACTGATTCTCAGTGAAATTCCACTGATTCAGTTTTAGAGAGTATTTTTTATGTCAATATTGCTGCTTTATTTTTTTGTTTTTAAATTTATTAAGTGATAAACGTTGTGCACTTCAACGTCGTCAATTTTTCTACATTTGTCTAAAATGGAAGAAAAAAAATTTTTTACTCGAAATATTTTGAAGATTAATCCAAATTTTCATCCTACCTAAAAAGATATTTAATGTAAATAAAATTTAATTTATGATATTTATTAAAAAAATTTTCCACAATTAAACCGAAAGAAGAAATGCACCTATTTGGTAGTGATTTTTCCTCTTTAGATATTAAAAAAGTAAGCGCGAATGAGGCACTTGCATAAGAAAAAAGATAAACAGAATAAATTCTTGGGACAACAAAAACGAGCCCATGTTCTTTGAAAGTTGAACAATTTTCCTGTTGAGATGTCATCAGTGCGATAAAAAGTAAAGCTTGGCCCTATTTTTCATCGATGTACATATAAGTATAAAGAAACAAACGCGGGATTTACACACTTCATCGCATATAATATATAAATATATATATATATGTAAAAGAAATTTTTATTGTAATAAAAGTGTGTGTGTTTGCTAGACGTTTCTATAGTTTCAAACCAGTCAGAAATGAACTCGATTAAGTATTTACAGAGGCTCATGTGTTCGTTGTGTGTATAAGTATTTTACGTGTTGACGCGTGCGATAGAGTGTCAGTGCGCAGTTTGTACACACTAAATATTTAGTGTCTTAGTGTGCGTAGTCTAGCAGCATCAGACCGGGCGTTTGTAACAGGGCTAAGCAAATGAGTATGTGTCTTTGCATTCTTTAGGGGGACAAGGCGCTTCTCGAGAGCTCCACTCACTCACTCTCTCTCTCTTTTTTTTTTTTTTTGCTCTCTTTCATGAAAGACAAGAGAGAAATCAGTGTTTTGCCACGGGAAAAAGAAAAAAAAAGAGAGTGGGGGGAGACAAATTTTGCCAAGAATGAGAGAAAAAAAGAAAAAGTAGCAAAAAAAAGAGAGAAGGAAACAAATACAAGCAAAAAAGGAGGGCAGAAAAGAAAAAGAAGCGAATAAGAGAGAAAAAGAAAAAAAGAGAATAGAAAACAAAAAGAAGCGAAAAAGAGCGAGAAGGAAAGAAAAAGAAGTAAAAAAAGAGAAAAGAAACATAAACAAGCGAAAAAAGAGAAGGAAACGATCAAAGAGAAGCGAAAAAAGAGAGAAGGAAAAAAAGAAGAAAATAAGTGAGAGGAGGAAATAAAAAGAAACGAAAAAAGAGAGAAGAAAGCAAAAAGGAGAAAAAAGGAAAACGAAACAAAAAGAAGCGAAAAAGAGAGAGAAGGAAAGAAAAAGAAGCGAAAAAGAGGAGAAAGAAACAAAAAAAGAAATGGAACCAAGAAAAGCCAAAAAAAAAGAGAAATGGAACAAAAACAAGCAAAAAAAGAGAATGAAACAAAAAGAAGCAAAAAAAGAGGGAGAAGGAAACAAAAAGAAGCAAAAAAAAGAGAAAAGGAAACATAAACAAGCGAAAAAAGAGAAGGAAACGAACAGAATCGAAAAAAAGACAGAAGAAAAAATAAAGAAGCAAAAAAAGAGAAAAGAAAACAAAAAGGAGAGAAGGAAACAAACACAAGCGAAAAAAGAGGGAAGGAAACAAAAAAAAAGTGAAAAAAGAGAGAATGAAACAAAAAGAAGCAAAAAAAGGAAAAGGAAAGAAAAAGAAGCAAAAAAGAGAGAGAAAGAATGAAAAAGAAGCGAAAAAGAGAGAAAGAAACAAAAAAAACGGAACCAAGAAGAAGGAGAGCGAAAAAATAGAGAAGGAAACAAAAAGAAGCGAAAAAAAGAAGGAAGCAAAAGAAGCGAAAAAAAGAAGGAAGCAAAAGAAGCAAAAAAAAGAAAAAAGCAAAAGAAGCAAAAAAAGAGAAAAGGAAGCAAAAAAAATAGAAAAAGAAACAAAAAAAGCGAAAAAGAGAGAAGAACTTAAAAACAAGCGAAAAAAGAGAGAAGGAAACAAACAAGAGCGAAGAAAAAACCAGAAGAGAGAAATAGAAAGAAAAAGAGAGGGAGAATGAAAAAACAAAAAAAACTAGTGGAGAATGAGAAAAGAAAACGTCGACTGCACCTTTGTCAAGGGCGCATCCATCCATTCCTAATCAAAAGGAGATCAGACAGCTGCGCGCTTCCAAAGGAAAACAAGATCAGCCAATAAACTTTACTCTTTCGTTTCACACTCTCATGAAATCGACGTCTTTTCTCACTCGAAAGGGGGATTTTCCCTTCTCTCTCTCTCTCTCTATTTTCTTCTTCTTCTTCTTCTTTTTTTCAAAGTACGATGTAACAAAGCTGCTTTCTCTCTTTCTTTCCTCACTCATTCATAACTCCCTCGATAATCTTATTTTCATTCTTTTACAAAATCAATACAATATTGTCACAATAGAAGCGCGCAGTGTTAATAGACACAAATAGAAGACAGTTTTTACTCGTCAAAACGAGAAATTAAATTTGTTTTCCTGTATCTATTGATCAAACTGAAAGAAATTCTTTTTCTATATTTTTTCTTCGATACTTTTCCTTTAGTATTATTTATGTATTTTTCTTTAGTATTTTGCTTCCTCATAAAGAAGAATTTCTTTAGTTTTTAACAGTACTATTTAAATTCAAAAGTAATTTTAATTACTGACAATAATAATAATAATAATAATAATAATAATAATAATAGTTTCAATTAATAACAGTTGCAATTAAAAGTAGTTTTAATTAATACAATAGCAACTAATACTATAGTTAAAATAAATATCAATTGCAACTAATGCTAGTTGAAATTAATACTAATTGCGTTTAGTAATAATGTTAATAATATTAGTTATAATTAATACAATTTACAATTAATAATACTAAACACAATTAAAATTAATACTACTTGCAATAAATAATACTAGTAGTAATTAATACTATCTTTAATTGACACTGACTATGATTAACAATATATTTAAAATTAACAGTTTTCACAATTAATTCTAGTTGCAATTTATACTGATTGCGATCAATACTAGTAATTAATACCAATTGCGTTCGATACTAGTTGCAGTTAATAGTATTTAGAAATAATAATAATCTAAACTAATGCAAGTTGTGAGTAGTTGCAATTAATACCAATTGTTATCAAAACTAATTGAAAGTAATACCAACTGTGATTAATAGTAGTTGCAATTAATACCAATTGCCATTAATACAAGTTGCAGTTCATACCAATTCTGATCCAAAATATAATTCAAAATTAAAATTAATACCAACTGCGATTAATAGTAGTTGCAATTAATACTACCTGCAATTAATATTTCCAGCGACTATCACTATACTTGCATTCAATAAAAATCGAAATTAAAACTCGTCGTAATTAAAAAAAAAACCTGCAATAAATAATACTATCAACTATATATAAAAGTTTCTTTAATTAAAACCAAGTTTAATTAGCAATCAACCATTAATATAATCGAAATACAAAATGAAATTAACAGAAACTTGATACACTAATTAATAATAATAATAATATCACAACTGAAAATAAATTGTCAAATTTTTATTCTATTGTTTCCCACGTGAATTCCCGCAGAGGATTCTCTGATGATAAAATCAAACGAATTGAATTTAATCCGAAAAGCGCTACATTTACAAATTCATTTGTCGTCGTCGTCTTCTCTCTCTTTTTTTAATAATATGGCGCCGCACACAGTCTTCCAACGAAACACTTTTTATTTTGTTTCTTTTTTTTTTTTTTTAATAAAAGACCTTTTTCTCTAGTATCATAAATCACACAAAACGTAATTACAAAATTAATTAATTTAGCCCCGGCATTGAGATTTATTAATACTTTATTACGTTGTGGAGCATTCATTAAATGTAATGAATTTTTTCAGTTATTTGTTGACAGGGACGCCCACGCACATGCAAATTTTCATCAGAGTATGACTAATTGTCTCTTTAGCTTTTAGCTATACAGAGAGTGCACTTGCGCTTGCTCACAAATTTAGAGAAAATTAAAGATATTCAAGGAAAGGAAAATTTTATTTTACTAATTTAATTAAAGAAGAAATTGAAAAGAAAATTTCTTTTCTTTGAAATTGATTTTTTTTTGTTTGAAAATAAAAAGCTATTTTTACAGTAAAATAGTATAGTATTTTTAAGGTAAAATATTGTATAAGAATAAATTAGTAAATAAAACAAGTTTTTTTTAATTTTTGATCGAAAAATATTGTCGAGAATTATAAATTACTTTCAAATCGAAAGAAATAAATAATTTCCAGTGTGGAGCAATGAATTATTGTCGAAAGTGATAAATAATTTTCAATACAAAATATTTTCAATACAAAATATTTTCAATTCAAAATATTTATAGTTTAAAATATTAACAAATTAAAAATTTACTAAATTGAAAATTAATAATAAATGAAAAGAAGAAATACACTTCGATCTGGGCATTAAGTAAGTGAGGACTTTTATTGCGCCAGACCTCGCAAGTCCCACGAGGTTTCAGCGTCAATTAAATCTGCAGAATAACTTAACGGTCCCTTAGAAACCGAGTGAATGGACTATTCAGACTTTCGTTCAAGCTTCTCGGGTGTTAAAAATAATAAAAGAAGGCTGTTCTCTCTGTGACGCAAATCGCGATGTTTATTCGATTTACCTACAATAAACGAATATGTAAAACATTTATTCTCTAATATACTTGTATCACTTTCTTACGCCTCACTGGGCATTGTGACAACTTGCCTGCATTTTAATTATAATTCCCTCTCATCACTCAACGAGTCTCACATTTTGTCACATCACTTTTCAATTTCTCACTTTTCCAAACGCTCGAGAATAATTTCCTCCTTCAAATATATTCACAATAATTTTAAAAATTAATCAAAAAACTAATAAAAAAAAATCAAAAAGTTAATAAAAAAAATTAATCAAAAAGTCAATAAAAAAAATTAAAAAATAAATCAAAAAGTCAATAAAAAAAAAAAAATTAATCAAAAAGTTAATAAAAAAAAATAAAAAAATTAACCAAAAAAAAATAAATTAATCAACTATGTTTCAAAAAACTAAAACGACTTGAAAAAAAATATTAAGAAAAAACTCTGTGAATAAAATAAAAAGTGTTTTACAAAAAATTTGAAACAAAAAAAGAGTATTTTCGTGAAATTAAAAATATATTTCTCGGTATAATTTAAATGCGAACTGATTAAACAGTTTTCGAGAAAAAAATTAAAATTTTCCTTGAAAATTAATATAAAATACAAGGACACAAGAATATAAATATAAAAGAATATTATTTACAACCGAATGAAACTTATTATCTGTGAAAAAAAAATATTTTATTTATTTTTTTATTTGCCACTATATAGGAAATGATTAAATTGAATATTTTTTGCGCGAGAATAATATTTTATAATTATACAAGAAACTATTGCAAAATGCTCCTTTATTATTTTTATTTAACATCCTTTTTTTTAATACTATATACATACATTTCCTATTATAAACTTTTATTTTCTTTTTTTGAAATAAATTTTTATTTTCTACTTTTATTATTTTATTTTTTTATTTTATTATTTTTCATTTATTTGAAAAAAGGAAAATAAAAAATTTATTTAAAAGTAGAAAACAAAAATTTATTTAAAAGTGGAAAATAAAAATTTATTTAAAAGTAGAAAACAAAAATTTATTTAAAAGTGGAAAATAAAAATTTATTTGAAAAAAGGGAAATAGTTATTTTTATTTTCTACTTTTAAAAAAAATTTTATTTTCCTCTTTCCAATAAAATTTTATTCTCCTTTTGCAAATAAATTTTTATTTTCTACTTTTAAATAACTTTTCATTTCCCTGTTTAAAATAAATTCTTTTTTTAATTGTACTCCTGTTTCAGATTTTCAAACATTTATTGCTAACATTTTTTTTCTCGAACAATTTTAATAATTATAATACAAAACTTTATTCTAAAAAATTGGATTTATTTACAAAAAAGTATGTTTCTATTTTCCAAGAGTTTGTTATTCTATATATTTCAGAATATATCGAGTGAAACTTTTAGTTTATTTTATGCTTAAAAATTTTTTTCTTCGTCTTAATATTTTATTATTCAGGAATGAAAGGAAAAAAAAATTGGCGAAATTCCTGAAACTTTCTACTTTTTTTTCTCTCAGTCACATATTAATTTTTCTAATGTAACTAAATATGAAAAGTATAAAAAGGTGCGAAAAGAAGAAGTTCTAAATGAGGTTAAGTGACTTAATGACTACTTTCAAAGACAAGAATATTTCTTTTCAGGTTCTCTCAATAAAAGTAGTTTTCTTGAGTCGAAAAGCGTCTTTAAAATTCTTCCACGACATGTAGATGATAATTTCTCCTCTCTAATTTATAATATTCGAAAAATTACACAATCCACCAATATATTGTCATAAATATCGAGGGAAAAAAATATATTTTCATTACAATATTTTTTTTCAAACTCCTATTTTATTGTTTTTTTTCAATTTTTTTCCCCGACTTTCTGCAGAAGACAATTTTATTCATTTCGCAATATTTCGTCATTGAAGAATTTATGGAAATTTATCATTTATATTACAATTAAATTATTAACAAATTATTTTTTTTACTAGTTTTTTTTTTATTTATTTATATTTATATTTATATTTATATTTATATTTATATTTATATTTATATTTATATTTATATTTATATTTATATTTATATTTATATTTTATTTATACTTATATTTATTTATAAATATGCCGACGAAAGAAATTGACCTTTCGTTCAAAAGTACTAAATACTAAATAATAAAACGTTAGTAATTTCTCCTTAAAAAATATTTTCTAGTCAAAAAATAAATTGATTTGACAAACAGTTTTTTTTAAAAACCTTCTCTCAACCTAAAAACCTCATTTTTACATTTTGGCACTATTTTCTCATTATAGAAAAATGTATAAAAATTTTTTAAAAACTCTGGGAATTTTATAATATTTTCCACTTGGTAAAATAAAATTTTCGATTAAAAAAATAATTAGAAAAATTTTAATGAAACAATTTTTCATTTCAGATGCTTTTAATAATTGCGAAAAGAGAAAAAAAAACACATTCGACAATAACAAATGGCGAAAAAGCAATTTTCCAGGGAGATTCTTGAAACTTTAAAGGCGTGTATTAATTTTATGAAAAGCCGTGTTTGTTTTGCTTTTAAGGAATGACGCTTAGGAATCTTGGTCCATAGATGAACATATATAAGAGTGAATGTGTATGAGAGAGAGAGAGAGCAAGAGAGGTGAAATTGGAAAAGGAAAGAGAGAAGAATGAAAGAAAGGGTTGAAGTGAGAAGAAAACAGAGGAGCAATGTAGCATCTCGTTTCTTTCAGGGTTTCCACCAACGTGGAATATGACGGCGGTGACGTCAGTCTGAATATTTGAAGGGGGCGAGACATCAAAAGAACACGTGTTACGTTGCTAGGACGCCGTTTAAATAATGCAAAGTCAACTTACTCCTCTCCCCATTCCCCACACATTTGTATCATCTTTCGTGTTTTTTTTTTTTTGCTTTTTCTTCTTCTTCTTCTTCTTTGCCTCATTGCCCCTCTCTTTCCTCATTTTACCCCCCTGCCCCTGCCTTCTCACCCCATTTTTTTTTCTACTTTACTTTCCTCGAGTCTCAACTTTCTAACGATCGATGTTTCAGCGAGCGCGAAATTTTTTTTTCTCAATAAATTTAATAATAAAAAAAAGAATTTGCAATATCAATAAATTTTATAGTAAAAGAATTTTTCAAATATCAAACAATTTTTTTACAATAAAAAAGAAATTAAGAAATACAATAAAGAAAAATTAAAACATACAATAAAGAAAAAGTTAAAAAATACAATAAAGAAAAAATTAAAAATTACAAGACAGAAAAAATTATAAATTACAATAAAGAATATATTAAAAAATAGAATAAAGAAAAAAATTAAAAAATACAATACAGAAAAAAATTGAAAAAAACAAAAAGAAAAGAAATTAAAAAATACAAGACAGAAAAAAATTATAAAATACAAGACAGAAAAAAATTATAAAATACAATACAGAAAATAAATTGAAAAATACAATAAAGAAAAAAAATTAAAACATGCAATACAGAAAAAAAATTGAAAAATACAGTAAAGAAAAAAATTAGAAAATATAATACAGAAACAAAATTGAAAAATACAATAAAGAAAAAAAAATTAAAAAATGCAATACAGAAAAAAATTGAAAGATACAATAAAGAAAAAAAATTAAAAAATGCAATACAGAAAAAAATTGAAAAATACAGTAAAGAAAAGAAATTAAAAAATGCAATACAAAAAAAAATTGAAAAATACAGTAAAGAAAAAAAATTGAAAAATGCAATACAGAAAAAATTGAAAAATACAGTAAAGAAAAGAAATTAAAAAATGCAATACAAAAAAAATTGAAAAATACAGTAAAGAAAAGAAATTAAAAAATGCAATACAGAAAAAATTGAAAAATACAGTAAAGAAAACAAATTTAAAAATACAATACAGAAAAAAATTTAAAAATACAATAATGAAAAAAAATTAAAAAATGCAATACAGAAAAAAAAATTGAAAAATACAGTAAAGAAAACAAATTTAAAAATACAATACAGAAAAAAATTTAAATATACAAAACAGAAAAAAAATTTTAAAAACAATTGACAATTAAGAGAATCAATATTTAAAAAAGAAAATTGAGGATAAAAAAAAATTTGAAAATAAAAAAGAATTGTTTCTTTTTAGAACAAAATGAAATGACGAATAATGAGATTTTAATTTCGTAAAATATTGTTATAGGCGAACAGGAAAAAAAAGCAAAATGTAAAAATATTTGCAATCGTTAAAATTTGTAAACACTATTAATTCCCCTTGAGAGTGAATCGAGCTATTGTATTAATCGCATGGTATCCGCGCAAAGAACCGAATAAATCATACTTTGCATTTCCTTCGCCGTCATTGTTATCATCTCTGAGTCACAAGTTTTTAAAAGCATAAAAAAAATGCGAGCCGCGCCTAATGTCACGCATAAAAAGCAAAATTGAAAATAGTTTTGAAAAAATTTGAATCATTTCGTAAAAATGATAAATACCACAGTGAAAAAAAATTTATTTGATACAAATAAATTTTGACTATTATCAAACAAATATTTTCTTTGGTCAAATAATTTTCATTTGAATCAATTAAATAATAATTGCTTCCAATACTGAAATATTTGATTCAAATACAATTTATTTAATTCAAATATTGAAATATTTTATTCAAATACAATTTATTTGAATAAAAAAAACTATTTGAATCAAATAAATTGTACTTGCTTCAAATACTGAAATATTTTATTCAAATACAATTTCTTTGATTCAAATACTGAAATATTTTATTCAAATACAATTTATTTGAATAAAAAGAAACTATTTGAAAAAAACTATTTAAATCAAATAAATTGTATTTGAATACAATATTTCAGTATTTGAATCAAATAAATTGTATTTGCTTTAAATACTGAAATATTTTATTCAAATACAATTTATTTAATTCAAAAACTGAAATATTTTATTCAAATACAATTTATTTGATTCAAATACTGAAATATTTATTCAAATACAATTGATTTGATCCAAATTAAAATTATTTGATTCAAATATATATTATTTGATAATAGTCAAATAATCGATTATTTAAATCAAATAAATTTTTTTCAGTGCAAAATTGTATAAAATTTATTAAATCCAGTAACAAATTTTAACAAAGTAAAAAATTAGTTTTCAAAAAAATAATATCCGTCAGAGATAAACAATAATTTTCCTCTCAAAAATTATTTATCTTCATTTTCATATCGCATTGAAGAGTCAGATTTATAAATATATAAGTGTATCTTTATCTTCAACACGAACATTTAAATAATTCATCATATAAATATTTATCTCCAATATTTCCCAATCTAACAATAGACCAGAAAAATTACAATAATTATTTATAACTATTTCATTAAAATAAATGATTTGCAAAAAAAACATTATTTTTTCGTGCTTTTCCCCACACACACACATATTACACAGAAATTAAAATTTAAAATACAAACTTACGCAACACAGCTTTCCCCAAGAATAAAACATAAAAGACACTCACCTGAAACAGAAAAAAAGTTATTAATACACAAAATCTTTATATACAAAATTTTCTTCTATTTTTCAAAAAAAAAAAAAAGAAAACCCCTCCTATAAATATTTAATTTTTAATTAAAATGCAAGTCGTGCTCTAAAACAAAGCAAAAAAAAAAAGAAAAAAGAAATTCATAATTAAAAATACTCGAGAAAATAATGTTCTTTTCATAATTTTAATTAAAATTTTCTTTCATCGGATTAATATTAATGGGTGGGAAAAAAAGGAAGAAGAAGAAGAAGAAGGAAGAAAAGAAAAGAAAGAAATCAACAACTAGAATTTCTCGTGAGCGCGTTATATTATACCAAACCATAAAAGAAAGAAATCGAAGGAAAAAAAAATTGTCGAATAAAAGTGTGTGTTTTATTAAAAAAAAAAAAAAAAAAAAAAAAAATTCAAATAAAAAAAAAAAACCCCCAGTTTGCATAGAAATGGGTTGACGTTTGGCACACGACAGGACGAGGCGGTGGTATGTTCGGCCAATTGGGAAAAAACAGGCTAAAAACAGGAGATTCCGAATATAGGGGTGGTTCCGCAATCCTGCGCGATGCAATACCGGGGTTGGGCTAAATGCGCGCGCGGGACTTTAGATGCGCGAATTCCAACTCCCACTCACCTCCTCATCACCTTGCATTAACCCCCTTATACACCCCCTTCCTCCAAATATCACAATTTCATTCCATATACACAATACACTCCCCCCCACTGCCCCTTAATAACATCTATTGCACCTGCACGTGCATTGGCCAAAAAAAAAATGTATAGGTCCTATACCGGATATGAGCCACGAAAATAACAGTCCTTTAGTTACCCCCCCTCTGGGCAAAAATAAATAATATTTCACCTGCAACCCTTGCCGCGAAAAAAGGCCAAAAAATAAAATAAAAATTCTCTCTATAATCAGAATGAATCACTTTTCCTCTTATTTATTTATTTTGCTTGTATTTTATTTGTAATTTTAAATATTATTTTACAAGTGTAATGAATATATAATTTATAATTACTAAAAAAAATTATTTATATTTAAATAAACATTATTATTATTTGTGAAAAATAAATATTTATATTTAAATAAACATCATTATTATTTGTGAAAAATAAATATTTATATTTAAATAAACATTATTATGATTTATGAAAAATAAATATTTATATTTAAATAAACATTATTATTATTTATGAAAAATAAATATTTATATTTAAATAAACATTATAATTATTTATAAAAAATAAATATTTATGTTTAAAATGTTTAAATAAATATTAATCATTAATAATATTATTAATATTATTAATAAAATAATTAATAACAATTTTTAATTGTTTCAAAAATTTAAAGAGTAAAAATAAAGTTAATAAATAATTTTTCCCAGAACATGAAGACTTTCGTAATTGAAGCAAATACCGCAAATTTAATTAGTCAAGTGAACATTTTTTTGAAGTAACTTTCTAATTTATTTAAACTATTTAATTAGTTAAATTATTTTAATCTATATTTTATACAAAAGAAAATATTTATTTGAGACGCGTTTCAAAGAAAGGTGCCAAAGGAGAAAAAATTTTAGGTTATGTTGGTAATTTTAAAATAGAAAATACACAAAAAAGATCAAACTCTCAAAGTAAAAAAGCTGACCTTTAAGGGCATTTGAACCTTTATGACGTCACTGCATTAAAATATATGCTTTGTATCAATTGTGACGTCATAATGGTTCAAATGCCCTTAATCTTTATTATCTGGAATAACTAATAAAAGTTGCTTTTAGTTTCAAAATTAAAAAAAAATCTTTTAATTCAGCTAAAAATAACGCAAAAAATAACCTATAAAATTTGTTGTCTCTTTCCTTCCTTCGGAGCCCGAAAAATTAAGATCCTCAACTTTTGAACTTTCAAATGAAAAAAATTTATTTATTTCTTCAAAAAATTAAATTTTTATTGCAATTATTTTACTTTACTAACGAAAAAATTAATTATTGAGTTTGTAAACGTAAAATTTTAGTTATTAAATTTATTTTTGATTCGTAATTTATTAAAATATTTCTAATAAAAAATATTTCGTTCATTTGAACGTTCAAAACATGGGGATCATGAAAAATTTGATAACAATTTATTGATAAATAAAAAAAAATGTAATAATAAATATTTTTCCAAAATATAAATAAAAATTTATCCAATAACAAAAAAAACGTTCATTTGAATCATACGAATTTTCTTTCATTTTTTATTATTATTTATTATTAGTTAATTATTAATTATTAAACTGTTTATTTAAACACAAATGCGGGACGTACTCTTCTGTAAAAAAATACTCTCACACATTTATACCCACATTGATAAGAATTCAATATTAATAAAAAAAATATTTATCTTAATTATTACAATTGAGACAATTATAATATTTCATTTTAATATATATTGTAAATATATTGTAAATTATATTTAATAATATTACAAAATATTACAAATTTAATATTTAATAATATTAATAAATTAATAATAAATTAGTTCATTTACTCTTTTTCGCAATAATCATTCTTTCAAAAACAATAAATTATTTATTAATAATATTTAAATATATTCTGTTGAAATTGGCATTATTTTCAAATTCAACACAGAAAAATATTTATAAAATGCTTCACTAAATTTAGTTAAACTTAATGAAATAATTAATTAATTATTAATTAGAATAGAATTACTAACGAATAATGAATTAATTATTAACTGACAAAACAATTTTTCTATTTTTCGTTGCATGATTAAATTTTCGAAAAAATTTCCATCACCAAAACAAGTAAATTATTTTGACAAATAAATAATTAAGAATTTATTAATTTTATTTAATTTATTTAATTTAATAATTTCTAGATCAAAGGAAAATTGATATAATTATATATGGACAGGCAAATACCTAACGTTGTTCGTTGTGGAATGTACATAAATATATATATATATATATATATACATATAATACATATAAATAATGAAATATCAATTTATTTTATTAGAAGAAATATTTTATGTGTAGAAATTGAGCATGTGAACTATAGTAAAGTACAGCTTGCATATAATCATAATCACGTGTATTTCATTTCGAACAATAATTTATTTCTATTAAAGAACTGTATATTCCCGCTAAACAGAGAGTAATGCCTGTAATATTAATCGAGAGCAATATAAAATACATCTATAGCATTATAATTACATTTACATAAAATATAAAATAATAAAATCACCAAGTGTTTTGATTGCATAGAAAATCTCTTCTCAAACGGTCTATATCACAATAATGAGAGATAAATATTATTAGAAACATTGTATAAAATTTCACCCACAAGAATCAGTATGTTTATAATAAATATTAGAAAAAAATAAATAAAAATGTAAACAAAAATAATTTCTCAAAAATAGATATTGTTTATTAACTATTGAATTAGTTTATACTCTACAGAAAAATATTTAAAATATTTATTAATATTAACTATAATCGTGTTTTTAAATTATTAATAATAAATAACTTTTTTTTAATTAAAGAATTTAAATTTTACGAATTTTAATTTTCAGACTTTTAATTTCAAGAATTTTAGGAATTTTAATTTTAAGAGTTTTAATTTGAAGACTTTTAATTTTAAGAATTATTTGGACTATTATGACGTCATAATAATGGTTCAAATTCCCTTAATTTTAAGACGTTTATAATTTTATGAATTTTAATTTTAAGACTTAATTTTTAATATTTCAATTTCAAGACTTTTAATTTTAAGTATTTTAAGAAATAAAATTCTTTTCCACTATATTAAATCTTTCTAAAAAACACTCGAAAGAATTAGGAAATTATTTTTCGTATTTCATTAGAGCGCGCACGATTATTATTATATACCTATATGTGCGTTTATTCACAAGCGGATGCCACTAATTTGCAATAATAATAATTCAGAAAATTTATTAATAATGAGGTCCAATTCAACGAATTCCACAAATTCTATTCTAAAGTATTTATAATAATTAATTAATTTATTAATTAATTAAAATTTATTAAATACTTAATAGTATAAATAAAATGAATAATCAATAGAAAAAAAAGACGCTCGATTGTAATCTAATTTTATATCTATAAATAGTATTAGTATTAATATAAATATTTATAATAATAATAATTATAATATAACAGATAGAAACCTCATTTATTAATTTCATATTATATATATAGCAATAGAATTTCTACTCGACAACACTGTATACACAATATATATATTTAGAGGGGAAACTACAACTGAAACTCACCGACCGTATCAGAGCCGAAAAATATTTTCTATGATTGAAAATACATTCATTCATTTTTTTTTAAATATATATATATACATTTTTTTTAATATACACTTATACACCAGATGTGTATGAATATTTTTATTTCTATACTTCGAAGGACACTTTCGCGTATATATTTGCATTGAATAAATAATAATAACTCAGCATAAATTGCGCAATACGAGACAGTTGTGTAAACACGGGATTATTGCCGATAAAATTATATAAGCTTTACAAGAATATTGTTATTGAGAGAGAAAGAATATATATATATATATATAAAATAAAATTAGAATCAAACAATTGTGGGATGACTTTTATTTAAAAAGAAGAAAAAAAATATTTTCATGCACTGACTAATATAAATGACACACAAGCACAAACATTAGTAAATGTGTATACTCATAGAAGCGATTCATTTATTTTTCTCTGTTCCCCCCTGTTTCACTTCCTTTCCTCTAGATAACAAAAAGACAAATAATAATAATTACAAGAAAAAAAAATTAACAATGGTTAATATTAAAGTACATGCAATAGATAAGTTTTAAAAAAAAAGTATTTGAAAAATAATAAGTAAAAATAGAAGGAAAGTGTAGAAGAAAATATGACAAACGAGCGTTGGGTAAAAAAAATTACAAACCGAAAAAAATGGAAAAATTAAGTTGTAAGAAATTTTAGTAAACTCAAGAACTTTTTTGTTAATTTTTACTATTTTTGAACTTTATTATTCGATTTTTTTTACAAAAGTTGGTAAAATTTACTCGAACAATAAAAGTTGTCTACAAAAATCAGTAGAAAATGCAAACAATTTAGTTTTTTGTTTAAAAAATAAAAATTTGCTTTGAATTTTTCTCATGCAATTTTAACTAAAATTTACTTTAAGAATAGAATAGAATTTCTATTCCATTCTGCTATATTCTTGAAAAGAATAAAGTTTACTTGTTGCACACTAAATTTAAATAAGTAAAAATATTTACTAATTTGAATTAGTCACTGACTTTTGGCTTTTGAATCAGTAAATTTTACTATTAAATTAGTAGAAATTACTATTACTAACTGAAAGTAAACATTTTTACTAATTCAAATTTAGAGAGTAAAAATGTAGTAAAATCGTAAAGAAAAAATTAAAAAAAAATAAAAAATTGTAAAAAAATCTACTTCACATTGCAGACTTAGATTTTAGTTTACATCCAGTAAAAGTTTACTTTTACTAAAATTTCTTTCTGAAGGTGTAAATTTTACTCTAGAAATAGTAAAAATTGTCTGCAAATATTTACTGAAATTGAAAAACAATTTTATTTTTAGTTTATGCTAATAAAATTTAATTATAGTTTGCAAACGGTAAAAGATACTTCCTACTTTGTTCAGGGTAAAATTGACTCAAATTTGCTTCAGAAATAGTAAATTTTACTCCAAGAATGTTGAAATTTGATTTCGAAAATATAGTCAAATTTTCTTCGAAAAGTGTAAAAATCGACCAAAACGTGTAAAAATTTAAGAAAATTTAGATTTTACTTTGTACATATTAAAAGTACATTTTGTAAATTGTAAATTGCAAATTTTACTTAAAATACACTAAATTACACTAAATTTTACCTTTGAAATAATAAAATTTTACTTCGAAAACTGCAAAATTTTCTTCAAAAAGTGTAAAAATCGATTGGAAAGTAAAAATTTCAGAAAATTTAGATTTTACATTGTAAATATTAAAAGCACATCTTTTACTCTGCAAATTTTACTAAAATTTACTTAACGTACACTGAATTTTACCATTTTAAATAATAATATTTTACTCCGAAATTTTACTGTAAAATTTTCTTCGAAAAGTGTAAAAATCGATCGAAAAGAGTAAAAATTTCAGGAAATTTAGATTTCACTTTGTAAATAATAAACGTGATCTTTTACTTTCTTCCTTGCGACTTTGACTAAAATTTACATTTGAGATATTACTTTCATTCCAAAAATTTTGAAGCATATTGCAAAAATTTAGATTTTATATAAAATACAGTATAAGTTACTTTTTACATTTTTCATGTAATTTTTCCTTAAAATTATTTAAAAAATAGCAAATTTTACTTCTAAAACTGTACAATTTTACTAAAAAAACAATAGAAAAAATTTACTCCGGTAATATATAGTAAAAGGTTCATTTATATTTTTTTTCTTCTAATTTTTACTAAAATTTACATTAAAAATAGTAAAATTTACTTTTATTTTTTGTTTCTTGTAATTTTTATCAAAATTTATTGAGGAAAAAGTAAAATTTAACTTCGACGATAGTAAAATTTATTTCGAAAGCAATAAAACTGCTTTTTTATTTTTTTCGTGTAATTTTTACTAAAATTTATTTGGACTAAATAAAATTTAAATTCGAAAATAGAAAAAGCTATACTTTCTGCATTATTTCGTGTGACAGATTTTTAAAAATAAAATTTATCAATTAAAAATTTATAAAAGTTTAGTGTCGCTAATTATTTTCTCTTTTAAATAGTTTTGATAATCAACGTTATCAATTGCGTCAATGTGTAAAAAATATGTTAAAAAAATTCCGAAGAGAAGCAAAAAAAATGAAATAAAATAACGACTCAACTTTCGTCGAGGTTAAGCATAACTTCAAGATTAGTTTACACTCGGATGGGTTGACGGAAGCTTGAAATTTATTTTCATCTCTAACGTTTTTATTAATATTAATAAAAAAAAGTAGGCAAACTAATAAAAGCAAAAAATTAATGAAGAACAATAATTGCACACAATAATAATAATAATAATAATAATAATAATTATTATTATTATTATTATAAAAATAGGAATTATTATTGTTAAAATTATAATAATAGAAATAATGTATTACTTGTCACATAAAAAAATGAATAAATAAATAAAATAAATTCTGGGCATAAAAAATGATAACGATGGGTAAAATTTATTAATAATAAACAAAGTAATAACACAAATAAAAAAAGAGAGCAAGAATAATTTTTTATAAAATGCAAAAGAATGAGTGTGACTTACAAACGAAATGGAAATTTAGAAAAGAAAATTAAAAAGAGGGAAAACGTGTTGAAAACGATGACAGTTAAATGCTAAAATCTTATGATTTTTCAAAAAGTAGAAAAAACTATGAAAAGTGCTTTAGTGGAGAAAGCGAGAAGTAGAAACAGGTTGGAGAGGTGTTTTTGCGCGGAAGAACTTTTAATGCAATTACGAACGACTTCTGGTGTCTCAGTTCCTCTCAGTGCCTCTCTCTTTGTTTTCTCTCGTTCGCTTCCTCAACCCCCTGCGACCTACTCCTATATACCAAGAAGGGAAACCCCCCAACCCACTTTTGCTATAGAATGCTATAGAACTATACTCTACCCATACTTTATCTTTATCTGTTTTTCTCTTCTCTCACTCACTCTCACTCTTTCTCTCTCTTTCTCTTCTACTTCTTTTTCTTCTTCTTCTACCTTCTTCTCTCCTACCTGCGGCGCACGTCATTCTGCATTATTTTCATTTTATCGTCAGCAATCTTGGTTAATGCAATCCTCTCCCCTCTCTCTCTCTCTCTCTCTCTCTCGACCATTCTCCCATCCACCCCAGTCCGAGGCCTTTTTATTTTATATTTGAATATTTTATCGGTCGAGGCGCCTCCAAGAAGCTGGAGGATTCATTTTTATAACGGAGTCTGGAGCTCGTCGCTTAAAAAATGAAAATAAAAACTACTTTCCGCTAACTTCTTGCATAACTTTGATAAAATATTCGTTAAAAAAAAATTGTTTATTAAGTTCGCCACCCTCTCTCCTCTTGCAAATATGATTAACGTTTCCTTTTTTTATTTTTTAATTACTGCTTTACTTGCGAGAAAAATTTTTATATCCATATAACTTAATAAAATTCTTCTCCATTCTTACAACTTAAAATAATTATCTTATTTTTTTTTTTTGTAACAAAGAATAAAATTAATTTATTAAAATAAGAAGAAAACAGCCGATTTTATTAAAATACGGAGGAAGGGGCCGATTTTATTTAAAATAAGAAGGAAGAAGCCGATTTTATTAAAAAAAAGGAGAAAAGGCCGATTTTATTTAAAATAAGGATAAAGAAGCCGATTTTATTTAAATAAGAAGGAAGAAGCCGAATTTATTTAAATAAGAAGGAAGAAGCCGATTTTATTTTAAAAAAAGGAGAAAAAGCCGATTTTATTTAAAATAAGGATAAAGAAGTCGATTTTATTTAAATAAGAAGGAAGAAGCCGAATTTACTAAAAATAAGGAGGAGGAAGCCGACTTTATTAAAATAAGAAGGAAGAAGCCGCCGACTTTATTTAAATGTCAAGGAAATGCATAAAGTATTTATTTAATAAATAAATAATTTTTTATATAGTTGCATTTTAGGTAAATTATTTATTTAACAGATGAAATTAATTATTTACCATCTTTAATGTAGTTCACGTGTTTATGTATATTTTAAAAGCGAATATAAATAATTCAACGTCTTTGTATATTTAGATTTTTTTAGATGCACGCGCGCGCGCTGGTGGCTCTGGTTAAAAATTGCTGTAGAGGAAAATTTTAATTTCGGGGAATATATTTTTTTTTGTATGAGGAATAATAGCAAAAAAAAAAAAAGAAAAAACACGAGGAGGCGTTATTAGTGTCTGGCGTTGTTCAAGGCACCTGCACCTGCCTGCCTGCCTGGCTGCCAAAACTTTTTAAGTGCACATCGCACTTTGCGGGGTAAACTTCCGTCGATAAGCGGTTATCGATCGAGGAACTCCCGTCTCCGCCTTTCCTCCTTCTTTACTCCTTTTCTCGACGCTTAAACTCAGAGCTTTACCCCTTGCCTACTGCCTCTTTCTCCTGTTCCCTCTCCTCTTTCCCTCTCAACTAGCACAAGAACGATTTACTTCCCGCGAGTCACGGGTGTATACACCGAGGAAGACATCGCTCGTATCGATCGTCAGATTAATTTGTAGTCCAGACAATGGGCCGCCATCTCCCGCCTTCACTGATACGCGCGCTCACTGGACGCTTTAATGTTTATATATATATATATATAAACGTTGTTTCGACTTCTCACCGAGAGCAAAGTGCGATATTATTACCAGATGTACAACACTGGATTTACATGTAGATATCTATAAGTAAATTGTATCTTACAAATCCCTTCTGGCTGAAATTGTGACTTCTCAATAGAGAGAAAACGATTCACTTGGGGAGATAATCAATAATGGATGCTGGGCGCTGGATCTCGGTAGATTATTATCATTTCATTGAGAAAAGAGAGAGAGAGAGAGAAAGGAACAATTTTTTATTTTAAAACAATCGTTACTTTCACTTTTTCATTTGCAGATTTATTTTTCTGTATTTGAGAAGATAAGTAAATAAGGTTTATCGTTTATTAATTAATTAATTGCTACTACTGTACTTTATTTCAGAAAATGTGCTTTTATCAAATTCGTAGGTAATTAATTGCTACTACTGTACTACACTTCAGAGCCGAACTATTCTTCTTATTGAAAAGTTAATTATTTGCTACTACTGTACTCCACTTGAGAACCGAACTATTCTTCTTATTGAAAAGTTAATTATTTGCTACTACTGTAATCCATTTGAGAACCAAACTATTCTTGTTATTAAAAAGTCAATTAACCGTCTTGAGTATACATTTCAAACCAAAAAACATTTTTTTATTCAGTTAAACATTTTAAAAGTAATAATTATTGTCAAACTAATAATATGCAATTTCCTAAATAATTTACTAACATTCGTTTATCCCAAAGAAATAATTTGCAACTTGATAGAACACTAAATTTTAATTTTAACAAAAGTTATTAATAAAAATAGTTGAAAGAATATATTCGGCTTTATTTGCTACTACTGTACTACACTTCAGAGCCGAACTATTCTTCTTATTGAAAAGTTAATTATTTGCTACTACTGTACTACACTTCAGAGCCGAACTATTCTTCTTATTGAAAAGTTAATTATTTGCTACTACTGTACTACACTTCAGAGCCGAACTATTCTTCTTATTGAAAAGTTAATTATTTGCTACTACTGTACTACACTTCAGAGCCGAACTATTCTTCTTATTGAAAAGTTAATTATTTGCTACTACTGTACTACACTTCAGAACCGAACTATTCTTGGTATTAGAAAGTCAATTAATTATTTGCCACTACTATACTAAATTTAAGCATTCTATTAATATGTAATTATTTAATTACTACTACTGTGCAAAATTTTACAACTGTATTTGTTTTACATACTAATTTTTTTTTTTGCAAAAAACAAACAAACAATTTATCCTTTCAATATTTCAATAAAATTCAAAGTGTATAAAACAAAGTATTTATAAGTTTATGTAACTTTATGTTATTAATAGAAAAATAAAGCATAACGTAGCGTAAATTTATCTGATAAATAAAAGTTTTGAAAAGTTTACTAAACTATAATTATTCCACTTTATTTATTTAATTCATTTATTTATATTCTCATTTATTTGTTTTTCTTTTTCCTTCATTCATTTTATTAATTTTTTTTGTTAATTTTCTTTTATTTCTTTATTTGTTTATTATTTAAATTATTTATTACTTCGTTTATTTCAAATACTTATTTCTACATTACTTTTTTGAATTATTTAGTATTTCATTCATTTCCTTAGTTACTTGTTTCGACATTTATTTCTTCAATTATTTACTAATTGATTTATTTCTCCAGCTTATTCACTTATTTAATTTATTTTATTTTCTTAATCTATTTTTTATTTGTTTCTTTATTTATTTATAATTCTATTATTTCAATGCAAATAAATGAAAATTTTTGCTTAAAGAAACAAATATTTTTCCATTTTTAATTAAGGCCGAATAATAATTTATTTACGAAACTTGTTTTTAAAAAGTTAACTTGTAAAATTATATCAAAATATCATTGCATACACAGAGAAAAAAGAATTGTAAATATAGAAGTAACAAATTTTAGTTGTTGTCACAAAAGTTTTTGTTACTTCAACAAATTAATTTTTTTAATAAATAAATAAAAAGTCAAAAATAATTCACTTACTACTATAAACTATAATAATAATAATATTTCTCTCCCTTTTTTCAATTCTCCACAAACAAGAAACAAATTCAAAAAAGAAAAAAAATTAAATGTAATTTATTTCACAAGATGATTAATATATCTATTTCCTTGGCGCGTCATAGGAAAAATTATTAGATTGTCAGTGTTGAGCGCATGTTCCGCAATCCCCGAGGCATAATGGAAAAAGAATTTTTAATAACCAACCAGACAATGGCTTCCTCGGGACCAATTCCCTTTATCTTGCTCGTTCTTTTCTATGCTAACTAATGTTGCCGTTAACATTCACGATATCGGGTTTTATCGAGACGTCCAGTCCCGCTTCGTTTAATTTTCGACATTTTCTTAATCCCTCCATCCGTTTTTCTTTCTATTTTTTTTTTTGCACTTCTTTTTTACTTTTTTCCAATTCTTGTTTTCATTTTTTTTCCTCCATAAGAAAAGCCCCGCACACGGTATATAAAAAAGTCAAGAGATAATTTTAATAAACATAAATTTAAATTTCAAATTTCTCTAGAAAAGATATAAATGCAGTTTGCGAATATTATGTTCTATTGTTGTGTGTGCTTTCGTTTAAAAAGCAAAAGGACTTATATTTCTCTCATTCTGAAATGAAAAAAAAGAAGAAAAAAAAAAGATTATTACTCTTATCGAGAGGGACTTTTTCTCTTCATTTTTTTTTTAAATTATAAAAACTAGTGCACAAGTTCGATTGCAAAGTTGAATGGAGAGGGGGGAAGGGGACTGGTTTTTTTTGTGTGTGTATATATAGAGAAAGGAGCGCGGGGGGAGAGAGATGGTCAATAAAAGGGAGGTAATTGAATATTCTAGAATTTAATTTCTATCGGTCCGTCCAGTACATTCGACTTTCATATCGTCCGCATTTTGCGACAGTCGTTTAATCTAATTTATTTCATGACGCCCGCGCTCTATTGGATGGGGATTCTATGGTCATATCTACGTTACGCAAAAACCCTATATATATTCAAAATTAACACTCAACATTTTTTTTACACGTTTCATTTTACAACCAATTAGATATTGTCATTTTTATCTACTGATAATTTCAATTTTATACTAAAGCCCCCACTCAATATATGATGCGCGCTTTATTTTTTTAATTCACTTTAGATATTCGCGAAACAATTTTTATTTTTTAATTTTCCCACCTTCGAATAATGTTCTCTTGCATTCTTCACTAACATTTATTGTTATCATAATTACAATTTTAATTAAGTATTACTATTTATATTTATTATTAAATATTTAATGTTTAATATTTATTATTTAATATTTATTATTATTTTAGTGTGTCGACCAGAACAAGAGCGGTCATTCCCACATAACCTAGAATTCATTACTCAGGTATCTGAATTCGCAGATTTTCCTCTTCCGACTACAAAAAAAAATTTACTTCAAACTAAAAGTTTATTTAAATTAACATTACTAAAATAGTAGCAGTTATAGTATCAGAAATACTAACAGAAATCATTTCTAAAACACTACTACAACGATAGTAGCAATATCAGTATTAATATTCGGAACTATAATTTTTAATTCATATTTTAATTACTTTTAATAAATGGGAGAGAGATTTTGTCGGGGAAATATTTTTTTCTCTACAAAAAAAGTGAATCCATGATTAAAATCGCTCTCGGTGTTTTTTAATTAAAGGAGAATCGTAGGGCGTTTTATTAGTAAATAAAATAAATAAAAGTGCTTGTGTGGTCTGGGAAAACTGGAGGAAACAAAAAAAAAGACTGTAACTGGAGAAGCTATAAACTTGATTTCTAATTCTGACGGCCGATCTGTGTTATTTCAGATGGATTTTATTTCAAAATAAACTTAACGATTTCAGTATTAAAAGTCCTTTTAAGGGATTCAATATTTATTTTTCCCCTCGGAATTATAAAAATGCTTTTATCTTTTTCTTCTCTCCTTTTTTTTTGCCTGTGTTTTATAACGTGGATCACTCCCCACACTAGCAATTTTGCAAAAAAACGCAAATTCCCAATACGTGAAAAGAAATTAAAATAAATTTATCCCTGAAAATTAAATTTTTCATTTTAGTAACCTTAGAATCGTTTGGAAAAAAGAAAAATTGCTAAAAAAACATTTAAATAATTGAAGTTATTTTGAAAAGAATTTTTTTTTGATATCGTAGGGGCGGGAATGAGGGGGGAATAAATTTTAGACGCAAGGATCATTAATAATTTTCCAACTTTTTCCCCTCCTTTCTACGTTCGACTATTCACGGTGCATAAATTTTTTTTTCGAAAAATTCAAAGCAATAGTATATATTTAAATATCGAAAAAAAGTTCAAAGAAAAATTGTTTTCAATTTAAAAAGACTTTGAAGAACTTGACTTCAATCACATTTTTCTCTTTGAGAGGAGGGGGAGGGAAGGGAGGGTGTTCTCGTTCAGTTGGTGAAAAATTCGACATAGCAAAATGAATTCGTCTCAACGAATACGAAAAAGTGACAGTTACGTATCACTAGAGTTAGAGAGTATAGGAAGGGAGAGAGAGAGAGAGAGAAGAGTAAAATACTGAGAGAGTGAGAGAGAGTGACTTCCGAAACGACAGATAACGACGGGTGGTATAAATCTTCTTCCGGTTTTGGATCGAGAGCGAAGCAATCTGCGGAATGGTCCGGTCATCCGTCCATCAAGTCCAAGCGTCATGCGTTTCGTTTCGTTCTCTGCGTGTATAATATCTAGTGCAAAACGTGCATTGGAAACAACACGCGGACAGCGGCAAGGGTCCAGTATTTATGCGTGTTTCGATGGGAAAAGGCAGGTACGCGGACGCGACAAGATAATTTCTGATTTACCGCGAATGTCGTTGGCCATCACTATTTCCCATACTAGCGAGAGAGTGAACCGTTCTGCCATTTCGGAAATGGAAAATTTTAAGCCACATCAGTGTTCGTCGAATCAGAACCCAAACTGTCTATTCTTTCGTCCATTTGCCGTCACACCCCCAATATTCCGTAAACTCTCGTAACCCCACTCAATCTCAAACTAATCGGAAAATTTCAGAAAACGTCCATTTTGGAAAATTAATCGAAACCTTCAATCAACGTTTTTTGCCATACTAGACGCGAAAAGATAAATCCTTTCGAATTTTTCGATTTATCCACTGGCGACAAAAAGTTTCTTTATTTCTCGTTTTTATCGAAATCGTTCAAACTAAAGAAGTAAAAGAAAATGAAAAAAAAATGAAATAAAACATTTAATGAAATTGCAAAATAAACTATTTCTGGAGAGAAATATTCCTTTTTAAATTATCCATTTTTTAAAAAGTTGAAAAAAGTTTCTCTAGGGGACATTGAAAACATCAACATATTTAGAAAAGTGAATCTTACGTGGCAGTGATCTGAATTAACAGAAAAGGCAAATTGATATCCATTCCAAATAAGGAATTTTTTTTAGGGTTTATTCACTAAAAGAAAAAAATTAATATTAAACATTCTTTATGTAGAAATTCCATTCATCCGAGGCGCTCTTTTTTTCTCCTTTCACCAACATTATAAAAAAGAAAATACAAATTAAAAATCAAAATAGAAACTTAAGATCGATTTATTCGAAATAAATTTGAGAGATGATTTCTAATTCTTTTAAAGAATTAAGAATAGTGATTGTTGTGAATCGTTTCGTGTTTCTAGTGATGTCGGAAGAGATATGTAAAAGTTAAGTTGACGCTGATTTAAGAGCGGTTAGAACTATGAAATTCGCTGTCGTGGGGGGCAAACAATATTGCTCGAGAACAAGGTCTTTTGACTGCCGTTTACTGAATGTTTCACGATTCGCTGCGCCGCCGACGCTTTCAACGATAGCGCGCGTCTGCATCTTTCATCGTCAGCTCACTACCGCGCAGGGATTTGCGAAAAAAGAAAATCCGATAAGTCTATTGAAAAATTCCCACTGGATGATTTCGTCAAAAAAAAGAGGAAAAAAAGACAATAACAAGATACAAATTTCTCACATTCTTTCGCCTCGCTTTAAAAAAAAATAACAAATTCAATCAAACCTTGCACAAAACTTTAATCAAATTAAAAAAACATCCATTTCATTTTTCATAAATTAATCGTTAGATAAATATTTCCATTACTTAAATTAATAATCATAAATCGATATTTACTCGTAAAATAGGTACAAAAGTGAATTTAATTTCGAAATTTTCTGAAAAATTAAACACTAGGATTCGAACCCAAAGTGGCGCATTACGAGTTGGGAGCGCAAACTATCAGGCCAAGTTACAACGCTAATACAAGTCATTACATATCCTTCTCGAGGCAAGAAGAACCGAAATTTCAACTGTTATTTACCTCCAATTAAATAATTCACCAAGAAATCAAGAGAAAAAAAGAAAATACATTCTTAGCGGCTAAACCTTAAAAAAAATTAAAGTCAATAAAATAACGGGGGCAATTTTCAAAATACCGTTCTCAACCAGGAGATAATTTAAATGTTCAAAAATGTTAAATAATAAGAGAGTCAATTCTTGTTTTGGAAGCGCTAAACCATCTAATTTCAAATAGTTTAAAAGACTCTTTATGAAACACAAGGAGATTTGAATCTCAACCATAGCCCGTGTATCCATGTGTTGTGCGCTTCGTAAAATATATCTCGGTTAGACTATATAATTTTGCCCCTAATAATTTCTTGTATTAAAAACAATTAAGAGTCCCTGGTCGGCAAAAGGAATTCTTTCGAAATAAGAGTCCCCCAGCGAGAGTTTTTAGGCGTAAAACAAAAGCAAGAGAGGAGAGAGAGAGAAAGTGAAAGAGAGAGAGAGAGAACCTCCAAGGCAGAGACGAAAACGGCGCGCGAATTTCAAGGATCATCACCAGAAGCTAACTAGAAGTTTGAGACGCGCAACAAATAAAAGAAATACCGTCACAAATAATACGTTTCGTCCTCTCCTCAATTTATTTATTTATTAATTTTATCATCATGAACGAGCTTACAAAAAATACCCTTTTGTGCAGTAGCACTAATTTATAAATTAACGATTGTGATAAAAAAAGTAGTGAACAATTGTAATAATATTTTCAGGTCATCGCGACGTATTTTGTACTTGTAATCAATATTTTGTAAATTGGAATCTGAATCCTTTTTTCTTCTAAAGCAAAAGTATTATTGATCAAAGTGATGTTTTTGTCTAAGTATAAGATACCGAAAATTGGTCATCTGCACATTGTCATTCTTTCTATTGGTTCCCCACTTAAATGTAATAAAATTTTTATCACCTTAACCCAAAGGTAATAAATGTCGGAAATCACCGTCGACGCAATTACATGTGTCCTTCGCGTTAGTCCAGAAACTGCCACCAAGTTAACTCCCCTCACAAATTCGCTAAGTGTGTTCTCCGAGTTAGTTTACAATACTTCACTGTTCCTATTCATCTCGTGCTACGAGTCACCCTACAATTCCTTTCATGGAAAATTCACCTGTAACCAACGAGGAGATTGCTATTGCCTAATAAGAGGATTTTAACATACTAAGCCGAATTACTCTGTGTAGATATTCTTAATACTTGGTTCTGTGGAATCTAAACGTGCAAAGGTCAATAATTCATCATGGACTTCGGATATTTACTTAATTCTGGCCTGTAAACATCTTTACTCAAGGATATCTTCATCCTATCTGGGAATTCATTCTTACTCATTGACCGAACTTATTATCTCACTTAACAATCCCAGGTCATAATCAAGGTAAATAATTAAATCATACGTATTTATCTCATGTTCTATACTGTTTCCCTTATGGATTTTAATTTTTGTTCCAGTGTTCCAAAGACATCTGGATCTGTTTGCTCTCCCATTTTTTACTCAACTGTAATTATGATGCAATTTTAGTTTTACCACGCTAGTCTTTTTGAACCGTCATAAAATTTACAAAAAAATCCTCGCAACTACTACATTTTTTATTTTTAAACAAATTTGTTATATTTCTAAATTCTAAAAGCTGAAAGTCATAAATTTAATGAAATTATACTTTCTATTCGACTACAAGGTTATATATATAAATCCACTAATATATAAATATAGCATCGCGCATAGGGGCGCTCGTCGTCTTGAATATAATAAATTTATAATGCAAGACAAAAGACGGAAGAGCTAGTGCGCGTCTTAGACGGTTAATAATCCGCGAATGGAGTTGAGATATCGTGAATGTGAAAGAGGAGAAGGAGGAGAATGAGAGAGAGGGATGATGGTGGAATCGGTGGGACAAAGAGGCGATAGAGAAGAGGAATCTTGTAGGCGGAGAGGTTTTTGAAAGAAGATTGGGGGGCTGTAAGTTGGAGGCGCAGAAGTTAAGCGTTCCCCGCGCCTATGTAGTCCGGTTCGCGGTTACCCCAGGATTATATTCCAAGTATTGCCATTATACAGAGTTTCCTAGGAAGGCAATTTTCGAAATATTTAAAATACATGCCATTACGCGCGGCTAAGCCGACTCTTATTAAAATAGACTCGCGAGACGAAGCGCATATAACTATATAATATTCCGCGCGCACTAATCGAGATTGCGAACCGTGCCTAAAACACCATTTCAAAAAGATTCCTTCCTCTACAAATCGATAATTATTATTATTTCCACTTTCCCGAAAAAAAATCATTTACATCGAATTTAAATATTAAAATATCCCTCCATATTATTAAGTTAATAAATATTAAACAACCAGATTGTTATTTCAACACACGTAAACATTTATATATCGTAAATTAATAGAAAGAAAGAAATAATATTTAGAATAAAATGGTTAGCCTCACTGGGGGCGTTTTAATGTTTACTCAAGAATGTGCATTATAAATTTCTTGCCAAACTAAAGAAAGAAGTATAGTTTGTACAGATGTGAATTTCGTGTAAAATTGTGTTGGAATAATATTTGTTTCTGGCATGTGTTAAGTTTTATAATCGCGGGCGCGGGGGGCACATATAACTTTATTATAGTGACATGGAAGGTTAACCCGCCGGAAAGTGAAGAAAAATGATATTTCAAAATCTGTGTGTTAAACTGTCTCGAAAAAAATATATAGGTATATAAAAGGTGACAAGCTATTTCCCGTAGTCGGATAAAGGTTACACAAGGGTCGTCCACCGGCTACTTCCTATCTTTCCTGCGCGTATACATATATACATCTGATGTCATATACGCGAATCGATCAGTGGAAAAGGTCTTATGGTGTCTCGATTCACATCGATCTTATCAAAGGAACAACAACTTATTACCAAGAGAAAAAAATAAAACAATAAAAGAGAAAATTGAAAATACATAAAAATATGTCTCTCGACAAACTGGCGACTAATTCTCCAAATAATTGTATCTAGTGAAAAGTAATTTTAGAAAATATATTTTTATTTTTCCAATTCTGGAATTTATTAAATAAATACACTTATAATTCAAGAAGCACTTTATTTTATTGAACGTGCGAGAGCTTCAAACGTTTGAAATCAACGATTGTCGGAAAAACATATTTTGTCTACAAAACTTTTATAAATTCTTGTCGATGATTATGAAACGTTAAAAAATTTGCTAACGTTTAATTAATGTTTTCATTAGTTTTAATTTACTTTAGTTATTTCAAAACATTTACTATATATTTATTGAGAAAAATTAACTTTATTTTGTATTTTTCAAACTTTAAATTGAAAATTAATCATCAATAAAATAAGGAGTAGAACTGATAAGCAAATAAAATGATTAAAATTGATATCCATTCCAAATAAGGAATTTTTTTTCAATATTTATAAAATTCCCTAACATTTCCAAGTTTTTGGGTTCCGTGGCAACCCTGAAGATGAAAAAATAAAATTGTAGCACATCTTGGATAAAATAGTTTTTTAAAATTCCAAACAATTTTTTTCTCTTTCTTTTTATATATAAAATATAAATCAAATATATTTCCAATCATTTCCCCCTACTTATATATATATTTTTTTTCCTTTCTCCGTTCGCGCTGAAGGCACATTTTTTCACACACACACACACATATATATAACAAAAATCAATGTCTGCCATAACGTCAAGTCACAAATAAATAAAATTTCCAATGATTTCGATAGATAGAGAAGAAAAGAGTCTTTAGATATTGAAGCGAAGGCAAATATATAGGAGAGAAAAAAAGTGAGAAAGAAATAAAGAGATGAGTGACATTGGTGCCACCGAAAAAGAGGATAAGAGAAATAAAGTCAGGAGTCACATTTTAATACATCAAACTTTTCAATTTGGGCGTACACCGCTGTGAGCATCGTCGAAAGATATATCGCTTACGTGCCGCGTTACGTTAGCTTGATCAACGTGGAATCGATACGATATAACGTCCCGTATGGATTGTGCGATCTCAAACCAAATGCCTCTCCCTCTCTCTTTCTCCCTCACTCTTTCTACTCTATTCCACTAGAAACACTCTTCTCTCTTCACTCTCTGCCACAGATATCCTCTCACGCGCTCTCCCTTCCCTTCACTCCCCCACCCTCTTTCCCTGGGGCGCTACCACCGTTGACATCGCATCGGATCAAGTGAATCGCGCGACTCTCGTATATAACCATCATCTAGTTTACGTTATACGTACATAATACCTGTAGCTATATATATATATATAAATACACACATACATGACTATGGAATTTTCATCATGTTTGCCTAGACTCAATGCTCCTAGGTCGTGGATATATGAATATATATATATATATATATATACACACAAAAACACAATCAACTATAGAATACATGCAAAAATACATAGTAGTTTGCAACCAAAAAAACACTAATTTAAACGAAACGAAGAAAATATGTAGTCACATCCGGTATATCAGGATGAATGGCTCTCGGTTACTACAAATCACGATTTACTGTTTCGCGACTTTTTTCTATCCTTCGGGGAAACACCCCTTGAATTCGACCAATGGGTCTCTCTTTCAAAAAAATAACTAAAAAAAAAGAAGACAAGTATTAAAAAAAAGAACCCCTTGTCGCACGTATAACACGGCACGGGGGCAAAACAAAGCGAACCGAGTTAAAGCCCGTTATTGCCAAAAAAAGATAATGCGAAAGAAGATTAAATTTTTTTCAAACGCACGTCCAAAACTCTTTTCCTCGCTCTCTAACTCGTCGACTTTTTTTATTTTCTCTCACTCACTTTTTTTCACCCCTCACGAGTATATATATGTGTATAGACGAGTGCCTTTCAGTTTTATTCACCAACCTCATCGAGATCGATCTAGGTTCTCTCTCGCGATGCGACATTGGAGAGTGGGGGAGGGGCGGGGGAATAAATGTTGGAAAATTGAACGTCGCGGACAGAGGAGAGTCTGAAAGGTTGCAGCCACACATGTGCAAATGGGAATTTTTTTTTAAATCATTAGAATGATTAAAGTAAATGACCCTTGCTCTTATGCATATATCATGAAAACTGTAACTTTTTTCTAATCAATTAATGAAACTAGTTATCGAGCTTGAGGCTAAGAGAAGCGGCCCCCCACCAGGTGTTTTCCCCTTCTCTTCGACCCAAGGCACAAGCATTAAATCCTATCGATAATTTAATTTTCTCAATTTCTAAATTATAATTTTTAACTTCATTAGACTTGGAATAATAAATAAAAACTAAAAAAATAAACACTAAGAGAAATAATAAATATAAACCAAAAAAAAAAACACTAAGAGAAGCGGCCCCCACCAGGTGTACTTCCCCTTCTCTTCGACCTAAGGCACAAACATTTAATCTTATCGATAATTTAATTTCCACAATTTCTAAATTATAATTTTTTACTTCACTAGACTTAAAATAATAAACAAATAAAAAAAAGAACTTATTCCTACATTTTTTGTCGTTTAAATTAAATTCGGCTCGATGGACCAAAAATATTTCATCACATTGACACCAAACAAATTTTTATCAATTCTAATACAAATTCAAACATTTTTTCAGCAAAATTATTAACCACTTTGTAAATTTAATATAATTACTAATCAAATTTAATTTACTAGTAAATAATTCTGGAAATAAATTGAAAAGTATGACTAAAATTTTAAATCATTCAATTTTAATTTAAAAAAATTTAAAATTTTCTTAAAATTGTTTTAACACTAATACACAATTTCAAACTTTTGAATTCGAGAAATAGAGAAAAACTGAAAACTATTCACGACCGACTAAAATTTTCCTTTCGATCCCCTCTTTTCCCTGATGTCACAAAAGAACTAAAGGGACTACAATAATGGAAATAACAATTCTGAAGCTATTATTTATTTCCCCGAATTTATCGACAAAACCAAAATAGAGTAATAAAGCCCACAGTAAATTGTCGAGAAACTATTTCTCTAACTTATAATTTAGGAAATCTATATATCGAAAACGATGAAAGCGACGATCAAATTTTATTCAACAATCTATTAACGAAATTTTGCATTAATTTTAACATTCAAATTACAAAAATTTACAAATTTGAAACACAACAATTGAAAAACGAATTTAAATGATATTTTTCAAATGAGAATTTAAAAAATATTTTTAACTGCGAGTTTGGAAAATATTTATAAAATACGAAACAAATATTTGTTTAGCTAAATATGAATTTAAAAATTATAAAATTTGAATGAAAATAATATTTTTACAATACGAATTGGACAAAATATTTTTTAATTATTTTGCAAAGGTATTTTTAAAATATGATTTTAGCAAATATTTGTAAAATGCAAAACAAATATTTGCTAAATACGAATTTGAAAATTATTTATAAAATTCAATTGAAGTAATATTTTTAAAATGCGAATGAGAAAGAAAATTTTCTTGAATACAAATTGAAAAATCATTTATAAAATTCGAGTGAAATATTTGTACAATACAAATTGGAAAAAATATTTTTCAAATATTTTGCAAAAGTATTTTTAAAATGAGATTTTAGCAATTAACATTCATAAAATGCAAAACAATTATTTATTAAACACGAATTTGAAAATTATTTATAAAAATTCGTTTGAAATAATATTTCTCCAATGCGAATTAGAAAAAAAAATATATAAATGCGAAAAAAATATTTCCTGAATAAGAATTTAAAAATAATTGATAAAATTCCAGTGAATTCACAATAAGAGTGAAAAAAAATATTTTTAGTCCACGATTTTAACAAATTTATTCCGACGTCAAAATTAATAAATTCTGCCTCACATATATACATACACAAACACAGTCAACACTGGGTGTTATATTTTAAATGCACATATAGATAAAATAAATAAATTAGAGATTGTATATTGCAATAAGATTAAAAAGATAAGAAATCAAATTAGCTCACGGCAAATCGTGGTTTTAACTACACACATGGAGCCTAAACAACGACGAGCTAACGTAATGGAATTGTACAGAACCGTCTGTGTGTATACAAAGCTATATACATATTCCGTTAGTATTATTATTCGTATTTATAGTAGTAATTACGTCATGAAATCTTTTAACGTCAAAAAAAAAGGAAAAAAAATCCTCCAGTGATGCCTTGTCATTTTTTCTTTCTCCTTCTACTTGAAGAGTTTTATACTTAAAAAATGGAACTCAGGAAGAGAAAAAAGAAATACTACGTCAATGACTTTCGAACCATTTTTTTCAGTACAGGCAAAAAAAGAAAAATACAGTTAACACCATTAATAAACGAGAACACACGATCTTCAAAAACGAAAAATTCAAATTCGTAAACAAAGGAATTTAAAATGAGCATTTTTAAATATTAAAATAAGCGTTTTAAATATTGAAATAAGCATTTTAAATATTGAAATAACATATAGGAAGTAAATGTAAAGATTTAAGAATTAAAAATTAAAGATTAAAAATTTTTAATTAAAGATTAAAAATTAAAATACGTAATACTGAGAAAGAATTCGAAACCTCGGGATAATGAAAAGAGTATTTCATTTAATATTTTCCTTGTTCGTTATTCGCATATATATATAAGAAAAAAAAACCCTTTTCCCCTTAGCAAATTAGAATCAAATTGAAATTACATTTTTACACTCGCAGAAAAGATGAAAATGACGATTATCATTTCATTCCCTTTCGAACTCTAAATTTGCCATCGCGACTCGATTAAGTTTTAAACAGCGGTGAAATTTGCGGTTGACCAATTATGTTTCGCGGTCAGAGAGCTTATCGGTTAACCAGACTTAACAGTCGTTTAAACTTAAGGATATTCCGAAAATCTCCTATGTACATCTTGATTGAAATCACGCACATTAAAAAGTAAATAATTTTTTCCCCTTCTCCATAATTTTAATCCATATTTCACAATCCTACACTAAACATTTTCCTCAAAAGTATCAGAGAAAGATAATAAATTTTTTTTTTTGCCAAAAACATTATCGCAGTTTAAAATTTAATTTCAAATTCTCGCCAAAAAAAAAAATTATTATCGCGTCCGGAAATTGACACCAGAGGCAAAAACAAAACGTTTACTCGGGAATTTTACGATTTTGTATTAATATATATTTATATATATGTATAATTAGCGAATGAGTCATTTTGCAGATTTTTATCATTTGCCTGAGGCGAACGCGAAGAGCGACTTTAAATGAAAAACGATAAAATATATAACTTTTAAGGTATTTCTATATCACACTTCGATATCATTCAAAATGTATATTGGAGGATCAATATTTGATTTGTGGCGGAGATTAAGAAAAAATATCATTAATACATATTATTCCAATTTGAACGTGCAAAGACCGTGAGCTTAATTAATTTCACTAAACGAAATTAGATTCAAATGGATCGTTTTATCATAATATAAATTGATATATTTCTTTGCCAATAAAAGATAAAGAGCCAAAAATAATAATTTCAAGTGTAGAATTTTTTTTCCACTTATAGAAAATAGAAAAAGCGATAGAAGAAGAACCAAAACAAAATTTTGTAAGTCTCAACTATTTGCGAATCAAAAATAAATTAAAATTGCAAAATTAAGAAAAAAGTAGAATACAATCAATAAAAAAATAATTGGATTTAGACAAAAAATGTAACTCTTATAAGAGAATTAAATTTTAATGCTCCACGAAATTTTTCCACTATATATTTGATAGAGAAATGAAATAATCGAAATAATAAAATGATTGCGAACCTTAATTGTATAAATTATGATAAGAGAAGATTTACTGTTTCGATAGGAAACGAAATGAAAGTTTCACATTCGAAGAGGAATATTATACATATAGTTGAAGGTGGAATTGACTATCCGGAAAAACTGAAGGTCACGCTAATGCTAATGAAGTCTAGTCATCAACGGGCAAAACTTGTTTATAATCAACCTGACCTAGGAAGGTCAATGTACACCAAATTATACATTCCATAGATCTACAGTTACAAATAAATCCGAGAAATGTGGAAATTTTGCTATGAAAATATTTCCACAAAAGGAAGTACAAAGTTTTATCAATTCACATTTAGCACATTGAGAATCAATTAAAAATGCAAAAATAGTCTTAATAATGAACTTTTCGTGTCAATAAGTCGATAAATAAAAAACTATTGTGCGAAAATTTGCAATTTAGAATATGACGAGTGGAATAAAATTATATATTTAAAATGAAGAAAAAGAAAAATAAGAACAATAAGATAAAAGAAATAAAGAAAAATAGAAAAGTAAGAAAAAAAGGAAATAGAAAAAAAGAAAATAGAAAAAAAAGAAAAATGAAACTAAAAAGAGGCGCCAAGTAAAATGATGAAAGAAACTCAATCGCAAAAGTAAACGAAGCCAAATAATTAAATTAAGAGACTGCGGGAATTTAATTAAACTTAAAAATTAAATTAACTTTAAAAATTCAATTAAGTTTTAAAATTCAATTAAACTAAAAATTCAATTAAAATAAAAGGTCAATTAAAATAAAAATTCAATTAAAATAAAAATTCACTTAAAATACAAAATCCAAATTAAACAAAAAATTCAATTAAACTAAAAATTAAAACTAATCTAAAAAATTCAAGTAAGTTCAAAAATGAAATCAACTTTAAAACTCGAAACTAAACCGAAACAATTAAATTCAGTTGAAAAATGAAATTAAACGAAAATAGAAACTGAAATGAAAATAGAAAATTAAACAAAGAAGTGAAAATAAGAGAAGAAATGAAATAAAACAAATCTAAAGTTGAAAAAACAAAACCAAACAAAAAGTAACTGTCAAAAAAGAAATTAAATTAAACCAAAACGAATAATTAAATTAAGAAGCTAATTAAATAAATAAACGAACCAAAGGTGAAAAGAGGAGAAAATAGAAATACACGACAAAAAAGAAACTAAATTAAACGAAATCGAATAATTAAATTAAGAACCTGATATTAAATTGAAAAAAAAATTGCAGCTAAAATAGGAAATAAAACAATAGAAAAAAAATTGAAGAAAGAAATTGATAAATTAAAAAAAAATTCAATAAATAGAATAAATAAATTTATTTAAACTTAGAGGCGAAAAACAAAAAAGTAGAAGAAAGCAAAGAAAATAATTTCAACGAAGTAAAATAAAGAAACTAGATTTAATTAATAAAAATACGAAAAAGAAAAAATTAAACTCAAAAGAAGCGCCCAGTAAAATTTTTATTTATCAAACAAAAATTCAATAAATAAATGAAACTCGAGGCGAAAAGCAAAAAATTAGAAACAAACAAAATAATTTTCAACGAAATCGAATTAAATAAAATAAAATTAACAGAAAAAGATAAAAAAAATAAAAATGAAACTCAAAAGAAGCGCCAAGTAAAATTTTTGGTTTATTAAACAAAAATTCAATAAATAAATGAAACTCGAGGCGAAAAGCAAAAAATTAGAAAAAAGCAAAATAATTTTCAACGTAATCGAATAAAGAACCTAAAGATTAAATTAACAGAAAAAGAAATACGAAAAAGGTAAAAATACAAAAATAAAAAATACAAAAAATGTACCAAACTTCCAAATAAACAAATCTAAAAATCCCTAAAGCAAAAAATCGATCAAAACACAAAATCCAAATATTTTCAACAATAAACAAAAGTAATCCGTTCCGTCAAAGAAACAACATTCCGTTCAAAAGAGAAAAAAATATAAATACACTTTAAGAAATTAAATCCCCATGATTAAAAAATTTCATCTCAAATCCATATAACACAAATATTCTTCGAAAATTTATCAAACATTAAATTTACGAGCAAAAGCCACATCATCACAAATAAAATAATAATAATAATAATAATAATAATAATGATAATAATAATAAGATTCAAAAACCAGTTTTACAATCATAGAATGAATAAAATTCCTTTCGTGAATTAAATTATGTAAAAATGTTGTTCTTTGACGTGACATTAAAAAGAAATTAAATTCAAATAATTAAAAATTCTTCGCCAGAGTTCTTGTACAAAAAAAAATTTTTTTTTATATTTTAACGACAATAACTACCGCGTCATAATAATAATATACAAACTTGTCATCTAATCATGAAACACACACACACACATACAAATACTAATATAGCACAAATATTGTATGAGATAAAATTTCGATAAAAATCTACACGACGATGACATAAAGTCTGGTTCAATTTTAATAAATGTCCTCGAGATTATTAAAATTGAATTTAAATTATATATTTTTTTAATATTAAAATTCTAAGCACTTTTTTATGACACAAATTTTATTATTAATATATTTCACATACAGCGCGCAATTCATTGTGAAATATGTTATTTTTCGTTAAGTAAAAAAAAAAGTTTTTCGAATTTACGAAAAGAAAAATTAAACATTCATTAAAGTTTCTATTTAGGGACTGTAATTTTAAAATTTATTATCGAAATTATAATCCACGGGGTTTTTAACGTTCAGAGGGAATATTTTTTATTTCCATAAATTATGAGACGTAAAATTAAATTAAAATTAAAAAATTTAATTTTGCATTTCGAAAACACGTGATTATTATTTTTTTTTTTTTTGAAATAGAGACAAACGTATTGTAATAAAAATTTATTTTTTAAGAAGGAATAAATAAAAAAGAAATTTTTATTCGAAAGTATGTCTATTAGTTCATTTGACCGGTTCATCGATAGTTTTTAGTTTTTCCTTTCTTTAAAATTGAATGTCACTCTTATAAATCGTCAATTTATAACGAAGTGACATTTAATTTAATATTTAATTCAACATCAATATGTCAATATTATTATTAATATTTCAAGCGCAAAATTTTACTGTTTTTACCACAAAATTTCAATGTGCCAATATTATTATTAATATTTCAAGCACAAAATTTACTGCTTTTATTATCACACAAAAACTTCAATCTTTTTTCGTAACATTTTAATTATTTTCCACATTTAAATTAATTAAAAAAAAAAAAAATACACAAATTTTCCAAAAATGACAGCTGTCAAAATTGTTATTTTTTTTCAAGTAAAACATTGACATTTCAATTAATTTAATTCGGAAATAAATTCAAAGAATAAAATACACGAGGTACATTTAATATATTTCGTATTAATTAAAAATGTTAAAAATAATAAAATTGCAAAATCCCATTTTTCCATCTCTTATTATTAAGCCTATAATAAATGGGTTTAATATAAAATTCCCCCTTTTTTTGCGCGCACTCTGAGAATATATTTATAACCAGAAAAAAATCACGTCACTAAATTAATTTACGGTACTATTCATGAAAATATGATTTAAGTTTGAAATATCAGAATGATTTATTTTCCTCTCGAGTATAAATTACCATAAAATGTATTTCCTTTTTGCTTCGTAACAAGAATTGTTAAATAAATAACTAAAGTATTTGCTTTTTTCAGAATAAAAAAAAAACCCGACTTACAAATCTCGATTGAAAATTTATCTTTATATATTTAATATTCCACACCTACACACACAATTCCGAGAATATTTCTCGATTATTTTTCATTAACAATAACAATTATTTTCCAGTAAAAATCATTAACAAGAATTATTATTTATTACTTATGAGTGAGAAAAAAATTAATCACGCATTTAGACATTCAATTGAAAATACAGTAATTAAGAAACAATACTTGATCAGGCAGTAACAATAAAAAATTTTACTTTTAATAGAAATATAATTAATTACTATAATAATTTTTTAATATAGATAAAATTTTAAATAAAAATAAAATTAAAAATGAAATTAAAAATAAATAAAAATGAATAAAAATAAAATATATCAAAAGAATTCTTTTTCCACTTAAAAAAAAAGCTTGAAAAAAATAGTCAAGAGCAGCAAAAAAAAAATTTCACTAATGTCTATAACAAGAATTTCACAAACGAATTGCAAACGTTTGTTTTCCAACTTCTATTATAGAGATATAATGCTGATAAAAAATATTTTTTTAACAGCGTAACATAATAGTAAATCAATTAATAATTATTCCATTAGATAAAAAAAAATTTTTTAATATTGAAAAAAGCGTTAAATAAAAATACTATTAATTTTACTTTTTAAAGATGATTGCAAATATTGAGAAATAGCGCAATAATTGTTTTTTTTCAGCAATTGACAATAAATTAACAAACGGAAATTAATTACCGGATTGGCTATAGAAAATAGAAATTGACAAATACTTATTGTTAGCAATTATCAATTAGTTAACAACTGGTCATTTCTTAGCAACTGATAATCAATTAACAACCGGTAATTAATAACCAATGACGATTAGTTATTCTTTACTAATTAACTGAGCAAAAGTTTTTAATGGATTTTCATTGAAATTATAAATCGAATCTCTGAAAAAGCAAATCACACTGAATTTTTCAACTAACACTTGAAGATAATTTTTTTTTATTTTACTGTATGTGAAACTTTTAATTGATTCAAAATTATTTCCTTTCAAATTTATGCCTCTTAAGGTTCGAAGGCTAAAATGGAATTTATTAATTATTTTAAATTCAAATATTATTATTATAACATTGCGTTACGTATTAAGAAATCATTTTTAAAAATTAAAAAAATTTTACGATTTTTATTTCTTAACAGAATTAGCATTTTTTGTGAAAATATTTTTTAGTGGAAAAAATTATTCGTTTATTTGACGGTTTAACATTTTTGTAAGTTTTAAATTTTATAATACGAAAAAATAACGAATGTATTCGTTGCAATAGCTAAAAATGTCGCTAATTTAGTGAAATTTGTAGTTGTTCTAGGTAAAGATTTTTTTTTCGTAAACTAATTATATCACTAATGAGAAAACTTAGATATTTTCATTTATATAATTCTTTATTTACTTCATAATTCTAATTATATTTATTTTTATTTGCTGCAAAAATACATTTAGCTGGAAATTTCTATATATTTTACAATTTTCTATTTTTGTTTTCATAATTTTTACTTCAAGTCAAGAATATTTTACTTCATACCTTTAACATTTTTACTTCTAAGCTTTTTATTTATTATAAAACTCTTTCTATTTTTTCTATTTATTATTAGTTTATATCTAATGTTTATTTATTTCAAATTTATTTTTCCACATATTATCAACTTTTCGTTTATTTTAAGAATTTATTTACTCTATATATATATTTAAAAATTATTCGTTTTTCAGGTTTTTTATTTTTTCTAATATTATCAACTTCTTACTATTTTTAATCTTATTTACTTTTTTATTTTTAAAGTTATATTTATTATAATGCGTCATTTTTACAATTTATTTTTGATTTATTTCTGGAATTGTTAACTTATTATTTGCTTTTTATTTATATCAATAACATTTACTTTTAATTTATTTAAAAATTTTTGTTTCCTAACTTTTTATTTATTATATTTACTGCTAATTTTTAATTTATTGTGAAATTATTTATTTTTAGCATTTTAGTTATTTTCATAATATTTACTTTTCATTTATTTTAATATTTACTTTTCATTTATTTTAAAATTATTTATTTCCAGCTTTTTAGATATTTTAGTAATATTTACTTTTCATTTACTTTGAAATTATTCACTTCCTAACTTTTTTTTAAATTTTAATATTATTTACTACTAATTTTTTGTTCTTTTAAAATCTTTACTTTTAACGTTTTATTTATTTTTATATCGTTCGCTTCTAAATTTTCATTCAGTTTGAATTTTTCTGTTTCTAAATATTTTTACATTTCTGATTTTCAAATTTCGGAATATTGAAGTATTGAAATTTTAACAGCACTAATTCACATTAGTAAAAATTATTTACTTTTCATTTATTTGAAAATTATTTATTTCACATTTTTTAATTTTATTTACTCCTGATTTTTAATTTTTTGTTAAATTCTTTATTTCCAGCTTTTTAGTTATTTTAATAATATTTACTTTTCATTTATTTTAAAACTATTTATTCTGCTATTTTTTTTATTGTATTTACTCCTAATTTTTAATTTTATTGTGAAACTATTGAGTTCCCGTTTTTTCGTTATTTTAATAATATTTACTTTTCATTTACTTTGAAATTATTTACTTCCAAACTTTTTTTTTTAAATTTTAATATTATTTACTCCTAACATTGAATTTTTTCAAATTTTTTCTTTTATCTTTGTATCACTCGCTTCTAACTTTTCATTTAATTTGAATTTTTGTTTTTTTTTTTTGCTTTTGAATATTTTATTTTTGTGATTTGAAAAATTTCGGAACTTTGAAGTATTGAAATTTTAACAGCACTGATTCTCGTTGGTAAAAATAACTAATTTTTATTTTCTAGTAATTACTGTTTGAACATTTTTAGCAATTCTTCACTAAAGTTTTTTAGGGATAAATGACTAGAAATTAGTAGTTGTTAAATTTTCGCTAATTTCTTATTTTTAGAGAAAAATTCACTTTTAACTGTATTTAAGAAATTAGTAAATTTAACTATTTATTACTTCGACTTCTGTGCTTAAAACTTGTTATTTTTAAACTTATTCGTGCATCTTAAAATTGACATTTGTTTTCAATGACTGAATTTCAAATTCATCTTTATTTCCAAACCCAAACGATTCAATTTTTATTTTTGTTATTGATTAATTATTTTGCTGCTAAACCAGAACTATTTTCTATAATGTTGACACTTTTTTTATTACTCTAAAGTTACTGACTCTAAAATATATTCTTCGTTAGAAAGCATTTACTTTGCAATTTGCATTTGTGGATATTTTGATAATTGAACTTTTCAATATTAAAGTTGATACTTTTTTTTTGCTTTTTTCACTTTTTAATTGACGAGAGGCGAATTAAAATTGTTTTGACAAATTTTCACGAGAGAAGAAAGAGATGGAAAAGAAAAATAATCGACAATCGTAAAGTTGGATTTAATGGCAATTTTGTGGTAAACTGGAATTTACAGCAACAGTGAAAGAGAGTGAGAATGACTATCGAAGCAGAGCACGTGACATTTTCTGGTTAACCGCGCGCAAGCACATTAAGTAATCGTGATTCAAGAGACACTTACCCTTTCCTCCTCACGAATCATCTCCGCGATGCCCGGTTTGATCTCGAGGTCCTCCGGTGGTCCAATCGTTTGATTAATATCTCTCTGTTGCTGCTGCTGTTGTTGTTGTTGTTGTGCTTGTTGCGCCTGCTGTTGAGCTTGCTGCGCTTGTTGAATTGACAGCTGCTGAGCGGCATGAGATCCGAGATGATTCACGGACACGTGCGGACCGGAAGTCACGTGGCCAAGCACGTGGTGACCGACGCCAGGGTGAGAGCTTTGACTGCTCACTGACGGCGGCGGTGGTGGTGGCAATGACAATGATACCGGAAGCTCTTGTAAATTGATTTGAGGTGTCACCGATATTGACGGTGCGTTCGGTGACCCGAGTGATCTTGGTGTTGACGATGAGCCAAGGCCGTGAACCTCAGCCGATATTATACTGCCGGGATCGTGGTCCTCTGAACTATTTTGATCCGGACTGTTGGCGGACGGTGACCTCTCGCCCGAACCCCTGCGACGCTTTTTTCGATGCAACATATTAAGAGCCGCGTCCTCCAATGTTGGTCTTGTTATCAGTTCCTGTTCATTATTCACATCGGCCAAGCCTCGAATCTTAAGACTCTCGGCAACCTTCAGCAATGGACCAATCTGCTCCTGTGACACATTTATCTCACCCTTGTACATAAATTCAACAGCCGCTTTCAACTCAGGCCACTTGATATCCTTCATAATGACAATTGGATGCTGACAAGGATTATCAAAGAACAATGCCTGGAAGTATGGACTGCACGCCGACAGCACCATTTTGTGAGCCTTCACCGAATGTCCATCGCAAGCCAATGTCACATCAACGAAACTCTCACTCTGCAACAACTGATCAAAGACATTTGTCAAATTTGTCTGATAATTGTTCCATCGCAGGCAAAATTGCTGGGGTGACCCAGCGCCACTCTGTTGTGCCATCTTATCACCCAATCTCGCACAAACTTGACTTTCGTCCAAAAAATTAATGTCCTCCAGTTTCACGTCTTATTTAGCTATTCACACACGTGTGGCGTGTGAATACTTCCAAAGGTCCAGAAGAAGAAAAAACCCAATTCATTCACCACTCGACCGCTTCAGTCATCTGGAACAAATACAAGAGGGAAAGCGCAACAAATAAATGCGGGTCCTTCAAAAAGTTTCTCTCAGAAATAAAAACACATTCACAAACTTAAAGCACAGACACAAAAAAAACACAATATTACAATGTCAAGCCGGCAGACGCATGGGCCATGCTTTCCCAACACATAGTTTTCTCCGTCCCTTAAAGCACAATTCACAATTCTCATACCCTCATGGTTGTCACGTGGAAACACATGGCAACAATTCCCCCCCAAAAAAAAACACTCACACAAAAAGAAACCAAGTTTCTACTGTTTCGATCTATTTCCCAAAAAAATTATCACTCATATAATACACAGACGGTATTATCACAAATCCTGAATTCGAAACCTGGTCCAACGCCAGGAGGTTCACTGATTTCTTTCTTAACAACAAAAACCACAAAAATAAATTTTCAACTAAACACTGTTGATTTTGCAAAAACTCGACAAATATTCAATTCTAGACAATTCAAAATGTATTGAGAAATGTCACACGCGCGTTAATTCGCCCTTCCTTTTTTTTTGAATTTCGGTGTGAAAATCGGAAAGAATACTACGCGGTTTTATTAAACGACGTTACAGACACGATGTTCACCGCGTGACGAGCGCGTCGCGACTGAGACCCCGCGCGCACTCAAGTTATCCAGCAACCGTGGGGGGCGATAGCGTTCGGTTGTTGGCGCGGGTGGCGGCGAGTGTACACGAGTGAGGTCCCCTTCCCCCCCCTCCTGTCTCTCCTTTTACCGACCGCTGCGCGCCCCAAACTCCCAGAGCGGCCCCTCTCAAGAGAGAGAGAGAGAGAGAGGATACCCACCCCACCCCAAAAACTCTTGTGCCGCCACCGACGACGACGTCGCTCGCTCGCTCCCTCTTTCTCTCGTTCGCCTATTCTCCCCCTCCTACTACCACCATCCCCCTTACCCAGACACGATGTTTCCCCCCCACATTAAGGCGCCCCTCTCACCCATGGGTAAGCTACGCGCTCTACCCCCCCACTGCATCAACTATTCTCGAACCCCCTCCTCACCCCACACACAGTGAAAGCGTGAGTCAGGCCCCGCCCCCAAAGACCGCCCCCTACCGCCTCTTCAACTTCATCGAGCAGATGCGAATAGAAATCGGACATTTCTTAGCAGGTTAAAATTTTTTTTTTTTTTTTGTTTTAGAATAATTCGTGGTTTTCTTCTATATACGAGTGATTTTAGGCGACCTTTTTTTTTTCCAGGATCAAACTATATGTATTTCGTTTTGAAATGAAAAGGTAAAGAGAATTGTCTTGATTTTTCCGAGGGTGTTTCCCTCGGTGTTTTTTCAATTAGGACAACTGTTGCTAGCGGATTGTCAAACTCATGGCTTTTTGAATTTAATTATTACGAATCGTGCGGATTAATTGTCGGCTAAATGGTTATTATTGTTTCTCTATAATTCGACGGTTGAAAGGATTTTAAAATGAAATAATTTTTTGGAATACAAAAGGCGGGACTTGTATACTTTTAGGAGAAAATGATTTTCGCAGATTATATAAAGGGAGGATTAGAAATTGGAAGAAAAGTGCAATGTTGAAAAAGAATACGCAATGAAGAAGGAAAAGTTTAGAGTAAAAGGAATGTTTGTTTAGTAAAGAAAACTGGTTACATTCGAATTATTTTTTGCGAATTAGTCCCTAATGATGAGAATACTACATCGCAGTATTCTTGAAAGTATCAAATTGATGCCAAAAATCTGGATCCAATTTTTATTTAGCCCACATTTTTGGTACCAATTCGTTGCCATTTGATACTTTTAAGTTAACATAGTGAATTAACATCTCATTTTAAAACCTAAGATAACATTTTTCAATCTTCTTATTTTAAGCTATAGCTTAAGATTCAAAAATCTTCTTTGAAAAAAAATTCTTCAAAATTAAAAAATTTTAAGAAGCTATGGCTTAAAATGAGATTGTGATTGTTTTGGAAAAAATACTTCGAAAATAACAGAATGAATCAGTATTAATAGAAACCTTTACTAAGCAAAATGAAGTATATTTTAAAATTCACTCTTAACTGAAAAGTATCAAATGGCAACGAATTGATACCAAAAAAATGTGGATTAAATAAAAAATTGATCCAGATTTTTGTCATCAATTTGATCCACTTTAGTATCAATTTGATACATTCAAGAAGACCGTGATTTTGATATAAGTCATTTCTAAGATATCTTAGATAGACACTTTTTAGTTATTTGGAATGTTCAAATGTTTAATGTTTAATTTAAGATGTTAAAAGTAGCTCCGTATTTATTTTTTGGTGAAAAAGTTTTGAAGTTAACTATAGGCTCTTATGTAGAACATACTTTATGCATATATAGTTTTTGGTAATTTGTATATACATTTTTGTCGCACTTACAATTCACAAGACGCATTTATCCTCTAACATCTTATTGCGCCACAAACATTTTAATTTAAGATGTACTTTAAGAAATTTAAAGAAGTATCTTTCTTTTCTAAGATAGAAGAAATATTTTAATTACTGCTACTAACATGTATAAAGCATCTTAAATATATCAAAATAAGGTATATATATACTTTAGAAAACTTCTCATTTTAAAACCTAAAAGATACCATTTTTGAAATTTACCATCATTTTATGATTTTTAACTGCGACTTAAATTAAGAGACCGCGCACACTTTTTAAATTCCGTTATGGTCTATGTTCAAATTTAACTATTCCGTTACCATTTTAAGCTATAGCTATTATTAAAATAAGAAATCAAATCTCATTTTAAAATCTAAGATATACCATTTTTGAATCTTCTTATTTTAAAAACTAAAAATGGTATCTTAGGTTTCAAAATGAGATTTGATTTTTGAAAGCGCCTTAGATATATCAGAGTAAGGTATATACTTTAGAAAACATCTCATTTTAAAACCTAAGATACCATTTTTTACCAATTTTTTTATACTGTAGCTTAAAATAAGAAGATTAAAAAATGCGGTATCTTAAGTTTTATAATGATATATTTTCTATGATGATTATGATATATCTCATAAAAGACACCTTTTTGCAGTGTGCTGAATAAGTTTGTCACTTTTTTCAAATGACTGAAAATCGCAGTTATATTTCTAACCGATTCAGAAGCAAAAAAAGCAATCAATGGATTGTCGCAGGTAAAACCACGAATTTTAACTGATTCAAATTAAGAGACTTCATAATTTTTGAATTCCGTTATAGAGTCTATGTCCAATTAAACTTTACCGTCACCATTTTTTCGAAAAGACATTAATTAATATAGACTCTTATTAATTTGCTGAATAAAGTTGACATACTTTTCGAGTTCCTTTCGTATATTAATGAACAAAAAAATTTGAAAATAGGTGTTATTGCAAATCATAACAATATTAACTTAACCATTCATTTGATTGGGATAATTTTTGAACACTTGACAGAGAATATAATTATAAAACCCTACTAATTTCTGAGATGATTCATATTAATTTGCAAAATAATTCAGTTAATAAAAAAGATGATACACAAGAATCTTATAATAATTCGCTTTTTCTAGATGAAAAGAAATTCCTTTGATTCTTTTCTTATCTGGACTACCTTCACATTTCTCATTATTTTGATATTTTGTTCAAATTGTTAAATTTTTGTTTAAACATGTACTTGTAATCCAATAGCTTCTCAATTTTTACGGTAATAATTTGGTTAACATCATTTCATGAACCTATTGTCTAAATTTATTTAACATCTTTTTCTCCCATCTCTATCATATATATAGAAATATCATATATAAATCCTTCCATAAATTTTAAAAAATATGATTCATCTTTTCAGAGTCATTCACTTATATTAAAGATTCGAGTCTAAAATTGCAAAAAAAACGATCAAAGAACTATAATTGCCATCAAGTAAGAAAATTCAAAAAATACTTTTTAACGACTGTAAAATTATAATAAAAGAACCTCCAATTACAACATAATATTGCAAAAAATAAAATATATTCTAATTATATACTGAAAAGACATAGGCATATAGTATTAATATTTGAATATATATATACATTTCCTAATGAGGATACCAATTAAGTTATATTTTATATGACAACAATAAAATCAGCTTTATTTTCAAAAATAAAAAACTGGATTCATTCATTTCTTTATATATATGTATATATATATATATATATATATATAATTTTATAATTTTATAATAAAAAGAAAATAAAAAATCTGATAGGAGTCGTAAAGTAGTCTTGAAACATGCAAATAATTTGCTGTTTTTATAACCATGTTATAGGTGACTTAACAAGATTTTATATCTCTTTTTTGTGGGAGGATATGCAAATATTCCAGTTCTTAATAATAATTTTTATTAGTCGCTACAAGTAAAAATAATCAAGTTGAAGATTTTGTGTGTTTTGATGATCGTTCGCCATTTTTTTTTCTGAATTTTTCCTTATTTCTTGTAAAAATTCTTCGATTGTGATTTTTGTCAATTTTAGTATCTAAACAATAAGTTCGCTCTTTGCACTTTGTTTCGAATATTCGAACTTGGACAACTTTTTTTATTATTCAAATTATATTTTAAATATTACATTTATTTATATTATATATTCAAAAAAAACCTCTATATTATATACGATTTTCTTCAAATTTGTGCTCAATATTACTACCATATGGTTGCTTTTACATTCATTAAACTTCCCGATTTTCGGAAATTCGCTGCTTGAATTTTTTTTTTAAATTTGAACAATAGTAGTTAAATTTTTAAATAATGATATTCAATTATAATTAATGTTTATTATATTAAGCTAAAGTATAATTATCTTAAAAATTGTATTTCATTAATTAATTAAATATTTATTAAATTTATGAAAGAAATTAAGGGGTCGTTCACAAACGACATAGATAATTTTTTATTATTTTTATCATTGACTTTTGGCAAACCCCTCCCCCCTTCCATAATTGTCTACAAGGACACTTTTCAGTGCAAAAAATACAGTGAGAGAGTAAAATACTAAAGTTTTATTTAATTTTGAAAAAAGTATTTTAGAAATTAGGAAAAAAGTGCGACAAAGCGAAATTTCAATATAAAAGATGCTAAACTTTAAAAAAAAATGATTTGAAATTTAATAAAGTTTCGGGAAAAAAATGTACATCAATTACGAACGAAGTTATAAAATAATAACTGTGGCGGTGCAACAATAAAAAGAATATTTTGTTTCTTTTAGAATTATCCTGAGTCAATTTAAATTAACGAGTAGAAAAAATTATTTTCGATGAAATAAAAAAAAATGTTACTTTAAATATGATCTCTGACACAATTTCCACACACAACAGATATTTATAGATAATTTTAAATACAATTAATAATAATTTATTTAAAAAAATTAGAAATATAAAGAACATCAATTTATGCACTGAAAGAAAAAAATTTATATATTAAATTCTGTTAAAGTATTTTACAATTTGGAAAAAAAAGTGCAACAAACCGAAATTTTGATATAGAAAATACTAAACATTAAAAAAAATTATGTGGAATTTAATATAATTATTCAATTTTATGCAATTCAATTTTAATTTAACTTTATTACTAAATTCTACAATAAATAAAATAAATGAATGAACAATAAATTTTTTTAAAGTTTAGTATTTTTTATATCAAAATTTCGGTTTGTTGCACTTTTTCCCTAAATTGCAAAATACTTTTACAAAATTTAATATACATTTTTTTTTGAGTATAGGCAATAAATCCAAATCCTGAGTAACTTAAAATTATTGCGAAACATTACTATACTAAACATACTGCAATAATAATTCATACTCGAATTTAATAATAAATGATGAATTTAATTACTTAATAATTATGTTTAATAATAAAGACTCGAATAATAATAATAATAATAAAAATATTAATAATAATAATAATAATAATAATAATCACTGTAATAATTACTTTAAGAATATAAATATTGAAGCTAAATTTAAATTGAGAGGAACAATAAAGAATTGAATTTGAATTTCGCCCCATTAAATTTCCCGCCAGATGGCAATGTTTCTCTTTTCTCACAAAGGAAATAAAACCGCCTAAGGATGTGAATCACTATACTGGCTAGTTGTAAAGCATTATAGGCCTAATTTTTGTAACATTTTTCTGAAAATTGATCCATTTTTCTCCGGATTGGGTTTCTTTCGCAAATTTAAATACTTTTAACAGATTTATTTATTTATTTATCAAAATAATTCTAAACACATTAAGCCTTCTTTTTAATTTTCTAAAATAAATTCCAAGTCGCGATCACACCGGAGAAAACCGACCTTTTGACCGAATTTACTGCACATCACTCCATTTACTTCGCAGTAACTAAATCAAGAAACACAAACACAAGAAAATGAAATTCAACCTTTTTGATGAGAAATTGATGGGATATTTTTTTTTCCTGAAAAAAATAAATATAAAGGTTATATTTGCGAGAGTTTCGGGAGGCGGGGGTTGAATTACGATGAAGAAGAAATAAAATTACAGCGTGACTACATATATATATGTATTGACCAGGACATTGTCTTTTGCTATTGGTATATATTATATATATATATGTGTACTTGGAAAGCATCGCATGGTCACAACCTGCGATACTTAGGCAGGCATGTTTCTCAGTAACGAAGTTACGTTTCGAACGGAAAACGAAGATGGCCGTCGTAATTAAATTTAAGGTACAAAGAGACGTAGTCCATCCGTACCTCCTAGTCGCCCGAACTCCCCCTAGCCGGTTATCAAAGTGAAATTCAGCTATAAAGTGACTCTATAGGGTGTTTCAATATGCCATAACTTCATGTAAGCAATTGCCCAAAGTAAATAAGTTATCGTTCCTTTCTTGGGAATTCACTCCAACCACTGGACCCCTCTCCGCGCACCCCCTGCCTCTGCCTATATATTTATACTTTTCCCTCAACTCACCGAAGAAAAGGGTAAAATCGTTCTTTAACTCAGTTCCTCATGAAATTTCATTTAGGGACTCGGAAAATTGCAAATCAAACTAAAGCCAATGAATTGTGAGGAATATACAGTGTCTTCAATTTTTCTATATGTTTTCTTTTTTTTTGATCGAGAAATAAATTTTTTGTTTGTCAGCGCTCGAAGCAACTAAAAGTTTATATTTGAAAAGACGGATTTGACGGACCAAAAATTAAAAATTACGAACCAATTACTGACAAAAATATAAACAGTCCAAGTCAAACTATATATTCAATTCGAACATATTTTCTGTTTTGCTTCTTTTTGTTTTGTTTTTTAAAAAATATGTTTAACTATATGTTTGATTCAAACTTAAAAGTTGATTATAAATAATTTTAAATCACTCACAACTTATGATTGAGTTAAATATATTATTTTTTTAAATGAAGCAAAAAATATGTTTCAATTAAACTTAAATATGTTTGACTGTATAGCAAAGATATTTTAGGTTTAATTTAGATCCTAAAGTTCTGAACGTTCAAATGAACGAAATTTATTTATTTCTTCTAAAAATGAAATTTTTATTGCAATTATTTCGTGTCACTGACAAAAAAATTAATTACTGAGTTTGTAAATTTTAAATTTTAGTTTAAAATTTTTTTTATTGATTAGTAATTTATTAAAATATCTTCAATAAAACATATTTCGTGCATTTGAACGTTCAAAATTTTAGGATCTTGTTTAGTTAAAAATTTTAATTATAACTTAAAATTTTTTAAATTATATTAAAATTCATCAATTTTACTCATTTTCTTCGTAGAAATTTAATAATGTTCGAAAAAATGTTTAAATCCCAGTCAAAATTTCAATTATCCATTATCTTGTAAATAATAAAATTCTTCTTTGAAATTCAAATATTTTCAAAAACATTAATAAAATTCTTGACGAAAATTCAATTTTTACTTTAAATTCTTCTCAATTTAATGATTTTCAAAATCTACTGTTTCAAACAAATTTTCCCCCCGAACTTAATTATTTAAAACAATTTTCATAAAATTGTAAAAAAAATTTAATTTTTAGAAATAAAAAAAAAAAATCCGCTTTATGGTACTGTCTTTTTTCGTTGTCTCATATAAGCATGAAATTTTCACAAATTCTAATTAAAACCCTTCAATTTTTTTCTATCCGTCAATAATTTCATTTCAAAATACTTCATTTTTCAAGATCTACCATGAAATTATCTTGAATTATTATTTAATAAATAATTTTATTTTAATATTTCAAAATTAATTGAACTTTAAAAAAGATGCATTTACAATTTCCACAAATAGATTTACTTCGAAAAGAGTTTAATTTGAAATTTTATAAAATTTAAATTTCCAATGAATTGAATTAGCAATTTTAAAGAACTTGGATTTTAAAAAAAATTTTAATAATTCAAATTATTTTTAAATAAGTTAAATCTTTTAGTATATATTTAATTATTTATTAAAAATAAGGGATTTATATAAGAATTTCACTTAAAAATGCTTTTAAAAAATGGAATTTTAGAGAAGTTATAAAAAATTGTTGAAATTCAATTATTTTCAAAACTAATCATTATTTTCGTGGAAATTCAATAATGCTAGAAAAAAATTTTTTAAATTCCCATTAAAATTTCAATTATCTAATATCTTTAAAAATAAGAAAATTCTTCTCTAATATTCAAATATTTTCAAAAACATTAATAAAATTCTTGCTCTCTAAATCTGAATTACTTAAAAATGACTAATTATTAGTAAAAACGTGGCTGACTTTTTGCTATCAAATTAGTAATTTTTAACTAATCCAAATTTAGAGAGTGGCATTTTCAATTCTTCTCTAATATTCAAATATTTTCAAAAACATTAATAAAATTCTTGCTCTCTAAATCTGAATTACTTAAAAATGACTAATTATTAGTAAAAACGTGGCTGACTTTTTGCTATCAAATTAGTAATTTTTAACTAATCCAAATTTAGAGAGTGGCATTTTCAATTTTCTCAATTCAATGATTTTCATAATCTACTGTTTCAATAAAATTTTCCACAAAAAGTCAATTATTTAAACCAATTTTTATAAAATTTTCACGCAAATTGTTCATTTTTTCATGAATAACAAATTTTTTTACAGAGATTCAATTATTTTCATAAGTAATGCAACTTTTTTTAAGAATTCAAATTTTTCAAAATATTAAAACATTTAAAACTCATTGCACAAGTTTATTTATTTTTTATTTAATTTTAATTGAATTTCTGACAAAAATGTAATTATTACACCCAGAGAAATGGTATATTTGTCTCAGAACCAACTATAGACTTTTTATTTGTTTCAAATAAATTTAATTTAGTTTAAATAAAATTTTATTTAACTCAAATATATGTTTTATTTATGTCAAATATAAATTTTATTTAAAACAAATAAAAAGTCTAGTTGGTTCTGAGACAAATATACGTTTATTTAAGTAAAATTAAATATATTTGCGGTTTAAATAATAATTTTCTCTGGGTGTACATTTTGTTAATAGCATTGTTTATGAGAATTCAATTTTAAGAAACATTTAATTATTCAATACATTATTTTTTTTGTATTCAAATAAATGTATTTTCCTAGATTTTTTCAAAAATAAAATTTTATTAAAAAAGTTATTTTAGTGGAAATTTTTGATAATTGAATATTAAAAGCATTGTAGCCTAATGAATTTTCAAAAATAATTAAAGTTTGAAAAAATTTGTTATTAAATATTATTTGATTCAAGTAAATAATTCATTCATTTTGTTCTATCCGTCAATAATTTCACTTTAAAATACTTTACTTTTCAAGATCTATCTTGAAATTATCTTGAATTATTATTTAATAAATAATTTTACTTTAATATATTTCAAAATTAATTGAACTTTAAAAAAGATGCATTTACAATTTCCACAAATAGATTTATTTCCAAAAGAGTTTAATTTGAAATTTTATAAAATTTAAATTTCCAATGAATTGAATTAGCAATTTTAAAGAACTTGGATTTTAAAAAAATTTTAATAATTAAAATTATTTTTAAATATGTTAAAACTTTTAATATGTCTACATTTAATTATTTATTAAAAATAATGGATTTATAAAAAAATTTCACTTAAAAATGCTTTTAAAAAAATGGAATTTTAGAGAAGTTATAACAAATTGTTGAAATGCAATTATTTTCAAAACTAATAATTATTTTCGTGAAAATTCAATAATGTTCGAAAACATTTTTAAAAATCCCCTTTAAAATTTCAATTATCTATTATCTTTATAATCTTTATAAATAATAAAATTCTTCTGTGAAATTCAAATATTTTCAAAAAAAATTAATAAAATTCTTGGCAAAATTTCAATTTTTTAAAAAAATTCTTCTCAATTTAACGATTTTCAAAATCTACTGTTTCAGATAGTATTTTCCACCCGAGTTAATTTTTATTCAAAATTGTTAATTTTTTTTTATAAATAACAAAATTTTTTACAGAGATTCAATTACTTTCATATATAAGTAATGCAACTTTTTTTTGTAGTCCAATTTTTTTCGTTTCTTTTCTCAACATTTTTCAAGTTTCAAGTAATTGCAATAAATTTTTAAAACTGGGTCCGATTTGAAATTAAATGCAACACTTTTAATCCAGGAGAGTCGGGACTTGAATAAAATTATTAAATTTTATCAAAAAGTTGAATTTATAAAAAAAACTTTTTTGATTAGAGTTAAAATTCTCTTTTATTGCTAAATATATCCAGTGTATTTTCTAATCTCGAGGGAAAAATCGTGTCTGATATGCCCCTGCGATTTTTATAACCTTCGCGCTATAGAGAGAGAGAGAGAAGGAAAAAAAAGCAGGAACGGATTCATTCGTTTTTTCATCTCGTATTTTTTTCATATATAACTGACCTCTCCTCCCCGAGGTTCGGTCGCGAAAGTAATGTCCCTTTCGTTTTGGTAAAGAAACTTTCGTCGTTTTGACTGCGGGGAATTTGACGCTCCGACCTCTCAAGGTCACGCGAGCTTCTTCAGTTCTTCAGTTCTTCAGTGCGTTACTAACATCTAAATGAGATGAGCCCTTCTCTCGGCAGAAAGGAGAGAGGAAAAAAAATAAAAAAATGAGCGCGGATTTTCGCACACACAGTGTCGGAAGTTGAACGACTCAAAGGGTGGCCAGTCTAAATCATTCCCTTCGCGAGGGCGAAGGGCGTTAGTATACTGTTTGCAGTTAAACAATATTACGCAGTAAAATTTATGGCCCGCCTCGTTCTCCCTCGTCGCACCCTTACTAACCACTCGGCAACAGAGAAAAATTGTTTGTGTGCGAGAGAGAAAAAAAAAGAGTGTATCAACGTACGTGCGATATGAGAAATACGCACGTTATGACCGGTACCACCCTTTACGTTACCGGCTTTTACGGACCTCCGTGTTCTCGTCTGCACCGATGCCTTGTCACCCTCGCTCTTGGAAAACACGACCATCTATATATACTTGCTCGCGCACAAATCTAATATTCGTGGTCAGGAATTTTCCACAAAAAAAAATTTATTGTGCCTATATTACCAGTTTTGAGAAAAAATAAATATATTTTCTATTTACAGGGTTGCCACAGGTCAGGGAATTCAGGAAAAAGTCAGGGAAAGTAAAATTGGTCAGGGAAGTCAGGGAAAAATCAGGAATTTTTACTAAAAGTACTGGAAAAAATTAAATTTTTAAAATTCATGAGAAAACTGAATTTTTTTTCTTTTTGCCTCGTAAACTATGAAATTACCACAAAATTTAATACAAAACCTTCAATTTTTTCTATTTCTGACAATAATTTCTTTTTAAATAACTTAAATTTTCAAAAACTATCATAAAATTAATAATTAATAATAAATAATAAATAAATAATAATTAAATAAAATGAATAATAACTATCATAAATTATGACTTATAAATTATTTTATGAATAATTTTTACAATTTTCATAAATACTAGATTGAGAAAAGAATTTTAGTTAAAAATACTAAAAAAGAATTATATTCTGGAAAAGTTACAAAATGATTACAGAAATTCAATTATTTTCAAAAGTTACAAAAATTCTTCGCAGAATTTCAATTATGTTGAAAAATTTAAAAACAATTCTCGTCAAAATTACAATGATATTTATAAACAATAAAATACTTTATTAAAATTCAATTATTTTTAAAAGTTTGTAATAAAATTCTTGACGAAATTCCACAAGAATTCAATTATTCAATTTTTAATAAATTTCTTCAAAATAATTCAATTATTTTCATAAGTAGTAATAAAATTTTTCACATGAATTCAATTATTTAAAATACAAAATTTAATAAAAATTTTCGAAAAATATTAATTATATAAAAATACTTTTATAAATAATAAAATTCTTCACCGAAATTCAATTACTTTTATAAACTTGAATAAAATTCGTTGTAAGAATTCAATTATTTATATAAACTCGAATAAAATTCATTGGAAGAATTAAATTATTTTCAAAATTAATAAAATTCTTCGCAAAAATTCAATTATCCTTAAAAATTAAAAAAAGATTTTCAATATTTCAATTCTATTTATAAATAAAAAAATTCTTCATCTTAATTCAATTATATTGAAATATTTTAATAAAATTCTTGCCAAAATTTTGTAGGAATTCAATTTTAATGAATTAATTCAATATAATTCTATTATTTTCATAAGTAATGAAATTTTCACAGGAATTCAATTATATAAAAAATTAAAATACAAAATTTCATAGAATTTTTCAAAACATATAAATTATTAAAAAAATTCTTCACCGAAATTCAATTATTTTTATAAACTGGAATAAAATTCTTTGTAAGAATTAAATTATTTATATAAATAATAAAATTCTTCACATAAATACAGTTATTTTTATTAATTTGAATAAAATCCGTTGGATGAATTAAATTATTTTTAAAATGTAATAAAATTCTTCGCAGAAATCCAATTGTGTTCGAAAATTAAAAAAAAAATTCTTGTTAAAATTCAAAGTAACTTTATTAATAATAAAATTCTTCACCGAAATTCAATTACTTTTATAAACTTGAATAAAATTCGTTGTAAGAATTCAATTATTTATATAAACTCGAATAAAATTCGTTGGAAGAATTAAAATATTTTCAAAATTAATAAAATTCTTCGCAAAAATTTCATTATTCTCAAAAATTAAAAAAAGATTTTCAAAATTTCAATTATATTTATAAATAAAAAAATTCTTTATCTTAATTAAATTATATTGAAATATTTTAATAAAATTCTTAGCAAGATTATGTAGGAATTCAATTTTAATGAATTAATTCAAAATAATTTCATTTTTTTCATAAGTAATAAAATTTTCACAGGAATTCAATTATTTAAAATACAAAATTTTATAAAATTTTTCGAAAAATATAAATTATTTAAAAAATTCTTCACCGAAATTCAATTACTTTTACAAACTGGAATAAAATTCTTTGTAAGAATTAAATTATTTATATAAATAATAAAATTCGTTGGATGAATTAAATTATTTTTAAAATGAAACAAAATTCTTCGCAGAAATCCAATTGTGTTCAAAAATTAAAAAAAAAATTCTTGTTAAAATTCAATGTAACTTTACAAATAATAAAATTATTCTTCTCCAAAATTCAATTATTTTATGGAAATTTTAAGAAAACTTAAATTATTTTCAATTAAAAAAGGTTTGAATTTGAATGTTTTGAAGAATTTTAATTCCTACAGAATATTAATAATGATTAAATATTTATTGAGAAAAAAGTTATTGATGTTTTTGAATAATTTTACAATTAATGAAATTTGTAAATAAATGTAATAGAATATTTTTTCTTGATTATCTAATAATTTTTAGAGTGAGTCAGAATATTCTTTAGGGCCAGGGAAAAAGTGAAAATTTTGTCTGGAAATCAGGGAAAAATAAAATTGAATATTTGTGGCAACCCTGATTTAGTGGCGAAAATTTGAATCTGGTTACCGCTGAGGAAATTCGGAAAAAATTGGACAGAGAAATTTTCGGGAAACCCTGTAATTTTCCCTGATTTCTCTTGACCAATTTTTCTTTTCAAAGTTTTCTTTCTTTTTTAAAGATTTCTTATTACAATCTTCTGTTACAATACTGGAAAATTTTTTTTTAAACAATTTTATTACTTTAAACAATTTTATTATTGTAAAAACATTTTTCTATTTATAAAAATACCTGATGTCTTGCAAACGATTTTATTAAAATTTTTGTATATATATAGTTTTATTTTTTTGTCGAAAAATTATATGGAAATGTAAATTATTATGTCGCTAAAGTTATTCGAACGTTCAATTGTTCAAATGAACGAAATTTTTTTTAACCTTCACTGTTTTTGAAAATTAGTATCCAAAAAAGAAAAATAATCGAAATTAAACATTTAGTATCGAATAAATTTGTTTTAATTTTTAAAAAAATAATTTTTTTCGCAAAGAAATACAAGTTAGAAGAAAAAAAAATATTGTCTTTGAACGTTTGAAACTTTATGAAACTTTATGAATTATTGTAAAACAGGGTCAAAGAGAAAGTCAATTTTAGGACTTAATATAGTATTAAGATTTAGTTAAAAATGTTTAGAATGCAAAAGGTTTTAGTCAGAAAGGGACTGAAGGTGAGATTTATTTTTTAACGGTGTATCTATAACAGATAAATAATTAAAAATTTCAAGCGCTAAAGGAACTGTTTTTGATGATTAAAAAAAAAGTTGGGGTACAATAAGTATTTTACCGGCATATGTCTATAGGGTACTATAATAGCAGCATATGAATCTATACACATGACTATATAGTGTACCTTTATATTGTTGAAAATCACCGTAGAAATTACATATGCAGTGAAAAATTGCGTATTTTCCTGATAGGACGAATGTGCGTATTCTTTTTTTTTTTTTTTTTTTTTTATTTTTTGCCTGTGTGTTTACTCAGCGCGAGTCATAAAAGCGAGCAATATCCTTTCATCAGTGCCCCTGTGGGCGTCGTTATACCAAGGCATATGCACTACCCAATGACTCGTTCTTCGTTTACCATCATTGTTGACGCGGTGCCGTTATAACACACCTTTTACACTTCTAATATCGCGTTTAGCGCCGCGAGAATACAAGACTACTATTACTATACACACTATATATACATAAATATAGCCGCGGAAAAAGGAAAAATTCGCACGTGCGTTCAAATGTATTGGGCACGCATGTTCTCTTTTCACATATACATGTATATATATATTTGACGAACCGTGCAAATGCACTCTCTTTACGATATTACTATTTCACATTCATTACAATGATTTATAGGGGGAAAATATTTTATTCACCTTTTTTCACGATTCATTTCGGTTCTACATCTTCACGAACAAAAATTTTAAAAACTTTTATTTATTTTAGCTTATTTGCTAAAGATCTACGAAAACAAAGGTTTCCGGAAGGATTTTTACTATAAACTATATATAAAGTTTTTTTCAATACTAACAATAAGATAAACTGAAAAAAATGAAATTGATTCAAAGAACCGATTAATTGACTATTATCAATGAAATATTTACATGAATCAAATAATATTTAATTACAAATTTCTTCAAACTCCAATTATTTCTGAAAATTCATGCTACAATGCTTTAACAGGGTTGCCACAGGTCAGGGAAGTCAGGGAAGTCAGAGAAAAGTCAGGGATTTTTAGTAAAAGTACTGGAAAAAATCGAATTTCAAAAAGTCATGAAAAAACTCTAAATTTTGATGCTTTTTTTGTTTGCCTTGTAAACTATAAAAATAACCACGAATTTTAATACAAAACCTTGAATTTTTCTATTCCAGGCAATAATTTCTTTTTAAAGAACTATCATAAAATTATGACTTATAAATTATGTAATTAATAATTTTTACAATTTTCATAAATACTAGATTGATAAAAGAATTTTAATTAAAAATACTAAAAAAAATTAATTTTGGAAAAGTTACAAAATGATTACAGAAATTCAATTATTTTCGAATGTAATAAAATTTTTCGCAAAAAATTGTATTAAAATTTGTAAAATTAAATTCATATATTTAAAAATTTATTGATAAAATTCTTTATGAGAATTAAATTTTAACAATCATTCAATTATTCAATAAATTATTTATTTTTCAATTTAAATAATTGAATTTTTCTAGAATTTTCTAATAAAAATTGATTAAAAGATAAAATTACCGAATAATCGATTTATTGTTTATGAAAATAATTAAATTATTGCTACGAATTTTATTACAATTTTTTCAAATAACTGAATTTTTATGAAAAAATTTACTATTTTTAAAAATAATTGAATTTTTGCGAAAAAATTTTAATAAAATTTTAATAAAATTTTTTTTGAAAAATTTTATGGTTATTTAAATTATAACAAATCATAAAAAAGGTGATCGCCTTTTTTATGTTTTGTAATAATATTCTTATAAATTGTAGAGTTTCAAAAAGGTTTGAATTTGAATGTTCTGATACAAAAAAATTGAACAATTAAATGTTTCTTAAAATTAAATTCTCATAAACAATGTTATTAACAAAATGTAATAATTCTATTTTTGTCAGAAATTCAATTAAAATTAAATTAAAAATAAATAAAATTGTGCAATGAGTTTTAAATGTTTTAATATTTTGAAAAATTTGAATTCTTAAAAAAAAGTTGCATTACTTATGAAAATAATTGAATCTCTGTAAAAAAATTTGTTATTCATGAAAAAATGAACAATTTGCGTAAAATTTTTTTTAAAAATTGGTTTAAATAATTGACTTTTTGTGGAAAATTTTATTGAAAACAGTAGATTATGAAAATCATTTAATTGAGAAAATGTTATGAAAAAGCAGTGAAATTTTGCCAAGAATTTTATTAATGTTTTTGAATATATTTGAATTTTAGAGAAGAATTTTTTTATTTTTAAAGATATTAGATAATTAAAATTTTTACGGGGATTTTTAAAAATGTTTTCCAACATGATTAAATTTCTACGAAAATAATTATTAGTTTTTGAAAATAATTGAATTTCAACAATTATTTATAATTTCTCCAAAATTTAATTTTTTTAAAAGTATTTTTGAGTAAAATTCTTTTATAAATTCATTATTTTTAATAAATAATTAAATGTAGACATATTAAAAGATTTAACTAATTTCAAAAATAATTTGAATTATTAAAATGATTTTAAAATCCACGTTCTTTAAAATTGCTAATTCAATTCATTGGAAATTTAAATTTTATAAAATTTCAAATTAAACTCTTTTCGAAGTAAATCTATTTGTGGAAATTGTAAATGCATCTTTTTTAAAGTTCAATTAATTTTGAAATATTAAAGTAAAATTATTTATTAAATAATAATTCAATATAATTTCAAGATAGATCTTGAAAAGTAAAGTATTTTAAAGTGAAATTATTGACGGATAGAACAAAATGAATGAAATATTTACTTGAATCAAATAATATTTAATTACAAATTTTTTCAAACTTCAATTATTTCTGAAAATTCAATGCTACAATGCTTTTAATATTCAATTATCAAAAATTTCCACTAAAATAACTTTTTTAATAAAATTTTATTTTTAAAAAAATCTAGGAAAATATATTTATTTGAATACAAAAAAATAATGTATTGAATAATTAAATGTTTCTTAAAATTTAATTCTCATAAACAATGCTATTAACAAAATGTTCACCCAGAGAAAATTATTATTTAAACCGCAAATATATTTTATTTTACTTAAATAAACGTATATTTGTCTCAGAACCAACTAGACTTTTTATTTGTTTTAAATAAAATTTATATTTGACATAAATAAAACATATATTTGAGTTAAATAAGATTTTATTTAAACTAAATAAAATTTATTTGAAACAAATAAAAAGTCTATAGTTGGTTCCGAGACAAATATACCATTTCTCTGGGTGTAATAATTACATTTTTGTCAGAAATTCAATTAAAATTAAATTAAAAATAAATAAAATTGTGCAATGAGTTTTATTTTTTATTTATTTTATTTTATTTAGAGAAATCACGGGACAAGCCCTTTTGTACAAAGTACTCCTAAGTCTAATAAAAATACAGTACGAGATAATTATAATCTTAAATGTTTTAAATGTTTTAATATTTTGAAAAATTTGAATTCTTAAAAAAAGTTGCATTACTTATGAAAATAATTGAATCTCTGTAAAAAATTTTGTTATTCATGAAAAAATGAACAATTTGCGTAAAATTTTTTTTTTAAAATTGGTTTAAATAATTGACTTTTTGTGGAAAATTTTATTGAAAACAGTAGATTATGAAAATCATTGAATTGCGAAAATGTTATGAAAAAATAGTGAAATTTTGCCAAGAATTCTTAAAAAAAGTTTAACTTATGAAAATAATTGAATCTCTGTAAAAATTTTGTTATTCATGAAAAAATGAACAATTTGCGTAAAAATTTTATAACAATTGGTTTAAATATAATTAACTTTGTGTGGAAAATTTTATTGAAAACAGTAGATTATTAAAATCATTGAATTGCGAAAATGTTATGAAAAAATAGTGAAATTTTGCCAAGAATTCTTAAAAAAAGTTTAACTTATGAAAATAATTGAATCTCTGTAAAAATTTTGTTATTCATGAAAAAATGAACAATTTGCGTAAAAATTTTATAACTATTGGTTTAAATATAATTAACTTTGTGTGGAAAATTTTATTGAAACAGTAGATTATGAAAATCATTGAATTGAGAAAATGTTATGAAAAAATAGTGAAATTTTGCCAGGAATTTTATTAATGTTTTTGAAAATAATTGAATTTTAGAGAAGAATTTTCTTATTTTTAAAGATATTAGCAAATTAAAATTTTTATGGGGATTTTTAAAAATGTTTTCAAACATGATTAAATTTCTACGAAAATAATGATTAGTTTTTGAAAATAATTGAATTTCAACAATTATTTATAATTTCTCCAAAATTTAATTTTCTTTAAAGCATTTTTGAGTAAAATTCTTTTATAAATTCATTATTTTTAATAAATAATTAAATATAAATACATTAAAGGATTTAACTAATTTCAAAATACTTTGAATTTAAAATTTTTTCAAAAATCCAAGTTCTTCAAAATTTCTAATGCAATTAAATGAAAATTTAAATTCTATTAAATTTCAAATTAAACTCTTTTGGAAGTAAATCTATTTGTGAAAATTGTAAACGCACCTTTTTTTAAATTAAATTAATTTTGAAATATTTAAGTAAAATTATTTATTATGAATAATTTATTATGTAATAATTTTGTGATAGTTCTTGAAAAAAAATGTTTTTTAAAAAGAAATTATTGACAGAAATAGAAGAAAATTGAAGGTTTTAAATTAGAATTCGTAAAACTTTCATGTTTGTATATGAAATAAAGAAACAAGACTCCATAAATCTAAAATTTTCTTTTTAATTTCTAAAAATTTAATTTTTCCAGTACTTTTTATAAAAATCCCCGACTTTTCCCTGACCAATTCTATATTTTCCCCATTTTTCTATTTCCTGAATTCCTTGACTTGTGGTAATTCTGATTTTGAATTTTTAAAATCCAACATTAAATTCCATAAAAAATAAATAAACCATAAAATATTTAACAATATTTATTTATATTTTATAATATTTTATTTATAAAAATGAATAAACCATAAAATAATTTATAATATTTGATTCATATTTTATAATATTTTTATTCATAAAAATAAATAAACCATAAAACTATAAATTTCGAAACAACAGAAAATTCAAATTTAGAAAATTCGTCTTTTCTCTTTCCAACTAATAATAATAATTCTTTCATCCATTCTCCAAAAATGAGATAATTTTTCGCCAAATCAAATAATATTCTAAATTAGTTTAAATAGTTTCGAAAATAGAAAAGAATTAAGAAAATTACTGCCAAGAATGACAAACTTATTTTTACATGAATAATGAGAAGCATCTGTGGGAGATATGATATATAATTTTTAACGTAAAATGAGATGTGATTAAAGAGACGAGCATAAAATTAGTGCTAAAGTGTCCAAGAATTGAGAGACTAGAAATATACAGAGTTGAGATTTTCATAGTAGACAAAGTCGCTATAAATAATGATATAATCTTAAATATAGCTGTACTAGTGTGTCTCTCTACTTCAATTACAAGACGAACACATTCCAAGAGGGATGATCTTATTTTACGGAAAATCTCTGATGAAAAATTATTGTCGGACATAAATATTGAAAATTTATTCAATTAATTTTTAATTGAAAGTAAATAATTAGCAGATTTTAGCAAAATTAGGAAAAAATTGTTGAAAAATAATTATACGACGCAAACGATATTATAAAATTTTATAAAAAATTATTTTTCAATTTAGAGAAAATATTTCGTTTAAAAATATTTTTTATTTAATTAATAGATTTTATTGTTAATTAAATAAATATAAAATAATAAAATTAAAAATTATTTTTCAATTTAGAGAAAATATTTCGTTTAACAATATTTTTTATTTAGTTAATAGATTTTATTGTTAATTCAGTCGCATGGTTTAAATTATAAAAATTATTACTAATTAAAATTACTGACATTTTGAATTTTGACACTCAAATTTCGGTTTTTATTATTTAGCTAAATTAATTAATAAATTAATAAAAAACTTTTGTATAAAATTTGATAACAATTTTTCTTTCAGTAAAAAAAAATACACTTGCTCACACAAGAAGGAAACAATCTCAAAGAAGAAAAAAACTCAAAAATAAAAATTCCATTTCCTGAAATAATTAAGAATAAAACTTTTTCGTTTTTTCAATACGTTTCATTCATTTTTATTTTTTCAAAAGAAAATTTATAAATTATCGACAAAAATTTCTCTCTCCCTTTGCACAATTCAAAATACAAAGGAAATATTTTATACATTCATATTATTTTTGAGAAAAAAAAAGAAAAATACAAAACTATTCGTCTGGAAATGGAGGGAAAAATATAAATTTTCTCTTATGAAATTTTTCGCATAAGAATTTTATATATTTGCCGGAAAATTTTCTAACTTTAAGAAATAAAAGCAACGTGTTTTTCTCCAGGAACTAGAAGAGAAGGAGAGAGAGAGAGAGAGAGTAGATGCGAAACTTGAAAATTGCATCTGTTGAACGTAACTATTTTTCCTTTAAAGAAACTTTGAATCTCGAAATAAGATTGTTGTTCAAACTTTATTTGGAATTTGTTTCAAACGATAACTAAAAAAATCTCTCTCGGGATATTAACAATCTCTCTTGGTTCTTATTATAAAAGAATCTCGTTAGAAAAAAAAATATTTCTCAATATACAACATATTTTTTTTATTTTCACAAATAGTAGAATTAATATTTTATTTTTTTTTAATATTTAGTGCAAATTTGAATCGTTCTTTCCCCGAGACTTTTCTTAATATTCTTAAAAGTCTTGGCGTATATTATATTCAGCGCTGAAAGAAATAATATAATTTTTATTAAAATACTTTACGATTTCGGGAAAAAGTGTCGTAAAGCGAATTCCACACGGAAAAGAATACTAAAACTTAGAAAAAAAAATATATGATACTTAACTATAAAATATAGAAAATGCATATAAAATTTTAACTTGCAATAAAGCTTTCTCATATTTTTCCTAAAGTGTTGTATTTTTATTACGAAAAATTCGTTTTACGACACACCTTTTCCTAAGTAACGAAATATTTTAATAAAAAAAAACACTGTTATTTCATTTTCTTTAACATATTCTTATACAAACGAGTCTTTAATTTGTGATTTCATTGCCAATTTTTTTTTTATTTTAAACAAAATTACGATTTATAAAAGTTTTATTTTCTAATAAAAGGCCTAAAAGCGAACTATTCGAAAAGTACATAACGCTATTTTTAGACTTTGCACTCGATAATTAATTTTCAAAAATTAGCTATCCAACTAAAAATAATAGTAAAAAAAAAAGTTGAAAAAATTAATCTTGGCAAAAAAATTAATTTTAGACACTTCAAAAAAATGACAAAAGTTACATTCTAAAATTTTATTTTCCTGTGTTTTTCCTAATTTTCATTTAATATTATTTACTTCTTTCGTATCCTGCTAATAAATTGAATTTCAGCAACGAATTTTATTATTCATGAAAGAATTTAAGTATTTTTAGAAATAATTTAATTCTTGCGAAGAATTTTATGAAAAATTTTAAATAATGGATTTGGGTTCGACTAATTTTATGCAAATTCTAATTATAAATAATTGACTTCCTGAGAAATTTGTATTATTCATGTAAAAAATGTAATTCTTACGAAGATTTTTAAATAAAATTTTTTAAATAGTCGAATTTTGTTTGGATGTGTTATTAAAATAGTAGATATTGCAAATCATTGAATTGAAAAAGGTTTTTTAAAATAATTAAATTTAACAAGGAATTCTATAAAATTTTTTAACAATAATGAAATGTCTATTTAATAATTTATTTTATTTCTTTGAAAATAAATGAATTCCTAAAAAACATTTTATTATTCATAAAAAAAGTTGAATTCTTGCGAACAATTTTATTAAAATATTTTAAAATAATTGAATTCCTCTGAAAAATTCTAATATTTTTGTAAATAACTTAATTTTTCCAAAGATTTTTTAAACACATTTTTTTAAATGATAAATTTTTTCGAAAAATGAAAATTAAATTATTAATAATAATCACATTTTCTTATAGCAATTCCTATAAAATTAAATTAAAAAATAATTTTAATCCTTCGATAAATTTTATTCATTATGAAAATATTAGAACGGTTGCTAAGAATTGAGTTAAAATTTTCAAAAATAATTGAATTCCCGAGCAAAATTTTATCGTTTATCACAATAATTAAATAGTTGCTAAGAATTTTATTAAACTTTTGAAAAATATTTTAATTTCTAAGAAGAGTTTTATTATTTTTGAAAATATATAAATTATTCAGAAAAATTTTATTCAAATGTTTTAAAATAATGGAATTTCTAAAAAAAGAAATTTATCAATTTGAAAAATAATTGAATTCTTGTCGTAAATTTTGCTATTTATGAAAATAATTGAATTTTGAAAAAAATTTTCTTAAAATTCTTCAAAATGAATTAATTTTTAGAAATAATATTGTTATTGATCGACATAATGGAATTCTTTTGAAGAAATTATTTATGTAAATAATTGAATTTCTAGGAAGAATTTAATTTATTCTTTATTTCTCAAAATAATTGAATTTTTAAATTCATTAGGTAGTTTAAAAAAGTATTAAAAATAATTGAAATTCTTCGATGAGTTTTATTATTTATGAAACCAATTTAAAATTTGGATGAATTTTGTCAATTTTTTTTTTTAAATAATTACTTTTGCGAAATTTCACGAAATTACAGTAGATAATGAAAAATAATTGAATTCCGAATAGTTTTCGAAAATAATTGAATCGTTTTAAAGAATTTGATTAGCGACACTTTTTCTCTTGATCGTGAAAGTTTACCCCCTCCCCCCCATACACTTTGAAATCGTTAAATATTTTTTCAACGAAATAGTAAAAACAAATTTATTTACCTTACTAAAATAATTATTTTTTTATCACTATCATTATTATTATTTATAACACAATTTATAAATTTTTTTTTATTAATTGTGACGCGTTTCCAAGAAAGGTATTTAAGCAAACGTATTATAGGTTAGGTTCATGTTAGATTTATCTTGATTAAAAGTTTATTTTTTTTATTTTAAATTGAAACGAATTTTCATTGAATATGTTAAATATAACGAAGACTTAAGGATCAATAACTTTTACTTAATAATTGATTTTCATTCTGTATTTTTACTTAAACAATAAAAAAACATAACCTCAAATACTTTGTTTCTTTTTTTTTTTCTTTCGAAGCGCGACACAATTGATTTTAACATTGATAAACATATATCTATTTATAATATTATATTATTAATATTTATAATATTCCATTCGCTTTTCAAGAAATTAGGTAAACGAATTAATTAAATTTTCAAAAATTAAAAAATAAATACTTTTCAGAAGAGAAAAAAATTTTTTTTTTTTTTTTAATAAAAATTCTATCGAAAAGTAGAGTATGTAGAGAAAGAAAGAGAGAGAGAGAGAGGGAGGCGAGTGAATAAATTATGTTCATAGAAATGAAGAATCCAAGAGTTTCGGTGAGTGGGGAAGTGAGGGGGGGGGGTTGGTTGAAGTTGGTTCTGGGGGATACCGATGGAGTACAGTGTACTGTACGACGACGGTAACGGCGGGAGGGTGGTTAATGATTCAGAGGTGGAATTTCGCGATGCTGAAATATTAAGCGTATATTCCATTCAGTCTCTCTTTTGGCGTTATCCTTGTCTTTCTCTTCGTTGTCGACGCGTCGTTTCGCACGCGCACACGACGCTTAGCCAACCGTCCCCCCCCCCACCTACAAGGTTCATCAATATTTCTCTTTGCTCATTGTTCTTGTACAATATGGGCAAGCCTATACTAAAGCCTTGACGATGGAACACGACACGGGTGCAAGGTTATCTCGTTGCGAGTGCCAACGCGGATATACAAAACGCTAATTTTCCCAACATACATTCGATATGGTGTATCGCGACATCTACAATATCCATCTCTCTCTCTCTCTTCTTGCAGATATCTTTAAAAACACTTCTTATACAACTGTTTTAAAAAGTATATTTTTTTTATTTTGTTAAACAAATTGTGTAAAAAAAGCATTTATTTATTATTTATTTTACTTCTATACACTGAGAAAATTTTTTTTTAAATCAAAGATACGCAGTCAACCAAAAAAAATGTACTCAATTTAAACATATTTTCTTATTGAATTAAACGGTAATTTTTATTGAATCAAAATTATTATGTTTGAATCAAACATAATTTTCGATTGATTGTATAACAATGATAATTATGTTTGATTGAAATATATTGTTTTCCCACAATCAGTGTTATTTTATTTCTATAATTTTATTTACATTATTTATATTTATTTATTTAGAGTTGACACAAAAATGTAATTTTGATTTTCCCTATGACACTTTTCCTTAATGTCAAGAACAAATTTTGATCTTTTTCATCTGATCCTATATAAGGAATATTCTCAATCATCTCGAATTTAGACTAAAAATTATTATTTTATATACTTTCTAGAATTTTCAACAATAATTTTTTTTTCCTTAAATCAATTATTTATTTTTTTAAATAATTTTCCAAATACATACAAGGCGAACAATGTTAAAGTAACTTTTACTATATACTTTTATTGTAAGAAATTCGTGTTTAAGCATTTCTATGGTAAATTTTGCTACATTCGAAGTAAATTTTACTAATTTTTTTAAAACATAATTATTAATTAATAATTTCTTTAACGTCCTTTGAACGTAGTAAAATTTACTCCGAAAGTTGTAAAAGTTATAGAAAAATTATGCCTAACGAGAAATGTTTTATTGTAACAATAATTATAAAAGTTTCTTTATATTTTTTTCCGTGTATTAAGGGCATTTGAAACATTATGACGTCACAGTATTACCAAAGCATGTGTTCTAAATTCGTGACGTCATAATGGTTCAAATTCCCTTAAAAAATAAAAACTTAAAAAATTAAAAAATCAAAATTAAATTTTTGTTTCAACTCAGAATAAATAAATATAAATAAATAATATAAATAAAATTAATTTGAAATAAATATAAATAAACAATTTCAAAAAGAAAATTGAATTAAACTTTTTCGAAAGTATTAGTTCTACTGAATTGTTAGTTAAAAGTACGAAAAATTCAAATTTCATACATTCAAATTTGAAACCTTTTCAAAATTCAATTATAATTTATTTTTGCTCTTAAAATTGATTATTATTATTCAAGTCAATTATTTTTTTTGCCTTTAGTATTGATTATTAAATAATTCATTAAATAAATATTGATGAATAATGCCTTTAATATTCAATAATTATTTAAACTTTTTATTAAAATTCAGTTTTAAATTAATTTATATCAGAAAATTCATAAAAAAATTGAATTATTTAAAGATAATAAATAATTTATTAAATACTTGAATATTTCTTGAAATTAAATTCTCATTAATTACTTTTATCAACAAATTGTTAAATAATTGAATTCTTTTGAAGAATTTAAAAAAAGCTTTCAAGAATAATATTAAATTTTTCGACGAATCGATTAAATTCTATTAAAAATAATTGAAAATAAGAAATTTTTTTTTGAAAATAATAGAAATTTTGTCAAGATTTAAAATATTTTTTGAAAATAGTTGAATTTTATAAAAGAAGTTGATCATTTATAAAAAAAATTAAAAAGTTTTAGGAGAATTTTAAAAAAATTTTTTGAAAATAATTAAATTTTGTCGAAAAATTTTACTTCGTACTTTTGAAAATAATCGATTTTATACAATTATTTGTAACATCTCCAAAATTCAAATTTTTAGTCTTTTTAACTTAAATTCTTCTACAGTTGTATTATATTTATTTAGAATGCCTTAAAATTTCTGATTAAATTCATTCAAAATTAAATTTTATAAAATTTTAAAATTAAAACTTAAAAATTTTATTCAAACAAATTTTAAGAATTATTTTTTTTAGAAAATTTTAATATTAATTTTAAAAGTCTGCATTTTTTGAAAAAATTATAAAATTATTAATTTTGCTAAATAGTTGACTTTTCTGAAATAATAGAAATTTTGCCATGAAGTTTATTTAAATTTTTGAAAATTGTTCAATTTTATGGGACAAAGTTTATCATTTTATATAAAGAAATTAGAAAATTAAAAAATTTGACGAGAATGTAAAAAAATTTGTTATTTGTAATTATTTGTAATAAAACTAAAATTCTCCTATAATTATATTATATCTCCTAAAATTGGAATTTCTAATTAAATTCATTAAAAGTTTGAATTTTATAAAATTTTTAATTAAAACTTTTGGAAATGTTTAAGTAAAATTATTAATTAAATCAATTTTTAAAAAATTTTAAGATTTAATTTCTTTTAGAAAATTGTAATATTAATTTTAAAACGATTTTAAAAAAAAAATTGTATTATTTTTTTTTCTAAATAGTTTACTTTTATGTTAATTAAAATATTGAAAATAATTGAGTTTAAAAAAAATTACAATGAAAAAATGCTAATAGGATTATATTTTTAAAAAATGTTTTTGGAAGATTTTTTTTTTAATAACATTTTTGAGAATTGAATTACTTTCAAAAAGTGCAATTTAAGTTTTTCAAAATTTGATTTTTAAATATTTTAATGGTAAATAGGGGGGAGGGGGTAGAAAATTAAAAAAATTAGTAACGTAGTTACTAATTAAATAAATAAATAATTTTAAAAATTAGTAATAAACAATACTAATGAATTTGTTTTTTATACTAATTAGTAGTTACTGAAGCAAAATGTTATCGAAAATTTTAATAATAAATAATTAGTTATTTTTAATTAAGCTTATGACAGTGTATTGCAAATTTACACCCGAATATACGAAATTTCCAACCCGTATATAAAAAATGTTTCTACATTTTCCAATTAAATTTGTAATTCAAAAGAAAAAAAATTCCTTTTCCCTCTTTTCCTGATATAACTGATTTAACGTAATAAATATCTTCGTCTTTTTTTCTCTCTCTCTCTCTCATTCTCTCCTTTTTTCTGTTTAAAATTTGCAAATATAAAATATACCTTCATTTTGTAACAAGTTTTATTATTTTTCAATTTCCCAACGAATGGAGGAATTATTGAACGAATCGAACAATGGAATAATTGTAATAAATGTTTTTATTATAAGTTACGAGTATAACAATACTAGTAGCTAATTTTCTCAGTGTGAAACTAAATCAATTTGAAATAGGGGTGTACATTCAAACCGATAAATCAAATGAAATCGAGGTGGCTGCTAATCAGAGCAAATAGATGCGCCGACGCGCACAAATCAAATCAAATTGTCAAATCAGACTATTCTGTCTTAACAAGGTTAACAAAAATCATTTTTTAATCAATGCTTTTAATTAGAAAAAAAACTTTTTCATTGTATTATTCAGGGGGAAAAAAATTTTTTTTTTCCGTATACAAAAAATAATTAATAGAGAAAAAAAAGTATTTATCAAAAAGAGAAAGAAAAAAGAAACTAGTATTTTTTCTTGCAATTAAAATATTTATTTAACTAAAAAATTATGTTAATTTTAGTCACAATTAAGTGCTTTTTTGTTTGAAAAATTATTTTTTTGTTTTTAGGGAAATATTTACGTTTTGACTAAAGAGACACCGCTTCTACTGACAATGAGGAAAGCCTAAACATAAGCCGAACTATTTCTGTTTAAAAAAAAAAATATTAATTAAGTGCCTCGCAAAATTTTTTATATTTTTACAAATGAAAATTTATAAACCAAATATTATTTAGCCTTAAAATTATAAATAAAGAAAAATTATAATATTAACTAAATATAAAACTCAATATTTATTTAAAAAATTAAAATTACTATTATTATTATTATTATTATTATTATTATTATTATTATTATTACTATTAATTATTATCAAATTTAATTATTATTTAATTTCATACATAATTACAATTTCAAAATATTACGAAAGAAAACCTAACTAAAAGTTTTCATTTTCACCAAAAACTAACATAAAGTTTAATTTTCGAAACAATTGTAACTTTAGGCAAATTTCTTTTCTAAATGTATAACAATTTTCATAAAATTCGCGCAAGAAATTTATCGCGTTCAACGTGAATTCAAATAAAAATTTCGTTACCCTGTTAAGAGCTTTTTTTTATGTAAATGAATGACAAAACTTTATTAAAGTTCAGAAACCCTATAGTGTTTGAAAGTAGGGGAAACGAGGTAGAACTTCTAATTATCCATATTGTAAAATCAAAAAGTTGGATGCAAGTTTCCGACAAATTTCAACATTTTTCATATTCGCTTATAATCAACTAATTTTGGAAAAATAATAATATTATTTATTAACAATCAATAGTAAAAATTTGTGACAATAGTAATAAAAAATAATAAAGATCTTTTATTTATTTATTTTTTGCGTAAAATCGCTTATTCAGTGTATATATTGATGTTAAATTATATATAGCTTAAAAAAATTTCTTTTATTATTTGAAAAATAATTTTTAAAACTATGAAAAATAGGTGACAAACTGTGCTGGATATCGAAAAAAATTGTTTAAAAATTCTGGGAAAATTCAAAAAAATAATGGAGCTAAAGTTCTGAACATTAAAATGAACGAAATTTTTTTTCACATTAAGTATTTTTGAAAAATAATTGAAATTGAAAATATTTAATTTATAATCAATTTGTTAAAATTTAATTCTCATAAAGAATTTTATCAAGAAATTTTTAAATACATGAATTTAATTTGACAAATTTTAATAAAACTTTTAAGAATAATTACATTTTTCGAGGAATTTGATTAAAATTGCATTAAAAATAATTGAAATTCTGCAAAGAGTTTTATTATTTATGAAAATAATTTAAATTTTCTTAAAATTTCCATAAAATAATTGAATTTTGGAGAAGAATTTTATTTTAAAAGTTACTTGGAATTTTAACAAAAATTTTTTTTTTAATTTTCGAACACAATTGGATTTTTGCGAAGAATTTTATTAAATTTTAAAAATAATTTAATTCTTCCAACGAATTTTATTTAAATTTATAAATATAACTGTATTTATGTGAAGAATTTTATTATTTATATAAATAATTGAATTTCGGTGAAGAATTTTTTGAATACACTGTAAAAAATTTAGGGAGTTAACGGACTCGGGAGTAGGGAGTTAAATTTTTAGAGTTAAAAATTAACTCCAAAAGAGAGTTAATTTTTAACTCCCTTCATTTAACACCCGCGGGAGTTATTTTTTCCATGGGGAGTTAGCATTTGGGTGTTAAATTTTAACTCCTTTTATTTAACTCCCCTGGCATTAACTCCCAAATTGGGTGCGACTTTTATAGACTCCCTGGGGAGTTAAAATTTAACTCCTTTTTTTTACAGTGTAGTTTATATTTTTCGAAACATTTTATGAAATTTTGTATTTTAAATAATTGAATTCCTGTGAAAATTTTATTACTTATGAAAATAATGGAATTATTTTGAATTAATTCATTAAAATTGAATTCCTACAAAATTTTGCCAAGAATTTTATTAAAATGTTTAAATATAATTGAATTAAGATGAAGAATTTTTTTATTTATAAATATAATTGAAATTTTGAAAATCTTTTTTTAATTTTTGAGAATAATTGAATTTTTGCGAAGAATTTTATTAATTTTGAAAATAATTTAATTCTTCCAATGAATTTTATTCGAGTTTATATAAATAATTGAATTCTTACAACGAATTTTATTCAAGTTTATAAAAGTAATTGAATTTCGGTGAAGAATTTTATTATTTATAAAAATATTTTTGTGTAATAATTGATATTTTTCGAAAAATTTTATTAAATTTTGTATTTAAAATTGAATTCCTGTGAAAAATTTGATTACTACTTATGAAAATAATTGAATTATTTTGAAGAAATTTATTAAAAATTGAATAATTAAATTCTTGTGGAATTTTGTCAAGAATTTTATTAAAATTTTTAAAAATAATTGAATTTTAATGAAGTGTTTTATTATTTATAAAAATAATTGTAATTTTATTCAAGTTTTTAAAAGTAATTGAATTTCGGTAAAGAATTTTATTATTTATAAAAATATTTTTATATAATTGATATTTTTCGAAAAATTTTATTAAAACTTTTAAAAATAATTGAATTTTAATGAAGTGTTTTATTATTTATAAAAATAATTGTAATTTTATTCAAGTTTTTAAAAGTAATTGAATTTCGGTAAAGAATTTTATTATTTATAAAAATATTTTTATATAATTGATATTTATCGAAAAATTTTATTAAATTTTGTATTTTAAATAATTGAATTCCTGGGAAAAATTCTATTTTTACTTATGAAAATAATTGAATTATTTTGAAGAAATTTATTAAAAATTGAATAATTAAATTCTTGTGGAATTTTGTCAAGAATTTTATTAAAACTTTTAAAAATAATTGAATTTTAATGAAGTATTTTATTATTTATAAAAAGTAATTGTAATTTTGACGAGAATTGTTTTAAAATTTTTCAACATAATTGAAATTCTGCGAAGAATTTTTGTAACTTTTGAAAATAATTGAATTTCTGTAATCATTTTGTAACTTTTCCAGAATCTAATTTTTTTTTAGTATTTTTAACTAAAATTCTTTTCTCAATCTAGTATTTATGAAAATTGTTAAAAATTATTCATAAAATAATTTATAAGTCATAATTTATGATAGTTATTATTAATTTTATTTAATTATTATTTATTTATTATTTATTATTAATTATTAATTTTATGATAATTTTTGAAAATTTAAGTTATTTAAACAGAAATTATTGTCAGAAATAGAAAAAGTTGAAGGTTTTTTATTTAAATTTGTGGTAATTTCATAGTTTACGAGGCAAAAAGGAAAAAAAATTTAGTTTTCTCATGAATTTTAAAAATTTAATTTTTTCCAGTACTTTTAGTAAAAATCCCTGATTTTTCCCTGACCTGTGGCAACCCTGTTAATGTAAAAAATAATTTTTTTAAACTAAAATACAAATTAGAAGAAGTTAAAAAAGTATTGTCGTTCATTTGAACGTTCGAAACTTTAGGAATATAAAAAATAATGTTTTCAATCTATAATGTTTTTTTGGCAATAATAATAATAATATTATAATAATAATATTATAATAATTATAATAATAATAATTATAATAATAATATTATTATTATTATTATTATTATTATTATTAATAATATTGATAATAATAAAAAAAAATTCAAGTATAATACGAACATGAATAAAATTCAGTCTGCAAAATATTGCTAATTTTGCCAAGAAACAATAAATAAGAATAGATATAATAAAGAGTAAAAAAAAATGAAAATGAAAATAAAATAAATGAGATAATAATAAAAAGCAATTCTGATGAAACTGAAGCATCTTTGAATTAAAGATATTTTGATCCGAGCATCCTCGACACGTGGGTAAACAGTAAACACGTTGTATATATATATACTTGCATTTACGGTTGAGAGTATAAAGCAGTAAGAGAGAATCGTAGAAGGGAGAGAAGCTGACGAGAGCCTTGCTATCGACAAGCTTGTCGTCGGTACACGAATACTGTGCATTGAGACATACACGATATATACAGGAAAGCCAGAGTCGGTATTGTCGGTATTGTCGTTGGTTGCAAATCAAATACCCGATATCATTGTTTGGTGCACCCCCACCTCCACACTCTCTCAACTCTTCCCCACTTACTGTGTTTGCCACCAAACCCCGTTCGACACTTCTCTCTCTCTTGCACTCATCTCTTCTGCCCTTGTCATTGCTGCTACGTTTGGCTACGTTTGGCTACGTTTGGCTACGTTAACCTGCACAACCCAAATGCAACTTCGACTAATAACTATTGCCACGTTATACATGCCAGCCAGCATACACAATACCTTCGAAACTGCTTTAGATCCCTGACACAGGTATCACGTGATTTATGTATGCTTAGGGCGCTTTGATTATTATATACACTTTGCTTTTCAGGAAAAGATCTCTATCTTGCAATTTCTTGAGTCATTGCATCTCTCTCTCTCTCTCTCTCTCTCTCTCTCTTTTTTTACTATATTACTTTTATTATTTCTAATATTATTTTTTATACTCTTCTTACACTGAAAAAAATTTAATTGATTTAAGTAACCGATTAGTTTGACTATTATGAATTAAATATTTAATTGAATCAAGTAATATTTATTAGAGTCAATTAAATGGTATTTGCTTCAAATACTAAATGTATTGATTCAAATACAATTTAATTGACTCCATTAAATATTATTTGATTCAAATACTGAAGGTATTGATTCAAATACTAAATGTATTGATTCAAATACTAAAGGTATTGATTCAAATACTAAATGTATTGATTCAAATACTAAAGGTAATGATTCAAATACTAAATGCATTGATTCAAATACCATTGAATTGACCATTCAATTAAATGGTATTTGCTTCAAATACTAAAGGTATTGATTCAAATACCATTTAATTGACTCCATTAAATATTATTTGATTCAAGAAAATATTTAATTGCGATAATAGTCAATTAATCGGTTATTTGAATCAACTAAAATTTTTTTTTTCGGTGCATTATTTTTCACAGTAAAATGTGAGGTGTTAAAATATAACACCAGAATGGATGAAAATAATCTGCAACAGTTTAATCCCTCTAGGATTAAATTAACATTCAAAAAAGAATTAAAATAATTTATTTTGGTGTTATTTTTAGCTATAAATGAAATTTTAGTTTAAATAAAACACCAAAGTCAACGATTTGGAAAAATACGACGAATTTAGCTTCTCCAGGGAGAATAGTAAGTTACTAACTTAGTTACCAACTTACTAACGAACTTAGTAACATAGTCACTAAATTCAATTGTGTTCAAAAATTTGTTAAAAATTCTCGTCAACATTTCAATTTTCTTCATAAATAATAAACATCTTCTCTGATATTCAATTAGTTTACAAAATTGTAATCAAATTCTTGACAAACATTCAATTATTTTCTAAAGTTTTCTAAAATTTGATAATTTTCGATATCTACTATTTAAAAAAAATTTTCCAAAAGAATTTCATTGTTAAAAAACATTTGAATATACAATTCTACGCAAACATTCAATTGTTTTCTTAAATAATAAAAAATTTTTACAGAAATTCAATTAATTACAAATTTTTTTCATAAATTTCTTCGGAATAATTCAATTATTTTCATAAATAATAACATTTCTCCAGGGATTCAATTATTTCTATAAATAATAAAATTCTTTTAGGAATTCAATTATTTCCTTAAATAATAAAACTTCTCATTGAAGAATTTCAATTATTTTTAATGCAATTTCAATAAAATTCCTCGAAATTTGTTGTTGATAACGTTTTCTTTATGAGATTTTAAGTTCAAGAAACATAAAATTAATTAATTATTTATTTTTGTATTTAAATAATTGAATTCTCGTAGAATTTTCTAATAAAAATGGTTTTAAAAATTTATTTTAGTTACAATTTTACATTATACTTAAGTATTAAATTATAACGTGGGTTTTTAGAAATAATTAATTTTTGAAAAAGTTTCAAACTAAAATCATTGAAATTCTTAATTTTTCACATTTTTGACAAAATATTCTCTTGAATTAATTCTTTTTAAAAGTTTAATATGATTTTTATGGAAATTATTTCAAGTTTTTATTTTTCAATATATATTTAATTGCAGAATTTCCGAATAATTAAAATTTTGTAAAATTGAATTGTAAATGAATAAACATGAAAATTCTCATAAAACTCATCGCAGCGTTTCAATTACTTTTCAATACAATTATAATTAAATTCCTTGAAAAAAGTAATTATGTTCATGCAAGTTTTAATAAAATTCGTCAAAAGCATTGAATTTTTAAAAAATTTGTTACTAAAATTCTTTATGAGAATTGAATTTTGAGAAACATTCAATTATTCAATAAATTATTTACTTTTGCGTTTAAATAATTAAATTCTTGAAGAATTTTCTAATAAAAATTGATTTTCATTTCATAAAAATGAATTTTTAGTTAAAATTCTAGATTATAATTGAATATGGAAAAGAAATATAGAATGAACTTTTTGGAACTAAATTGAATTTTGAAATAATTATTTTTGAAAAAGTTTAATTGAATTTTTTAAATATTATTTGACGTTTTTATTTTCTAATGTGCATTTAATTAAAGAATTTAAGAATAGTTGAAATTTCGTGAAATTGATTAATTAATTATTATTAAAAATGATAGATATAAAGTAAAATTGTAGTTAACAATTTTTGAAAATAATAAATGAATTGAAATAATGAAAATAATTTTATAAAATAATTTCTTATAATATAAAATAATGATTTTATTACTTAGTCATCTTTAATTATTATAAAATATGAAGAAATCGATCACTCCGACTACAAATAATTTTTTTTTTAATTCAATTGAACTTTAAAAAAAAATTAATTCTACAGAATTGTGATTTAAAAGTATGAAAAATTCCAATTGTCAAAGATTTTAATTTGAAATTTTTTCAAAATCCAATTCTTTCTAACAATTTTACGTTACAATATGCCTTTAATAAATTGATTATTAACTAAAATTTTAACTAAAATTCATTTTTAAATCAATTTTCATTAGAAAATTCTACGAGAATTCAATTATTTAAAAATAAAAATAAATAATTTATCGAATAATTCAATGTTTCCTAAAACAAACGTTCATTATAACGATTGTTAATTTTATTGGAATTTTTTTCAAATAATTACATTTTTTTGAAAATTTTCGAAAATAGTGGAAATTTTGTCGTAAAGTTTATTTAAATCTTTGAAAATAGTTGAATTTTATTCAAAGTTTATTATTTACAAAGAAAATTAAAAATTTTTTGATAATAATTGAATTTTGGCGAAGAATTTTACTTGGTACTTTTGAAAATAATCCATTTTATACAATCATTTGTAACTTCTCATCGACTTTAATTATTTTTAAGACTTTTTAACTATAGAATTCTTCTATAAATTCAGTGTTTCTTAATAATTAATAAAATAGTTTTGAAAAAGAATTTAATTCATTTCAGTTGAATTTAAATTACATGATTCAACATAATTTTCGGACACTTCGTACTTTTTCAAACAAATTACAAATTTTCAGTGAAATTAAATTTTACTTTTTCAAATTGTGAAAATAGACTGAGTCGAACTGAAAATCAGTCAAATTTCACTTTTTTAGCTTTTGCGAAGTACGGAAATGAATTCGATAATTTAAAAAAACTAAAACTAAATTCCACTATAGTGGAAAATAATTTCAACGAGAAAAGAAAAAAAAGGCGAAAAAGAAAAATCGAGAAAGTAGAATAGCATCAAAGAGAATAAATTAAATTTCGAAATAACAAAATTGAGCGTTAGTAAATAAATAAAAATACAAAATAAATATACATTTATTTGAAAGCAAAATTGAAACACAAGAAAATGAAAATTTGATAAGAACTCCCGTGGACAAGAGGATGCAAACTTTCCACACAGTGATGAAGACATATTCGGTGAAAAACACGCTGCAGTCAGGTGCAACGGACCTATTGACGTGTTAATTGCACCTGAATAATTGAAGACTACAAGCACGCCATAGTTGCGAGAGCTGTCCTTTTAAAATGTCTCTTACTTTTTTTCTTTTTTTTTCTCTCTCTCTCTCCTTCTCTCGATCTCGTTAACTTGCCATCAGAACTAAAGGAATACATGGAAACGTTCAAATGCTACTTAGCAAGTGGTCTCCTCATTTACACATACATAAAAAAATAGAGAGAGAGAGAGAGAAAATATACAATATAAAATTTCTTTTTTTCCTCCCCAAAGATTCACTCTAAGAAAAATAAAAAAAAGAAACAAACGCAAAAAGAAGAGAAAATGGATTTCGCATGAATTATGAATTTAAAAAACCACTTCTTCCTCATCTATCAGCAAAAAAAAAATCGATTTTATATTATAAACTCATAATTATTAATGCGATAAAAGTAGAGACGGATTTTAAGCAGGATGAGAGTAAGTTTTTAAAAAACTTTTCAAAATATAAATGAATCGAGAGTCCACATTTCAATAAAAACTATACATTATTAATGTTAATGAAGACCGGAAACATTTTTCCTTAATAATATTCATACTATGAAATCAATTTTGCAAAAATTTCATCCAATTTTTCAACATCGCAAGAAAAAAAGCTCATTTCCATTCATTATAAATTTTATATTTGCGCAAAAAGTTTCAATTATTCTATTTCGAAAGAATCTATATTATCCATAATATCAAAATCTATTTATAAAAAAAGAAACATATTAAAATATATTATCTTCCATACTTGAATCGGAAAATAGAGAGAAAAATAAAGTATATTAGGAAAATAAAAAAAAAATTCGTTCACTATTTTATAATTAATCAACGACAGATCGTAATCATACCTTAAACAAAATCAATTATGAAATATACAATTTAATAGCCCCCCGGGGAAAAATGCGCGTATAATTTTTATTGATGCATTTTCTGCAACAAAAAAAAAAGGGTTGAAAACTTGAAATATAATAAGTTGGTGATTTTGTTAAAAAAAAAGAAAAAAAGGGAGAATATATTGGTGAGGGAAAAAGAAGAATAATAAAAAAAAAAGTTAAGTTTAGTGCACGCGAGAGACGGCCGCAAGTTGCGAACAATATAAAGTTACGTAGGGGGAGGGACTTGTTCATCAATTCTGGAAGTACCTACTCTAGCAATGTATGCAATCGAAAAGAGGGAAAATGCTCGAGTAGAAGTTGAATTATTGATTATTTCTCCCTTGATCACTAAGCCTGAAAGGGTTAACTGTAATCGTAAGAATGTCCCGATGCTGGTCCTTCAATTATTCAAGGATCTGTCATCCCCCACTTGTGCAATGCACTTACAGAAAATGCTATTCGTATACATGGAGACTCTTCATTTTTTTTTCTTTGCGTTTTACTTTTTCATACACGATTTATTTATTATTCAATCCCATATATTTTAATCCCGACAATATTCTATTGAAATTAACTTTACAAAATTGGGAATCGTATTATTGCTGAGTGATTTTTTTTTGCTTTCGAGTTTCTTCTTTTTTTCTCTTCGATTTTTTTTATTCTTTGGGGGAAATTTTATTCTGTTAATTTCACTTATTTCAAACATGTAAAAATCTCGAAAAGCTTTTAACAATGTAAAAAAAATTGAATTATTACAACAAAATTTAATTAACATTGTATTTTAAATAATTGATGATATCTTTCTAACAATTTTATTACAATATTTAAAAATAATTGAATTCTTCTAAAAAAATTCAAATATTTCTCTAAATATTGAAATTCTTCCAAAGAAATTTTTAAAATAATTGTTTTTTCGAGGAATTAAAATTAAATTTTCAAAAATATTTACATTTTTTTTGCATAATTAAATGATTCTTCTCAATTATGTAAATTTAAAACTGATTTTTATTGAATATTGTTATTACTGAAATAATTGAATTTTTAGAAGAATTTTATGTAAATGCCTCAAAATAATTTAATCTTCGTAAATAATTTTGTTTTTTATTGACATAATTGAATACTGTCCAAGAATTATTTATTTATTTATAAATAATTGAATTCTTAGGCGGGAGAATTTTATTAAAATCTAAAAAAAAAATTGAATTATTACAACAAAATTTAATTAACATTGTATTTTAAATAATTGATGATATCTTTCTAACAATTTTATTACAATATTTAAAAATAATTGAATTCTTCTAAAAAATTCAAATATTTCTCTAAATATTGAAATTCTTCCAAAGAATTTGAAAATAATTGTTTTTTCGAGGAATTAAAATTAAATTTTCAAAAATATTTACATTTTTTTTTTGCTTTCGAGTTTCTTCTTTTTTTCTCTTCGATTTTTTTTATTCTTTGGGGGAAATTTTATTCTGTTAATTTTACTTATTTCAAACATGTAAAAATCTCGAAAAGCTTTTAACAATGTAGTAAATGTTAAAAATTAAATGTTTCTTACTTTTCGATTTTCTTACCTTTTGGAAATCATGTAGTATTTTTTATTTTGCTTTCGAGTTTATTCTTTTTTCTCCGATTTTTCTTTTTTTTTTAGATAATTTTTGTAAAACTTTAATTAAAAATTTTTTGAAATTAAATATTTATTAATAATATAAGCACTATTCACTTAACATTCTAAAATATAAAATATTATTTGTAACTTATTGTGAAAAAACGAATTTATATTGTTAGGAAATACGATTTTTTAAAAATTTACTTTCTATTAAAAAAAAATAATTTTAATCATTTTAATATTTTCTTTTATTTAGAATTAAAAAACTATTTTTCAGAAATTTGGTATTTCCTTTTTCTAATTAGTTCAAATATATTTACTCATTCGAATCAGAGAAAATAAATTTTGTTTTTATATTATTGTAAAAAAAAAAATTTTTAATCAATTTATTTTTCAATATTTAATAAGTATTATTTTTTCTATTTGAAAATATAACATTTTTAACAATATTTAATTGTAATTAAAATTATTTTTCGTAATTTTTATAAACTTTTTTTAAATTTGAATATGAGGTAATTTAATTTTTGATTAGAATTTTACTATAAAATTTTTGAAAATAATTTAAGTTTTCAAGAACTTTATGGAAGTTTTTTGAGAAAATAATTAAATTCTTTTGAGAAATTCAATCAAAAATTATATCGAAAATAAATTCTTTCGCGAAATTTTATTAACATTTAAATTTAAAATAATTGAGTTCTTGCAAATTTTTTTGACGAATATAATAAAAATTGTATTGAATTTTTATTGACATTAAAATGACTTTGCCTGGCAAAATTCTTTTTACAGGAAAATATAAATGTTTTAGAAAAAAATAAATAAAATTTATGATATTTTTAATAATTTCTAAAAAATTACAATCCTTTGTGATGTCAATTATTCTCTACAATATTCAACTAAATATTATCTCTGAATCAATTAATTAAAATAATTTTTGAAAGATAATAGTTTTTTAATATTGAAAAATTGTTAAACAATTAAAATTTAGTAAAATATTTTAAATATAATTAATTTTTTAAAAATATAAATATAAAGAATAAAAATTTTGAAGAATTTTAATTATCAAAACAGGACCATGATTTCTCAAAAATTTTAATGTTTTCTTTGTTTAATTAAAAAAACTAATTTTTTAATAAATTTTAATTAAACATTTTGAGCTTGACTGTTTTCGCCAAAACGTTAAAAATAATTTTTAAATTTTATTTTTCGATGTATTTAAATTTTTTAAAATATGCAATTAAAATTACTGACAATATTGAATTTTAAAAAATTAGAAACTAATTCTCATTAATTTTCATTTTTATTTAATTTAGATTGAAAGAGTTTTTATTCTTTAAAAATTGATTCCCAACAATTTCAACTAAATAATAATTGAAATAAATTAATTATTTTCAATTAAATTTCAAAAATATTTTAACTATTCAAAAAAGATTTTTATTATTGACATACTAATAAAATTTAATTATAGTAAAAAATGATTCAAAAACAATTTTTGAAAGGTTTGTTTATAGTTACTTTTCGCATTATAAAAATGAAAATTTGTTGCACTTTTTAACTAAAAATTATTGTATTTTATTGCAATCTGACATTTCCCTGACTTAACTGACAAACATTTTGTTATGCAGTCAACGAAAAATTATTTTTAAATTAAACATAATAATTTTATTCAATAAAAATTACGCTCCATTTAATTATAAAACATGTTTAATTAAAATATATTTTATTTTTGATTTAAAAAAAAAAAATTTTCTCAGTTTGTCCTTTTCCGTTCATCAAGAATTCTCGGTTTACCGGTCACTCTATTTAAACAAGGTTTAGCTAAAATAAAAAATTACTTGATCTAAATAACAACTCTTAATTCAGTTTATAACATTGTTTGCTTTCGCAGAAAGAATTTAGACACCTAAGAAAATTTGAACATTTTTAAACTATATTTGAATGAAAATTATAATTTTTTATCAATAATAAATGCTTCATGTAACATAAACTAAAATTTAACAAATGTTTCTTATTGACAAAATTTTTATTTTCATTCAAATGCAACTTTTAGTCGTTTTATATAATAAAAATGTGACGCGATCTGAACAAAAAGGGTCGAATTACGAAATTATGACATTGGACAAACTTTTTTGATTCGACTGTACATCAGATTCCTCCTCAAAAGAATAGAAAATCGCTTAAACTTTTTGTTAATAAAGATCAAATTTTGTTATACCAATCGAATAAAAAAGCACGAAAAAAGAAAAAATTGTGAAACGAATATACCAACCGAATAAAAAAGCACGAAAAAAGAAAAAATTGTGAAACGAATATACCAACCGAATAAAAAAGCACGAAAAAAGAAAAAATTGTGAAACGAATATTCCCAAAATCAAGAAAATCTCAAAAAAAAAAAAAATTATCAATCGCACAGGAACCCTCTTAATTCAATTTATTTAAAATTTATCAATCAATTTCTATGAGTGTAGAATTTGGTAGATTTACACAAAAACCGAAGAGAAAGATTATTGATAAAGGAAAATCCTGAATGTATATTAGACGACATATATGTAATATTGAAGAAAGTCTTGACCAAATAGTAGTCTTCATCTCGAGAGGTAAAATTAAGTTTGCAATGTGTCAATCGAGAAATTGTTTCATTGGTTAAAAAGAGGGGGAAATAAAGGAGTGGGGGGGTAGATGATAATAAGGTGTGTGGGGAAGGGGGGGGGAGTTATAGATGGCAAAGATAGAGAGAAGGCTTCCCCCCCCCCCAAATGGTGTATATGGATAATCGTGATTGGAGGAAAGTGACCCCTGGAGTGTAAAGGAACGTGTAACCCTTTGCCTCGAGGGTTTTGGCTGAATTGAGAGAGAGTGTTACGCCCGATCGTCCGGTTAGTAACTGGTAACCGCGTAGGGGTTTATATGGTAAGGGTGGGAGGGGGGTTGGAGGTTTAGATCAGCAGACTGAACTAACTGTAATCAGAGTTGGGCGTTGTAGCGTGTTTGTCCTCTCTCGCTCTCTCACTTGGAATATATATATATATATGTATGGTTGAAACGATCAGTGTCAACGCAGCACCAGGAGAATGAACCTAGGATCAGGATACAGGTACAGGTTGTCCTGCGCGATTCTCGTGCTGCGTGAACGTTAATCCTCTTAAGTGTTGGGTGGCGCGACTAAATATCAATCACAGTTTATATCGAGCCCTCCAGGTCCTCGAAAATCCGCTAGGGTCGACCGCTATAGCGTCGATCGATCACCACTCCCGTGACCCTCTTCTCACGCCTATTTTCACTACCAAATTCCCCACTAAACTCAACACACGCAACTATACCAAAATATAATTAACCACACGAGATATTTTTTTATTTACATTCATTTTTAATTATTTTCACAAAATTTTTTGTTTTTTTTTTGCATTTTTCACACTTTTTTTTCTATTTTTTCAGACTATTTTTATTTTTAACAATTTTTCTTACGATTTTCTTAGTCTTTTTTTCTTTATATTTTTCTATCTTCTATTTACGATTTTCTTCAACTTTATTCTTTCTTCTTTAGTATTTTTCACTTTTGACGCACTCCCAAAGAAGGTGCCTAAGAAACAAATCAATTTAAGGTTATGTTTACGTTATTTTTAGCGTAAATAAATGCTTCTTTTTAATTAAGTAACTTCGAAACTGATTTTTATTGAACATTTCGGATGGAATGAAAACTTGAACAAAATAATTTTAAATATTAATTGTTTCTATTTTTGTATACATTTACTCTAAAAATTATAAACATAACCTTAAATGTTGTATTTTTTAAGTGCCTTTCTTCGGAGCGCGTCACATTTTCTTCCACTATTTTTTACTATTTTTTTATGATGAATATTGTTATTACTAAAATAATTGAATTTTTAGAAGAATTTTCTAGAGATGACTCAAAATAATTTAATTTTCGTGAAAAATTCTGTTTTTAATCGACAAAATTGCATTCTCTCTAAGAATTATTTATTCAAATAATTGATTTCTTGAACGGGAGAATTTCATTAAAATCTAAAAAAAAATTGAATTATTACAACAAAATTTAATTAACATTGTATTTTAAATAATTGATGATATCTTTCTAACAATTTTATTACAATATTTAAAAATAATTGAATTCTCCTAAAAAAATTCAAATATTTCTCTAAATATTGAAATTCTTCCAAAGAATTTTAAAATAATTGTTTTTTCGAGAAATTAAAATTAAATTTTCAAAAATATTTACATTTTTTTTGCATAATTAAATGATTCTTCTCAATTATGTAAATTTACAACTGATTTTTATTGAATATTGTTATTACTGAAATAATTGAATTTTTAGAAGAATTTTATGTAAATGCCTCAAAATAATTTAATCTTCGTAAATAATTTTGTTTTTTATTGACATAATTGAATACTGTCCAAGAATTATTTATTTATTTATTTATAAATAATTGAATTCTTAGGCGGGAGAATTTTATTAAAATCTAAAAAAAATTGAATTACTACAACAAAATTTAATTAACATTGTATTTTAAATAATTGATGATATCTTTCTAACAATTTTATTACAATATTTAAAAATAATTGAATTCATCTAAAAAAATTCAAATATTTCTCTAAATATTGAAATTCTTCCAAAGAATTTTAAAATAATTGTTTTTTCGAGAAATTAAAATTAAATTTTCAAAAATATTTACATTTTTTTTTTGCATAATTAAATGATTCTTCTCAATTATGTAAATTTACAACTGATTTTCATTGAATATTGTTATATTACTGAAATAATTGAATTTTTAGAAGAATTTTATGTAAATGCCTCAAAATAATTTAATCTTCGTTAATAATTTTGTTTTTTATTGACAATAATTTAATTTAACTACTAATAAATTGAATTCCTGCAACGAATATTTTATCATTCATGAATGAATTATTTAATAAAAATAATTTAATTTTTGCGTAGAATTATAAATAATTTATTGATTTCGACTAATTTTGTGCGAATTCTTATTTAAATGATTGAATTCACGATAATTTTTATTATTCACGAAAAAAATTTAATTCCTAAGAAAATTTTTACGAAAAATCTTTTGAATAATTGAATTCTGTTTGGAGATTGTATGAAAATAGTAAATATTGAAAATTAGGAAATTGCAAAATTTTTTAAGAAGAATCGAATTGTTTTAAAAAATTTTACTAAAATTTTTTATAATAATTAAATATCTTTGAGGTATTTTATTTTATTTTTTAAAAATAATTGAATTTCTGAAGGCAATTTTATTATTTATGAAAATAATTGAATTATCGTGAATGATTTTATTTAAATTTTTTAAAATAATTGAATTTCCAAGAAAAAATTTATTACTTTTTCAAATAATTAAATTACGAAGAAAAAATGTAATACTATTAAAAATAATTAAATTCTTGTGATGAATATTGTTATTACTGAAATAATTGAATTTTGAAAATAATTTTTTATAAATAACTCAAAATTATTTTTATTTTTGTAAATAATTTTGTTTTTTATCGACATAATAAAATTCTTGGGCGGGAAAATTTTATAAAAATCTACAAAAAATTGAATTATTACAAAAAAAATGTAATTAAAATTGAATTCTGTCAGAGAATTATTTATTTAAATAATTGAATTCTTGGGCCAGAAAATTTTATAAAAATCTACAAAAAAATTGAATTATTACAACAAGAAATTTAATTAAAATTGTATTTAAAATAGTTTATGTCTTTCGAATAATTTTATTAAAACATTTAAAAATAATTGAATACTTGTAAAAAATTCAAATATTTCTCTAAATATTGAAATTTTTCCAAAGAATTTTAAAAGAATTTTTTTTAAATAATTGATTTTTTGAGGAATTGAAATTAAATTTTTAAAAATATTTACATTTTTTGAGCAATTCCTGTAAAAATTGTATAAAAATAATTGAATTTTCCCTGAAAAATAATATTATTATTATTATTGAAACTAATTGAATTACTGTAAAGAATTGTATAAAAATTTTGATAAATAATTGATTTATTTTTAATTTTTTCAAAAATGACATTCAAAATTATTTGGATTTCTGCGAAAATTTTATTGTATATGAAAAGAATTGAATTTTGGATGAATTTTATAATTTTTTTTATAATTAAATTCATTTACGAAGTCTTATAAAAATAGAAGATATTCAAAATAATTAAATTTTGAATATTCTTTGAAAATAACTGAATCATTCTAAAGAGTTTCATTATAATTTTTGAGAATAGTGTTTTTATTTCTATTATTAGGGAATTTAAAGTAATTAAAATTAAAAAAAAGAAATAGTAGCTGAAATTTGAAAAAAGTACCCAAATAGAAAATTATTTATAATAAAATTTAATTTTTCTCACTAATTTGAAAAATATTGAAAAAAATTTTCTTTCCTTTTTACTATTACTTTTTAATTTACAATTTGGTATATCGATCTTTATTTTTGTCAGTTTTCAATTGTTTTCCAGAGGGTGAAAAACAACAGAGAAAAAGAACCAATAAAAAAAATATATAACTGTACGAACAAAAATTATCAATTATTTTGTAGCCAAAATAAATAAATAAAATTGTGCAAAATTCGTAGAAAAATGTAAAAAGCTTTCAATTTCAAAAGGTTTCTTCTTTTTTTTCGGGGGAAAAAAATATTTTTTAACAAAAATACTTTCCTCGAATATAAACGAATATGGTCCGTGTCTCAATAAAATAAAAAAAAAATCTATCTCCAATTAAAGCTATTCCCACATGTGTACATCTATTTTTTTTTAATAAACTATAAAAACTAAATTTCCGTAAAATTTCATAAAAAAATATAAATAAATAAATAAACGAAGGAAAAAATGCTTTTGAAAAATAAAAATATTTTCTACAAATTCGCAATAAATTTGAAATTTCTCCTCTTATTGACCATAAAATAATATTTCTTTTTTATTAATGTCAAATTTTTCATAAAAATTGTGAAAATTTTACAATAAAAATATTAAGGATGTTCAACACATTTACATGATCTCAAAACGAAAAAGTAGTTTTTTTAAACTCTTTAGTGATTTTAGAAAATATTTAAAGAGAAAATAATTTCGTTCATTTTGAAGTTTCAAAATTTCATGGAAAATTTAAATAATAATTTCAATCATATAGTTTTACTTTGTATGCGAATAATAAAATTTTAGAATAAAGGTTACACTGGAAAAAAATTGTTTGATTCACTTAATTCAAATTATTTGGAAAATATTTTTTGGATTCAAATAATTTTCATTTGGATTTAATAAATATTTATTTGATTTAAGTAACTTGAATTCATTAAATAATTAATTAAGTCCAGTAAATGAATTTTTTAACACAAATAATAAATTATTCGAAACAAGTAATTTATTTATTTTACTTAACTAATTTAATATTTAATATATAATAAATACTTATTGGACAATAAACAATTAAACAGGGTATCTACAATTTTTGTTCAACAAAATTCACAATTTTTTTCTTATCAAATTTAAACTTAAATTTGATTTCGAACATGAATATAAATATTTAAATTTGTTGAAGATAATGTATTTTTAAATAATTTTCATTGATAATTTGAAAAATAATTGAATTAAACAAAGCACTTTCTCAATTTGTTGAAAATAAACTTGTCTCTTTATAAATAAAAATTTAAAATTTCATTTTTCAATTCTATTAAAATTATATTGATAATTGAATTTCTGCAAAGAATTTTACTATTTTTAAAAGTAATTCAATTCTTCCAAACAATTCCCGTTATTTATTAAAATAATTTAATTCTTGTGATGAATTTTATTAAAATTTTTGAAAATACTAAAACAGTAATAATAATTTATTTATTTAATAAGTAATAAACATTTAATTTGTTCAAGAAGTAAATAAAAATATATTATAAAAACATTCAGAAAAAAATTATAGGGAAGTTCAATAATTATAATCATGTATTGAATAGAATAATATAATTTTTATAAGCAATTCGTTTAAAACTGTAAGAGGGACTTTAAATTTAATGAATAAAATTATAATTACGCTCATCAACTTCTCTTGATTATTTTCAAAAAATAAAATGCTTGAGAAGAATTTAATTTTTTTTCAAAAAATGTAAAGAAATTTCAATTTCTTCAAAAAATTTCCAAATATTTCCTTATGATAATTCAATTATCTTGAAACGATATAATTGAAAAATTAAAACAATCGTATTTTTCAGATTTGAAAAAAAAATTTGCGACAGTTCAATTTTATCAAACAATTTTAAGTATGTATAGGTAGTTTTTTAAATTAACTAATAAAAATTTTAATTAATAATCTTCGCCTTTGAAATGTGAAACATTAGAATATGACTTTTTATAAAATTTTATTATTAATCATAGTTATTAAATTAAAATACTTAAAAAATTCTATTTGTTAAAAAGGTTCTAATGACAATCTTTAACAAATTTAATTACATATTTTTACTGGAACTTTACAATATTTCTATTAACTCCATAATTTTTTTAAATTTATTTACTTCATTTATTATTATTATTATTACTTTATTTATTATTATTATTATTTTCTCTAAATTTAATACTTTCAGATGAAATTTTTTTTTCACAATTTCTGTTTTTTAATATATCAATAACTTCTTTATTTCTAATCGAAATAGCTTCAAAAATAGGTCAATCGAAGGGTAACTATGGTTTTAATGTTATTTCTACTTTTTTCAACAAAATTCTCAAAAAGTCTTATTTTTCAAAATTTTTGATTTTTAAAAGTTTAATATCTCCGGTGTATATGAACGAAAAATGTTCATTCTGGACTCAAAAAAAATAGAGAAAAACATTTATAGGTGTCATGACATTTTTTTAAAGTTATGGGCAAAAAACGTTTTTTTGAAAAATTAAAAATCAAAAAAATAAATAGTTAAACTTTATTAATCTATCTCAAAGTACTCTCATTTTATGTCCGCAGATGAGACCTACAATTTAAAAAAAAATTCAGCCCAAAAGCTCTTTATAATTTGGAGATATTTATGTAAATATGATGTTTACATCATGTCATTTTTGAACTCCTGAGGTCAAATAACATAAAGATATGTTAAAAAATCGAACCTGAAAAATTTTGGTATTACAATATACTTCCTCAGTATGAGGAAGCAATATCTATAAAAATTGAAATAAAAAGTGATTTTTTAAAAATAAATTAAAGTAATAAAACTTTTTTTAATTTTGGTGAAAAAATTCCCGGTTTGGTATAAAATTCCCGGTTGTTTCTCGGTTTTCAAGGATTTCCCGGTTAGTATAGACACCCTGTTAAAACAATTTAATAGTGTAAACTAATTTTTATTTGATTTAATAAAATTTTTATACGATTTAATTAATTTTTTTTTCATTCTACGTCAAGAGGTTGAACCTAAAAGAAGATAAATTTTACAATTCTACAAAATTTGCTTTCGACGAGATGAAAAATATTATTTTTTAGTAATTATTCTGATATGTATGTGTATATGCAAAAAAAAGAAAGGATATAAAGAAACATTTTTTTTTGCACAAAGTATATATATATACAATATGTATATATGCATATACAGAAGGGAGGGAAAATGTAGAATGTGCATAAATACTAGTAACAACGTTATTCCAGGCGGCTCTCCAATTTTTGTGAGGTAAATTGTACGTAACGTGGAGGAGAGCCACTTTTGGATATGAAGTGCAGTATAGCGATGAGAATTCCATTGCGAGGAATACATAGAAAGGGTCGTGAGGGGGGGTCGAAAGAGGAAGAGAGAGAATACCTTGTCAGGGGAAAGGGTAAACATATATATATGTATGTATATGTATAGGCAATACACCGGGTTATATGTACACATATAGTTTGGGACGAGTCGAGGGAGGCTGGCAAGAATAGTGTATGGATATAGAGGCTAGAGGGTAAAGGGAGATGAATATTGGACAACTAATTACCTAATCACTCATTATCTAACACACGTTCATCTAGGATGGTAGAGAGAAGCTACGTAGCTTGCCCACTAGCCCATTGTGATACGCATCCAACCAGAATCATGCGAGATCATATATTATCGAGGGTACTGCAACTGGGATCAAAGATAAGGGTTCAAAATTATTACCCATATATGTAAACTTTAAATAATACATCGCTTTTCACCCTTTCTTCCAATTCTTATCGATTTTTTCCCTTTTTGTCAAAAAAAAAAAACGATAATTATTTCTTAATCTCGACATTTTTTTTTGTCACACTATATTGACAAATACGTTGTGAGAAAACATTATATACTCGTTTCAAGTAAAAAAATAGTTTAAAGTAATTGTTATAGTTTATTTGCAATATAATTTTAAATAATAATATAACCCGGTGTTTAACTGAAATTAGCTTGTAAACTTAATTCCAATATATAGTATTTAAATATTTACTGTTTTAATCAGGGACCGTCACGGAATCAAAACAAAATTAAAAAATACTTTTGTTTTGATTCGGATATGGGTAATCAGAATCAAAATTCAACTCTATTTATAGTTCTGATTCCAATATCAAAATCAAAATTCCACTCTATTTCGTTTTGGTTCCAATATCAAAATCAAAATTCAACTGTGTTTCGTTTTGGTTCCAATATCAAAATCAAAATTCAACTGTGTTTCGTTTTGGTTCCAATATCAAAATCAAAATTCTTTCTTGTTTTAATTTTGATAAAATAACACTGCGCATATGTAGAAGTGTGATTGAACCTAAAATTTGTTGCAAATGTCAAATATATATCAGAAGATAATATCGTTTTTACATACGAAATCTGAAGTAGAATTCGAATCGACTTCTGTTTCTATAAGAAAACCGAATTGCAGTATTACAGTATCAGAATCAAAATAGGAAGTAAATTTTGTTTCGTTACAGTATCAGAATCAAAATAGGATGTGAATTTTGTTTCGTTACAGTATCGGAATCAAAATAGAAAGTAAATTTTGTTTCGTGTTACAGTATCAGAATCAAAATAAGAAGTAAATTTTGTTTCGTTACAGAATCAAAATCAAAACACATTAATAATTTCGTTTTGTTTTGGAATATCGTAACGAAATCAAAATTTCATTTCCGTGACGATCCCTGACTTTTTAATTCAAAAATAATTTTTGTTCGAATAATTATATTTAATTCAAATATATTTTCTGTTATGCCTTAAACAAAAAATAGGTTCAAAAAATTTTATATTTGATTCAAATTTAAAAGTTGATAATAAATCATTTAAAATCAACTATAAATTATGCTTGAATTTAATATTTTGATTCTATAAATGACACAAAAAGTATGTTTGAATTAAATTTAAATTTGTTCGATTGTAAAACAAAGATATTTTGAGTTTGATTTAAACCAAATATGTTTGAATCAAATAAATCGTTTTCTCAGTGCACTTTGGAAATTATTACTAAATTAATTCACCTACAAATTTATTCCACTAGGTGAAAAAAAATTATATTGCAATAAAGTAACAATTTTTTAATTATAGGAATAATAAAAAAAGAATGTTTAATGTCAGAATTAACTTTAACGAACAAAATAGTCGCCTTAGTCAATTAAAAATTGAAATACAATCGAAAAAGTCGTTATATTAACTTCTGAAAAATATTTCTAAACAATTTTTTAAAATAGCTTTGCAATTACATGTATTTTTAGAAAAATGTCCAAAAAATTGAAATTTGGTAAAAACATTAAAAAAATATAATTTAAATTCAGTAAAATCTTGGAAAAATAATTTAAAATTGATAAAATTTTTGAAAAATTAACTTTTCAAAAGATATGAAAAAATAAACAAATTTTTGAAGAATTTTAATTTGTAAATAATTTCTCAAAAATTCTAAAACAATAAATTTTCAAAAACATTAATTTATTTTGCTCGAAAGTAATTGAATCTTAAAAAATAAAATTAAATAAATAAAATAAAATTATAATTAAATAATAATAATAATAATAATAATAATAATAATACCAATAAAGAAATAATTACAATAAACAAAAAAAAATTCTATATGCTCTAAGAAAATTATGTGATTTAAATAATTGATTACTTAAATTTTAGTAAATTATTAGATAATATAACTCATTTCTAAGAATTAGTTTTTTTATAAATAAATTCAATTATTTAGTGAATAAGTTTTGTGATAATATTATAGAAACAAAATTTAGAAATTGATTTATTTTTTACTATTTTATAGAACGTGAAATTTTTTCCAACGAATTTGACCAAAATTGTATTGAAAATAATGGAATTGTTTTAAAGAATATTTTGATAAAGTTAATTTTTGTTCAATTATTGGTAGAAATAGACAGAAATTAAAAATAAATTCAAAATTTTCTTTTCTTTGAAGTTGAACAACAAAATTCATTTTTTAAAAATTAAATTCTAAAAACTGAATATTTTTCCAGAAATTTGGATAAAATTTCCTCATTTTTTCTTGAATTCAAGAAACTTTCGACAATCAAAAGAGAAATAATTACAGTAAACAAAAATAAATAATTCTATATGAACTAAAATATTTATTTGAATTTTAAACAATTAATTACTGAAGTCTTATCAAATCAATATTTCTAGAATCAAATAAATTTTATTTTAGAACTAATAGTTTCAGTAATTTCGTTAATTAATTTTAAAAAAAAATTATGTAAAAGTATTAATATTATTAAAAATGCGACAAAGCGAAATTTTGATATAAAAAAAACGTAAAAAATACACTAAAATTTTAAATGTTAAAATAATCTTTATCTTAAAAATGTTAAAAATAATTCTAAAATATTTTTTTGTTTCTATTTCAATTTTTTGAAATACGGGATTGAAAATATTAACTTTTAAAAAATTAGAAGCTAAATTTAATTACTTTTCATTTTTTTAATTTTACACTTAAAGATTTTTCATCAACATTTTTAAAAAAATCAATTATCTTCAAAATTTGTAATTAAAATTCTTTAAAAGTTGATTTTCCAAAATTGTAACAAAATACTTGAAAAATATTAATTATGATGTTTAAATTAAATTTAGAAAATTTCAATTCTATTCAAAAGTATTTTTTATTGTAATTAAATAGTGGTATTTTGTTACAATAAAAGTCGAAAAAAGTCCTAATTTTTCTAAAATAGTAATAAAAATAATTTTACAAATAGTTTAATATTTAAATTCCTTCCTCTCTAAATTAAAATTAGTAAAAAAAATTTTCACTGTTTTGAACTAGTGATTGACTTCTTGCTTGTGAATTATTAAATAATTTTACTAATAAATAGAAATTTCGACTAATTTATCACTGCCTTTTAATTATTAAATTTTACTAAAAAATAGAAATTTCGACTAATTTATCATTGCTTTTTAAATATTAAATTTTACCAATAAATATAAATTTTTATTAATTTATTAATAAACTGAACTACTTTAAAAGCAAAAAGTCAGTCACTATTGCGAATTAGTAAACATTTTTACTAATTTAAATTTAGAAGGTTCGTGTGATAAAAAACTCAAATAAAATCCGAAAATGAAATTAAAGAATAAAAATCGGAATAAATAAAAATTAAAAATTCAGTACAAAATTAGAATTAAAAAAGATTCAATAAAAAGAAAATTAAAAAATTATTGAATTAATGAATATTGAACTAAACAAAAATCAATAATTAAGTAGAATCAAATAATGAAAATAATACCAAAGTAATAAATTAAATAAAAAATAATTGAAGGAAATAAAAATAAAGAATTATTCTTATAGGAAAAATAATAGAAAGAGTAAATATTTGTTAGTAGGGAATAATAATTTCAGTATGAAATATTAATTCAGCAAATTAAATAATAGTAATAACAACAATAATTATGACAGAATAATAGAATGTTTGCAAAAAAAAAAAAAATGTTATACTATCGCAGTTAAAAATAAATATCATTTGACAAAAAAAAATTGCCTCGAAAAAATACAATGTCCTCGAGAAATGACAACTAATGAAAAAATTAATCCCGGAAGAATATATGAGATTCTTCAAAATATGGAAAATAGTCATTAAGAGATCAAAATCGTGGGTGGCAATGTTAATGTACGAAAGCTGTGCAGCGAATTTAATTCGCGTAACTTAATGCGTGACGAAATTGTTCCTCGTCGTCGACGAATAGGTCATAACTATTTAAATGTTCACAACTGGATAAATTATTGTATTAGTCATGCTAAATTTATATTAATAAACCCATTGTCGAATAAAATATTATATTAAAATACACACGTCGAAGTATTTTTTTTTAATTCCAAAATACTAGTTTCAATGCCATGAATAAAAATTAACCCTCTCGAATTTTTCCAATTTTGATCGATCATTGATTGTGGTTAAAAATAATAATATAGTCATTCATCGAAAAATATATAAATTCGAATTAATATTCACCGAAAAAATGTATAAATTCGAATTAATATTCACCGAAAAAATGTATAAATTCGAATTAATATTCACCGAAAAATGTATAAATTCGAAATAATATTCCCTGAAAAAATGTATAAATTCGAATTAATAATTTAATATTCACCGAAAAATGTATAAATTCGAATTAATATTCCGCGTAAAATATTAATTCAGAATTTTTTTTTTCCTCTCCTTTTATATAATCATAAAATACGTCTTTGCAGAATAATAATAATAAAATACGCGCAATAAAAATAATCGCTACGGCTGACACATATATATTTATACACAGGCACACATAGACACAATGCAAACATCAATTTATAAATGTTTAATTAATTCTCCGCTGACGCACAGCGAGAATAAATAATATTTTTATTTTAATCGGCTATAAAATAGAAGCAATTGTAACTCACGTGTATGTAGTTTTCTTCGCCCTCCGCCGACCACTCGCCTCCTGAAACGTAAACATTGGCCGCACTATGTAGGTTGCTCCGCAGAAAGTCCATCGACGATCTCTGGATAAAAAAAAAAAAAAAGAAAAATATAAACATTGTATAGAATAATAGGACGCTCTTTTGGCATAACTTTCTATATTTATTATCCTTTTATCGATTTTTTTACAAGAAAAAAAAATAATAAATTCACTCCTAAGATGACTGTATTTCTTTATAAAAACCACGAAATATAATTTTTGAATTTCACAAGGTGTTTCATAAATTTTTCATATTCAAACAGAGAGACATTACTTTGATAAATTTAGTTTCGTTTTGAAAGAATTTAATCTCTCGTTTTAGAAAATAAGTTAACAAAATTAAAAAAAATTTTTTTAATTGTTTAGAAACTTAAACGAACAAATTTTTTTAATTGTTTGGAAAATTTAAAAAAAAAATTTAAAAAAATTTGTAATTGTTCAGAAAATTTTCAATAGGACGAGTTTTATGTTTTCCAAAAACTAACAATTTTCTCTAAATAATTTCGGTGCGCGAAATTTCAAATCCAAAATTTACCCTATTTTCCCTAATAATCAATTTTTTTCTAAACTTTTCTAATCATTATTACTTTATTTTAAATATGATTTAAATTATTGTTTAACTACATTACAAAATGTAGTTAGCATTTAAGAAATTAAATTTGTAGTCATTTTTGAAATTTTTTCCTAATAGACAAGAATTTAAATATTTAAAAAAAATGTTAAATAAAAAAGATTTTCAAAAACCGTAGCAAAACTTAATTAAACAAGGAAAAATTATTTGTTTTGTTATTAACTTCGTAATAAAGGTCTGTAAATGTAATTAATGTTCGTTAACTAAAAATTCGTTAAAACATAATAAATTAACTAGAAAATAATGACTGCTAAATTATTTTATTTTAATAAATAATGATTTAAAAACAATTAGTTTTAAATAATTTTAATGCAATAAATAGTGATTTTTAAGATAATTAAATTTAAATGAATTACTTTTAATTCATTCATTTTCAATTGATTAAAATTAATTCATTCATTTTTAATTCGTTAAAATTAATTAATTAATTTTAATTATATTTTTTCAATAATTTTAATGAAATAATTAATGATTTTTACGATAATTAAATTCAAATGAATTACTTTTAATTCATTTATTTTTATTTGATTAAAATTAATTAATTACTTTTAATTACAGTTTTTTAAAAATTTTAATGAAATAAATAATTAACTTTAAGATAATTAAATTTAAATAAATTACTTTTAATCAATTAATTGTTAGTTGATTAAAGATAATTAATTAATTTTAATTACAACTTTTAACTATAGCAAAAAAAAAATGATTCAAATCTTCCACAAAATTATTCTTATAGTAATTTTTTAATAATTTTTTAATAGGGGAATTCACTTGTTTATTTTTCTAATAATTAATTTCAAATCATAATTAAAAAAATTTTAAATGTAAAAAATAATAATAATATAATAATAATAATAATAATAATAATAATAATAATAATAATAATAGTAAAATTTAAGTAACAGTAAAAATAATTATAAAATTAATATAAATAATCTTAATGTTACAATAATAATAAAAAAGAATAACAATAAAATAATGAAAATACTAAAAACATAATTATATTGAGAACACATTTTATCGTAACTTCAAAATTCTTTTATCTCTCATAATTGAAATGAATGAAAAATAAATAAAAATTTGAAAATAAAATAAATTTTTGATCTTGCAATTTAATTTGTCTGGAAGATATAAATATAGTTTCCAAGTAAAGAGTATATTTTTCCAGTGTAATGAATTTTCAAAAAATAATAATTTCCATTCAATTTAAATCGCAAATTACGCAGTGTAAAAATATAAAAGATTCTTTATTGAAAATTCATCGCAAATTTATATTTTAAGTGATTTTATTTTCTACCCCTGTGGCGCTTTTTCATATTGCTTCAATAATAGACTGTATATCCATAGCAGATTTCATTATCCAAAAATCATGCAAAAATTATAATTTAAAAGTTTAAAAAATTAATATCCTTCTTTAAAAATAATTTTTTTAATGAAATCTTATTCATCTTATTCGTACTTATGAAAATCCTTACTTCAATTTCAGTTTTAAATGGATATTTTTAAAAGTCATTAAGTAATGGTATATTCTGAATGCATTTGAATAACTCTCATCCTTAAGGAGAAGTTGGATGTACAATCGGAAAAGAAAGTTCTTTGCAGACTTTTTCATTTTCTCAAAAATATTTTAGAGGAGAAAATTATTGATTTTTTTCTCTTAATTTATAACGCACAAGGAAAAAATTATTTTCAATTAAAGATTAAAAATTTTTAAGTTTACTTTAATGTTAAATTTAATTTGTTTCATTTAATGTTAAATTTATTTATTATTTTTTCAACTATTCAATAATAATGATGATAATGATAATAAATGAATAAAGTAAACAAACAAATAAATTTCTTTTAATTGTTTATTGTTTTTAAATAGAAGCCGATAAAGTTTTTTCTTACCTTACGCGACAAAAAATTATAGGTTATGTTTAGGTAAGTTTTTGCTTGATTTAGGAATAATTTTCTTTTATTTAAATTCAAAACAATTTTTATTAACTACTGTATATACTAAATAAATAAAAAAAAATTGTTTTTGACTTCAGGTGATTAAAAAAGAGTCACAAATCAATTAAAAATGTTTATCAACATAACCTATAATTTTTTTCCACAGTTTTCTTTTTCACTATAAAGCGTCAAGTAATTGACCTCTGCTAAATTTTTAATATTTTTCAGTTAGGCTTAATTTTAACTAAATTAAGAAATCGACACTCTCTCGAAGGTGATAAAACAAAGGAAAAAAAAAGAAAAGAGAAAAGTGGGGGGATATCGATAGAAAAAAATATCGCAGACATCGAAGAGAGGGAGTTGGTGCTCATCGCGCTAGTCGATATGAAAAGAGCTGGAAATGACGAAAGAGTAATCGACGAATTAAAGACGGAGAAAGCACAGTGTACACTTCGTTACGATCAAAGAGACTCGGTCCTTTGAGATAAGAAATAAAATGTTAATGAAAAAGGAGTCTGAATTATTCTCGATTATAATTTAGGTCGGAACATGCGGAAAATGTAATGGAAGTTATATACCTTATACCAGAGACTCGCCTGAATTAAATTAATTCTTTGCGACACTCTTCTCTCTTTAACTAAATTTTATTTCACTTCATACTTCCCTTTTACTTTATTTTAAAATTCATAACGGATGGTAATTAATGTAAAAGAACCATCTTAACTTGAATTTACTTTTAAATATAAAATATTCCACCATCCGAGCTATATATATTTCGTCAACGTTTAATTATCTCATTTTTTTCACATTTTCTGATGAGACACTGCGATGACGTCTTCAAATTCTTTTTAATGAAATGCATTTCAATTATAACCGAAAACGTAAAGAATTAAAGTTTTTCCAAAGTAAAAATCCCTACAACATGTGTGAGGCTTCTTCCGATGAAAGGAACATTCAAAAAATGTTAGAAAAGTTTTAGCTTCATTTAAGAATCGGTTTTCTTTACCAGAAAGTAAAAACCCTTTTCGTCAACTATTTTACTTATATGGTACAATTAAAAAAAAATGCTTTTGACTTCCTGTAGTTAGAAATGAATCTTCTAGCCAAAAATCCCTTAAATCTGTTTTAGGTCCCCCTAGAAATGAATCTTTTAGACGAAAAATCCTTAAATTTGTTTTGGTCCCTCTAAAAATTAATCTTTTAGACGAAAATCCCTTAAATTTGTTTTGGGTCCCTCTAAAAATGCATCTTTTAGACAAAAATCCCCTTAATTTGTTTTGGTCCCCCTAGAAATTAATCTTTTGGCCAAAATCCTCCAAATTTGTTTTAGGTACCCCTAGAAATGAATCTTATAGACAAAAATTCCTTAAATTTGTTTTGGTCCCCCTAGAAATGAATCTTCTAGACAAAAATTCCTTAAATTTGTTTTGGTCCCTCTAAAAATTAATCTTTTAGCCAAAATCCCCTTAAATTTGTTTTGGGTCCCTCTAAAAATGCATCTTTTAGACAAAAATCCCCTAAGTTTGTTTTGGTCCCCCTAGAAATGTATCTTTTGGCTAAAATCCTCCAAATTTGTTTTAGGTCCCCCTAACTATTTTTTTGCTTCCAAATCACAATAGTAAAAAATCCAAACTACGATTTTCGTTCGAAATCCAAAAATAGGATAAAACTGATTCTTTCCCAAAGTTCTTATAAACTTTGTCCCTCCTCTCATTGTCTTAAAGAAGAAGATTATCATAAGAAAATTAATTAACTTTTAATAGAAGAGTACAAGAGAGAAAAAGATGATTGAAAGCAATTACAAATACGCAGGTTTAAAACAAGAAGATATGAATATTAAGGATGAGCCAAGAATTAAGAAGAAGAAGAAGAAGAAGGGGGATAAACGTGAAGCAGTTGTACCAAGCGGTTACAGTAGAATAAACCTCTCAATAATGAGTAGCGAGAGAGAGAATTCCCTCGGTGAAGGCCCGAGATAATAAAACAGTGCCGTGTTCTCGGTGCTAGACGCGGAGGAAGCAGAAGCAGCAGCCAAAGTAATAGTAAGGAGGCAATAAAATATAATGAAATAACTTCCAATCCAAGAGAGATATTGTGAAAATATTATTACTAACTTATTACTTGTACAGCGCGTATGGGGCTCCGCGCACTCCTCGGACTCCTTCCTTCTCATTTTGTCTAGACCATTCTCTCCACCAATCTTTCTACATCTCCACTTGTATTTATATATCTCCATTTCTCAATATTCACCAAGGAAAATTATTCACTTATACCTGCTCATGCCAAGGACAATGTTCAACATTTTTTTTCATGTTGTACTGTATATTATAAACTTGAGATCAATTGAAAAAGATTACTTCAGTTTTATGTTTGCTAGGATGCTCATTTTTGTAGGTGAACGACATCTATTCTTTTTCCCACAGATCTTAAAGACGTAAAAATATTCCTAAAGATGCAAAACTATTAGCATCTAATCACATAACATCAGTAGTATCCTAAACGTACCATCCTAGTGATATTGCTATTGATTTATTGCAGAAGTCTAACTTAAGACCCTTTTCAATCTTTTAGCAGATTTAGATCAATTAGAAGATTTGGATCTATCAAATGATTTGAACTGGGCAGAAGATTTGGATCTATCATATGATTCGAACTTGGCAGAAGATTTGGATCTATCAAAGACTTAAACACAGCAGAAGATTCGGATCTATCGAAAGATTTTAATTTAGCAGAAGATTTGGAACTATTAATCCAAAATAACACTGATGCCAACAAATATTTATTCGAAATACCATTCTCTGTAATAATCAGTTATTAAAATTGTTGTCAACCAACTACTACAACAAGCAGTTATTAAAACAGCTGTGAATTTTGATTAACAAGTGAAATAATTCCCATTGCCATAATGTCAAAAATTACAAATATAGCATAAACGAGTATAAATTAAGAATCATATAAATTGCAAATAGTGTTAATTAAGAATGATATAAATTGCAAATAGTGTAAATTAGGAATGATATAAATTGCAAATAGTGTACATTACCAATGATCCTCGATACAATTGTTACAAATTCTCATTCACCTAAATAGATTTATCTAAAGATTATTTTAGGATGGTTGTACATTTAATGTACAACCATCCTAAATAATTTTCAATTCTAATTTCAACTGATCCAAATAACAACATATTCAAATTACCAACCATCCTAACAAATTACAGTTATTCAAATTTTAAACGAATGTCAATATATTGTAATTTTCAAAGACATAATTTGACGAATAATTCGTAATACTATTGATCAAAATTACTATATAAAACATTTCGAAGAACCACTGATTCGAACTACCATAAATCCTCTAACAACTAATCTATTGAAATGAAATTGAAACTAACTATTCAAATTACGATTGATGATAATATAAAAACAACACTAATTCAATTGATGAAGAATTTTAATTCTCATGAATACATAGACGTAAATTACCAATAATTCTAAGTACCATTGACCCAAATTATGAATGATTTTAACAAACATCGATCCTAATTATCATCCTAATAACCATTCCGACAAGCACTAATTCCAATTACCGCACTAATCCAAATAATCATAATTCTTGACTCCCTTTGAGCCAATCATTGAACTTATTAAGTGCCATCGATGAAAAATTATCATCGACTGTACACTTTTGTAGGAATATGGGGAAAAAAATTTAAGTTACTTTTACTATACTCTGTATAGTGAAATTATTAAAACCACGTCCTCATTTAATGGAAATATTTAAATCAATTTTTTATTTGATCTACATTTTGGTATCCAAATTTGTACACTTTAGTATTAATTTGATACTTTCGAGGAAACTTGGGTAAATTTACACTGCAACTTCAGTAAAGTATTCGAAACTAGTAAATGAATTTTGATAAAATTGTCAAGGAGGAAAAATAGTACAATTTTAGTAAAAATTAGTAAAACTTTTATTAAATGGCTTATAGTAAACACTATTTCAAAATTATTTTATAACTATTTTAATTAGTAAACATTTTTTAAATGCAAACAAATTTTGTTTTACTATATCCAAAGTAAATTAAACTATTTTTTTACGTAAGTTAATAGTATTCTGCGAATTTCCCTTGATTTAAAAAAATAACAATAATTTAGGATAAAATTATTTACAACATCAAACTTTCCACTATTACTTTGTAAAATTCCAATAAAATAAAATTATTTTTTAAAGAATTTTTTAAACAAATTTCCAATTACTTGTTTATAAAATTTCAAATGCCTAGTAATTGAAGCAAGTGAAAATTTGTAAAATTTCTAAAAGAAATATTTGAGTTTTAATATTTATTAAAAATAATACAATTTGTTAATTAAATATTTATTTAAAAAGTTTTTCAAGTTTTAAATACTTTCTTTTTTATAAGAAATACTTGAATTTTAATATTTATTAAAAAATAATTCAATTTGTTATTTAAATATTTATTTTAAAAGTTTTTTAATTTTTAAATACTTTCACGTAAAATTTTGAACAAATCAAATATATTTCATTTAAATCGTCTTCAATTTAATTACTAAAAGTAAAAATAAAATTGAAGTATTTTGAAAACCACATTTTTCATCATTTTAAATAAAATCTTCTGAAAAATTGTAATTTAAGTTATATTAAAATATAAAATTTGCTAAATAATAAAAATTCAAATTGCACCTTTTTAAAATTTAATTATTTGAACCTTTAAAAATAGTTTTTACTCTAACAAGTACATGAATTAATTTAATTTATAAAAATTGTATTATTATCAATAAATATTCAAATTAAAATATTTTTTATATAGAATTTTTCTACCAAATTTTAAATACTTGTTTAAAAAATTTTAATCATCTTTAATTTAATTATTAAATAAATGAAACTAAGTAGAATAAAAATTTAATAATTATTAATTACAGTTGATATATTTTTTAAATAATTTAATTAAAATTTCCTAAAAATTCAATGTTTTCAAAATTTTAAATGAAAGTATTTAAAAGTTGGAAAATTTGAAAAATAAATATTTAAAAATTAAAAAATTCGAAAAAAATTGTATTATTTTCAATAAATTTTCAAATTCAAACATTTTTTGTAGTATTTTTTTACGATTTTTCAGTTACTCGTTTATAAAATTTCAATCATCTTTAATTTAATGATTGAAAATAAAATTAAAATATTTTAAAAATAATTGAATGAAAATTTCTTAAAAATACAATGTTTTCAAAATTAAAAATAATAGTATTTAAAACTTCAAAAATTTTAAAAACAAACATTTAATTAACATATTGCATTATTTTCAATAAATTTAAAAAACCAAATACTTTTTATAAAATTTCTTTTACCAATTTTCAATTACTTGTTTATAAAATTCGAATCTTTAATTTAATTATTAAATAAATGAAACTAAGTAAAATAAAAATTTAATAATTATTAATTACAGTTGATATATTTTTAAAATAATTTAATTAAAATTTCCTAAAAATAAAATGTTTTCAAAATTTTAAATAAAAGTATTGAAAAATTGGAAAATTTAAAAAATAAATATGTAAAAATTAAAAAATTCGAAAAATAATTATTTTTTAAACAAATTGTATTATTTTCAATAAATTTTAAAATTCAAACATTTTTTGTAGGATTTTTTTACGATTTTTCAGTTACTTGTTTATAAAATTTCAATTATCTTCAACTTAATTATTGAAAATAAAATTGAAATATTTTTAAAATAATTGAATTTAAATTTCTTAAAAATATAATAATTTCAAAAATTTTAGATAGAATTGTTTAAAACTTGACTACCTTTTTATTTATTTTTATTTATTTATTAACTACCTTTTAAAATATACATTCGATTACTAATAATTTCTTTAAAGAAATCGAAGTTTACAAGAATTTAAAATCTTGTAAAATTTATAACTATTTTTTAATATTTAAAACTTGTTCCAACTAAAAATAATTTTAATTTAAATAGAATTAATTAATCAAAAGAAAAGAATATCTTCAAAAATCTCATTATTTAAAATAAATTTAATTATTTACAGAAATAAGAATATTTAATAGAATTTTTACAGAATTTTATATAACCATTCAAATTCATGGTAATTCAAAAAGTTTAATTCAAAAACTGATTCAATTTAAGATATTCACTTGCAGAATATTGATGCTTCCTCAGAATAGCGAAAGTCCTAACTAATGAAAATTTCCCTAATTTAGTGAAATCTAACTAAAAACATTTTATTTTTAACTTTAAGTAAATATTAATAAATGAAAGTTAAAATTATAGTTTTGATTGCGACGAAACTTTATATATATATACGAGATTCTTATTTTCTCCTATATCTATGGGAAAATAAGTTAAAATGTAAGATTAAGAAATTACGAAAAAAGAAGAAAAAGTTAAAAATATTAGTTAACTTAATGTTTTGCCACTGCACAGTCCCGGCTGAATGTAATTTGTTTTCCTCGGTAAGATCCGACAGTGTTCAATTAGTCACTGTAGGATTGGGTCCCTGTGTGGCTTGCAAGTGTAGAATTAACCGTGTACAATCAAGCAATGTGGGATTAACTTCCACAGTATCCAACATCCCTTTTTCAAATAAAATAGAATTTAATTAAAATTTTTTAATAACTCCCCCACCCCCTATCATTCTCAATCTTTTTACATACAAAAATAATAAGCGCACAATTTATATAACTTTATATCGCAGAAATAAATTTCGAAAAATAATTCTTCCTTACTTATATTATACACCATTTTATTTATTATATGCTGGAAAAAAATATTTGATTGAAATAACCGATTACTTGTCTATTGTCGTCAAAATAAATGTTTACTTGAATTAAATCAATTTTTTGTTAACGTACTTTTTTAAATCTAGTTGAAAGAGTTGCCACACAAATTTAATTTTCTTTTTCACTGATTTACATTTTTAAATAAATATTCAAATATATTTTATATTTCATTTTTTTTTAATTTCCTATTTTGTAAAAAAGTAAAAGAGTGTTTTTTTTTCTTTTACCTTTTATATTCATCTTTCAAAAATAGAAAACAAATTATTTTATTAATTATTATTTTTCCGTGGGAATTAGGATTTAAAAATTTTCAAATTCAAACCTTTTGAAATTCAATAACTTGCAACAATATTATATTAAATATTCAGTATATTCTTCCACAACTATTTAATAAATTAATTTTTTTAATTGTTGGAATACGTAAATGAAAGGTAAAAGAAGAAACACTCTTTTACATTTTTATAAAATAAAAAATTAATAAAAAATTTCTGTACCTTTTACACAGGTCTTGAAAAAATTGCAAAAAATTAATTTATTTTATATTTTATATTAAAAAACATGTGAATTTCAATTGATTTCTACGTGTTTTATAACAATTAAAGATGATTGAGTGATAAAATCGTAATTTTATTAATTATAAAAATACTGTTATTTCTATAAAATTATGTTTATTTCTTCCATTTAATGATTTTTTTACAATTTTTAAATAAAAAAATCCTTCTTTAAATCAATTATTTTTTAACAAATTTTGATAAAGTTCTTTCGAGGATTTTCAAATTCATTTTTTTACGATTCAATTTTTCAAAATTTCGATTATTTGGAAATTTTTCAATTAAATATGCAGTAAAAAATATAAACTTAAAATAATTTGAAAAAAGTTTTAATTAAACTGTTTGAAAAAAATTAATTCTACAGAATTGTTAGTGAAACGTATGAAAAATTTAGATTTTCAAAAATTCTAATTAATTGAAACCTTTACAAACATCAATTATTTCTAAAAAATGTAATTATTAGGAACTTCTCAAAAAAATTATTATGAACAAAAACTGTAACTAAATAATTGAAAGCTTTTAAAATCGAATTCTTAGACATAATTTTATCAACAAAATTTTTAAATAATTAAATTCTTTGATCGAATTTGAATAAAAATTTTAAAAATAATTACATTTTTCGAGGAATTGGAACAAAATTGTATAAAAAATAATTTAAATCCAAGCAATGAGTTTTATTATTTATAAAAGTAAATGAATTATTGCGAAGGATTTTATAAAAAAGTTCCAAAAAAAATTTTGCAAATTCTATTTTTAATAATTGAATTCAAGTGAAATTTCGATTTTTTGAAAAATAATTGAATGTTTGTGTAGAATTTTATCAAAATTTTTGTTTCATAATTGAATTATTTTGGCAATTTTTATTAAAATAGATAGAAAATTATTTAATGACGGAAACTTTTGGAAAATGTTTGAAATTTTGCTGTAAATTTTATTAAAATTTTTTAAAATAATTATGAATTTTATTACTTTTGAAAATAATTGAATTCATGTGAAACTTTCTATTATTTCAGATAATAAAAATTGAAAAAAATTATAAAATAATTGAAATATTTAAATATAATTGAAAATTATTAAAAATAATTAAATATTCGAGTAGAATTTTCCTAAATTTTTTTTTTACAATTGAATGGATTTAGGAATTTTTATTAAAATATAATAGAATATTGAAAATTATCGAGTTAAGAAAAATTTCGGTCTTTTGAAATTTTGAAAGTGAATTTTATTAAAAGTGTTGAAAATAACTGAATTTTATTAAAATTTTTTATTTTTGAAAGTAATATTGAATTTTGTTACTTTTGGAAATAATTTAATTTTGTCGAAGAATTTTTTTCAATTCTTATATAAAGAGTTTCAAAATATTGTTAATTTTTTTTTAGAATTTTTGGAAAAATTAAAAAATTTTTTTTTTGAAGAATTTTATTACATTGGAAAATAATTGAATTTCTGCGAAGAAATTAATGACAAATTTAAAAATATTCGATTTCTTCAAAATAATTAATGTAAATTCTATTTTAAATAATTGAATTCATGTAGAATTTTCATTTTTTTTAGAAAATAATTTGATTCTTTAAGGAATTTTTATTAAAATATAATAGAATATTGCAAATTATTCTGTTAAGAAGAATTTTGGAAAATTTTGGAAATTTTGCCGTGAATTTTTTTAAAAGTTTGGAAAATAACTGAATTTCATTAAAAATGTTTGTTTTTAAAAGTCATTATTGAATGTCGTTACTTTTGAAAATAATTGAATTTTGTCGAAGAATTTTGCATTTCTTTTATAAAGATATTTGAAATGTTGACAATTTTTTTTCAGAATTTTTGGAAAAATATTTCAATTTCTTCGAAGAATTTTATTAATATTGAAAATAATTAAATTATTGTGATGAATATTGTTGTTTATGAAAAAAATATATAAAAATAATTGAAATGTGGAAGAGGATTCTTAAAAATTTTTTGAAAATATTTTAATAACTGAATAGAATTTTGATATGTATTAAGATAGTTGAATTCTTTTAAAGAATTGCGTTAAAATTTTTTTAATTGAATTTTGTATAACTTTAACAAAATTGAAATCAAATTTTAAGAAAATTGAAATCAAATTTTAAGAAAATTGAAATCAAATTTTAAGAAAATTGAAATCAAATTTTAAGAAAATTGAATTCAAATTTTAACAAAATTGAACTCAAATTTTAACAAAATTGAAATCAAATTTTAAAAAGAAATGCATCACTAAATAATTTGTAATTACTTTTCATCAGTTTTCTAATAAAATTATGTTATTCAAAATAAATATTGTCAGAAATAGAAAAAAATTGAATGTTTTTTTTTGAATTCATGGTAATTTCATAATTTATAAGGCAAACAAAAAGACACAATAATTGAGAATTTTCTTTTAAAAATTCTAAACATTTAATTTTTTCCAGTACTTTTAATAAAAAATCCTTTTCTTTTCCCTGCGACAAATTTATTTACTTTCCCTAAATTTTCCCTGACCTATGGCAATTCCTGCTTGAAAAATAAATATTCTAAAGGAAAAAAAATTCTCTCTGAACTACTTTTCGTTCCTTGGCCTTTTTCATTGACGTAATTTTTTAATCAAATTCAATCTTATCCATCAGCAGTACACCAAGCTATTGAAATTAGAATGTAAATTTTTTTTCCAAGAGTATTATCATTTGAGAAAAAAGAAGAGAAAAAAAATGACTACAACAGTTTATAATCGAGATAGATTGTACAACAGGGTGTATAATGACGAAAGACGGTTATATAAATTGAGAGTCAAATCATAAGGTTAAACTGAAGATTTTATAAGTCTTGAGTAAAAAGAGTCGGGGGCAAAATGTTCATATATATAGAAAGAAAGAGAGAGAGAGAAATAAAGAAAAAGGAAGGTAAAGAAGAGAGAGAGAGAAAAAAAATGAACGAGACGTTGAGGTGTGTATAACAATCATATCAGTTCGCTTAAATCTCGCCTCGTAACGAAGCGGCTAATCGAAACTAAACGGTAGTCCATGAATGGAAAAACAGAAAATAGCGTTACGACGAGGCCGCTGACTTCCGGTAGAAATAAACTAGGAAGAAGTCTCGTGCTTCGTGTCAAATTGACGCTCCTTTTTTTCACTCCCACCTCCCTCACACTCTCTTTTTTTTACAATTAATGTGGAATACCAAACATTGCATTCTTGCTAAAGAGATTGATTTACTGATTCAGGATGTTTAGATAGACGTCTCGAGAATGATAAGAACACTTGAAATTCAGAAAAGTTTTTTCACCTGTCATCATGGGAGAAGAGTGAATTAATAGCGAAAAAAATTCTCTTTTGTTTTAACAATAAAAATTTTATCAATTTAAATAAAATATTTTTTTCCGAATTGTAAAATGAAAAATAAATTAAATTTAAACTCGGAAGTAAAGTGGATAATAACAAATATATTTTTACAATATTATTTATTTTGTTTTGTTAGTTTCTTTATTTACTATATATGTTTGTATTTTTCAATTTATTTTTGTTCACTTTGTTTGTCTCCATTTATTTAATTTTGAAGCGTCTAATATTATTTATTTATCTCCGCTTGATTTTTTTATTTTATCATTTACCTTCATTTTCAATTTCATTTAATTATTTTTTTTTATTTTAATTTGTTTTCGTTTTTTTTATGTAGTTAATTATTCTTCATATTTTTTGTTTATTTTTTGTATTTTCATGATAAGTTTTTGTACTTTTTGAATTTACTTTTATTATTTATTTTACTTACTTTGTTCACTTTCCATTTTTATACTTTTTTTTAGATATTTTTTGAATTAATTGTTTGTTTCTTCTTTGGTATTTTTTTCTTTCTTTCTTTCTTTTTTTACTTTCTTCTTTCTTTTTTATTTCTGTTAACTTTTTTAGTTTTAAATTTATTTATTTTAGTTTAATATTTTTTAAATCCTGATAATATTTTTTTGTTTATTTTTTTTATTCTAGTTAATTTTTTTCATTCATTTTTTCTAATGCTTCTAATTTTTGTTTAGTTATTTTATTTTTCGGTTTAATTTAAAAATTTTTAAATTAATTTATTTACGTTTATTTTTTTAGTCTTGTTAATATTTTATTGTTTTTATTCCTATTACATTTTTCATTCATTTTTTTAAACTTCTTAATTTTTTTTTCATTTTTTTATTCTTTGCAATTTTTTTTCTATTTTTTCATAATTTTATTTTTAATTTATTTTTTCTTTTACATTTTTCTCGAAAGTTTCTTGGTAATATTTTTAATTTTTCAAATAACCGAATCTAAATAATTGCGTAATATTCATTTATCAATAGCCACACTCAGAAAAAAATTCGTTCGAAACAACCAAATTTTGGTTGAATCAACCAAATAAATGCATTGCTATACAGTCAACCAAACGTTTGTTTGATTCAACCAAAAAATTTCTTCCAATACGTTTATTTGTATTAAGCAAATGGTTATTACATTTAACCAAACATTTTTATTTTATAAAACCAAAAAATTTGTTTATTTTAAAAGAAAAGATTTGTTTGATTCTAATAAATAGTTTTAGTTAACGTATTTGGTTCATTTAAATAAATATTTTTGTTTACTTAATTTTGTTATTTATTTTCCTGTAATAATGTTTGTATTTCCTAGTTTAATATTTTCTAGTACATATTATTCGTTAATTTATAATTTATTATACAGTTATTGATATTTTAAAATTATATATATTCAATAAATCATAAATTAACCAATAATATGTATGCTAGAAAATATTAAATTAGGAAATTCAAACATTATTATTAGAGGAAAATAAATAACTATTAAATAAAATATTATATAATTATTTCTTCATGTACACAAAATTACTTAATAATAAAAAACATTAAAAATATTACATTAAATATATTATATATGATTTTTATACATGCACTCTGAAAAAAGTTTACTCGAAACAACCAACTGAAAACTTGACAAAAACTTATTGGATATTTCCTTCTCACTAGTACAAATTAAATATGACATAAGTCTTACAATAGCCATTATTTAACCGACACTTATAATTTTGTTTCTTCGATTTACCGATTTAACTAAAGAATTTGACGCGAACGCGGACTGTAGACAAGTGAGATCGCCATTTTTAAATTCACACATGTACTTTTTTAGACAAGCAAATATTTTTGTTTGACTCAAATAAAATGATTTGGTTGAATCAAACAAATTTGTGTGTTGTGTCAAACAAATTGTATTCAACTAAATAATATTCTCTATTCAAAACACTAATTTTTTAAAATGAAACAAACACCTTCAAATAAAAAATTTCTTTTGGATAACCAAACAAACTTTACGTATTTATTAGAATGAACCAAATTTTTATTTAAATCAACGAAATTGTTTTATCGTAACAAATAAAATAGGTTAACTAAACAGTTTGGTTAAGTGAAATAAACTTTTTCTCTGAGTGCACTTGTATTGTGTTTAGTCCTTTTTTTCTCGACTTTTTATAGAAAACAATAGCTGAAAATTTTCTAAATAATTTTTTTATTTGTTAAATTATTCTTTTATGTTTTTTTATTTTTATATTGTTTATTTATGATAAAATTTTTACTTTTTAAATTTACTTTATTTTTATTTATTTTACTTACTTTGTTCAATTTTCATTTTGACAAATTTTTTAGTTTTAACTATAGTTTTTTGTTCCTTTTTGATATATTTTTTTTAATTCTTTTTTACGAATTTTTTTTTATTTTTGTTAATTTTTTCCATTTTTAAATTTATTTATTTTTATTCATTTTTTTATTTTTCTATTTTGTTGGTTATTTCTTATTAATTTTTGTATCTTTTATTTAGTTTTATTTATTTTTTCCCCTTTTTTTTAATTTTTTTACATTTTTTCTTCTATTTTTAAAATTTTTTATTTTGGTTAAGTTTACAATTTTTAAAATTTTTTTAATTCTTATCAATTTTTTTTCATTTTTTTTTAATTCTTGTTAATTTTTTTTCTCATTTTTTTATTCTTCGCAATTTTTTTTTTCTACTTTTCCATATTTTTTTTTTTTAATTCTATTTTTTGTATTACATTTTTCTCGAAAGTTTCAAGGTTAATATTTTTGATTTTTCAAATATATGCGAATTCAAATAATTACGTAATATTCTTATATTGTGTTTGATTCTTTATTCTCGACTGTTTACAGAAAACAATAGCTAAAAATTTTTTAAACTTTGTATCGAATCAGGCACGCGCGTTATTCTTTCATTATAACTAATAGTCACGCTTAATGTGACATTCAATTTATTTCTAAATTAACAATCATCGCTTTATATTCTCTTGCGTATAGAAAAAAAAACAGACTGTTTTATCATTATTATTATTCCTTTACTAGGAAACGGAATAAGAAATAATTAAATAGTAATTAATTCTAATAATAATTTTATAATTAGAAAATGAAAAAAAAATATGCAGTTAAAATAGAAGTACAATAAAAATATGTTAATAAATAAATATAAGAAATATAATAAGTGAATACAAATTAAACATTTATTCATTTTATTTATTATTTATTTAATAATTATTTATTAATTAATTATTAATTATTTATTTATTTATTATTATAATAATTTTTTTAAGGGCATTTGAAGCACATGACGTCACAATGTGTAAAAAGGATGAGTTTTAAAATTGTGACGTCATAATGGTTCAAGTGTCTTTAATAAATAAAATTTATTTGTTAATAAATTATTATTTATTTAATTTATTTATATTTATTTATATATAATGTAATATGTGTTTTAAATATAATAGAGAGAGTCAAAGTGTTATGCAACAAAGTGTAAATAATAAGCTGTGTAAGATAATAGGCGTAATAGAAAATATAATCTACAACAAAGAATATACTTTAATATCGAAAAACGTTTTCGAGACAAGTAATGGTTCATAAACAATTTACAAAGGGTAATCGATTATTAGGATGGCAGCTGGCACACTTAAAAATAAATGAATTTATAATATATATATATTTATTCATTATAAATAAGTTCTAGCCATCAGTGCACTTTTCCTCTTTCGTTCATAAATCAATATTTTATAGGCAATTTGACATTCGATTTTCTATTTTAGTAATTATAATAGTCTTCTTATAGACAGTTAATGAATGTTTAATTTACCTATTTATTTCCATGAATATACATGCTTCTGCTAAAAATATATATATTTATATAAAAATTGCTTCTATTTTCTCTCACTTCAATATATTTCTACAATTTTTAATCAAATATATAGTAATTTACTTCGAATTCACAAAAAAACAAAATGACAGGATAATTTTTATATGAAATACTGCGAAAAAGTATTCGAACAGAATATTTAACAAAATATTACTACGAGATATTTCCAAACAAAAAAATAATAATACGAAATATTTCGGAAAATGTTCCAACAAAATGCTTAGGAAATATTTCGACAAAAATATTAAATCGTATTTAATATAATTTCTAGAAATGAAAAACGAATTCTGCTAGTAATCGAAATCTATTTCTTCATAGTAATCGAAATATTTCTGTTAATAATCAAAATATTTCTTCATAGTAATCGAAATATTTCTTCATAGTAATTATAGTAATCGAAATATTTTTGCTAATAATAAAAATATTTCTTCATAGTAATCGAAGTATTTCTGCTAATAATCAAAATATTTCTTCATAGTAGTTAGTAATCGAAATATTTCTGCTAATAATAAAAATATTTCTTCATAGTAATCGAAGTATTTCTGTTAATAATCCAAATATTTCCTCATAGTAATCGAAGTATTTATTTATAGTAATAAAAATATTCCTATACAGTATTCGAAATAAATTCTACAGTGAACCAAATATATTCCTTAAAAATATAGTCCAAACATTATACAAAAATATTCCAATAAAATATATATATATATATATATATATATATATTTATATATATTCAGTCATAAATATTCTCCCAGTAATATTTTTAAAAGCAACTGCCATGATTTATTGCACGAATAATCGAATAAAACATATTTCCGTAAATATTGAAAAGAACAAAAAAAAAAAAGAAAAACGAAAAAAAATAAGAATTACAACGAATAAGAATAAATTCATTCCTCGAATGGCAATACTATATGTATACAGTTCTCGATTTTTTTGGAATATTTTAGCGATTCGATACAAGTCGGTTTATAACTATCTGTCGCATTTACATCCGCATTACGAGCGTCCTGAGCTTGCGTAATATTATAATCAACCGCAAGAAAATAAATAACTATGGCGTCTCCTTATCCCTACCCCCCTCCTTTTCCACCTCTATATACAACTGTCTTCTTCTTCTTCTTCGTCTCTTCTCTTCTCTTCTTTTTCTTCCCCTCCCCCCCTTTTTCCCCTCTGTAGGAGCAGATACATATCTTTCCGTTTCCTGTCGACGATGAGGTAAATAAATACAGACCAACCTACTTACTACGCTTACTTATATATATTGAGAAACATTACACACATGCACATACACGTGCATATGTCATTTGAAAATCTGAAATCGATTTTTCTGGACCAACAAGGAAGGTATCAATTGATGCAAAAATAATACGATTGTGTATGATCACTGGTTATGTGAAAAATGATTAACGTTTCATGTTGCATTAAAATTTATGGTCAAGAATTATTTTTTTGAGAAAAAAAAGGAAAAAAAAAAATTCCCCAACTGCCTAATAATCATTTCTTATATATATATGTATGTTGTATTGTGCCTTATGCTCGGGGATATAATTTTTATTTCGAATTTCAAATGAATAAAGATTAAATACAGATGAAAAATTTTTTTATTCGGACAAAATTATATTTAAAATTTCAGACAGCAAATGTTTTTAATTTGGTGACGTATTTTTTTTAATGCATGATTAAAACAATTTTTTTGTCTTAATTCCTTATTTTTTATTGCATTTAGTATTTATTTATATGTATGTTATAAATTTGTAATTAATATTTGTACTGTTTATTATCATTTGACAATCATTTGACATAAGTTTCTTTTTACAGAAAATTTATTTAAGGTAGATTTTACTTGTTATAAAATTTATTTTAATGTAAATTTTAATTGTCACAAAATGTATTTAACGTAAAGTTTAATTCTTATAAAATATATTTAACGTAAATAAAAATTGTCACCAAATGTATTTAACGTAAAGTTTAATTGTTATAAAATTTATTTAACGTAAAATCTAATTGTTATAAAATTTATTTAACTTAAAGTTTAATTCTTATAGAATTTATTTAACGTAAATTTTAACTGTCACAACTGTGAATTTAACTGTGAATTTTAATTCTTATAAAATTTATTTAACGTGAATAAAAATTGTCACAAAATGTATTTAATGTAAAGTTTAATTGTTATAAAATTTATTTAACGTAAACTTTAATTGTCACAAAATGTATTTAACGTAAAGTTTGTTTGTTATAAAATGTATTTAACGTAAAGTTTAATTGTTATAAAATTTATTTAACGTAAACTTTAATTGTCACAAAATGTATTTAACGTAAAGTTTGTTTGTTATAAAATTTATTTAACTTAAAGTTTAATTCTTATTAAATGTATTTAACGTAAATTTTAATTGTCACAAAATGTATTTAACGTAAAGTTTAATTCTTATAAAATATATTTAACGTAAATAAAAATTGTCACCAAATGTATTTAACGTAAAGTTTAATTGTTATAAAATTTATTTAACGTAAAATCTAATTGTTATAAAATTTATTTAACTTAAAGTTTAATTCTTATAGAATTTATTTAACGTAAATTTTAACTGTCACAACTGTGAATTTAACTGTGAATTTTAATTCTTATAAAATTTATTTAACGTGAATAAAAATTGTCACAAAATGTATTTAATGTAAAGTTTAATTGTTATAAAATTTATTTAACGTAAACTTTAATTGTCACAAAATGTATTTAACGTAAAGTTTGTTTGTTATAAAATTTATTTAACGTAAAGTTTAATTGTTATAAAATTTATTTAACGTAAACTTTAATTGTCACAAAATGTATTTAACGTAAAGTTTGTTTGTTATAAAATTTATTTAACTTAAAGTTTAATTCTTATTAAATATATTTAACGTAAATTTTAATTGTCACAAAATGTATTTAACGTAAAGTTTAATTCTTATAAAATGTATTTAACGTAAATAAAAATGGTCATTAAATGTATTTAACGTGAATTTTAATTCTTATAAAATTTATTTCACATAAAATTCATTTGACATCAATTTCATTTGTGAAGGGATTTAATTTTTTTCAATAATTTATTATAATTTCATTATTGAATAATTTTAATTTTTAACAAATTTATAAGAAAATAATAATAATAATTTTAATAATAATAATAATTTTAATAATAATTATAATAATAATTATAATAATAAAAACGGTCAATAATATAACAGCTAAATAAAGGAACTAATATAAAAAAAATAAAAAATAAAATTATCCATAAACGTAAAATTATACATATAGTTAAATATTAAAGCAATTATCTAAATTACAAATCCTCAAGCAACATTTCTTGAATGATATAAAAATTTTTTGAAAAATAATTAATAATACAAGTTTGTAGATTATATATGTATCTTTTTTTTATATTTTCCTTTTTTTTAAATTGTAAACAATTTCTTGTGATTTCTTTAAATAGTTTGCAATATTTATGCATTAATCTACTAAATCTTTTATGTTATGAACACATTTGTAATTACATCTTCTGATGCAATATATAATGATATTTTTCTTTATCTATATAAATTATTATTTTTTTTCAATTCTAAGTACATATATATACTATATAGTATATGTATAATCGGATCGAGCGATTTTTATAGAACACACACTGTCAGGAGGCAAATCATGCATTTTGATTTCATATCTAATTTCCTTCTAACTTATAATTGAATATTTTCCAGCTAATGAAGTTTACGTAAAGGAATCATTTATTTTATTACTGTTTTTTAAATGCCCCGACCGTTAATTATTTTGTTATACAATTTAAAGTTTGAAAATGATTTTCAACATTAAATGCTTATAGATAATAAATTTTTGGTTCTCTTTTTTGTTTTAAAAGTGTTCTAAAGATTTTAATTTTGGGAAAATTTAATTAAAAATCTTTTTTTAATTTAAAAATTTTTTCTTTTTTTATTTCAAGATAATTTTTTGTTCCCCGCTTAATATTGTAAAGTGATTTTATGTTTTTTTGTTTATTTCTTTTTATAAAATTATTTATTATTTCTTGATTTGCATTTTTTTAATAAAATTGAAAATTAAATTAGAAAATTAAACATCAATTTTTAATTAAATTAAAAACTTGAAATTTAATTGAAAAGTATACTTCAATTTGAAAGTATTTCTTTTCAATTTTCCTTCGGTTTCAAACATTCAAATAAACGAAAATATTTTTATCACTTCTTTAAATTTGATTTTTAATATTAAATTTTTTGTTTTACATTCAAAAGTTTAATTCATTACTGAGTCAATACCAAATATTAATTATTTTTCTCTTGAGTCGAATAATTTTCAAAAATACTTCAAACAGAAAAAATATTTCTCTGAATTTGAGCTTTTTTCTCCCCTTTCGTCAAATACAGCTACATAGATAATAAATTATTATGTAAAAACAATAAATTTTACATTAAAAAACTGATATAAGAAATCAAAAAGTATAAATTAAACTTCAAACTAAAAATAATTTTTTTGTCACTGCTTCATATGGTAAATTTGCGATTGTTTTTTTTTCTCTTCTCTTAACGACTGAAAGTAACAAAGTTTTCTCTCACAGAGAAAATGTATATATAAGAGAAAGGAAACTTTGTTCTTTAACAGTTTTAATATGTAAAGTGACGATGAAGTGTACATAAATCAAAGATAACCAATATAGTCATGTTTTATTGACATTTTAGTTACTATATACATCATTGACACAAGTGTATTATTATGTCCTTGGTTCATATATATAAAGTTTACAACTCCTTCAGTTGCAAACTTTTTCCATGTAAAAATATTTTTCCATCTCTTATTAACAAATAAGAATAATAAAAGACGTTAAATATATGAAGAAGAAAAAATTTTATTTTTCTTTCGAGAATCGCGTTATTATTTTATTACATATAGAATAGAATAATGTTTTTCTTCTATAATGGTTAAAAAAGAAGTTCATAAACAAATTAAACAATAAAAAAAAAAGAATAATAATAGTAAAGTTATTTTTTTTTTATTAGCGATATTAATAGCGTAATTTTTGAAGAATTTTTCATTATTACTGGAATATTGCGAATTTTAATAAAAAATGTGGTTCATTGGAATATTTAATGAAAATTTTGTAAACATAATGTCAAAAAATTAAAATTTTTAAATTCATAAGAAAAATTTCTGAAAAAATAAATAATTCCAATTCTTTTAGTATTCCTTAGTTAAATTTTTTAATATGTATTTAATAAATTAATAAATATAATGAATTTGTAAAATAAAAATTGAAAACAGTAAAAAAAATTTAATTTTTGAAAAGTTACAAATGACTAGAAAATTTAAATATTTTCAAAAGTAATAAAATTCTTTGGGAAAAGTTAATAATGTTTAAAATTTCGTTTAAAATTCTCGCCAAAATTTAGTTATTATTTTAAATAACAAGATTATTTTTCAAAATTCAATTATTTTCGAAAGATTTTAATAAAATTTGCAAAATTTCAAACACTATCAAACATTTCCTCAATTCAATGATTTTCAATTTCTACTATTTTAATAAAATTTTCCAAAAGAATTCAATTATTTAAGAAAATTTTTAATAAAATTTAACGAAAACTTTTAATTATTTTCATAAATATTTTTAATTTCTCAAGGAATTTAATTATTTACAAATTTTTTTTAAATTTCATCAGAATAATTCAAATATTTTCAAATAAAGAATAAATTTTCTTACAGGGATTCAATTATTTTCATAAATAATGAAAATCATCGCATAATTTCAATTTTTTTATAAATAATAAAACTCATTGCAAAATTTCAATTTTTTTAATACAATTTTAATCAAATTTGTCAAAAAATGTATTTTTTCAAAATTTTATTAAAATTCGTCAAAAAATTGTAATTATATTAAAAAATTTATTGATAAAATTCTTTACGAGAATTCAATTTAAAGAAATATATTATTTAACACAATAATATTGAATATTAAATGCATTATCATGAATTTTGAGAAATAATTGAATTTTAAAATGTTATCAATTTAAAATCTTTGAAAATCTGAATTTTTCATATTTTTAACAAACAATTCTGTAGAATTAATTTTTATGGGAAAGTTATATTGGTTTATTAAAAATTATTTAAAACTTTTATTTTCTTTCACCTTTAATTGAAGAATTTCTGATTAATCAAAATTTCGTAATCAAATTAAAATATTCTTTAGGTATAAATTTTTTAAGAATTAATCAAAATATTCTTTAGGGCTAAATTTTTTAAGAGTGAATCAAAATATTCTTCAGAGTCAGAAAAAAAGTTAAAATTTTGTCTGAAAATCAGAAAAGTGCAATTTACAGGTAAATATTTTTCAAATTGCAAATTTACTAGAATGTAAAATTTACCGGCAAAAAAAGACAATTAGAATGTAAAATTACCATGTAAAAATGTAAATTAACAATTTTTTAACGTAATTGTTCTAAAATTTTTAAGAACAAGTTTTTACAAAACAAAATTTGTTATAAAAAAAATACTATTTAACATTTTTATTACTTTTTAAAACTTTTAAACTAAATTTCCATTTTTTTAACAATTACGAAACTAATTTTCCATTTTTTGCAAATATTTCTTGCAAAAATTATTTTTTAAAAAATAAAATTTGTCTTTTCGATATTTTTCAAATGAAATACAACTAAAATGCAACAAACAGAAACTTTTATTGTAAAAATTTGATACAAGATGGCAATTTTTAATTTCATAAAAAGTACACAAAGTTTAGAATATTTATTATAAATTTAATTAAATGGAAAATTTACAGTTAATATTTATTTTAAAACTAAAAAGAATAAGTAAATATTATTTACTTAAAAAAATAAAATATACAGTTTAATTTTTGTTTAGAAGTAAAAAATAAAAACTCACAACTGTGAATTTAACTGTGAATTTTAATTCTTATAAAATTTATTTAACGTGAATAAAAATTGTCACAAAATGCATTTAATGTGAATTTTAATTCTTATAAAATTTATTTAACGTGAATAAAAATTGTCACAAAATGTATTTAACGTAAAGTTTGTTTGTCATAAAATTTATTTAACGTAAACTCTAATTGTTATAAAATTTATTTGACGTAAAGTATAATTCTTATAAAATGTATTTAACGTAAATTTTAATTGTCACAAAATGTATTTAACGTAAAGTTTAATTCTTATAAAATGTATTTAACGTAAATAAAAATGGTCATAAAATGTATTTAACGTGAATTTTAATTCTTATAAAATTTATTTCACATAAAATTCATTTGACATCAATTTCATTTGTGAAGGGATTTCATTTTTTTTAATAATTTATTATAATTTCATTATTGAATAATTTTAATTTTTAACAAATTTATAAGAAAATAATAATAATAATTTTATTAATAATAATAATAATAATAATAATAATAATAATAATTTTAATAATAATTATAATAATAATTATAATAATAAAAACGGTCAATAATATAACAGCTAAATAAAGGAACTAATATAAAAAAAATAAAAAATAAAATTATCCATAAATGGAAAATTATACATATAGTTAAATATTAAAGCAATTATCTAAATTATTTTATTTATTATTTATTTTATTTATTTTAAAACTAAAAAGAATAAGTAAATATTATTTACTTAAAAAAATAAAATATACAGTTTAATTTTTGTTTAGAAGTAAAAAATAAAAACTCATAAGTAGAAAAATTTTAAAAGCATAATTTAAAATTACAACAACATTCAAAATGTAAAATTTATAAGCAAATATTTATTTAAAAACAAAAACTTATCAATAGGTAGAAAATTATTTTGAAAGTTCAATTTACTGGTAAAGATTTGATTAAAATTTCAAAACATAAATTTACTGGAATTTGAAATTTCTTTTAAAAGAAAATCCATTTTGAAAGTGAAATTTGCTGGTAAAGATTTTATTAAAATTTCAAAACGTAAATTTACTGAAATTAAAAATTTATTTTAAAAGAAAATAATTTTGAAAGTGAAATTTACAGGTAAGTATGTTATTAAAATTTGATTACATTTTCCTAAATCTTAAATATTTCCCCTCAATTCCTCCACGTGGAATAAAAAAATACAACCGCACCACTACACAGTTTTCTTAAAAGTATCAAATTGATACCAAAGTATGGATCAAAATTGATGCCAAAAATTTAGATCAATTTTTTATTTCATCCAATTCTTTTGGTATCAATTCGTTGCCATTTGATACTTTTAAGATAACAGTGTAGTTGTATTCTAAGAGGAAATAATTTTCATCAAGCTGAAAAGGATCCATTATATACATTACATGTATATATAAAGAGAAAGAGACAAATATTGAAAAGGAAAAGGTAAAGTAATTTTTTTTTGTTTTTTGTTTCTGTGCAAGTGAATGTAAATTGTAAAGTCACTATATCGTGATTACATGAGAAATCTGCAATTCGTCGTTGCGAGTGAAGTTGGAAATATACCGTTAGGGAATCGCGACAGAATTAATGTGTTGCCGACCTGTAAGTAGACGATATGCGCGAAGCTCGGTCTCGACTCGGCTGTACGAATGCATAAGCGACAAAACACGTATTACGCGTAACTGGAGTCCGCGCGCTGGAGATCAATACACATAATAGAGGGTATCTATAGCGCACCAACCCGTGCTCATTTACTTAATTGTGTTCTATACCAAGCGCGTACTATATAGACGCACAAGAGTCAGAGTGTTTGTGCGTACAAACGCACCGTGTGCAACTATATTTATATATAAAATATAAAAAAACCGCTGCCAAGTTATAAATTTTTGTTATAATTTTCGTACTCATTTCTGTTACGTCCGTAACTTCTTCCTATATACTCAATTTAACTATAATATTTATATGTTTTATTCCTTCTAATTTTGCCTGTATATTATATTGTTGTATTTAAAATACTCTTTCATATTATTGCATTGTATTCAGTATGTTTTATAAATATGGTTATTATTATATATTCTATATGTATCTAAACAAATTTATAAATTATAAGATATTAAAGAAAGAAGAGTAACATTTTAAACAATGTAAAAAGAATAACGATCGCGCATCAAGCTAAACGACCTACCACAAGTTTCACTACACGAAAAATGAAGTATTGTGGAATCACGTAATTAAAATAATGATTGTGCATCAGTTCAATGATCTTCAACAACCTTCGACACGTGGAAGAAAAGGAAAATATGTATGACATACATGTTCTATAAATTAAGTCGAAACAGCAGTAACAAAACTCAACAATCTTGAATGAAGATCTTGTCGCACGAGGAGGAACCAAGGGCATTCAAACATTTGTCGGTGGAGCGCGCGTCAACGACAAAGATTCAAATAACATGACTAATGAAGGAAGTTCTAACTAGAAAAACAGCTAATTTTTGGTATAAAAAGGGGTACCTTTTCTGATTAGAACAGAGAGTAATTTGTTGGAAATCAGCAGTATACATCAGATCGTCTACAAGTGAACACAAAGTATATCTTTAAAAGTGAACAGTATATCCCCAAGTATTATTTTTAAAACATACACCTTTAAAAGTGAACTATTCCCCAAGTATTGAATTTGAAGTGAATCGACCTCTTATAATTCATCAATTTTCAAAGTATAAATTTTAACTATTTCCAAAAAATATAAATTTGGAAATAAACTCAACTATCAACAAAAGTCTAATATTGAAACAACACATTCCAAATTTCGAACCATCGAAATTTGCTCAGGAGGCGACAACCGTCTGGAAGAAAGCAGATATTTTCACAATACAATACACTATCTCATTAATGTAAATAAGACGACTAATACCGAACCATTAAGGACAACAATCCTAAGGCCCCTTTTCGTCTACTGCTCAACACCATTGAGATTGGACTACCAGATAATCATCACACACCAGTAATCGTTATTCTTTAAGTAAGATCTATAAATTAAATTATACTCATTGTATTTTTGTCAACTCTTTTCTTTCTTGTTGGTTTTTAAATAAATTATTCTCTCAATAAATTTAGTAGGCTCATTGACTTATCCTCATCCCAAATTAGATTCATTTATGAAACTAATTTAAAACGAGGAACGTTAGGTATATTTTAAAAAGGTTTCTTGTTTTGACGTAACATTTCATTCGTTTTCGTAAATCTTGTGTTTATTTAATGAACACTTTGCTTCCTCATAGAGATGTTAATAACAATAAAGTATAAATTTTCAACAATTATTCTTAAGTGCTGTAATATTTTTTTACTCTCTATTTAATACTTTCACATGAAAACATTTTTTTCACAATTTCTGTTTTTTAAAATATCAATAACTTGTTTATTTCAAATCAAAATAGCTTCAAAAATAGGTCAATCGAAGCGTTTTTTAATGCCCTACAAGTTGGTAACTATTGTTTCAAAGTTATTTCTACATTTTTCAACAAAATTCTCAAAAGTCTTATTTTCCAAAATTTTTGTTTTTTAAAAGTTTAATATCTCCGGTGAATATGAACGAAAAACGTTCATTCTGGGCTCAAAAGATGTGTCTAAAAAATATCTACAAAATTAGAGAAAAATATTTATAGGTGTCATGACATTTTTTTAAAGTTAAGGGCAAAGAACGTTTTTCTGAAAAATTAAAAATCAAAGAAATAAATAGTTAAACTTTATTAATCTATCTCAAAGTACTCACATTTTATGTCCGCAGATGAGACCTACAATTTAAAAAAAAAATTCAGCCCAAAAGCTCTTTATAATTTGGAGATATTTATGTAAATATGATGTTTACATCATGTCATTTTTGAACTCCTGAGGTCAAATAACATAAAGATATGTTAAAAAATCGAAGTCGAAAAATTTTGGTATTACAATACTTTCTCAGTATGAGGAAGCAATATATATATATTGGCATCAATTTATGGGGCGGAAGAGGGTGCGCCACCGTACTGATAGGGTAGAGAGAATATCTCCCGTTTTGCGGTGCGGCATCGAAAAGATTGGCCCCGTTTGCCTCTTTTGTCTCACGACCCTTTTCATTGACAATTGCAACATATATTCGCAACATCTCTTCCTAAATTGATTTTCTCCAACTATTTACAACAATCTTATATCGCGCTAAATTTATATACAGATATATATATACTTTAGCGCAGAAGCTACATTATCGGAGCGATAAAATGAATTGTCGATTATTTCTGCATTATAATGCATATGTAACACCTGCTTATCAAAAGTGCAATTTCCTCCCTAATGTCAAAATGAAATGTTACATGATTAAAGTTTTAGATGGAAACGAAAGTTTCTAGATAATTAGCGCGCATAGTTACACCCCGCGCACTCTATAAATCGAAGTTATACTTATTTGACATAAAATCTATTTGGTGTAAAAAAATTTGTTTAGTTTGACATTTATTTGACATACATTTGATGTTAATTTTATTATGTGCTAAAATTCATTTGGCATAAATTTCATTTGACATAAATTTCACTATAGGTGTAAATTTCATTTGGCTGGAATGACATTTAACGTAATTCTCATTTGACATATTTTTCATTTAACATAAATTTCATTTGACATAAAGTTCACTAGACATAAATTTCACTAGACATAAATTCCATTTGGAATATATGACATTTAATATAATTCTCATTTAACATAAAGACATGAATTTCATTCGACATTAATTTCACTAGGTATAAATTTCAATTGTCTGGAATAATAATTAACATAATTGACATAATTCTCATTTCCATGAATTTCATTTGACATAAATTTCACTAGACATAAATTTTGACATAAAGACTTAAATTTCCTTTGACATAAATTACATTTGACACAAATTTCACTAGACATAAATTCCATTTAGTATGAATGACATTTAGTATAATTGTCATTTGACATAAATTTTATTTGACATAAATTTTATTTGACATAAAGACATAAATAAATTTGACATTAATTTCATTTGACATAAAGACATAACGAAATTGGACTTTAATTTCATTTGACATAAGAGTCATTAAACATAATTCTTATTTGACATAAAATTCATTTCACACATAATTACATTATACATAAAAATAGTGGCGCGAATTTTAAAAGTAATCAATTAGATATTGTAAACAACATAGCGATTCGACAAATTTGAAATTCGCGTCTATATTTTCATATCAAATGATCATTATGTCTAATTTAATCTATGTCGAATGAATTTAATGCCAAATGAAAATTATGTTAAATGGAATTCATACCAAATGAAATTGATATCAAGTAAATTTTATGTTAAATAAGAATTATGTTAAATGATATTTACGTCAAATGAAATTTATGTCGGATGAATTTTTTTGTAAAATGCTATTTATGTCGAATGGATTGTGTGTCAAGTGAGAATTAGGTTAAATGACTTTTATGCCAAATGAAATTCATGTCAAATGGATTTAATGAGAAATAAATTTTATAACAATTAAAATTTACATTAAATAAAGTTTATAAAAATAAAAACTAAACAATTAAAATTTACGTTAAATAAAGCTTATAACAATTAATTTTTACGTTAAATATATTTTTTGACAATTTTTATTTACGTTAAATAAATTTTATAGGAATTAAACTTTACGTTAAATAAATTTTATAGCAATTAAAATGTATGTTAAATAAATAAATAAATAAAGCTTTTAACAATTAAACTTTACGTTAAATACATTTAATAGCAATTAAAATTTACGTTAAATAAAGTTTACAACAATTAAAATTTATGTTAAATAAAACTCATAACAATTAAAATTTACGTTAAATAAAGCTTATAACAATTAATTTTTACGTTAAATACATTTTTTTGACAATTTTTATTTACGTTAAATACATTTTGTAACAATTAAAATTTACGGTAAATAAATTTTTTTGTAAAAAGAAACTTATGTTAAATTTAACTTTTTAAATATATTTCTAAATAATTTTTGAAAATACACAAAGTTTTATAATTAAAAACAATTAAAAAATGTTCAAAAACTTGAAATTTGGTAAAACCTTTCTAAAAATAATTGAGTTTTTTAAAAATATAAAAAAAATAATCAACTTTTTTTAAAGAAATTTAATTATAAATAGTTTCTGAAAATTTTTTTAAAAATTTTAATTCACTTTATTCGAAGGTAGTTGAATCTTAAAGCATTATGATAAAACAATTCTAAAACTTAGTTTTTTATAAACATGATTATGTAATTTTTTGAAAATAATTGAAGAATTTTTGTATAATTTAAAAAAAACTGCTTAATTTTTTAAAGATTTTTAATTGAAAATTTTGAATAGATATGATTATTTTCTCCAAAATTTTGAAAATAATTCTGAAAAATTTGAATTTTTTATTTTGTGTGTAAATTTAAATTTTCGGCAATAGTGAAAATATTGAAAATAATAGAATTTAAAAAAAATTAGAACATAATAATTCAGAGAATTACTCATATTTAAAACTATTTTAATGTTATTTTTAAAATCTATTTTTCATTAATTTTCACATTAATTTACACATGAAGAGTATTCATTAAAATTTTTTCAGAATTTAATATTATTTCCAAAATTTTCAATTAGAATTCTTTAAAAGTTACTTCTGAAAAACTGTAATAAAATACTTGAATAGATGATTTAGTTTGAATTTAAGTTTTACAGAATTTCAATTATTTAAAAATTAATTTATACAATTTTATTTAATTTATTTTGAATCCGGTGAAAAATTAATATTTCGAAGGAATATTCTCGGAATATCTATAATGCCAATTTTATAAATAAATAATATATAATATAAATTAATATTAATAATGTGTACATATTATATAAATTATCCAGTCGTTATATTATTTTTTACTTTAATTAAGTGCCATTGATTTAATTTTATTAAAGAATTTCAATTGAATTATGAAGAATTTTAACTCGATTCTCGATAATTTTCATTTAATTAAAGAATTTTCTTTTATTTAATTAAAACCCTATATATAATAATTAAATTTAATTAAGCGATTTTTGGTTAAATTTAATTAAAGGAGCTTTTTATTTAAAATGAAAATACACTAATTAAATAATGTAATTCATGGTTTTTTATTTAGAAGAAAGTTCGCTAATTATAAATGTAATTAAATCTAATTAATTACATTTTTGAAAAATAAAATGTATTTTAATTCATTAGAAAAAAAGAAATTAGTTTTCTTTAATTAAAATTTTTTCAATTTGTCTAAAAAATGTAATTAATTAAATTTTGTTAGTTTTTATTTTAGAGTTTGCAAATCATCATTATAGGTGTCGTACTATTATTAAATGATTAATTAAAGGAATCCGTTTTATTTAAACTATGTTTGAAGTATAACAAGTGTGCAAAATGGTAAAAATAAATAAATGTAAATTTAATTATAAAGATATTGAAAGCAAATCAAGTTAATTAAATTAGAAATCAATAAGGCAAACTATAGTTCAAGAATTATATTATATATTATAATAATTTAATTAACTAAACACATCATGATATTACAGCTTTTGCCCAGGCTAGTTCAAACCTATATTAATTAACTTAGTAATAATTAATTAAATTATTATATAAATTCAATAGTATAGGAAATTATCTAATTTAGATTGATTGATAATAATAATTATTTATGGTTAAATATGTGTATTGTATACTTTTTAATTATATTAATACTCTAATATAATAATTACAGCAGTAAAAAATATTCACCGGTTTCACAAATATTCATCTGTAAGTAAAAAATATAATATTATAATTATTATATATTTTATTATCGAATTTTAAGTTTATTATTATATTTTTGATTCTATTTTTATTACCAATATTATTATTATTATTATTTTTATTAATTATTATTTATTATAATTAATATATTTTAATATCGAATTTTTATTTTATCATTATATTTTTGATTCTATTTTTATTACCAATATTATTATTATTTTTTTAAAACATTTTTCATTATTTTAATTAATTTTTGTTAAGATTAAGTAAAATAGTTATTACTAACATTTGAATGAAGTAAAAATGTTTTTTTTAATTTTTCCTCAAAAAAATCAATTACAGTGTTTTCTGCTCTATCAATAATGTTTTAAAAAAATTCAGATTCAAAGTGCCTGTTATTATTAATTATTTAATTATAAGGTTGGAAAAAATTACATGCAAGACTTTGTGGAGAAAAATTTCGTTTAACTTGAGAACGATTTGTTTTGTTGCAATATATATATGATTGGTGTATACGCAAACAATTAATTTCAACAACTCTTGTGGAAAACTTTTTGAAGAACATTATTTTCATCTATCGTGTGTATGTGTGTGGTATAATTTTGACATTAAAATTGTTGTGTAACTATATAGACAATCAATTTGACCAAATTACAATATCGGAGTATTTTTATTTTTATCAAAGAATTTCAATTGTTATCCGACTTTTCAGATTTATTAAACAAGAATAACTAAATTATTACGTAATTATTGACATGATTATAAAGTAATTACTAAAAAAAAAAAAATTACTTCGTCTTAATTGTATTATTCAAAAAGTTAAAAAAAAACAATTCCCTCTCGAAAAATGTATAAAATTGGATGAAAATTTTGAAACAAAGAATTAATCGAACAAATAGAGTTAAATGAGGAAATACAGGAAATTATATTAAAGAAACTTTTTTTTCTAAAAAAAAAAGTTAGAATACATATACATATACGAAAATAGAGCAAATGAATCAAAAATAAAAGTTTCACAGAGTGTAATTATGTGGGAATTAAATTTTCCTTTAGTTTTATTTCAATTGACATAAAACTCGATACAAAACTAATTAGTTTCGCATCGAGTTTCATGTCGATTGGAATAAAACTAAAGTGTCACTTAATTTTGAGATGGTTGTTCAACGAAACTTTCTCCTGTTCTTCTTCCACTCAATTCACTTTTTAATTCGATTAATTATTGTGTGTGTGTGTTTTTCTTTTTCGCAAATGATTCCAAAGTTCTACACGTTTGTCACATATAAAGCAAAGACAATAATTTACAAACCGATTTAATGGAAATATATTTTTCAAAATATACTTTCATTAAAATAATTAGAAATTTTGAAGTTTGTTTCTATAAAAAAAATTTGTTTCTGAACAATTAACTAGAAAGTAAAATTTATTAATTTAATTATTAAATTAAAATAATAATAATTTAATTATTAAATTAAAATAATAATAATTTAATTTTACTTAGAGAGAAAAATCTACAAGTAAACATTTATTAGAAAGAGGAAAATTTACAGTTAACTGTTTATTTAGGAAGTAAAATTCACAGGTAAAATTTTATTCATGAAGTAAAATTTTCAAGCAAAAAAAGAAAATTAGAATATGAAGTTCAAAACGTAAATATTTATTTAAAATGTAAAATAAACATTGTAAAAATTTATATCAACAATTTTTTAACGAAATGGTTCGAAAATTTTTAAGAAAAAGTTTTACAAAACAAAATTTTCTATAGAAAACCTGTTATGTAACATTTCCATTACTTTTTAAAATATTTAACTAAATTTTCAATCTTTAACAATGACGAATTAATTTTCCACATTTTTACAAATATTTGTTTCTAAAATGAATGAAAAAAATAAAATTTCCGGTTTTGGTATTTTATTGATAAAAATAAAAACGTTTACAGTTTATTATAAACTTAATTTAATTAAAAATTTTTAGGTAAAATTTATTTTAAAACTAAAAAAAACAAGTCAATATTTATTTAAAAAAGTAAAATTTATAAATTCAAATTGTAAAGTTTATTATTTAAATATTTAGAAAGTAAAATATGCAGTTAAATGTTTGTTTATAGAAGTAAAAACTCATGAGTAAGAAAATTTTAAATTACAATATTACTCAAAGTGTAAAATTTATACGCAAATATTTATTTAGAAAGTAAAACTTATCTATAGAAAATTATTTTGAAAGTAAAATATGCAGTTAAATGTTTATTAAACCAATTTTTGAAAAATTTTTAATTGTAAATTTACTAGAATGTAAAATTTATTTCAAAAGTAAAATTTACAAGCGCAACAAAAGAAAAATCAGAATGTAAAATTAACATTTGAGAATTTATATTAATCATTTTAAGGAAACAGGTCTAAAATTTTGCAAAAAAAATTTTTATACAACGAAATTTATTATGAAAATAATTATACATTTTTATTAATTTTCCCAATTTTAAAGTTTATTATTTAAATATTTAGAACTTAAAAGATACAGTTAAATATTTGTTTAGATGTAAAAACTCATGCGTAAGAAAATTTTGAAAATTCAATTCAAAATTACAACAGCAAAGTGTAAAATTTGTGTGCAAATATTTATTTAGTAACGAAAACTTATGTATAGGTAGAAAATTATTTTTAAAGTTAAATTTACAGGTAAATATTTTTTGAAAATTATAAATTGTAAATTTACTAAAATTTAACATTTATTTTCAAATTAAAATTATTTGGATAGTGAAATTATAGGTAAATATATTATTAAAATTTTAAATCGTAAATTTACTAGAATTTAACATTTATTTAAAAAGAAAATTATTTCGAAAGTGAAATGTACAGGTAAATAGTTTATTAAAATTTTAAATCGTAAATTTACTGGAATTTAAAATTTATTTAATAAGAAAATTATTTTCAAAGTCAAATTTACAGGTAAATATATTTTTTTAATTTTAAATTGTAAATTTACTAACATGTAAAATTTATTAAAAAATGAAAATTATTTTGAAAGTGAAATTTACAGGTAAATATTTTTTGAAAATTACAAATTGTAAATTCACTAAAATGTAAAAATTTATTTAAAAAAGAAAATTATTTTTAAAGTCCAATTTACAGGTAAACATTTTTTTTTAATTTTAAATTGTAAATTTACCGAAATGTAAAATTGAATTAAAAAAGGAAAATTTTCAGGTAAAATTTAAGTTTAAAGTGAAAATCGAGGAGAAAAATGTAACTATTTATGTAATAAAGCAAAATTTACAAGGACGAGTTTATTTTTAATGGAATAATGATACGAAAAATTTCCTTTAAAAAGTAAAATATAATTTGAAAATAAATATTTATAAGTAAAAATCCATTAATTGAGCAGAATTTACTTTAACACTTTACTTCAATTTAAAAATTTATTATAACAAATAAATTTTTTTTGCTATATAATTTTTTCAAAAAAAAAATGTTGTTAAAAATAATGTTGTATAAAAAAACATTTTCTATTTAAATTAAAACACACGATTAGAAATCTACTGATATTAAATAAGAAATAATATTTTTTGTATTAAATATTAAAATGTTAAAAACAATATTAAAGCAAATAAACAATAATAAATAATTAATGTATTAAAGACACTTTTTTAATATGACTCCTTAGCAATGATTAAATTTACCCATTTAAAAAAAAAATTCACTAAAAACAATATTCTCTCTCTGATAGGGGAAGAGGAAGAAGAAGAAGAAAAAAAGCGATGACAATATAATAACATGATTAGAGAATGACAAGAATTTAACAAAAAGAGCGAGAGAGAAAGAGAGTGATTGACTGAACGAGTGAGAGAGAGAGAGAGAGAGACAAAGAGATGGGATCATTGGATATCATCGAACAACGAACAACAAAATGTTGACCGCAATTATGCTGTAATTAACTTGGAAACATACATTCGCGCGACGTGCACAGGTGGTTGGAGATTTTTGTATTTAGCGGTTGGCACCGCTGTGCACCCGACGTTTACAGGTTTACACGCGCCGCGTGGCTGCATTATGCATGTTTGCGGTGACGGAAGAGAATTTAAACCGACCCCCTCTGTGCCCACCCTGCCGTTGCCACCACTCGCACAAGCCAGGAATTATTTACGGGGGTTTGAAGGGAGAAAAGAGGGAGGAAGGGGGAGAGAGGTTGAGTGACGATTCCTCTCTCACATATTCTACATTTGTGTTTTCAAGAGAACATATTCTAGCAGATTTTTCTCAAAAATCTGCCTGCAAATATGTGTATTTCGAAAATTCCTCATCCATTTATTGTCGGTTTTAATGTGATTTTTTATTTATTCAAAAAAAAAAAAAAAAAAAAATTTATCCGCAATGCGCTAAAAGAAAAAAAACCCCAAATTCTTCTAAATGAATAATCATTAAAATTCATGTTTTTTTATTGAATAAGAATGATTTATTTATTTATTTATTTTATTATTTTATTAATATTAATTTTATACCTGAATCGTAACAATTTTATTTTCCCAACTATTTTAATTCGCTTTATCGCTATGTAGATTCAGTCACTGTATTCGCTTCACTTCGTTTGTGAGAGGATTTTCATGCCGTCTAGGCGGCAGTTCCGAGAACTAAATGGCGCGAAATTCAAAAAAAGAAAAAAAACCTGAACGTTAAATTAATAAAGTCGAATTAATTGGAGATATTAACATTTGTGATAACTAACTTTCTGAATATTAATATTTGCACTAAATAAATTTATCATCAATGTTTATATTCGTGATAAATGAATTTAATTAATATTAATTTTAAACCTGAATCAAAACAATAATTTAATTTTTATTTACGATTTTATAATTTTTATACTAATACTGTATTACTAAATAATACAGTATTTTATAAATTTATCATCAATGTTAATATTCGTGATAAATTAATTTTATGCCTAAATCGAAACGGTAATTTAATTTTTATTTAAAGTTTTACAATTTTTACACTAATACTGAATTAATAAATACAGTATTAATGTTATTTTTTGCTTAATACATCTATTAATATTAATATTCGACGGTTTTCACAATTAATAAATTAACAGTAAATTTAAAATTCCTGACAATTAAATTTATAATGTCAAAATATTTATTCTAATTAGAATTATTTAATACTGGTCGTAAATAATTTTACAGAAAACTATTTAATTATTTAAATTAAATTATTATATTCACTTTAATTATTATTCATTGTAATTGTACTTGAAATTTCATTGATTGAAATTATTTCTCTTGATTGAATTTATAAAAATGAAGCTCGACTTACGAAATGCGCTAAAGTATTTACAACATTATAAAGCCTAAACTGAGACTAAGGCGATTTAAAATTTATTCCTGTTTAACAAACGTGATTTCTCATGTAAATTGGTCATCGTACATAAATATATTAGGATATAGTGAACTGCATTTGTAAATTTTGATTAATCGACAACTATAGTTATTATATTGTTTATTAACGCCATTTGCATTTATGTTAATAATTATGTTAATTAAGCATGTTTTTGCAGTTAAACACCCGAGTCTATATTATGTTACATTTAATATTGATAAACTAATGTACAATTATAGCTCCGAATATTCTCGCATACAACGATGAATAAATTTAGTGCGAGAAAAAAACTTGTTTTGCTCAAACTATGAAATTTTTAAAGAAAAAAAAAACAAAATTTCTAAATTTATTTTCTAAAAAGAGAAAATGGAATAAAAAGGAGAAGAAGGAGAAAAAAAGAAAAAAAAAAGATGAAAAAGAATAAAGAGAGAGGAGGGCTCGGATCATCTTTAAAATTCAAAAAAAGTCGCATTAGTCGCATAAATTCACACAGAAAAAGTCACGAAAAGTCACATAAAATTTCCGAAAAAGTAGGGAAAAAGTCGAATGAAATTTTAGGGAAAAAACGCCAAAAAGGAAACACGAAATCGTCAAAATTGTAAAAAAAAATCTGTTCAAAATTTAAATTATTTTTATAAATAATAAAATTCTTTTCCAAAATTCAATTATTTAAAAAAAATTTAATAAAATGCCTGTCATAATTTCAATTATTTTTATAAATAATAAAATTCTTCTCTAAAATTCATTTCTTTTCAAAAATAATGAAATTCTTTGCAAAAATTCAATTACATTCAAATTTTTCTTTTAAATTTCTCGTCAAAATTTTATAAATAATAAAATTCATGATGGAAATTCAATTATTTTCAAAAGTTCTGAAAAATTCTTTGCAAAATTCAATTATCTTGAAAAGTAAGAAATTTCTTCGCAAAAATTTAATTATTTTCCAAATTTTATTTTAAGTTCTAAAAATTTCAATTTTCTTAGAAATATTAAAATTTTTCTTCAAAATTCAATTACTTTTAAACATTAAAAAAAAAAAATCTGTTCAAAAATTTAATTATCTTTATAAATATCAAAATTCTTCAAAATTCAATTACTTTTAAACATTTTTTTAAAAAATCTGTTCAAAAATTCAATTATCTTTATAAATAATAAATTTCTTCTCTGAAATTCAATTATTTTCAAAGAATTTTAATAAAATTCTTGTCAGAATTTCAATTAATTATTTATTTATTTCTGTACATCTGTAATTATCTTTATAAATAATAAAATTCATCTTAGAAATTCATTTATTTTCAAAAATAAGAAAATTCATCGCAGAAATTCAATTATTTTCAAAAATTTTTTTAATTTCTTGTCAAAATTATCATTATCTTCATAAATAATAAAATTCACCATGGAAATTTAATTATTTTCAAAAGTTGTGATAAAATTCTTTGCAAAATTCAATTATCTTAAAAAATAAGAAAATCCTTTGCAGAAATTTAATTATTTTCAAATTTATTTAAATTCTCCCCACAATTTCAACTATTTTTAAAAATATCAAAATTCTTCTTCAAAATTCAAATTACTTTTTAAACATTTTTAAAAAAATCTTGTCAAAATTTCAATTATCTTTATAAATAATAAAATTCTTCTCTGAAATTCAATTATTTGCAAAGAATTTTAATAAAATTATTGTCAAAATTTTAATTATCTTTATAAATTAAAAAAATTCATCCTAGAAATTCAATTATTTTCAAATTCTTTTTTTTATAAAATTTTATAATATAGAATAATGATTTTATCACTCGGTCATGTTTTATACCAATTTTTTATAAGTAGTTTAATTTCAAAAAGATTTGAATTTGAATCTTTTGAAGAATTTTAATTCTTTTGGAAAAAAATAATTAAATATTTATTTGAAAAAGAAGTAATTGATGTTTTTTTGAAAAATTTGAACGAAATCCGTAAATAAACTTAACAGAACATTTTTTTTACTCAAACTTTTTCCTTCAACTTTAATTTTCTGAAAATTTAAAAAATTTTAGTCGCAATTTGCTAAAAAAATCTCAAAAAAGTCGATTAGTCGCATCTTTTAACAAAAAAGTCGAAAAAAGTCACATTTCCTTAGAAAATTCGAAAAAAGTCGCACAATCCAAGCCCTGAGAGAAAGAAGAAATTCACTGAGAAAAAAAATTATTTGATTTAAACAAATTTTGTTTAAATCAAACTTAAAATATCTTTGCTGTACAGTCAAACATATTTAAGTTTAATTTAAATATATTTTCTGGTTCAGTTTAAGAGATTATATATTGAAATCGCAAACATAAATTGTGATTGATTTCAAATGATCTGTAGTTAACTTTTACGTTTGATTCAAACATAAAAGTTTTAAACATAATTTTTGTGTAAATCGTAACGAAAAATATGTTTGAATTAAATATAATTATTCAAACAAATTATACTTTTGAATCAATGCAGTAGATATTTTCTATATATTGAGATTAAACTTAGAAACTAATTTCAATTAAACAAAATCGTCTAACATTATTTTTGTGCTTCATTTAAGTATAATGTTTTCTCAGTGAAGAAAGAATGAAAGAAGAAAAAAAGAAAAAACCGCTGCCAAGTTATATATTTTTGTTATAATTTTGGTGATCATTTCATGAACACTTTGCTTCCTCATAGAAATGTTAATAATAATAAAATATAAATTTTGAACAATTATTCTCAATTGATGTAATAATTTTTTCTCTTTATTTAATTAAAAATTCAAGTTCCACATTAAAAATTTTTTTTTCAAAGTTTTCATCACAATTTTCTGTTTTTTAAAATGTAAATAACTTCTTTATTTCTAATCGAATTAGCTTCAAAAATAGGTCAATCGAAGCGTTTTTTAATGCTCTACAAGATGATAATGATAGTTTTAAAGTTATTTCTACATTTTTCAACAAAATATTCTAAAAAGGCTTATTTTCCAAAATTTTTGATTTTTAAAAGTTTAATATCTCTGGTGAATATGGACGAAAAATTTTCAGTGAGGGCTCAAAAGATGCATCTAAAAAAACTCTACAAAATTACAGAAAAACATTCATAGATGTCCTAACATTTTTTTTAAGTTATGGGCAAAAAACGTTTTTTTGAAAAATTAAAAATCAAAAATATATATAGTTAAACTTTATTAATCTGTTTCAAAGTACTCTCATTTTATGTCCCCAGATGAGACCTACAATTTAAAAAAAAATTCAGTCCAAAAGCTCTTCATAGTTTGGAGATATTTATGAAAATGTGATGTTTACATCATGTCATTTTTGAACTCCTGAGGTCAAATAACATAAAGATATGTCAAAAAATCGAAGTCGAAAAATTTTGGTATTACAATACTTCCTCAGTATGAGGAAGCAAAAGGAAGAAAGAAGAAAAAAGGAAGAATGAAAGAAGAAAAAAAGTAGAATGAAAGAAAGAAAAAAGAAAAAAAGAAAGAAGGAAGAAAAAAGGAAGAATGAAAGAAGAAAAACAGAAGAATGAAAGAAAGAAAAAAGAAAATAAGAAAGAAGGAAGAAAAAAGAAAGAAGGAAAGAAAAATGATTGAAGAGCATAATCGAAATTAAAAATCGATTTCCCGTTGGCATTTGAGCGTCTCCCGTTTGGCGCGATGACGATCTCGGATTTGAGCGTCGAATCAAAATGCACAATATTCTGGCAAATAATTTGGAATATTTCATAATGGATGCGAAATATCATTACTTGCCCCGCCGTACTTGAAGCGTATCGGTGACATTGTGCATAATAGGTGTAGACCTGTTGAGAGACAAAGAGAAAGGAGTGAGAGAGGGAGAAAGAGAGATGACAGTCGAAAATGATAGATTGAGAGGAAAATAGGGTCGAAATGACAAGGACTGAGGAAAATTGACTCCTCTCTCAAACAGTCGAAAGTGGAAAGAGATAGAGAGTGAGAGGGAGAAGAGCTTCGATGCGTGTCACGTTCCACGCACACTGTAACCAAACTCAGGGCGTACGCGACCAGAACTAAATTACGTTTCATGTAACACGTTTAGCCGCGAATCACATTGTGAACGATCCGTATATAACTTGAATAAAATGTATCAACAATTTCCCCCTGATATACACGTGATTCATCTAAACTCACTCGATTTTCACCTAAAACTGCGCTATTGTCATCGATTTGTTAAATGTGGTTATAAAGTCTATAGTTGAAATGTCCATTGCCATGTATTGAAATAATTGCTCAAATATTTAAGACAAGCTCGAAAAATAGCTCCAAAAAACAAAATTAAAATAAATAAAAATTATAACACTATAAGTAGTAGTAGATAATATAAATTTCTATGTATTTTTTGCCGCTGAATCCTAATTTGATATCACAATTGATAGTATTTCTGACAATTTTGAGATAAATTCAAGAAAGGACTCAAAAAACCGAATTAAAATAAAAAAAAATAAAAATTATTTTATAACCTAACAAATATAAACAAAAAAACCGAATTAAAATAAATACTATCTACTACTATTTATAATGTTAGAAATTTAATTTATTTTAATTTGGTTTATTCAGTCATTTTTCGAGTTAGAAAAAAAAATTAAAAATAATTAGAATCTTGCAATGAGTTTTTATTTATGGAAATAATTAAATTCGCGGGTTTTCATAAACAATGTGAAGAATTTTATGATTTATGATAATAATTAAATTATTTGCAAAAAAATTTTAATATCTTTGAAAATAATATTGAATTCTTGTAAAAAAAACTTTATTTGTGAAAATAATTCAATTTTTTTATTAATTAATTAAAAATACGGCCTATGGCATTAAAAATAATTAAAATTCTTCAAGGAGTTTTATTAATTATGTAAATAATTTAATTTTTAATTAAAAATTTATTAAAAACTTTCTTAAAAAATTAAATTTCCTTGAAAGTTATTTTTAGAGAAAGTTTTTGTATTATTGTAAAGAATTGTATAAAAATTTTGTTAAATTTATTAATTTTCCGTAATTATTTCGAAAATACTATTCTACATTAACTGAATTCTTGTCGAAATTTTATTATTTATAAAAATAATTCAATTCTGGATAAATTTTATCTTTTCTCTTTAAATTATTAAATTCTTTTGCGAAATTTTATTTAAAAAGTGGATGTTGAGATGGATTTTATCTTTTCTTTTTAAATAATTGAATTCTTTGGCGAAATCTTATTAAAAAAGTGGATGTTGAAAATAATTAAAACTCAGAGCATTTCCTAGTTATTATATTAAACTAGTGATGGATGTCGAGCAAATAGATGTGAATTTTTTTTTTATAAAATTCAATTGCGATTCAATTGTTTTAATTGCTATTTTGACGATTTTCTCGAACTAAACATAATTACAACATTACAAGTTAAATTAAATTTCTTTTTTCTTATTCATCAATTTGGAAATGAATTTAATTTTCAGTTTTCTATTCTTAAGAATTTTTATTCACTTCCCTTTTAAAATGTTAACATATATTCAATGTGCCCCAAGGACTTGATCATTGTAGAAAATCATAGGGTTGTGAAATTTCATGAGGTAAATTTTTGATCGTGTTTGCTTTTGTATTGTAGACTGAATAGTTGACAAGGCGCTGTTCGAATAACTAAGATGTACTCTATAGGAAAATGTTTATCGCAGGATATATTTTCCATTTACTCTTCCCGTTCGTTCGTCAAAGACTTCTCAACCATTGGAATTGACAATAAATTATAATCTTCAAAAATCTTTGATAATTCTGAGAAATTGTCATTAAATGGAATGCAAATTTTGTGGAATTCGGGTATAGATAAATGACTTTGATTATTGTTCAATGTAGATTTTTGCTTAAATTTAAACAATCTAATTTTTATGTGTTTATTGATAAAGTACAATGGATAAATGGCAACGAATTGATACCAAAAATGAGGATCAAATAAAAAATTAATCCAGAGTATTGGCCTCAATTTGATTCACTTTAGTATATCAATTTGATACTTTTAAGAAAACTGTGCTTTCGATATAACATTTGTGAAAAGATTCATGTTACAATAAGATAGCTCTATCCAACAAATTGTAAATAATATTCTTCTTCTGTTGGATTGTTTCATATATCACTCTTTTGATAATCGAATTAGAAAAGGATATATTTATTTGTTATTTGTACTTGTTTCTGTAAAAATGGAAGAAATTTTATTTTTCGGTATGGGATGGTTCACAAAAAAGTTTCTTTTGCTTAAAAATTTCGACGGTATATTCGGAGTGATTTTGATGATTGGATTTTAGAGGAGAACTTGTTTCTGTAAAAATGAAAGAATTTTCATTGTTCGGTATGGGATGGTACACAAAAAGCATATTTTGGTTAAAAATTAGGAATGATTTTGATGATTGGATCAAAATGGTTCTTTTGGTTAAAAATTTCGATGGTATATTTGGAATGATTTTGATGATTGAATTTTAGAGGAGAACTTGTTTCTGTAAGAATGGAAGCAATTTCATTTTTCGGTATGGGATGATTCACAAAAAGCATCATTTCGTTAAAAAATTTAGACGGTATATTAGGAATGATTTTGAGGATTGGATCAAAATGGTTCTTTTGGTTAAAAATTCCGTCGGTATTTTTGGAATGATTTTGATGATTGTATTTGAGAGGGGAACTTGTTTCTGTAAAAATGGAAGCAATTTCATTGTTCGGTATGGGATGGCACACAAAAAGCATATTTTGGTTAAAAATTTGGACGGTATATTACGAATGATGTTGATGATTGGATCAAAAAGTTTCTTTTGGTTAAAAATTTCGACCGTGTAGTATTTGGAGTGATTTTGATGATTAGATTTGAGAAGGAGCACTTGTTTCTGTAAAAACGGAAGAAATTTCATTCTTCGGTATGGGATGCTACACAAAAAGCATCTTTTGATTCAAAATTCCGTCGGTATTTTTGGAATGATTTTGATGATTGTATTTGGAGAGGGGAACGGTATCAATTCTGCAGAATCAACATGGATAAAGGTAAACAGATGAATGATCAGAATAGTTCAGGGACCAGTTTGAAGATGGTTAGCGGTAGACATCTCTTAGAGAAAGATGGAGGTAGGGAAGAAGAGGGAGAGGGAGAGAGAGATTGCTCTTGAGGGATGGAATGATAGTAGTTTGAAGGGGGCGTTGGATGAGTGTAAAGGGGGGTAAATGAGGAAGGGGAAGGTTCGTCCTATCAATCACGGTATTATTATCGAGTCCGTGATTAGCAAGGCATGCTAACGATATCTCTGGCCGGAGGCAGAGAGCAACGGCTAGGCCGATGGGTTTCCCTCTGTCCTGTGTATAAGAGTACCTCGTGTGCTTGTTGTGTGCATGAGCACATTTCTCATTTGTGTATATACGAAGGGGCTAGTTTAGTGTTGAGTGTAGATCAGTGATGTCCGCAATGCAACTGGAGTGGCCGCACGATGCGATATTCCAGAGAGTGGTGTGTTGTACCCCTCCTCCCCCCTAGTGCCAATACCAGTACCGTGACGACGGCACTTGTATTGGTGATTTGAACGACGACGATGCATCCAGAGAAGAGAGAGAGAGGGAGAGAGTACCGGAGGTCGTTGTAGGTGGTAGGTACGTTTCGCAACTACCAGGGTAGTCGCCCACTAGGCAGTTGCTGCATAGTTGAATGTGCATGCATTGATTTAAACCAACCCTTACCGGCAACTAGCAACGGCATTAACGACCCTAACCTTACTCGGAGGGAGGGAAAATGCAGACATCGAAGTGGAATCTGCGTATGCCAAAGATTTACACACAAACGGAAGGTACACACACTTCATTCAACCGTTAATTGCATTTCTTCCTTCTTCCTTCGCCACTTGAATCATTTAATAACATTCCATTAAAGATCAGTTTCATATCGTGTTCCTGTTTGAAGATTTCTTTATGCTTATTGAAGGGGTATACACATAGCCAGAGAGAGATTTCCGATTCATCTGATTTTGTTACAGATGGATTGGTCTGTTTGCTGCAAATAACTAATTTCATGATGCGTTGATTCTTTTTTTTATTGTTCCAGGTCTTATGGTGACATCAGTATGCTACTTCACAATTTTTAATTTTCATCTTTTCGAAAATGGATATGTTTGTTTCATCTAGTTTCTTTACGAATGAAGCATCATTAATGCTCCAAAGTGCTCCTTCAAAAATTCTGAAAGCATTTTTTCCCCTCCATCTTGTTATTCTTATTGTCCAGAATCTTGTATTTCTATCATCTTGTCCAATTCTTCCAAAGATTCCATGTGCCTTTTCAGATCACTTTCTTCGTTATGGTGATTCTTTTATCCCTGCGAGGTAAATAGCATATCTTGTTACAGATTACAGATTTTTGCAGATTGGTTACGGATTGTTTCAACTCATTCTTTGTTGGTGGTTTTGCATCTCTAACAAACATGATCTTTTTCTAAATACTGTTTGTATTGGTTCGAATAGTTTCTGCTATAAATTTTCTTGCTACAGGTTATCATCTAATATATTCAAACAAAATGCTAACGAAGACGAAAGAATTTAAGCAAACAGTAATAAAAAGAAAAGAAGAAAATAGGAATAGAAATTGAAAAATGAATCTACTAAAAGGAATATAGAGAATAAAAGAACATCAGAAAGAAAATTATATAGTAAAGAGGAATAACGAAAAGGAAATTAGAAAATAGGAATAATTCATAATAGGAATAATTTGATAATTCCTCTTTTTCTGATGAGAGCATAAAAAGAGGGTTGAAAGTACAAATTGCGATAGGTGTGGCATGATGTATATATATCTACGACGTTCTAGAGACTGCTCACCCATTGAAACATTGAATCCACTACTGACGGGATTTAGTGTGAGTGTGTTTGCACATGCAAAGGGTCCAAGAATCAAGATAGCAAGTGGCTGACTATGTATGCGTTTTATACGGACGAACGGACCTCCGCCCCCATTCTCTCTCTCTCTCTCTCTTCTCTGCACACCCTCTCTTTCTCTTGCAAACATTCGCATAGACACACATCGGACTTTACAAGTGTATATATATATGTGCGTGCAAGCACAGCGAGTGAGAGAGAGAGAGAGAGAGAGAGAGAGAGAGTGAACTAGCTATGCTGGCTATGATACCATTAGCATCAGTGATTAATGTATGCTGTGGCCTGTTCTATGGCTGTGCGCGTTTCACGTATACCCAGTGATTGACTCAATATAACCAAGCCGAGGAGAAACCTTATATTCCAAGTGCTTGATGTACTCTTGCAATTAATCCTTAAACCCCTTGTTTTCTGACAAGTAGACGAAAAAAATGGGTTTTTTATTTTTTTTTTTTCCTAATTTGACAAACATCATCCGATTTTTTAGATGTGTATGTTCATCGTATAACAGAGTCCAAACTTCGCACTCGATAATTAATTTAAAAAAAAAGTATCTTTCAAACTAAAAATCGTAGTAAAAAAAGTAGCTTTCAAACTAAAAATAGTAGTAAAAAAGTAGCTTTCAAACTAAAAATAGTAGTAAAAAGTAGCTTTTGAACCAAAATTAGTAGTAAAAAGTAGCTTTCAAACCAAAATTAGTAGTAATAAAGTATCTGTCGAAAAAATTAATCTTGACAAAAAAATAATTTTAAACACTTTACAAAAGTAACATTACATATTTTATTTTCCTAACATTTTTTTGAATTTCAGCATCAAATTTTATTATTCATAAACGAATTTAAGTATTTTTAAGAATAATTCAATTCTTGCAAAGAATTTTATAAAAAATTATAAATAGTTGATTGCTTTTGACTAGTTTTATGTAAATTCTAATTGTTAATAATTAAATTCCTGCGAATTTGTATTATTCATGTAAAGAATTGAATTATTTCAAAGATTTTTAAATACAATTTTTTAAATAGTCGAATTGCTTTTGGAAATTTCATTAAAATAGTAGATATTGAAAATCATTAAATTGCAAAAAGTTGTTAAAAATAATTATATTTACAAATTAGTAATGAATTCTATTACAATTTTTGACAATAATTAAATGTCTTTGTAGATTTTTATTTTATCTTTCTTTTTTTAATTATTAAATTCCTAAAAAACATTTTAATATTTATGAAAACAATTGAAATTTTGCGAACGATTTTATTACAAAATTTTTTTCTAAACAATTGAATTTACAAGAAGAAATGTATTACTTTTAAAAGTAATTTAATTCTTGTGGTAAATATTGTAATTTAAGAAAATAATTGAATTTTGCAAAAAATTTGATTAAACTGACATAAATAAATTCTTTAAAGAAATTATTCATGTAAATCATTGGACTTTTGGCAAGAATTTGATTAAAATCTAAAAAAAAATTTAATTATTTCAGATAAAATTAATTAAAATTGTATTTAAAAAAATTAAGATGATGTCAAAATGGATCACTCTGAATCTGGATATTAAAAATAAAATTTTAAATAGTTAATCTTTTTTGAACAATTTTGTTAAAATATTTTAAAATAATTTAATTTTTCCAAAGATTTAAAAAAAAAAATATTTTTTTAAATTTTTTTTTAAATTTTTTTTTAAATTTTAGCAATTCCTATAAAATTTGATAAAAAATAATTTAAATACTTTAATAAATTTTTATTATTTATAAAAACAATTGAATTATTGCAAAATAATTAATTAAAATGTTTAAAAATAATTGAATATCTGTCTAAAAAGATGTTATTTTTTAAAATATTTAAATTCTCCATAAGGATTACTTAAACATTGTTTATTTAAAACTTTATTTTTAAAAAATGAATAAATTGTTTAAATAATTAATTTAAAATATGATTAAAAATAAATGAAATTTTTCGATGAGATTTATTATAAATGAAAATAATTGAATAGTTGCTAAAAATTTTATTAAAATTTCAAAAAATAATTGAATTCTTGAGAAGAATTTTATTATTAATGAAAATAATTAAACTATATTCAGAAATTTTTTTTTAAATTAAAAAATAATTAAATTTCTGTTCATAATTTTGTTACTATTTAAAATAGTTAAATTCTTGAGAACAATTCTATTACTATATTTTTAAATAACTGTATTTTTCAAGACGAAATTTATCATTTTGAAAAATAAATTAACTTTTGGGAATAATATTGTTATTTATCGACATAATGGAATTGTTCCGAAGAATTTATTTATGTAAGTAATCGAATTTCTAGGAAGAATTTTATTTAAACTTTATTTGTCAAAATAATTGAATTTTTAAATTAATTAATTTAAAATAGTACTAAAAATAATTCTAATTCTTTGATGAGTTTTATTATTTATGAAAATAATTAAATGTATGTTTAGAACATTATCAAAAAATTTTTTTAAAAACTGAATTCCCATGAAAAATGTTTATATTAGTAAAAGTATTTGAATTATTATGAAGAATTGAATAGAAATTTTATTAAATAATTGATTTTTTTGCAATTTTTTTTCAATTTTCTATTCTAAGTTAAGATAAGCTATCTAAGTCAAAATTTTAACTCTTTTAGTTCTCCGTTTACGTGTTCAAAGAGATTCCAAAAGGGAGGATCAAAAGAGGGTCTAAATTTTTACTTGGGTAAGAAAAACAAATGTGAATAGTAGATAAACATTTTTGGTGCACGAATGTAACTTTACGAATGGGAGCAATCCTAACAGGAAGCATCATCAATACAAGTTAATAAACTAAAATACAAGTCTTCCTGTTAGCAATGAAGTATTTCGTTATTTTTGGGAAAACATTTCTTTTTCGTATATACCGCAAGTGGAACCAAATTAGTAGGATGAATTTGACATCACCCGCTAGATAAACTCTTGTTTGAAATTATATATTCCGTCTCTTGGAGTGTGTACGTGATGTAGCTAGCACCCTATAGAGACACTCTTGTCTGCAGTTCACAAGGGTGGTTGTTGGAAATCCTCCAATAGTGATGTTGAATGCCAGCAGAGTCAATTGGACGCTCAAAAAGCAGCTGCCGCACTTTCCTCCGCATCAACTTTCTGCTTATCACCAAAAATTTTCCACTTTTTGATTTTAATTTCCTATTTTCATCTTTAATTTTCAATTCTAATATTTCGTTTTTACTTACAATGGTTTCAATTCTTTTCAAACTTTCTTTTCTACATTCTAAACATCTAATCAGCTTTAGTATATTCAATCCTATTTTTCCAGCTGTTTCTTGAACTATCTTATGTTTGTAAGATGTGTTGCTTTTAATTTCTACCGTTATTATTTTTTTCAACCTTTGTTTTTCTAAGTTCCCACCCCAGAATTGCTTTTAATTTTCAAATTCCCATTTTAGAGCAGGTGATTCAAAAATAAACTCACCGATCCGTAGAGAAGAATTGACTGTCACATCTGAAACATACCGAAAAGTATTCATTAATTTTCATAGTATTTCTACTATCCTTTAATCTGAAGAAGTGAAACATTTGGTTTTACTATTCCAATTTTTTATCGTGTATTACTTTGAGAAAACTAATTGACGCAAGCAAGTATTTTTGGACCCATCATGTAAGTGATGATCTGTCTAAGTAAATAGATCTAAAACTGTCCAAATTAATAGACCTGACCACAGATGATTATCTAGATTCAAATATATTTAGCATAGTACAAATCATCAAAATTCGTAAAAACCACAAACAATCATCTAGATTCAAATAAATTATCGTAAACATAGTACGAATCGTCAAAACAAATCATCATAAACATAGTACGAATCATCAAACCAAATCATCATAAACATAGTACGAATCATCAAAATAAATCATAACAAACATAGTACGAATCGTCAAAATAAATCATCGAACCATCTTTATCTGAACATAAGAAGAAACAAAATCTATTCTTTAAATTGGTTTGGTTCAACACTAAGTGATGATCTGTCTAAATAATAAGATCTAAAACTATCCGAATTAATAGACCTAACCACAAACAATCATCTAGATTCAAATACATCATCATGAACATAGTACGAATCGTCAAAACAAATCATCATAAACATAGTACAAATCATCAAACCAAATCATCATAAACATAGTACAAATCGTCAAAATAAATCATCATAAACATAGTACGAATCATCCAAATAAATCATCACAAACATAGTACGAATCATCAAAACAAAAACCTATTCATCGAACCATCTTTATCTAAACATAAGATGAAACAAAATCTATTCTTTAAATTTAGATGAAGATGGTTCAGCACTGCATAAAAAATGCAAATCAGCTCCCGATTTTCCAAGTTGTAAATAAAAAAAATATGTTCCACCAACTCGTTAGATTGTTTTTTTTTTTTTGTTGTTATTAATTAAACGACGAAAGCGTGCAGTTCTCAAAGCCGGAGTTCTCCGATCCATAAAAATGTCGGGACTTCTGAGTGACGGCCGGAAGCCATGAGATGGACAAGGCCAATTGTTTATATTACCCGGAGCAACAATGGACAATTCAACGGTGTGTGTAAATATATATACCTGACCAGCTAATGCCAACGAACCGTCGTCTCTATATACTCTTCCCAGGAATTCGACCATACCGGCTGATATGGTAATGTCGGCGTTTTTTCATTCACGCTAGCTTGACTTCTCCTCTTTCCACGGGGTGTTTCTTCTCGTCCCATACCTCACACACATTGCACCAAAACAAATAAACACACGAGGAAAGAGGCAGAAAGAGAGAGAGAGAGAGAGAGAAAGAAGAGAGAGAGACGAGTTTTGCAAAGTGGAAAGAAATCGAGCAAAACTCTTTTTCCAGATAGAAATTCCGATTTTAGATTTTTCCAAAGGCATATAAATCAATCTGTCCTTTATGTACAGAAAAGAGAGCCTACTTACGTCATCAAGATCTATAGCTCCCAGTGGACTATCAAGATTCAGACAATAACATGCCACTCAATATATGCAAATTATGGCACATAAATTTTTTTTTTCCGCCTCTCTTTGAAAATTCATATGCAAACAATTTACCTATTTTAATCAAGAGGTTAAGTTTTGTATCTAGAAAATTTTTACTGTTAGTGGAATATATTTACGAAGCGGGACGCTCTTCGGTGTATGAATTTCCGAATGAAATACATTTTTTTGGAGTCTTGTAGTCAAATCATTCAAGGAGATAATTTCCACTGTGAGGCACATTTCTATTTTTCTAAGGACTGCATTACACTTTGATATCAACATCAAATCAATAATTCGGTCATTTTTAGACCGAGGGGTGTTTTATCTAATTAACATCGACATCTGCACTCCGGACCTTTGACTTTGGCTGTTCTGAAAACAATTCGAAGGGAATCTACCGCAATGACATTAATTTTTATTCTTCAAGTTTTACCGAACTATTCAGTAATTCAATAAATGTAAATTTTACCGAACATTGTACCTTACGTTTTACCGAACTTTCAATAAAAGATAAGTATAGTGAACACTCACCCTACGTTTTATGCTTTTTACATTATTTTTCAATGTAATTGTTTTTACAGTCCTGTTCTTGAAAAATTACAGTTTTGACACTTTATTCCGCAATTTTAGCGAACAAAGTTCGGTAAAATTTCAGGAACAAATTTTCACCGTGTACTCTAAACTTTTTTAAATTCTCGATTGATTTTAGAAAGTTCTATAATTTTTATTCAGTGTCTTTGAATATATCTGGATCTACTCTTTCTCTCTGATTCTAATTGTAAACGATTCAAATATAAACTTTGAATAATTTAACTTTAATAAAAGTTATACTGTGTCATAAACTGTTCTATTGAATTCTTCACAGTAATTCAAATACTTTCACTTATAACAACATTTTTCATGGGAATTTAATTTAAAAAAAAAAATTAATATTAAAAAATAAATTTAATAAAAATTTAATTTCATTCTAATCATGAATTTAATTGTTTTCATAAATTATAAAATATATCGAAACATTTTAATTATTTTTATCGTGTGTTTATTTTCAATTAATTTTATTCCAAAATTCAATTTTTTTTTGGCAATTAAAGTTTAAATGAAATTCTTCCTTGAAATTCAATTATTCACATAAATAAGTTCTTCAAACTAATTCCATTATGTCGATAAATAACAATATTATTCCCAAACATAAAATTATTTTCAGGAATTATAATAAAATTCTTTGTAAAATTCAATTATTTTTACAAATAACCATATTTATCACGAGAATTCAATTATTTTTCAAAGTGAGAAATTTCTTCTAAGAAAATGCAATTATTTAAAAATATTTGAATAATATCGTTTTGAAGAATTTAATTATTTTAAAAAATAATACATTTTTTACAGAAATTCAATAATTTTGAAACATTAAAAATAAAATTTATCTGAATAATTCAATTAATTTTGAAAATTTTAAGAAAATTCTTATCAACTATTCAATTATTTTCATTAATAATAAAACTCATCGAAGAATTTAATTTATTTTTAAAACTCATTCAATAAAAATTCATAATAATTTAAAATAACTTTTTATAATATTTATTATATTTTAAAACAATTAATTTTTTTCAACAATGTTTATAAAATTCTTATGTAGAATTTAAGTATTTTTAAAAATAACAACTTTTTTGCACAGATATCCAATAATTTTTAAACATTTTAATAAATTATTTTTCAGTAATTTAATTATTTTCATAAACAGTAAAATTTTTCCCACGAATGCAATTATTTTTGCAAATTTTAACTAAATTATTAGCAACTATTCTATAATTTTCATAAATAATAAAATTCATCGAAGTATTACAATTAATTTTAATCCAAATTTCTAAAAATTACTCAGAAAAATAGGGTTATTATTGATAAAAATTTAATTTTTCTTCTTCGAAAAGATCAATTATTTAAAAAAAATGTTTTTTAAAAATCTTTTTAAAAAAATTTAATTATTTACAAAGATATTAAAATTTTTCACAAATATACATTTTTTAAAAATTATTTTATTAAAATTGTTGGAAAAAGGTGAATTATTTTAAATACAATTTTAATTAAATTTTTCTAAATTAATTAAATTATTTTTTTAGATTTGAATAAAATTCTTTCAAAAAAATTCAATTATTCACGTGAATAATTTTTTAAAAGAATCTACCTAGGTCATTTTGTAACTAAATTATTATTCTAAAAATTAAACAATATTGTAGTATTTTGATAAAATTTTTTGCAAAATTCAATTATTTTCTTAAGTATCAATATTCACCACAAGAATTCAATTACTTTTAAAAGTAATAAATTTCTTCTTAGAAATTCAATTATTTAAAAAAAATTCCAATAAAATCGTTTGCAAGAATTCAATTTTTTTCATAAATATTAAAATGCTTTTTAGAAATTCAATTATTTAAAACAAATTAAATAAAATACTACACAGACATTTTATTATTGTCAAAAATTGTAATAGAATTCTTTACTAAATATAATTATTTTTAAAAACTTTTTGCAATTTAATGATTTTCAATGTCTACTATTTTAATGTTATTTCCAAACAGAATTCGACTATATTTAACAAAATTTATTTTAAAATCTTGCAATGAATTCCATTCTTAACACGAATAACACAAATTTCTTAGGAATTCAATTACATATAATTAGAATTTACTTAAAATTAGTCGAAAGCAATCAATTAATAAAATTTTTTTTATAAAACTATTCACAAGAATTGAATTATTTTTTTAAATACTTAAATTCGTTCATGAATATTAAAATTCGATGCTGAAATTCAATTTATTAGCAGGATAAGAAAGAAGTAAATATTATTAACTGATAATTGGGAAAATGTCAGGAAAATAAAATATGTAATTTTACTTTTTGTCAGTTTTGTGAAATGTTTAAAATTATTTTTTTGTCAAGATTAATTTTTTCGACAGTTACTTTTTTACTACTATTTTTGGTTCGAAACCTACTTTTTACTACAATTTTTAGTTTGAAAGCTACTTTTTTACTACTAATTTTGGTTCGAAAGCTACTTTTTGCTACTATCTTTAGATTGAAAGCTACTTTTTACTACTATTTTTAGATTGAAAGCAACTTCTTGCTACTATTTTTAGTTTGAAAGCTACTTTTTTAAATTTAATAATTTATCTATAAATAAAAATTCCGCCTCGTTAAAAAATAATTAAAAATTCTTTTATATAAAAACTTTATTCAGTACAATGTAAAATTATAAAATTAAAAAATCAATAATATTACCGCTTTAGTAATTTGATGAAATTTAGAAGTTCTCTGAGAAAAGAAAAAAATTGCATCAATTTTTTTTCATTCTTCAGAGAATTTCAAATTTTTTCCCATTTAGCTATTTTGCAAAAGAAATTTGTCAGCATTTATGAATTTAAAATGCGTACCCTAAGTTTCAAAAAGAAAAAAACTCTCCGCCCCCATGAATGAAGATCAAAAACACAATATAAAAATATAAAAGAATTGAAAAATTGAAGAAAATCCTGAAAAAGAGAAACATGAATTTATTTTTTTTTTTTTGAAAATTGAAAAGAGAAATTCTGCGTTTACTATCGAATTTCGACGGAGACAGGAGAAACAACAAAGAATAATTTCGCTCCATCGACTCAGTGCGTCGTAAATTATTCAATAAAATAACGGAAACGCGTCGAGCTCGCATGCTCGAAATTTCATTCGTAAAAATTTCACGAATCGAACAAGCTTGTATGGAAGAGCAAGGGCGGACTGTAGAGAAAGAGAGTAAAAGTGAGTGAGAGAGAGAGAGAGAGGGGGGGAAAGAAGGAAAGAATGTATAAGAGAGAAAGAGAGATTGTTGAGAGAGGAAAGGGGTTCGGGAGTCTTTTGCCTTTACGGTAAAGTAGTCTATAGTAGCTACGCAGAGGCGGCTACAAAGCAGCACTGGCCATTACGTATTTATTAACTTTACAAATTTATAGGTGCCTCCTGGGTGCGGGCTCACTGCCACCCGCCGCCCCTCCCCCTCTCACTCTTCTCCATTCCCCCATCTAACGCACTACTGAAACCCTTCACCCCCATGTCGACCGTCTTCCACTCCCGATTTCACTCTCGAGTCTTCTGCAGCAGCAGCAACGGGTCGGGGGCGCCAGTATTAAAATTAATTATTTAATATTAAACTTGGTAATTTTAAACCGTATTATGTCAGAAATTGTTTACACTGCAGTTCGATAATGCTCCATGACCTCGGTGATTTTTCTAAGAGGAAAAGAAAAATGCCTTTTGTATGAGATATTATTATAAATATATTGCCTCGCGGCTATTCGCGAAAAATTACCAATTTTATTGTCCTGTGTGTATTTTTACTCTTTTTTCAAACGAAAACAAAATTTTATATTTTCACACTGCAAAAAATAACTATTTTTTTTTGATATCTTAAAATCCCAAAAGATATTCTCAAAATATGTACAAAGATACACTGAAAAAAAAAATTATTTGATAATAGTCAAATAACCGATTATTTGACTATTATCAAATAAATATTTACTTGAATCAAATAATTTGTATTTAAATAAAATACAAAAATAGTGTTTAAGACCTTTTATAAATATTGAAGTGCCTTTTATTTTTTAATAAATTTAGCCTGATGATGTTGGCAGAACTTAGCCAACGAAACGTCGCACTATTGACGAAACACATTGGATTTTTGTATTCAATTGCTACCTTCCCATGATCATTTATTTAACAAATATCAAGCAAAATGTATTTGAATTGAATATTTCGGCATTTAAAGCAAATATTATTTAATTGATTCAAATAAAAATTATTTGATTCAAGTAAATATTTATTTGATAATAATCAAATAATCGGTTAATTGAATCAAATAATTTTTGTTTTTCAGTGTATATTTAACATCTTAAATTAAGTTATTTCAAATAACTAAAAAGTAATAAAATAAAAATTTATTATTTTTTTTTAATATTTTTATTTTGTTAATTTAATTTTTTTTAAAGTGTCTACCAAAACTCTTAGAAATGACTAAAAAAAATTTTACAACCATTTAACCTATTTAAAAATTCAAAATTTAAATGCAAATATCTCAATTTTGCTAATGTAAAGGATTTAAAAATTTTTCCAGACTAAAGGAATATTTATTAAAAAATTACAAGAATATTATTTGAAAAATCGATTTTTGCAAGTATAGTAATAAAATAAATTCCATTATTCTGAAATTCATTTAGATATTTTTTTTTCAGCAATCAATTTCAGGGTTTGCCAACAATAAAATTTTATAGTTTCTTTTTTCCTGACTCTTCTCTGATTTTTAGACAAAATTTTGATTTTTTCCTCGACTATAAAAAATATTCTGATTCATTTTCAAAATGATTAAGTCTTACAAAAATGTTCTTCTACTTTTATACACGAATTTCTTAGTGTTTCAAAATTGTTCGAAAACATCAATAATTTTAGTTAAAATTTTAGAAAAAATTTAAAGTTTCTATTTCCTTACATATATATTTAATTGAAGAATTTACGAATAATTGAAATTTCGTAAAATTGAATATTGTAAAGAAATAGATTTGAAAATTGGAAAAGAACTTTTTCAAACAATTAATTAAAACTAATTGAAGAAGTTACAGTAAAAAAGTATCAAGTAAACTTTTTTCAAAAAATTAATTCTGCAGAATTATTAGTTAAAAGTATGAAAAATTCAAATTTGCAAAGATTTTAATTTGAAACCCTTTCAAAATTCAATTATCTATAAAAATTCATAATTATTTTACAATTATTTATCTAAAATTTGAAATGATACTGACTTTTAAATCAATTTTCATAAAAAAATTTTTGGAGAATTCAATTATTTAAATAGATAAAAAATAAATAATATATTAAATAATTGAATGTTTCCTAAAATTGAATTCTCATAAAGAATTTTTTCACTAAATTTTCAAATAATTGAATTCTTTTGGCTAGTTTTATAATTTATTTTTACAAATAATTACATTTGTTGAGGCATTTGATTAAAATTGTATTTAAAATTATTGAAATTCTGCAATGAGTTTTATTATTTATAAAAACAATTGAATTCTTGTAAAATGTTTATTGTTCTCAAAAAAAATTTGAATGTTTGCGTAGAATTTTATTGAATAGTTTTTAAATAATTGATTTTTTTTTAGAAAATTTTATCTAAATATGAAATATTTCAATATTTAACAACTTAATAAATTAAGGGAAATTTTTTAAAAGGGTCGAAATTTTTCTATTAAACTTTTGGAAAATAATTGAATTTTTGTGAATATTATTATTAAACGAAAATGTTTAAATTCTCAAGAAAAATTGTAATAAAATTTCTAAAAATTATTGACAATCTGCAAAGAATTCTATAAATTTTGAAAATAATTGAATTTCTGCAATGTTTTGTAACTTCTTCAAAATTTGCTTTTTTTTATTTTTTTTAAATTCAAGTTCTATTTTTAATAATTGAAAAGTCGCAAGTAAGGGGAAAAACTGAAAATCAGGGAAAAATGAGAATTTTTAGAAATTGTTTTAAAATTCAGGATATTTTGGTCGAAAGAAACCACGAATTAAAAAACTTTTATACTTAAATATCAATTCAGTTTTTTATTTAGATGTTTTTATAGTTTAGTTCAATAAAATGGTTCCGCCACATTTTTAAATTAATTTTGACGTTTTTTGTAAACATAATAAGATTTTGCAAACAAACAATTTTCAATCATTTTATTTTTTTCCCTTATAAATTAAATTGTTAGTTAAAAAGCATCATAAACATTTTATACTTCAAAGTAGAAGACTAAATAATTCAAAAATTTGTTTGTCAGAGAATTTTGAAAATAAAATTTAGCGGCCACCCTGAAGTTCTAAAATACTTATACACTGAGAAAAAAATATTTAATTGTAATCCAAAAAGTAAATAGCCAACCAAACGAAGTTTTTGAATTAAACAAATCTTATAATTGAATGAAACGTAATTTTTACCGAATAAAATTTATTATATATTGAATGAAAATTATTATTCATCTTAAAACGTTTTTCCTGACAAAAAAATATGCTGAAAATGTGTGCGAAGATACTTTTAACATCTTTAAATTAAGATATTTAAAATAACCAAAAAAAGTCTTCATCGAAACATTTTGATAAATCTTTTTGCAAAAAAAATAAATAATAATATAATATTTTTTTTTGTTTTTTCTTGTACCAGTACACAAACAATTTAAGCCGTGAAAATACAATTAATTTCTAATGGGGGGGCCTTTTGTTATGTAAAATGAATTTTATTATTAAAATCATCACCACCAACAACATCGTAAAATATACATTAATTTAATACGTCTTTTGGAAACAATTTTCGATTGAAATAGCGAGAAATTAAAAAGAAACATTTTTTTTGCATCATCATATTATTGATGACGAAAATTCAATAGCACGAGGGATAGTTAAATCTATTGCGATGAGCTAATAATAATATTCGTCGCTATTGTTCTCCCAATTCTACCATTATGCACGACAGTTATAATAATTATTTGTCTTTCTCGTTGCAATAATTAATACCGTGAAATAACGAGCCTGGATCGACAATGCAGAATGTCGAATATGAATATATAAGTGTATATATATATATATATATATATATATATATATATGTATAAAATAGTGTATATATTAAGTACATGTATATACCGCGTCTATATATTAAGTTTCGTTCTGCTTATAAACGTATAAATATAAATATTAATTTAGTTATAAATATAAATACAAATAAACGTACATGCATAAAATTATTTGAACGAATCATAAACGTATTCTAGGTATTTTGCCATGGAATAACGCAATGCGTATCACATCGGGCTAATCATTCCGCGGTAACAGCATTGCACCATCGAGCTTGTTTGTTTAGATGGAATTTCAATATTAACGGTGATATTAATTAATATTACTATGGTAAATAGCACGATGCGATTTCAAACTCGGTTTACGTTTTACAGTGTTAACAAAGGTATTCATATATAATTTTCAACAAAAACAGTATTTTCCATATATTAAACATCATTTTATTTTGTAACACTAAGAAAAAACTATCAACGTCAACAAACATTTTTTCCCCTCATTTACCATTAACATAATTTTTTCTCTTTACAAAATGTTTTAAACTTATTTACCATTAACATAATTTTTTCTCTTTACAAAATGTTTTAAACTCATTTACCATTAACATAATTTTTTCTCTTTACAAAATGTTTTAAACTCATTTACCATTAACATAATTTTTTCTCTTTATAAAATGTTTTAAACTCATTTACCATTAACATAATTTTTTCTTTCCACAAAATGTTTTAAACTCATTTACCATTAACATAATTTTTTTTCTTTTCACAAAATGTTTTTAAATTCATTTACCATTAAAATAATTTTTTTTCTTTTCTTACGCTAAAGAAATATGGGAAAATATTTTTTTCCGAACATTCACCATGAGCACTATATATTCAAAAATATACTTCCTATTTCTTAATTACAATTGCTCTAAAAAAAAAAATTCAAAGTTTTTTAAAAATAAAGGAAAAAAATTTTGGATTTTTATCAAACACTGTAATATATCCCATGAAAAAAATGTTTATAAATTCATTTAATTTTTCACCCCATTTTTTTATACTCTTAAAATCTATTTTTCAATTTTGTCAATTGCAAAATTTAACTAAAACTGCAAAAAAAATTGAAATTTGAAATTGAAATTGAAAATTGAAATTTTTTGAATTTTAGAAAATTAAGAGAAAAAATGTTACTGAAAAAAATGTCCTCTTTACGTATTCATTTACGAATTTCTTGAATTTTAAAATTATTGGAAAAAATCAAAATCTTTTTTCAATAAATTATTATTATTATTATTATTAATACTTTTTGAAAAAGTTGTTTGAGAATTTCCAAGAACAAAAAAATTTAAATATTCAATTCAATTCTAAAATTCAATTTTAATGAAATTTCGAATATTTGAAATTTTCTTAAACATTTGTAGGAAAATTAAATTATGAAAATATAGGAAAATTTCTGAGAATTTGAAAATATTCTCATAGTTGAAAAAATTTCTGTGTAACTTCAAATTATAAAAAAAAATAAATTAATATTTCAAAAGAAAGTAGTTCTTCAAAATTGCCAGCTAAAAGTAATAGAAAATTCAAATTTTCAAATATTTTAATTTAAAACCTTTTGAAAATTATTTAATTGTTTAAAATTTAAGTACAAAAGTAAATAATTTATTGAATAATAGAATTTTTAATAAACTTTTATTCTTAAAAACAATTTTATTAACAAATTTTTAAATAACAGAATTCTTTTGATTAATTTAAATTCAATTTTTATGAAGAAAATTTAAAAAATATTTGTAATATTCCTGTGAAATTTTTATTATTTTATGAAAATAATTTAATATTTGCGTAGAAATTTATAAAAATTATTTTCATATAATTAAAATATTTGGAGAAATTTGATTAAAATATTAGATATTGAAAATCAATGAATTCAGGAAAATTTTCGAACATAATTGAAATTTCACAAGAATTTTATTAAAATTTTAGAAAGTAATTGAATTTTTAGAAAAAAAATTTATTATGTTCAAAGATAATTATAATTTTAACGAGTACTTTTTTAAATTTTTGAACATAATTATGTTGAAATATTAAAAGTAAATTTTCAAATATTTTAATTTGAAACCTATTTTGAAAATAATTGAATTTTAAAACAAAATTTTATACTTTACAAAGAAAATTGAAATTTTGAAGAGTATATTTTTAAATTTCTGAACTTAATTGAATGGAACGTAAATTTTCAAATATTTTAATTTGAAACCTTTTCGAAATTATTTAATCAATTAAATATAAAAGTAAATAATTTATGGAATGACTTTTCAATTTTATTCTTACTAACAATTTTATCAACAAATTTGTAAATAATTTAATTCTTTTGATAATTTTTATTATTTATGAAAAAAATTAATTTTTGAGTTCAATTTTATTACATTTTTTTAAAATTATTGAATTCTTTTGGAACACTATATTAAAATAGTAGATATTGAAAATCATTGAAATGAGTAAACTTTTGGAAAATATTTGAATTTTTGAGAAGAATGTTGTTATTTATAAAGATAGTTGTAATTTTGACGACAATTTTGCTTTAAATTTCGAACATAACTGAAATTTTTTAATTACTTTTTATTACTTTTGAAAATAATTGAATTTCTACAATCATTTGTAACTTCTCAAAAATTTATATTTTTAAAAATTGTTTTTAACTAAAATTTTCTATACATTCATTATTTCTAATAAAAATAAATTAAAATGTTTATTAACAAATTTAACTCATTTCAAGAAGAATTTGAATTAAAATTTTGCAGACAAATTAACAGTAATCAGGTCTCTTTATTTTATGAAATAAAAAATATTATCGTGAAACTATATACCTATTTACAGAATACACAGAGAAAAAAAAAAGATGAATAGAATAAAAAAAAATTGATTTCAAATTTTCGACTTTTTGTCAGCAACAACACAATATCAATTATAGAAAACTATAAATGTAACAAAACAAAAAAATCCAGCCGGCAGGGTACTTTTTTCAAGTTTTGAAATCATTGCAATACTGGATAACAAACAGTGAACCGGGTTCCTGGACCGGTGACAATGAAAAAAAAAAATAATAATAACTATTGTCGAGGACGTCACTGAAATAGCATTTGAATTCGACCCTCCTCACCCCGGTAAACCAGAACCCCCCTCCCCACACCCTTAAGGACCAAAGTGAAGTGGAAAATAGAAGGGTGGTTTCGACAAATCAATTGCAAACAACGTCACACATTTTGGCACTTTTTTCATGGCTCGAATTTTTTTTTTTTTTTTTTTTTTTTTCTAAAACCGACATCAGGTTTACCAGATGTACACTTGAACACATAGAGGCCCCTAGGTGATTTTTTTTCTCCCCCCTCTTAATCTCATTCTCAAATATTCATCCTAAAAAAATAGATATTGGATAAAATTAACTCTATTTTTATGAAAGCAACAGATTCTTAATGAATGACAGAAACGTGACTTTGTGATGATCTTATTTGTCTGCTTTTGATTATTAATTTATTTTCTTTTCATTTAGTGAGCTTAAAGTAAGGGAGAATTGGAATAGGAGATTTTGTAAATGGAAATTTTTTTTTATTGGTGATTTTTATTATTGATCACTATTGATGTTTGCAAATAAAATGAAAGTGTGAAGTATTTTTATGTTACTATTTGATACTTGAGAAAATTTCATTAAATTTTAATCACATCGATTCGACATTTTTGATTTTCAAAATCTGACATCATATTCCTAGCGAGAATCTTTGTGATAATCGAAGTCGATTAAAATTGTTCAATTTTAAACTTTGGTTTTAAAAAAAAATTCTAAACATTTTATTTCCAAGATCATGAAGTTAATAATACTATAATTTTAGAAAAAATCAATTCGAAAAATTTATAGTGAAACGTATAAATAGAACAATGAGTCTTTTCGAATCTCTATTATTGACCAAGATTTTTATGAAAAGTATTGTAGGAAATTAAATTTTTGTAATTCATTGGAAAATTCGGAATTTTTCTGTATTTTTCATTTGTTTCATAAACTGTGGAATTATACCACAAATTCAAATACAAATCTTCAAATTTGTCTATTTTTGACAATAATTTACCGGTTTTTTCCGGCTTTGTCATAATTTTTCATGGTTCTTTTTTCATCAACTTAAAATTTATTTGTTTTTAAAAATAAATAAATTTATAAATAGCTTTAAAAATTATTATTAGAGTTTTTGTAAAAAATTAAATTCTTTCGACGAGTTTCTTTCAATTTTTTGAAAATATTGCTTTTTAAATCATTATTATTAAAAATTTGGAAAAAAAATTAAATTAAGCTTAATTAACTCTAACTAACTTCTTGAAAAATTATTTTTATCATTTTAATTCATTCAATTATTATTTTCTAGAATTTTTGTCTAAAATTCTTCTCTAAATCAACTATTTTAAAAAATTTTTTTAAATTTAATTATTTCTTAAAATTTTTAAGAATAATTTCAGTTTTCGAGAAATTTGATGGAACGAATTCAATAAAATATATTAAATATAATTAAAATTCTACTAAGAACTTTAGTCAATTTTTTCTAAATATTTGAATTTCGAAGAAAAATTCTATTATTTATAAAGATAATTGAAATTTTGATTAAAATTTTTGTAAATTACTTTTGAAAATAATTGATTTCTTGAAATTAATTTTATTAAATTAAAATACTATATTTGAATCAGTGACTAATTTTTACTATTAAAATAATTATTTTCAATCCATTCAAATTTAGAGAAAAGTACAAATATCCATAAAAATTGAAAAAAGTAATTTTTCAAAACCAAATTAAAATAATAAAACTTTTTTTTTAACTTGGTTTCTTTGTCAATTATTCTCATGAAGAATAAATTTTTTTTAGGAATTCAAATATTATCATAAATAATGGAATGTGTAATTATTCTCAAAAAGTTTATTAAAATTTATTGAAAGAATTCAATTATTTTAAAATCTGTTAATTCAACTATTTATAAGAATTCAATTTAAGAAAATATTCAGTTATTCAATTTCCACTATTTTTGTATTACAATCATTAAATTCTCGTAGAATTTTTTAATAAAAAATGATTAAAAAGGGGATTTGAGTTTAAAATGTTCATAATAATTGAATATTAAAATCATTATAGCGGGAATTTTTAAAAATAATTAAATTTTTTTAATTTAAATCTAAATTTTTAGAAATAATTGAATTCTTAAAATTTAAATCTAATTTTTTAGAAATAATTGAATTTTTAGAATTTACATCTAAATTTTTAAAAATAATTTAATTTTTTTAAATTTAAGTCTAAATTTTTTGAAAGAATTGAATTTTTAAGATTTATACATCTAAATTTTCAGAAATATTTGATTTTTAAAAATTTAAGGGCATTTGGACCATGCTTTGCACTAATTTTTATGTCATCATGTTTCAAATGCCCTTAAATCTAAATTTTTTGTAAGAATTGAATTTTAAACATTTTAATCTAAATTTTTTATACTTTTAATTAACAATTCTGTAGAATTAATTTCAACATTTCATTGAAGAATTTCTAAATAATCAAAATTTTGAAAAATTGAATTATAAGCAAAAGGATTGTTGAAAATTCTCAAAGATAATATTGTCAATAATAATTAAAGAAGAATATTAATTCAAAAATTGAGAAAATAATAATTAAATTGAAGAGAAGAAGTCTTTTGCTATATAAATCAGGAAAAACTAAAACAAAATTTTTGTGTCTGCTCAGTAAAAATCTGCTTATTCCAAATTAAAAATTCGTATTCCAAATTAAAAATTCATAATTCCAATTAAAAATTTGTATTAAAATTTAAATATTCATCTTCCAAACATATAACTCACGCGTTAGAGAATAAAACATAAAGAATTTTTCCCTCCCGAAACACGTTGTTTGCAGAATTTTAATAAAGTTATTGAAGTGCATATATGAATCGAGAGATAAAGAAGATTTTAAAAGGGGGAATGAATGAAAGACAAAGATTAATGAAATTTAACCTGTTTTTAGGGTGAGTGTATTAGGATGGTGAGAGGGTGGTAAAGAGGGTGGTGGTAGAGTTTGAGGGATTTAATATTGGCAAAGCCTGGTAGCCTAGTCCCTATAGCCCCATAGCACGTGACTCATTATTCGTATTCATGCCCTTATGGACATAATTCGTCGTCCATGTTTGCAAGAGGGACACAAACTGTCATCAACGTTCAACCTATGGAAGATCCTGAAAAACATGTTTTAATCTACGAGCGTGGTTATTTTACGCAACCTTGTCTATAGTATATATGTTGACACAAGGCACTATCTCTCTCTCTCTCTCTCTCTATACTCTTATCTCTTCCCGTTCCTCCCTGATCTTTCACAACATCCCCTTTGGCTTTAGGAGGATTTTGGTCTGATGTCACATCACACGAAGTAGATTTCTCATCGTCAAAGCAAAACATACAAGTTTTGTGGAAAAAAAAATTATTTTTCCCTCCCGTATGTGTGATGCGTGTGCTTCTCTAATCAACTCGAATTATTAATAATAATTTTGCATTTGCACCAATTTTTCCAGAAAAAAAGAGAAGAGATTTTTTAATGTCTGTTACAATTCTACATTAGGGAAAAAAATGCTATCGAATCAACGACATATTTTTCTGTCGCAATTTAATATCCTTTGAATATAAATATTATTGGTTTAATAACTCGTGACATTGTTTATTGCCCTATAGATTTAAATGAAACAATTTTAATTAATTTTTTTAATTCACATACACTGCAGAAAGAAATATTTCCATATTTAATCTTTTTTTTTTCATATAGAAATTAGAATTTTCAAACATTCAATTATTTTTTTATTTATTCTTCAAACAATTAAAATATTTTCAAAAAAAAAGAATCTTTTCATTTCTTTACAAAATAATTTATGTCAAAATTCAATTACTTGCAATGTCTACTATATCAAAAAATTAAAAAAAAAAATTCAATTATTTAAAAAGAAATTGTAATAAAATTCGTCTTAAGAATTCTAATATTATCAAAATTAATATAATTCTTTGCAAAAATTCAATAATGTTTAAAAATTTACAGAAATTCTTGTCAATTTTCTATTACTTTTATAAATACAAAAACTTTCTCTCGGACATTCAACCATTTCGGAAAAATTTTAATGAAATTCTTGCCAGAATTTCAATTATTTTTAATATATTTGTACAATTTTAATAGAATCTCTCGAAAAATTAAATTATTGCTAAAAATTTTATTCAAATTTGTCAAAAGAATTCAATTACTTAAAAATTTGTTGATAAAATTCTTAATCAAAAATTCAATTTTAAGAAACATTCAATTATTTAATAAAATATTTATTTTTATAGTCAAAAAATTAAATTACTAAACAAAAAATTTTATCATTATTCTACACGAACATTGAATTATTTTTCCAAAAGAATAAAAATTTCAAAAACTCATTGCAAAATTTCAATTATTTTTAATACAATTTCAGTCAAATTTCTAAAAATGTAATTACATTTTTTTTCTTTTGAAATCTATTCAAATTCGTCGAATGAAATCTATTATTTAAATAATTATTTTCAAAAATTAGTTTAAAGAATTTTTTGATAATAATTGAATTTTAAAGTAAATTTCAGTTTAAATTTTAGATAAAATCCGATGTTCTTATTTCTTTTTATACATTTAATTGAAGAATTTACGAATAATTAAAATTTTGTAAAATTAAATATTTTAAAAAAATGTATTTTTAAAAAAGTATTTAAGTAAATTTAACAAAAAAATTAATTCTACAAAAATTGTTCCTTACAAGTATAGAAAAATTCAAATTTTCAAAGATTTTGATTTAAAACCTTTGAAAATTTAATTATTTCCAAAATTTCTAAAATTTGAAATAAAAATTAAATTCTACCAAATTTTAATAAATTTTTTAAGAATGATTTCAGTTTTCGAGCAATTTGATGAAACGAACTTTATAAATTTTATTTAAAATCATTGAAATTCTGTCAGGAATTTTAATAAAATCTTTCTAAATAATTGAATTCTTGAGACTAATTTTATTGAAAATCTAGGTTTTTTAAATTTTCGAATCTAATTGATCTTTTCAGGTTCATATAATTTAATAAAATCGTATGAAACATTTTTGAAATTCCCTTCAACATTTAGAGGAAAATTTTATTATGAAAACATAGGAAAGTTTCTGAAAATTTGGAAATATTCCCATAGATGAAAAATGTTCCATGTAACTTCCAATTCTAAAAAAAAATTAAATTAAACTTTTTAAAAAAATAAGTCTTCAAACTTGCCAATTAAAAATAACAGAAAGTTTAAATTTTCAAATATTTTAATTTGAAACCTTTTGAAAATTATTTAATTATTTAGTTATTTAAATTCAAAAGTAAATAATTTTTTGAATAATCGAATGTTTTGAAAAGTTTATTTTTATAAACAATTTTATCAACGAATTTTTAAATAATTGGATTTTTTTGACGAATTTTAATCAAATTTTTAAGAATAATAACATTTTTCGAGGAATTCGATTAAAATTGTACTAAAAATTATTAAAATTCTGCGATGAGCTTTATTATTTATGAAAATAGTTGGATTCTGAAAACAAATTCATAATTAAAAGTATGAAAAATTCAGATTTTCAAAGATATTAATTTAACACAATTTTAAAATTGTTCTTCTAAAAATTTTTATAAAAACTGAATTATCTTAACAAATTTTAGTAAATTTTTTTTTAAGAATTTTTTTAGCTTTCGAGAAATTTGTTGAAACGAATTTTATAAAATACATTAAAAATAATTGAACTTCTGCCAAGAATTTAATTACAATTTTTCTAAATAATTGAATTTTAGAGGAAAATTGTATTATTTATAAAGATAATTGAAATTTTGACTAAAATTCTATTATTTATAAAGATAATTGAAATGTTGACTAAAATTTTCGTAAATTACTTTTGAAAATAATTGAATTCTTGAGACTAATTTTATTAAAAATATTGTTTTTTAAATTTTCTAATCAAATTCATTTCAAATTGAAATTCTACAAAATATCAAATCAAATTCTTTTCAAATTTATTTAATTATGAAAATCCTAAAAGCAAATTTTTCAAAATTGAATTAATTTTGCCATATTTAAGTAAAATTAGATTTCAAAAATAAATACAATTGGAAAACAAAAATTTTCCAGAATTTCAAATCAATATTTCCTGACTTTTCAATGTTTTTCTTTTTTTTCAATTTTTCTAAAATTCGCTGACATTTTCAATAAGTATTCCAAAAAATAAAAATATCGCTTATTTTTTTTCCAAATCAGAATAATTTGGAAGTGAGGTGTGAAGCTAGACGAAAGTAATAGTCGTCAGGTGGTCGCCTCGATATTAACCCAGAGGGGGTCACGGCTGAGACTTACGCAAGAAACCAATAAATATTGTTAATCGTCGATTCTAATATGAATAGAAAAGGATATTGCTCAGCAGTTCATAATGGAATTTTTCTAAAATAATCAGTGACCTCTCTCATGGGGTTGCGGCCTTTTTTCTCGACATTCTGGCATTGCTGCAAGCAAAACGGACATTTAATAATTTATATTGAGAACGCCAATCGCAATTTCCAGGCTTACAATGGATAGACTATTAAAACACAATAAAAAAAAAATCATTATTCTTGTTCTACTTTTTTTAAAAATTCTACACTATTTTTTTTTGCCCTCATTCATTCGACTCCTTCTGGAGTAAAAATTGTTTTAACTAAATTATGAATGTTCCCCTCTCTCTATATGCAAAAGAAATAAAAAGGCATTTTCCTCAAATAGAGGCGCGTATATTCTTTTTTTTTTATTTTTCTGTTATTAACGGTTGCAAATTGAAACTCTATTTGAAAATGAGTAAACGAGAGACCACCTCCCTAATTTCTGATCAACGTTCAACCATGCCCGTCGAATTGGGGCAAACCATAATCAACCACCGTGAACTGTGTTATGTGTGTGTGTGTTGTTCTCGAACCGATTATATTCACTTTGTCGAAATATTGAATAAGGAAGAAAAAAAATAAAGAACTCGGGAAGTTATTATTCTTTAAAAAAAATATTTTTGTATAGTATTAAGGCATCCTTGAGACGCTTAGTTATTAGAATGATATACCAATGCATTTGTATAGCGATGCAATAATAATACAGTGTCATCGAGGCTTATGTAAATCCCAAGGCACACACTCAGATAAAAATTCATGCCTGCGCCAAACCAAGGTCTTAATTCCTTTTCCGGCGCTTTTTACGAAAAAAAATTTTTATTGGCGAAAATTCAAATTGCACTTTTTTGGCAAATTTTCTTTATAGAGAATACAATCGAAGTTTGTTGTCACTTAAATGTTAAACGTTAAATTAGGTACTAAATGCTTTAAAGTACTTTTTGAATATTTTAGGTTTTTATTTATTTTTTATTTATAGAATAATGATAAAAATTTTATATGCAGAAAAAATTATTATTTTAACACTAAATGTGGAGTTAGTTAGTTAGTAAGAAATTGAAAAAAAATGATGAAATTAAAGAATGGGTAAATTAAGTTAGGAAATTAATTAAGTATTCAAAGAAAAGTTGAAAGTATTCAAAATTCTTCGTTGGAAGAAACAAATCTTTGAAAGAAATATATTTGAATATATAGAAACTCACTATAAAAAAAAAGGTTTCTAAATTAGAGCTGAATTCGGTATTAAAATAGAACCAAAATACGATTTTGTACAAAAATTCGTACTAAATTCATACCTTTCTTTTTACAGTGTCGTATTTGATTCATTCAACAAAATTTCGTTAATTTAACCAAAAGTCAGTGTTTTCTAATTTTCCTTGAATTAACAAAATTTTTATCTAAAAATCAAAATTTTATGTGATCCCCAAGTTTTGAACGTTCAAATGAACGAAAATTTTTTTATTGAAGATGTTTTAATATATTACTAATAATAAAAATATTCATAAAGTAAAATGTTACGTTTACAAACTCAGTAGTTAATTGTTTGGAATGTGAAACAAAATAATTACAATAAAAATTTAATGTTTAGAAGAATTAAATAAATTTCCTTCATTTGAACGTTCAGAACTTTGGGATCCTAATTTTATTTGAAAAAACGAAGTTCTAAACGAGTCAATAAATTTTTTTTTTAAATTAAAACAACAATTACGTTTTAAATGCCTGAAAATACGTTTGTTTAATGTAAACAAAATTTTATTGATACACTCTCTAACTTTGAATTCACAAAACTATTCACAAATTTAACGATTAAAATAACTTAAATTAACTAATTAAAATTTTGGCTGAAAAACTAAATTTTTTGTTACTTAACTATTTCTGTCTTGCAATCGAAATTTTGACTGCAATTTCGGTTTTTAAACTAGATTTCCAGTTTTTTACACAACATTTTTGTTTTTAATGGAATTTTTATATTTTTAACAGAAATTTCGATATTTCAACTACAATTCTGATTTTCGAAATAAAATTTTGTTTTTTTAAACAACATTTTGGTTTATCGGTGAAAATTTTTTTTTTTTAACTAAAATTTTTGTTTCTGAGTAAAAATTTCAAATTTACAATCAAAATTTTGGTTTTTAAATGAAAGTTTCATTTTTTCTCAATCATTTATTGTTCAACCAAAATTTCAAATGTTTCAATTAATATTTTCGTTTTCAGATTAAAGTTTCAGTTTTTCATATAAAATTTTGTTTTTTCAAATTCTTTATTTTTCAATTAAAAGTTAGTTGATTCAAGAAAAAATTTGTATTCTAAATAAAATTTTATCATAAGATCAAACAAAATTTCAGCATTTCAATCAAAATTTATTATTTCAGAAAAAGTTTCAAATGGATTATAATTTTCCCTGGTATTGAAATCCAATTTCAACAAAAATTTTGCCCATTCGACAAAAAATTTAAATCTTCATGTCAATTTAGTTCTTTTTAAATCGATCTTTTGAAGTAAATCTTGATATCGAAATAATTTTTTTAAAACTGAATTTCGTACAGTTTTAATCAACATTTTGGTATTTCAACATTATTTACATTTTAAATTCCTAGAAACACATTTGGTCGATTCAAACAAAATTTCATTGATACACTCTCAAAATTTGAATTAGCAAAAATATTCACTCGAAATTTCCTTATTCTAATCAAACTTTTCTACTCTCTAAATATGAATTAATGAAAAGTCGTCCACAAATTCAAATCAGTAAAAATTTACACTAATTGGTAGAAAATTTTTACTTTTTTTAATTGGTAGTTTAAAATTTTTTACTAATGTTTCAGTGACAAGTTACTAACGATAAGTGAAAATTTTTTACTAATTTAAATTAGTGGGCGACTTTTCACTAATTCAGATTTAGAGAATAGCTTCAAAAAAATTTTCTCCACACAAAAAAAATCATTCAACTAAAAATTATCATTCAAAATGAAAAAACCATTCCTTTATTTAAAATATCATGAGAATAAAAAAAAAGTATTATGCTAAGTTTCCTATATAAAATTATCCACGGTTATTTAGAATTATACTATTGTGGACTCGTTGTAGGACATTCGAATTGGGCCCATAAAGTCGAATAAAAGCTGAACGGGTAATGAGTTTCCGTCTGTGGAAAAATAGAGAGACAGGGAGGAGGAGGAGGTGGTGGTGAGAGAGAGAAACAAGTATATTTGCGATTGAGAAGAAGAGTACGAGAAAAGGAAGAGAAGCGGTGGACCACACACACATCGAGCGAACGTGACCGAGACAGTACAAGTTCATATTGTAATGCAGAAGTATACCTCCGCGCAGTATTACCGTACAGTCACTTTAGCAAATTTCAAAATACATCTCTTTCTCTTTTTTTTTCTCTTTTTCCCTTTTTCTCTTTCTCTCTTCACCTCCCAAGCATTTTAGCTTAATTGTTCTTCATTTCCGATTACAAAACTTAATTTATTTCATTAATTTCGTCACGAGTTGTTAATTTCGTTAAAATATATTTTAACTAAAGGATGTGTATCATTACGAGCATAATAATTCCTCTCGCTGAATGAGGAGCATCATTTGAATTTTAATAATTATAATATTTATAATCATAATCAAGCGATGAGTATGCGTTGAAAAGAATTCGGAGAAAAAAAATTTATTAATCTTACTTTTGACCTCTTGAAAAGCGTATTTATATATATTTAGTACGTAACTCAAAGCTAAATTTTTAAAAAGTTTTTTAAAGTCAAATTCTTTTTATTTTTTATTATTTCATTCAATGTAAATTTCTTTCGACGAACGTTTTTCCATTTAATGAAATTCAATAAATAAATTTACAAATGATAATCATAAATTCAACTGATTCTTAATTAAAGAAAATTCAATATTATTTCTAAAAGAAATTGTTTGTCATAACGTCATAAGTGTGGAATAATTACATTTAGTAGCTTTTAACAAATTTTTTTTTTTATATGAAACTTTGGTTGTGAAAAAATATTTTTTTTGAGTGTAAATAAGTTTTTACTCAGTGGAAATAAATACTTATTTTATAATTCAATTCAATTCAATTCAATTAATTAAATTCAATTAAAAAAAATAGTGTTAAATTTATTATTTATTAAATTAAATTTATTAATTAAATTTAATATTTAAATGTTAAACGTTTACAAATGACTAGAAAAACTAGTAAATTCATCATTTACAAAAGAAAAAAATGTTGTTATATAATTAAATATAAATTTATTATAACTAAAAATAAGAAAGCAGTAAGTATAGATATTTATTTGCTACATAAGTATTTATTTAATTTTAATTATATTTTTTGCAACATTTTCGTATTTTTTAAGTTTAAAATTTTAAATACACTTATAAGGTTGCAAATAACAATTTATTTACTTTTATTTAACAAATATTTATTCACTGCAATTTAATAGTTCGCTTGTCACAAATAAATATCCTGAGAAAAATTCCAAACATAATTTATTTAAGTTAAATAAACTTATTTTTGTTGAGAGTCTACTAAAATATTTGTTTTACATAAACATTTTATTCGCTGAAAATAAAAATTTTTATTTGCACCGAATAAAATTTATTTGAACAAAATAAAATTTATTTACTGTAAGTAAAATTTATTTAAACTAAATAAAATTTATTTGCAAAAAGTCGAATTTTTTGAACAAAATAAAAATTATTTTCAACAAGTAAAAATTATTTGAATCGAATAAAATTTATTTGTAACAAGTAAAAATTATTAGAACGGAATAAAATTTATTTGCAACAAGTAAAAATTATTAGAACCGAATAAAATTTATTTGAAACTAGTAAAATTTATTTGAACAAAATAAAATTTATTTACTGTAAGTAAAATTTATTTAATCCAAATAAAATTTATTTGCAACAAGTAGAATTTTTTAAACAAAATAAAAATTATTAGAATCGAATAAAATTTATTTGCAACAAGTAAAAATTATTAGAACCGAATAAAATTTATTTGGAACAAGTAAAATTTATTTGAACAAAATAAATTTTATTTGAACCAAATAAAATTTATTTGGACCAAATAAAATTTATTTGAACCAAATAAAATTTATTTGCATCAGTTAAAATATATTTTTTGAACCAAATAAAATTTATTTGCAACAATTAAAATATATTTGAACTAAATAAAATTTATTTGCAAGAAGATTTATTTGAATCGAATAAAATTTATTTGCAAGAAGATTTATTTGAACCGAATAAACTTTATTTGAATGAAATAAAATCTATTCGTAACAAATAAAATTTAGTCGAAAGAAATAAAAAGTAAAAATAAATAAATAAAAACAAAAAATAAAAAAAGACATTAAACACTGACACTCTGTTTTTCAAACCAGAAAAGGTGAAAATTGAGATTGAAAAGAAATCTTGAATATACCGACAATTGTTTGATTTATTGTGTGCATTTCGTGCAATTGCCATTCAACGGTTACTGCTCTGAACTTTATGGCAATTGACTTGAAAATGTCACTACTTCTTCCGCTGTTGCTTCCAGGTTACGGAAATACGCAACGGTAACTACGTAAAGCCACGAGAACGGAAAGTAACGTCGAGTTCCGACGCGATTTACTTGAATGTAATTCTCTTCTGGTTATACGAGGGAAAAGCCGATATACTCAACCGACAATACACCATAAACTGTCCTCCATTCGAAATTGACGTTCTGTTGTTGACTATATTAAAGAAAACTATTTATATTTATTTGCACCGTTCTTTTCTTCCATTCGTTTCAAATCGCAATTATTTATTTTCCATTTAAATTAACTTTCATATGAAAATAAAAAAAGGAAATAAAAATTTGTTAAACAAAATTAAATAAAATATTTTTTAAATATTATTACAAAGTAAATTTAAAAAAAAAATTTATAAACTAAATAAAAATAAACTTCAGTTAATCAAAGTTGAATTAAATATTTTCTTAAAATTGTTATAAATTAGATAAAAATAATTAGAAACGAAATAAAAATAAACATTCGCTAATCAAAATTGAATAAAAGATTTTGTTAATATTATTATAAATTAAAAAATATGTATCAACAAAAAAAAAATTAACGCTATAATTCTTTTAAAAATCAATTATTGAATTTCATTTTTAAATCAATATTTTTATTAGAAAACTCTACGAGAATTCAATTATTTAAATTTCTAAAAATTCACGTTATAATGCTGTTAATTTTCAATATTATTGTCTGAAATTTTAACAAAATAAAATAAATATTTTATTGAATAATCAAAAATTTCACAAAATTCAACTCTCATAAAGAATGTTATTAACAAATTTTCAAATAATTAAATTCTTTCGACAAATTCAATAATTATTGTGTTAAAAATAATTTAAATTCTGTGTCAAGTTATATTATTTATGAAAACAAATTGAATCCTTGTAAAAAAATTTAATTATTTACGAAGACAATTCAATTATTGCGAAGAAATAATTAAATTCATATGAAATTTTAATTAAATTAAACTTTTTTGAAAATTTTATTATAATTACATTGCAAATAATTGAATTTTATTTGGTTACAAAACTGAATTTATTAGGTTAATAAATAAAATTTATTCGATTTAAATAAAATTATTTGATTCAAGTAAATATATATTTGAAATACATATATTTTTTGTCATCACAAGTAATCGTTTATAATAATTTTTCTTCAATTTGCAAATTATTAATTACTAATTAGTAGCGAAAAATTAATATCCATAGATCAGTGAAATTCATTCATTAAAACAGTTATTTAAATAAATTAGTAATTTTCAACGAAAATTATTCAATTTCTCAAAATTATTCATTACTTTTTTTTTAATTAAATTCCTTATTTTCTTTAATTATATTCATTATTTCCCTCTTTTTTTTAATTATAAAATTTTAATAAACTGAAAAAATGTACATTTTTCCAAGAATCAAAACAGTTATTAAATGCAGATAATGACGCACATAGAATTTTATTTTTATTCAAGAAGCAAAAAAAAATTCCCCCATAAAATGGCTTCATTTAATTAATTTAAAAAAATTTCCTCCCAAGATTAAACAGAGTAATAATAATTAGCACGACATGCGCGTATCTTGCACATAATTAAATTTAATTTAATTACCATTGTATGTGATATTTTATCATATATACAAGCGATTCCACACACTTTTCAGCAAAATTCCATCACGTATTTCTACAATGTATATATATAGATACTTATATGGAAATTTCCCATTATAATAAAATTTTAATAAATTATTCAATATTTTAATTTTTAATATATAAATTAATTTTTAAATATAATAAACATAATTTTCAAATATAAATGACTTTTCAATGGAAATGAATTTTAGATGTAAATGACCTTTTAGTAAAAGCAAAATTTGAATATTAATAAATTTTCTAGATGATTTTAAATACAAAATGAAGAATATAAATTTTTTAGTGAATACATTTTTATATAAAATATTAAAACAGTTATTGTAATTATTATATTCTATTTTCTTTATTTTTTATTATACTCTCCAAATTTGAATTAGTAGGAAATATTTGGTACTTTGAATTAGTAACTGACTACTTACTTTTTAATCAGAAAAATTTACTAATAATAATTTATTACGAAATTTTTCTAAATAAATGTTATTTATTACTATTTATTACTATTAATTACTATTTATTACTATTAATTACTATTAATTACTATTAATTACTATTTCATACTATTTAATACTATTTATAGAAATAACTATTTATTAGGAAAATTTATTAATTCAAAAGCAAAAATCAGTCACTAATTCAAATTAGCAAACATTTTTACTAATTCAAACTTAAAGTGTCAAATTGTATATTTTGTTATATTATTGTATTTTATTATACATTTTATTTATTATTATAAATTATAATATTAAAAATAACTACTGATGACTTTTGTAATTATTTTTTTATTTACTTTTCATTTAATATATTTGTTTTTTATATTACTTTATTCTTTATTGTTTGAACGGACCTTGAAAATAATTAACAAGTTTTCAGTTCTGCAAAACAAAAATAATAATTATTAAAATTAAATAATACATAAAAAATTAAAAAAAAAACCCTCGCATGTTATTTTCCGTTTATTAATAAACCTCCATTTGAAATCAATTTTATTCAGGCAAATTGTGATTTAATAATATATAATTAATTTCAATTAATAACTTCCGTTTCACAAAATAAATAAAAATAAAATGAAAATAAATAAAATAAAAATAAATGAAAATAAATAAAAAATAAAATGAAAATAAATTAAAATAAATAAATAAAAATGAACAAAAATAAATAAAAATAAAATGAAAAACAATAAATAAATGAATTCAATTAATTTTATAAAAACAATGGAAATTAATAATTCAAAGATATCAATTCCAAAGAGAAATATTAATTGAATCTCAATGGAAGACTTATAAAATGAAAATAGTAAAAGAAAGAAGGGGAAAAAAAGTTGTTTTCATCTCCTTTTCTTTTAAGATTGAGAATGATAAAGAAATGAAAATAGATTAACTTTGTGTGTGGTCAAGAGAGAAAGAGAAAGAGAGCGAGAGAGAGAGAGAGTATTATAAAGATTACGAGTGCGATGAATTTGAGGGAATGAATCGCAAAGATGACTGTACCAAGAGAAACGAATCACGTATTATTATAATGGCCAGTTGCTAAATGGTTTTTTCAATCTGTCCGTCTCCATCTCCTTCATTGGACGTCGCCCTTTATCCCCCCCTCCCTCCCTCCCCTCTTATACCCATTCGGGGCCCAAGCCCCATCTCACGGGGGACCCCCGTCGCGGTATCTACCTCTCCCGCTAATATTTCATTATAACCGCGTACATGAGAATAATAAGAAATTTATCTGCGACGAACTGCGTGTCCAACTTCATTGCTCGCCTCCTCTTATAAAACACGAATAATTTTCGTTATTACTAAAACATGCGAGTAACCGCTTATTTATTCAATTCGATTTCGTTTCAAAAGAGGTTCGACCCTTTTCAATTGCAAAGTCACTTTTCATTTTAAATACAAAAGAGTATAGCAAAAAAAAAAAAAAAAAAAGTCTATAATTTACTCTCTAATTATGAATTAGATGAAAATAAAAAATTGTTGTATACCAGTTCAGTTCTGACTGGATTCTTAATTTAGCAATTGTAGTTTTAACAAATTCCTCATTATTAGAAGAAAATAATTAATAATTTAAATTAATTATTAGTAGAAAATAACTAATTAGTAGAAACCAATTAATTCTTAGTACAAAATAACTAATTAGTAGAAATTAATTATTACCAGAAAATAACTAATTAGTAGAAACGAATTAATTATTAGTATAAAATAACCAATCAGTAGAAACCAATTAGAATTAAAAACGATTAGTAGAAAATGATTATTTAGTAGAATATTACTAATTAGTAGAAACCAATTAATTATAAGTAGAAAATAACTAATTAGTAGAAATTAATTACTAGTAGAAAATTTCTAATTAGTAGAAACCAATTAATTATTAGTAGAAAATAACTAATTAGTAGAAACCAATTAATTATTAGTACAAAATTACTAATTAGTATAAACCAATTAATTATTAGTAAAAAAGACTATTTAATAGATAATTATAAGAATTATTAATAGAGAAAAACTAAATAATAGTAGAAAATAACTAAAAATATTAGTAAGAAAATAATTAACAGTAGAAAGTAACTAATTAGTAGAATATAATTAATTATTAGTAGAGAAAAATTAATTAATATAAGAAAATAAATAAATACTAGGGAGTTACTAAAAAGTTAGTTATTTTCAACTAATAATTTGTTATTCTCCATACAATAATATTTAATTATTATTTCTTTTTTTTACAAATAATTAATTACTTTCTGCGGATAATTACATATGTTTTTAATAAAAAAATTAGTTATTCTCGACTACTCATTAATTATTATAGTCTACTAATAATAATTATTATTATTAAGTAAAGAATTAACTAATTAGTTTTTTTATATTTCTATTAAATTTCTATTCATTAGTAAAATTTACTTTTTCAAAAGTAAAACGTAAATTTTTCTTGTAAATACTAAGTTCTACTAATTAATTACTAAAATTTACTTATACAAAAGCAAGAAGTCAGTCACTAATTCAAAATATTATACATTTATTCTAATTAAATTTTAGAGAGAGAAATGTAATAATTTATTAGTAAAGAATAACAAATTATTAGTAAAAAAAAATTAATTCTTTGTAAAGAGTAATAAATTACTAGTCATTGTAGAGAATGAGTATTTATTAGTAAATAATTAATTATTGGCAGAAAATAACTATACTTATTAGTATTCTCTAAATCTAAATTACCAAAAATATTTGCTTTTCAATTATAGTGAAGTTTACTAATGTAATAAGTTAGTAAAAATTATTGTTTATTATAAAAAATTACCATTTATTAGTAAAAATTACTATTTATTAGTAAAATCTACTTCTTCAAAAGCAAAAGTTTAAATTTTACTAATTAGTAATTTTTACTAATTTGTTAGTAAAATTTACTCCTACAAAAGCAAGAAGTCATTCACTAATTGAAAATAATAAACATTTTTTCTACTTTAAAACAGAGTAGATAATTAATTATTAATAGAGAATAACAAATTATTAGTAAACAAAATAATTCTTTATAGATAGTGACTAATTATTAGAAGAAAATAATTTATCCGTTTAGAAAAAGTAATTAAATATATCAGTGTTGACAATAAAAAATTATCAGTTATAAAAATAACTACTTATTAGTACTCTCTAAATTTTAATTAGTAAAAATATTTACTAGTTTGAATTAGTTACTTAATTTTTGCTTTTCAATTAGTAAAATTTGCTAACAGATTAACAAAAATTACTATTTATTAGAAAAATTTACTAATTTCTACTAATTTATTAGTAAAATTTACTAATTCCTACTAATTTATTAGTAAAAAATTTACTCATTTAAAAGCAAAAAGTCAGTCACTAATTCAAATTAATAAACATTTTTTCTAATTCAAAAAACAGCATAATATAATTAATTATTAACAACAATTGTAGAAAATAATTAATTATTAGTAACAAAAATAACTAAGAAGGTAATTAAATTTTTCTAATTAAAGGGAGTAGAAGTTTCTAATTTTTAAATTTGTCTAAGTTAATTATAGTTCCAAAGTTTTTAGTTCTTTTGACATAACCTATAAGCGACATTAACTGAATGGCTGAATCCAAATCCGTTGTCGAAAATTCAAAATTCAAAATGGCGGCTTCAAAATGGCGATAAAATTTTTTTTTTTTAATTTTGAAGTTTTGACAATGAATTTCGAAAGGATTAAACCTACATTCATTATTTCTGTATTAAATATAAAAAATACTTTTGATTAATAATTTTATTTTATGAAAAAATTGTTATGGAAAATAATAACTAAATATTTTACTGGACAAAATTGATATTATGTGTCATTAATTGCGCGATAATCATCAGAGCAGTAAATAAAAAATGCAATTAGGTCCAAATTAGAATTACAAAGTGTTTCTACATGAGGCATACATATAAATATAAAATGTATTACATATATATTGATACATATATTATATATATATATATATATATATATATATATAAATTGAAAAAAATTATTCTCAACTTCTATTTCATAACAGAGAGATTTTATTTGCTCCACGTTGTATTAAAAAATTAAATATTCAATGAGGCAATATTTGAATATCGTCAGCGTCTGAAATTACTGAGAGTTATGATTTATTATCATATTTCAGATAATTTAGTTCTAATCTTTTACGTTTTTATTTGTGTTGTTAAATTAAACTTCATAACGTTGCAATGCACAATGTAATTCATGTGTTTACGTAATTATTCATGCGCGCCCATTTGCATTTATACATTGGTGAAATCTATTTCATATTCGTAAGACGAAAAAAAAAACAATGTCACACGACATTTCAATCATTTTTTATTATTTTTCTTTTTTTTCTTATGAAAATAGGAGACCGTTTCACTATGGGGCGAATACATAAAATATTTTACTTAAAAATGCTAATAAAAAATGATGTATTTATTAATTATTTGGGCTCATTTTTTTTATTTATTCACTTAGGTAAATATTTGGAAAAAAAAGCTTATCGCAAATGCTGGCATAACGTAGAAAGTAATTAAAGTTAGCAAAAATTCAATTATTTAAAAAATATTCAATAAAATTCTACGCAAACATTTAAGTGTATTTATAAATAAACTAAACAAAACTAAACGAAAATCAAAATCCTTCAGGTCACTCAAAACTTTACTTTTAACTTTAAATATTTTATATGCGTAATGTTTTTTCCTTTAAGGATATGCATTCAAAATATTTAAACTAAAAAGTTGAATTTTGAGTGTCTAGGAGGGCTTTGGATTTCGGTCGAAAAAAATTTACGTGCCCTTCTACGATCCAGCGACACAATTTTTAAAAATTAATTTTTGAAGAATTTTAATTGCAAATTTTGAAAATAATTGAAATATCAAAAATTTTAATGAAAAATCTTTAAAGGTAAATTGAAAAATAAAAATTAAAGAAAATTAGCTTCTAATTTTTTATAATTCAATGTTTTCCGTATTTTCAATTACATAATTCAAAAAATTCAAATACATACATACAAAAATAATAACATTTTGGAATTCTTTTTTAACATTTTGGAGAATATAATCAAGTTCAAAATTTTTAATTAAAATTAAAAACAAATTAATTAGTTTTTTAAATTATACAAAATTTTTTTAAGGAATTCAATTATTTTCGAAAAATTACATTAAAATATGTTTAAAAACTAATTATTAGAATTGTTTTTAAAATCTTTTTTTAAGATTCATTTATCCTCGAACAATGTAAATAAAATTTACTTTTTGGAGTTATTAAAATTTTTGAGAAATCATGGTCCTGTTTATAATTAAAAATTCTTCAAAAATTTGATAATTTTTATTTATATTTTTCAAAAATTCAATTATTTTAAAAAGATTTAACCAAATTTTAATTGCTTAGAATTTATTTAAAATTGAAAAACTATTATATTTAATTATTTATATAATTACAATTATTATAAAAAATTTAATTTTTGTATTTAAATAATTGAATTCTAGAAGAAATTTTGGGAAATTATTTAAATTAATTGATTCAGAGATGAAGTTTAGTTAAAAAATGGAAAAAAATAATTTTCGAAATTAAAATTATAACCGATAATCCTGTAATTGGTCTGTGTGACTGTTGGATTTAATTCAATAAAGTTAAATTAAAATTAAATTATTCAAATTCATAAATTTTACACATTTTCCGTAAATATTCATATTTTCCTTTAAGGGCATTTGAACCTTTATGACGTCACAGCATTAAAATATATGCTTTGCATCAATTGTGACGTCATAATCGTTCAAATGCCCTTAAAAAGAATTTTGTCAGGGAAAGTAATTTTAATGTCAGTAAATTGTCAGGGAAATTGATAAACTGAAACTTGTGGCCACCCTGATAAACAGTCAGTCGTGTGGAAAATGTCTTCATTAAAATGAGGAAGAGGTACAGTTTATATAAATGGAGAAAATTAAAAAAAAAAAGGAAAAGGAAGGAAAAAGAAAAATAACTCAGAATAAAAAAAATGATGAAATTAATGGTAAATTACATAGCTGCTTTATACTCGATTTGAGTTCCAATTATTCGGTCATTAAACGTCTGATTATCCCTCGCAATGTTTTCCAACTGATGGGTATATATCTTTTGTCATTAGGATTTTTCTATTATCATTAAATCCGAGTAGGTGGTCGGCCAATGGACGCACATTTATCGTCCTACAAAGCTTGACCGGATGATGATGATATTTCCGAGTTTGAGCCACGTTGGGAAACCATTATTGAATTCGACGTTTGCGATTGGTCGGCGTTCATGCACGGAGAGAGGTTCGCATGATTAAGATCATCCAATGATTCCTTCTCTATAATGATAGGCTCGAGTTCTGCCTGCTACTCCTTTGCAAAACTTGTGTGTAGTGCAGTAGGAAAGAGAGAAAGAAAAAGTTATCCTCGGGAGGGGGGGGGGGTGGGTTATATGGGTGGCGACGAAAACAAGGGAAGGGGGGAGGGAGAAAGGTTGAATGTTTGTGTGGAGGGAACATTATGCGCCGCGCGGGATTTTTCTTTCTTAATAAAAAAAAAAAAAAAAAAAATTCTTTATGCTAATGAAAATATGTTTCGTGCTCTTTTTTTTTTGGCTCATCGTCTCTCTTTTGCCCTGATGGTGGACGACGCGATTCCCGAGGCCGTGGCGCGCCGTCGATCGCCAATCGTTCGTCTGACTTTTGATTCCCCCCCCTTCACCCTGTGACTATACTTGCGATTGTCCCTCCAGACTTACAAGTAGTCACGTTATGAAAATAAGAAGAAACCTTAAATACTCGCTGTCTCACTCTAAAAATATACGTTACTCGAATCACTAATGTGGGAATCATTTCTTTTCGTGAAATTACATTATCCTCGAGTTCAATTTGCATTATATTTTTCAAAAGAGATATTATAAATTCATCATTTTTTATTTTTTTGCCTTGTTATGTTTTTGTAGCGGTGGGAGAAAAAAAAATAGTTTTATGGCGAAGAGAAATTTATTTGAGAGAATTTAAACAATTGAGGAAAGCATACAGTTTTCTTGATTGAAATATATTTCTTGGTTGGCGTTTAGAAACGCTGAAATTAGCGCCGATCATAAAAAAGGCGATAAACATCTTTTTCCTAGCGAATTTAAAAAATTTTTCAATCATTTGTGCAAAAATTCCAATTTGCAGTGGAAACTAAAAATTAATGTAAATTTTGCTAATAAAGCTGAATTTCATGAAAAGTAGTCAAATTCAAACCTTAATGAAATTCAACTACTTTTAATATTTAATTATTATTTAGAATTTTTTAAACTTCACACAACAAAACAAACTATTCGAAACTCAATTATTTTCATTATCCATTGTAATTTCATGAAATTTCCCAAAAGAATTCCATTATTAAAAAAATATTGATAAAATTAGTCGAAATTTTCAATTATTTTCATAAATATTAAAATCCATCACATGAATTCGATTAACATAGTATAAATTAATAATAAATTAAAAGAAAATTGCGAAAAAATCAATTATTATGTTTGACTAAATTTCAATTCAATTCTTCACAATATAATTCAAATAGTTTCACTAATAAAAACATTTAATTTAAAAAAAAAAAATTGATAATCTAAGTATGAATTTAATTATTTTCACAAATAATAAAACACGTCGAAGAATTTCAATTATTTTTAATACTATTTTAAAGTAATTTATTCGAAAATTCAATTTTTTTGACAAATAAAGTTTAAATAAAATTCTTCTCAGAAATTCAATTATTTACATAAATCAATTCTTCCAAAGAATTCCATTTTTGTCGATAAATAACAATAATATTCCCAAAAATTTTAATTATTTAGAGAAATTTTAATAAAATTCTTATGGCAAAATTCAATTATTTTCATAAATAACAATATTTACGACAAGAATTCAATTATTTTTCAAAGTGACAAATTTCTTTATAGAAAAGGCAATTATTTTAAAATATTGTAATAAAATCGTTCTCAAGAATTTAGATATTTTCAAAAATAACCAAATTTTTCTCAAGAATTCAATTATTTTTGAAAACTTTAATAAAATTCTTAGCAACAATTAATTTATTTTCATTTATAATAAAAATCATCGAAGAATTTCACTTATTTTTAATACTATTTTACATTACTCATTTGTACACTTCAATTATTTTAACGAATAAAGTTTTCAATAAGAATTCATAATGATTGCAGAAATTAAATTATTTTGAATATTAATTAAATTCGTCAAAAATATTAATTATGTTAAAAAAAATTTTTTAATTTCGTCACAATTGTAAATATTAATAAGAATACTAAAATAATTCTTTAAAGAAATGCAATTATTTCAAAAAATTTTAATAAAATTCTTGTCAAAATTTCAATTATTTTCCTTATTTCAAAAATTTTCAATCTGTACAATATGTTAATAAAATTTTCCGAATAAATTCAATTATTTAATAAAACTTTACGCAAACATTTATAATTACCTTTGTAAATAATAAAAATTTAACAGGAATTTAATTTTTTTTACCAATTTTTAAAATAAATTATTCGCAATAATTGATTATTTTCGTATATAGTAAAATTTTTAACAGAGATTCAATTTCTTTCTGAAAATTAAATTTTCAGAATCATTACATTCTTCAATAAAATATTTATTTTATTATGTAATAAAATTTGAATTTTTATAATTAATTAAAGAAATTTTGATGATCAATTCGTTAAATAATTGGAAAGTAATTTTTAAAACACTTATATGATTTATATTTTTATTAATAATTATTTTTATGATTAATAATTATTTCAGAAAATTCTAATAAAATTTTTGTACAAATTTTAATAATTTTCAAAAAATTTAATCATTTTAACAAATTTCAATATCTACTAATTTAGCAAAACTTTCCGAATAAATTAAATTATTTAATAAAAAAAATTCGATAAAACTCTAGGTAAACATTTTATTATTTTTGTAAATAATTGTTAAATTGAACGAACATACCTTGTGAAGTTCGATTTAAATTGTATGTGCGCCTCCTCCGAAAAGATCAACTCGTAGTCCCCGGATCTCGTGCCAAAATTATCACATTTTTAAAGCAAAAAAATTTGCAATTTCGCGCTTATTTAGCTCTTCACTTATTTTTAGGTCTTCATTTGTTGTTTTATTTTCATTTATTTCATTTATTTTAAAGTGATGCCGTAATTGTTAAGTAGGGAAGATAACTAATGTAATTGGTTTTAAATAATTGGGCTTTGGGTGGGTTTGATCTTTTCGGAGGAGGCGCACATACAATTTAAATCGAACTTCACAAGGTATGTTCGTTCAATTTAACAATTGTATTTAGCGCCTCCTCCTCAAGATCAACTCGTAGATGTTGAAAGTTAATTACGGCATGGTAAATAACAGATAAATTATTATTTGATGTTATAAGTTCTTTATTTCGGTTAATTTGTAATATAACGTTATTCGATATAATTAATCTCGTGAAAATTAAACATCAATTGGAAAAATAAAATAATAATAATTAATTTAATTAGAACAATTTTTTGTATTATAGTTAAACAAAACAATTATCCTTGAAGGATACTTAATGCGAATTGGTTAGCGTCGGTAACAATTTGCTTGTCATAAAATTTCGCAAATGATTCAGAGTCTTTAGTCCAACCAGCCGTTTTACGTATTAATGCTATATCGATTCCAGATCTTTTAGCGGCAGAAGTAGACGCGTGACGTGTACTATGTGACGTGAACACTTCTGTATCGATTCCGCTATCATTTAGGGTGTCTTTAACCCAATGACTTAATGTCTGGCAGGTAACAGGTTTAAACGGGTTACGAAATGACAAAAACAATTCTTGATTTGAATTTCTAATTTGTTCTGTTTTTTGTAGGTAAAATATTAAGGCTGATGCTGCACAAACTTTTGTTTCTTGGTAAATTGGAAGGATTAACAAGGGTTGTGATCTATTTCTACTAGACGTTTTTATACGGTTCGGGATCTTGATTACAATAGACTTATCCTTTATTATAATATTTTCGAGTTTAATTAGAGAAAAGGTTTGCATTCGGTGTCCGGTTACGAGGGCCAAAAGGGTTATTAGTTTTTTCGATATTTGCTCTAAAGTTAGTTCTTCGTTAGGTGGTTTTGATCTGAAATAGTCAAGGACCGATTTTGGATCCCAGGTGTGATCATATTTCGGTCTCGAAGGTCTTAAACCATAAACGCCTTTAAAAAATCGTTTTAGCCTTGATTCTTGGGAAATATTTGATTTCATAATTAGAGATATAGCCGACCTAGTTGCATTAATTGAACTATGAGACAATCCATTGTTAAACTCGTTCGTAAGGAAAGATAAAATTTGAGTGACTGTGGGTTCATATTGATCAATTGAATTTTTATCACAGAACTTCCACCATTTTTTCAAGGAGCATTCGTAACTTTTAAGTGAAGACTCACTAAGAGAGCCAATAACGATATCTATCGATTCTTCAGGTGTTTCTTGTCTTGTGAAGGCTTCCCTGATAACTGTCCGGATACCAGGGAAAGATTTTTCCATAGAGGATGATGGCTCCTATCACAAGAAATCAAAAGATTTATATCTGGTTTAAAATAGATAGGTTTTTTAATTAACATTGAATGGAATAATGGGTACCATGGTTGTCCTGGCCAATCAGGTACAACCATGATACCTTCTGCTTGATCTCTTTTAATTTTTCGGAGAGTTTTCAGAATAATGCTGAATGGCGGAAAAGCGTAAAATAGGAATTTGCTCCAATCTAATGTGAAGGCATCGATCGCCTCAGATCCAGGATCTTTACACCAGGAAACGTATCGAGCACATTTTTTATTCGTTCGACTAGCAAATATATCAATATCGGGTTCACAAAAAGTTTGAATGATTTTAGAAAAGGCGGAATCACATATTTCAAACTCCGTTTCGGGCTCCAATTTTCGTGATTCTTTATCAGCTAAAAAATTTTCTTTCGAGCTGATGTATGAAGCGAAGATCCAAATTTTGCGCTTTTCGCACCATTGCCAAATTTCTTTTGAAATTTTGTTTAACTCTTTAAATTTGATGCCACCCATTCTATTAATATAGGAGATAGCCGTTGTATTATCGATTCTTAAGAGAATTTCACAATCATGGTAATCACTTGCAAAACATTTTAGTCCAAAAAAAGCTGCCTGCAATTCTAAGACGTTTATTGCTTTTTCTCTTTCATTTTTTAACCAAAAACCGTTAGCCTTTTTATTGTTACATACAGCTCCCCATCCAGATAATGATGCATCTGAGAAAATTTCCAAAGAAAAATTGAACCCTCTTATAGAATTAACCCCAAATTTAATATGAGACTGCCACCATTGAATGTCTGATGTATTTGGATAAAATGTAATAATTGCATCGTAATTCCCGGCATTAGCCTTTAAAGCAATAAATTTTTGTCTTTCGAAATTTTTTGTATATAGCCAGCTATATTTAATAGCAGGGCAGCAAGCTACAATGGACCCAATAAATTTAGCAATATCTCGAATTTTACATTTCTTAGCTTTGTTAAAAGATTTTAATTGTTTATCGATGTTTAATCGCTTTTTCTTAGGTAGTTCTATAGTCATTAAATTTGAATTAAATATGTATCCTAAGTAGGTACATTTATTATCAGGGATAGTTTGACTTTTTTCTAAATTTAACAAAAAACCTAATTGTTTTAAACTAATTTTAGTAGTTTCCAAATTTCGAATGCAGTTTTCATAGGTATCTCCGAATAACAGAAAGTCATCCAAGTAGATAACTGAGCGAAAACCTTGTTTTCTTAAATTGGAGATAACAGGTTTCATAATTTTTGTAAAGACATGAGGAGCTGTACATAAACCAAAAGGCAAACATGTAAATTCGTACAACTGATTGTGAAATTCAAATCTTAAGTATTTCCTATGAGACTTATGTACCGAAACTAGATTAAAGGCGTCCTGTAAATCTAAAGTTGCCATAAAACAGTCAGGATCTATTAGGCCAATGGCCGTTCTATAGTCCTCAAGTTTAAAGTGGGTTGTCTGGATGAATTTATTTAACTTTTTTAGATTGAGAATGAATCTATAAGTTCCGTCTGATTTTAAATTCAAAAAATATCTTGATATAAATTGATCTTTGGTAGGTGTGCATTTTTCTATTATTCCTTTATGTAAAAGTTTAGAAATCGACTCAATTAGGTTTTTGTCATCAATTTCAGAAAATTGGTAATTTATATTAATATTTGATTGTTGTGGAGTTGTTGAAAAAGGAATTTTATAGCCTTTGATCCAGGAAATAATGACGGAGTCGGAGGTTAGAGCCTCCCATTGTTTAGAAAAGAATCTTAATCTACCAGCAACTTTACTTACAGGTACATCTTCTATTTCCTCTGATGGTCCTTCTTGTAAGAAGTCTTGTTCTGCGGATATCGAGTTTTGTACGATCTTGGGGGAGCTGCAGACGTTCGTCTCGGCCCGTTCTGCACTGCAGGATAAGTTTTCTGCTGAGCTCGTTGTGGATACGGGCCTTTCGAGTTTTTTGGAGCTGTATATTTAGTCTTTGGCTTAAGGATTTTTGAAGATGACTCCATCACTTTGGCTGACTTTAAACATTCTACTATGTTTTTTCCAAATAGGAACTCGTCGACAGTTGTGGATTTCAATGCTTCTTTTAAGCCATCATCAATGTTGGATAATATCAGATTTTTTCTAATCTGCGTTTCATTGTATTGTAGGTCCAGAAGTAAACGAGTTGCATCACTTAATATTTCGATTAAGGGGATGACATCAGCATTCGATAAGGAATCTTTATCGATAAGGAATAAAATAGCTTTTGACAAAGCCGAAATGCAGGTTGTAATTTTCTGCTGTTTTTCAATAATTCGGCCATCTCGTAGTAGAGGTGCTTGTTTGTCCTTGAAGCTTATTTTGACTTCCTCGTTTAATTTGGGTGGATCAATTTCGACGCAATTGATTGGAAGTGAGTACTTCGAGTTGACCGTTTCAACGTCCTCTTTGGGTAATCCAAATTTCACGATATCATACCAGCGATCGACGAAGTCTTGGTGGATAGCTGGTGCAAAGGTTCTGGTCGCTCTACGATTGCCTATGACTTTAACAACATTCTCCTGTAGCGTACTTAATGGAGATTCCTTATTTTCCACTTTTTTATTAGAGCTTCCGGGTTCAGGCGATTTTTCGACACGAGAACGTTCGAGGTCAGAATTTCTCTGGGAATCGGAATCATTCTTGATTGAAGGCGATGAATCATACCGTTTTTGGTTAGCTGTCAAAAAATATAAAATAGTCAATATTTTCATTTATGATAAAACGTAAATAGGATTATTCACAACTTTGAATATTGTTTAATCTTTTATAAAAAGAAGTCTTAAATGGGTTAGAGCCCAGAAAAAAGACCAATATTCATTACTCTTATAAGAGTAAAATTCATGGGTTAGAGCCCTAGAATTATTAACAGCAATAGCTGTTCTTCACATATGTAGGTTAGAGCCTTATGTGGTATATAAGATTATTAAAAATAATCATAACAGATTAGGGTCTGTCAGATTTTTTATATCAAAGATGTCGGAAAATGTACCTCGACTTTGGCTCCGCGATGGATTTGGTGAAGATGATGATGAATCCGTTGAATCAGTTGAATATCTTCTTTTTCTGTACTCATTGCGACGCACTTTTTTCTTTAATTTTTTATACTTCTTCAGAAGTTTCTTCGAATATTCGTCATCACTAGAAAAATACTTTCTTTTTCCCATGATTAATTTTCGATGTGATTAGTTTGACACAAAGAGAAGGAATGAAATAAATGAAAATAAAACAACAAATGAAGACCTAAAAATAAGTGAAGAGCTAAATAAGCGCGAAATTGCAAATTTTTTTGCTTTAAAAATGTGATAATTTTGGCACGAGATCCGGGGACTACGAGTTGATCTTGAGGAGGAGGCGCTAAATACAATAAAAATTTAACAGGAATTTAATTTTTTTTACCAATTTTTAAAATAAATATTTGACAATAATTGACAGGGATTTTATTATTTTTATAAATAATGTAACTCGTCTCGAAATTTTAATTATTTTTTTATACAATATTCATCGAATTCCTTGAAAGAATTTAATTATTCAAAAATTTTTTAATAAAATTCTCTATGAGAATTGAATTTTGAGAAACTTTCAATTATTCAGTAAAACATTTATTTTTGTATTACAATAATTAAAGTAAAAAATAAATTTCTAATAAAAATGTACAAAAAAAATTATTTTAGTTGAAAATTTAAACAGTAATTGAATATTAATAGAATTATAAAGTTAATTTTAATTAAAATGATATTTTAAAAAAGGTTTTAAATTGAAATCTTTGAAAATCTGAATTCTTTCTATTTTTGACTGAAAATTTTGTTAAATTAATTTGTTTCAAATTTTTATATAATTTTAACAACTGATTTTTGCAAAAATTTGCTCAGATCGTATCAACTATTTACTCGAAAAATAAGAAAATTTGACAGAAATAGTCAAAAGTTTCTATAACAGTTAATTCAACTTTATTATTATTTTTATTAATAACATTAAATGAATAAATTAATTATTTTAAATGAAAATAAAATTAAATACAATAATAAATAATGAAAGAATTAAAATAAACGAAAAAAAAATGTTAAAGAACAAATTAAATTTTAAATTGTTTTGGCAGAAGGGTTATACTATAAAAACCAGACATTTATAAATTGCAAATTTTAATTAAAATTAAATCTAATTATCATTAGAACATAATAAGCATATGAAAATATATATGTATATATATATATAGAAAATGTGAAGTAGAGAACATTAACTAATTTGATTGCTATTGAATATATAACACTTAGATAATACTGAATATAATTTAGATTATGAGATCCGTAATCCAAAATTAAATTCAACGTTATTTAGGTATTAAAATCTCTAGTCAATTAATAATATTTCTAGATATATTGTATGTCGAAAGCAAATGTTTAATTTAAGAATAAAACCTATAAAAGCGATAAATCCATATAAGTGAGACATATCACAAATCATATCAAGATTGAATATAATTATTCCGATATATTAATTGAACTTAAAATTGGAATTTATAGAAATTTCATTTCTTTATTCCAATTATTCTTTTCAAATAATACTGATAATAATATGGGAAAATTAACAAAATTAACTAACTTTAAGAAAGTGGAATTATTATTTAAGTGATAAAGTGGCATTCAATTAGAGACAAATTTTGTTATATAGGAGATTATACATAATTTTTTATTAAAATAAATGGTATTCTAAAACTGTTTTGGCACATATTAGTACCTTATTTGAGACAAATTGAGCTCAATTGCTTTCTTTTCTCAGCCAAAACTGTAGCTGATGGTATAAAAAAAAAATTTTAACTGAGAAAGATTTTTGAAAATTGTTAGTAGTTAATTCTCCTAAAATTAGTTAAACTTTTTAATTGTCATTTTATTAATTACTAAGAATAATGGTTTATAGAAGAATTTTAGTTAAAAACACGAAAAAAATTGAATTTTGGAAAAGTAACAAATAATTTCAGAAATTTAATTATTTTCAAAAGTAATAAAATTCTTCACAAAAATCAAAATGTTCAAAAATTTAAATAAATTCTCGACAGAGTTTTTAATTATTTTTGTAAATAATAAAACTTTTCTCTAAAATTCAATTGTTTTCAATTTTTCAAAATTTTTAATAAAACTCTTAGCAAAGTTTCAATTAATTTCATAAAATTTCCTGAATTCAATGATTTAAAATATATCTACTATTATAATAAAACTTTCAAAACAAATTTAATTATTTTAAAAAAATATAATAAAATTGTAAACAAACATTTAATTATTTTCAGAAATATTTAAATTTTCACAGAAATTAAACTATTTTTTCGCAATAATTGAATTATTTTCATAAACAATCGAATTTTTACAGGGATTCAATAATTATTTTCATAAATAATAATATTATTTTTAGGAATTTCATTATTTTCATGAATAATCAAACTCATCACAGAATTTCGGTTTTTAAAAAGACTAAAAAAATTGAATTTTTAAGAAGTTGCGAATGATTGCAGGAATTCAATTATTTTGAAAATTAATTAAATTCAACGCAAATATTAATTATGTTCAAAATTTTTTTAAATTCTTGTTAGAATTGAGAATTTTGTTAAGAATAATAAGATAATTCTTTTGAAAAATGCAATTATTTCAAAAAAATTTAATAAAACTATTGTCCAAATTTTCAATTTTTTCCCTCATTTAAAAAATTAAATTCATTTTGTATTAAAATAATTGACTTTAAGTAGAATTTAAAACAAACAAACAAAAATTGATATAAAAATCAATTTTTTGTTAAAATTCTAGACAATAATTAAATATTAACTGCATTATTAGGTGAATTTTTAGAAAAAATTAAATTTTGAAAATGTTTCAAATTATAATCTTCGAAAATCTGAATTTTTCATAATAAATTAATGAAATTTTGACGATCACTTAGTTAAATAATTAAAAAGTCATTTTTAAAATACTTATAAGATTTATTTTTGAAAAATTGATGATTAAATTTATAAAAAAAAACTTTGCAATTATCGTTAAGAATAATAAAATAATTCTTCCCAGAAATGCAATTATTTCCAAAAATTCTAATAAAATTCTTGTCCAAATTTTAATTATTTTCAAAAGATTTTCTTATTTTAATAATTTCCCATATCTACTAATTAAGCAAAATTTTCTCAATAAATTGAATTATTTAATAAAAAATTTGATAAAACTACGTTAACTTTTTATTATTTCTGTAAATAATAAAAATTTAACAGAAAATTTCAATTACCATTTTTTTTTTATAAATTTTTGGTAATAATTGAATTGTTTTCGTAAATAATAAAATGTTTTACAGTGATTCAATTACTTTTACAAAAAACAATAATAATAATAACAATAATAATTTTGCTCGTCGCAGTATTTAAATTGATTTTAATTTTAACTACAATATTTATCGAATTTCTCGAAAGAATTTAATTATTTATTATAAATTTGTTGATAAAATTCTTTATGACAAAATTTTTAAAAAGTTTCAAATTAAAATCTTTGAAAATCTGAGTTTTTGATTATTTTAACCAAAAATTCTGTTCAATTATTTTTTTTTTAAATGTTTAATTAAATTTAAATAATTTTTTTTTTAAATTCATTTATTGAAGTTATTATTTTTTAATATATTTTAAGTTAAGAAAGTTCCGAACAATCAAAAGTTTATAAAATTGAATTATAGACAAAGGAATTTGAAAATTGTCAAAGATCTTTTTGAAAAATTATTAAAAATTGTAGTTTTTGTTAAATATTATTTTTGAATTTTAGTTTTATTATTTAGTTAAAATGCTTAGAAAATAATCATTGAATTGGAATGATGAAAACATTTTCAAAGAAATAAAAATATTCTTTTTAATGTAAAATAATGATTTTGTCACTTGGTAATTTTTAATTAATCGTAAAACATGAAGATATATTAATAGCTTCGAATCGATGACTCGAAGTGATCGATATTTTCATATTCTTTTAAAATAAAATTCTTCTAAGTTGCTGAATTACAAAAAAGTATGAATTTCAAATTTTTCGTAAATTTCAGATCGTATAAATAAATAATGATTAAATATTTATTTTCAATTAAATTATTGATGATGTTTTTGAATAATTTGACGATTATAAAGAAATTCGTCAATAAATGCAATATAGAATTTTTTTTTTGAATATCTAGTAATTTTTTCGAGATAATCAGAATATTCTTTAGGTTCTGGAAAATAATTCTTCTCAGAAATGCAATTATTTCCAAAAATTCTAATAAAATTCTTGTCAAAATTTTAATTATTTTCAAAAGATTTCCTTATATTTTAATAATTTTCAATATCTACTAATTTCACAAAATTTTCCGAATAAAATAAATATTATTTATTAAAAAATGTTGATAAAACCCTACTGTAAAAAATTCTATAATAAAATTCTTGTCCAAATTTTATTTATTTTCAAAATATTTTCTTATTTCATTTCCAATATCTATACTAATTTAGCAAAACAACAAAAAGCATTTTATTATTTTTGTAAATACTAAAAAAATTTTACAGGAATTGAAAATTTTTTTTTTTTATAAACGTCCTATTACAATAACAAAAAAAAACTGAAATTCCTGTCTGAAATGAATAAATAATATCAAAATAACTCTCTCTCAACTATCAACCACAAATTTTATTTTTCCTTCCCCATTCAAACTCTGCAATCACGATTCTTTCCACCTAAAATTTAAATATTCCCTCCAAAACACTTCATAATTTCGAAACAACGAAATACAGCCAATTTTCGAAAGCTAGCCACCGAAAAAAGAAGAAGCTAAATACCACTCTTTTTTTCTCTCTCACAGCAAAAAACTCTATCAAAAAAAAAAAAAAAAATGTAAAAATCCCCTCAACAATAAAATAAAGACAGTCTTTAAATATTCCCGCGGAGTTGGAAATTTTTCACAAGAGAATAACCCCGGTCGAATAGATGTTATTGGCCGCAGGTGAGACACCGATGATTATATCGATCGAATCTTATATGGCTGAAAAAAAGGGGGTAATTTCGATATTGAAGAGAGAGTGGATCCGGTGTACACGGTAGCATGATCGCATACGTTTTACCCGGTGTCTGTGATGCTTGCCTTCGGGGCACTAACATTACCCACCATCCCCTCTCCACCCTCGTCCCTTGATCACTGCCATCAAAAAAATCGCAAGTGGTTTTCATTTGGAAATAAAAAAAAAATATTCAAACCAGAAAAAACTTTTATATTCCAACAATTTTTTGCGTCTAGCTTGGTTAGAAAGAAGAGAGAATATAAATACCGGGTGTGTCCCTAAAAACTGAAGAAATCGTGTGGGAGTGGGACAAGAAAAAAAAAGAGAGAAAGAAAAGAAACATTAGGGTGAAAGGAGTAAAATAAAAAATATTTTAAACACGAAAATATAATCCCCGCACCTGTGTGAGAAGTTTTGAAATTCAGTAGTTAGGAATCATATGTGTAGGATAAAAAGGGCCGAAAACTGTTTGAAAATTGCACCCTTCTTATGCAAATGATTCTTCTTGGTTTTTTGAATTCTCGCATTATAATTCGATTCGAGAGAGTAAGAGCGAAATAGGACCTATTTTCTTTCACAATTCTTTTTATTAATTTCGCGAAAACTATGGATCTTGGATAATAATCACAGTGGGAACTGGGAAGTCTATACTATTTCCAGTGGTTTGCCAAATTCACGGTTATTTATTCGCTTCTTACTTTAATAAAGTTCCCTTCAAAAAAAAAAAAATTAAATTTCTACTTTTCATGCATTTATTCGAAAAAAAATTACCAAGCACCAATCAATGAATAATATTTTTCTCAAAATTGAGTAATATTGACCAAAATATATTCAAATTAATGACAAAAATTATCATCAATTAATAAAATAAAAATTAAATAAGGTATAAATTAATGAAAATTAAAATCAAAATAAAACTAAAATAATGAAAATTTATTAAAATTGATGAAAACAAAATAAGTTGATGTTATAATCATTAAATAAATTCTAACTACACTGACAAGAAGTAAATGGCAAATATAATAATTTATAGGCAATATTATTTTGAATTTACGGAAATTTATTTTAAATTAGTGACAAAGAATAAAAACTGTTAAAAGTTCATTAAAGTTAAAGTAATCAAATTGAATTTAATGAAATAAATAATTTTAAGTAATAAAAATAATATAAATAATGAATAAATAAAATTAATAAATGAATTAATTAAAGGAATTATTATTTTAATTTACTGGAAATTCATTGAAATTAAAAAAAACAAACAAATTAATTGAAATTAAAAAAAACTAATAACAAATTAACTAAAATTAAAGAAATGAAATATAAAAATTAAAAATGAATTGCTATCAATATTAAGCAAATGATAACTTCATAAACTATAAACAAATTAATGAATTACAAGTTTTTAAAATTTATTGTTACAATTATTAATTATTATTTATTATACAATTATTTGCACAAATAGTAAAATTCTTCGCAGAAATTTAATCACTTTGAATACCATTTTTTAATAAAATTTCACGAATGAATTCAATTATTCTCTGAAATTGCCATAAATTCATTGAAACAATTCAAATATTTATAGTAAAGTCTTTGCAAACATTCAGGTTTCTGAAAAATAATTCTAAAAGTGATTTAATTTCAAAAATTCCATTATTTTAGAAAACTAATTTAATTACAAAACATTCGGTTTATTGAAAAATAATTCTAAAAAAAAAATTCTAAAATAACTCTAAAATTTAAAAAATTCCATTATTCCTAAGATTGTCGATAAATTTTAAATAAATTTTTGAAGAAAATGCTTGTAAAATAATATTTTTTTAATACTTTTTTTTTATTTTACAAGCATTGTCTTCAAAAATTTATTAAAAGCTTATCGACAATCTTAGAAATAATGGAATTTTTGAAATTAAATCACTTTTAGAATTTAAAAAAAAACTGAATGTTTTGTAAATAAATTTGTTTTCTAAAAAAATTTTTAAAAATGACACAATTTGTTTATAAAAATTTTATTATGTCAATTTTTTAATACAATTTCACTAATATTTTGTCCATTTTTTTAATAAAATTTTTCGAAAAAATTCCTTCATTTCCCAATGTTCTAATAAATTCTTAAAAACAAATTCGATTATTTCTAAAAATAGCAAAATTCTTTGCAAGAATTAAATTATTTCTATAAATAATAAAATTTTTCCCATGAATTTAATTATATTAAAAACAATTTTAATAAACTTTAACAATAAAGTAGGTATTTAATAATAATTTTTAACAGAAGCGATTATTTTAAAAACTGGAAAGAAATTCTTCATAAAATTCTATTTCTTTCAAAATTTTCAATGAAAATTATTTAAGAAAAAAGATATCATTTCAAAAAAATTCAAAGAAATTCTTCAAAAGAATTGAATCCGGATTTTGAAAATTGTTAATAAAATTCTTCGTCAAAGTTCAATTATTTTCATAAATAAAGAAATTTTTCAAAAAAATAATTCAAAGAAATGAATTTTTATTTTTACTGTAGTAAACTTTCTCAAAAGAATAGAATTATTTTTAAAAATATTAATTTTATTCAATAGTTTAAACTATTAAACTAGAAGTAGAATAAATGAACAATAACTAAAATTGATAAATTGAATTTTGAATGTTAATGGGATTAATTAATATATAAAAATTATAAATTCAATATAAATACGAAATAAATTCTAAATTAACATAATGGAAAAAAATTTATTAGCTTTAAATAATAAATTACTTGTCTGCTTAAAAAAACATTTACTTAAACCAAAATACATTGCATAATTTAAATTTATAATTTCAGTATTTGCAGCAAATACCATTTAACTGACTTAAATAAAAATCATTTGATTCAAGTAAATATTTATTTGATAATAGACAAGTAATCGGTTATTTGAATCAAATAGATTTTTTTTCAGTTTACTTTTATGAAATATATAAATTCATTTGTTAAAATTGCTTAAAATTTATAAAACTTCTTTAGGAATAATTAAAATGAATAAAAATAGTTACTCCCTTAACTAAAAATAGTTAAAAGTAATAAAAAAATATTTCAAATTAATAAAATAATTGAAAACAATTAAAATAAACGTTAACAGTTATAGCAATAGTTAACACTATTGAAATTAAAATTATCCAGAAATTTATCGAAACGGATAAAAATAATTTGAAAATCTCAAGCAGCAATGGAAATAATTCAAACATTGAAAAAATAATTCAAAAATTATTTAAGTAATTTAAATAATTTAAATAAACGAAAATTAATAAAAGAAATTAGATGGAAAATTAGTTAAAAGTATAATTGCAATGATTTAAATTTCCAATAAATATGAAAATTAAGTTTCTCTTTTACTTTTTCACATTTCTAAAAAAAAAGAAATAGAAACATAAAATACTGTAAAGAAAAAGTGGAAAATTTTTTTTTAATTTAACGCAGCAATTATTTTCTTATGATAAAAGTATTATTTGATATCCTTAAAGCTTGTACCTAAATCAAATTTTCTCTTTTCGTTCTCTGTTTTTTTTTCTTTTGTCAAGACTTTTTTCGTATATTATAATTCACCGCGAGCGAGACAAATATTTAATATTCTTTACAAATTAAAATCTGTTGAAACAATTGCGTCTTATCATGGTTCAGTTTCCAACAAAGCTTTCTTGCAAAATAAGCAGCTCTTGTTTGCTCATTGCGAAATTAAAAAACGCAGACAATTAATTCCCCCTAACTTATTCCAAGAACGAGAGATAAATTAATTAATTAATTTTTTTTTGTTTCTCTAATGGTAAAAAAAAATAATTATTATAATAATCGAAATTGTAACATTCAATTTATTTATAAGAATCTGTAAATTACTAACAAGAAAGTTACAAGATTTTTTCTGAATAATTTGTTTATAAAATAATTAATTACAAATAATTTAATTATAAACATTAATATTCGTATTTATTTAAACAAATTTTTTTAACATTTGTATTGAATTTAAGTATTAAATATTTTTTTTCTGCTTTTAAATAAGTAGAACGAAATTATTTACACCAAATTCTGGAGTTTTTAACTTTATTTCATAATTTAGCAAATTTACACAGTTCTCAGATTATATTATTAATTTTATTATGCATATTAATAAATTAATATTCAAATATCGTAATTTTTTAATTCTTTGGCAAATTTCTCCTGTCGATAATACTTTTGACACTTTTTCCTCAATATTATTTTCATTTAATTATCATTTATTCATAATAATTTAATTTTTAAATAAAATTATCATTATTCATAATTTATTTTTTATCTAATTTCCGTTTGACCCACTTTTGTCGACAATTTTTCTTTTTCAAATAAAGAAATTATGATTTATGGAAATTATGAGACAGAAAATTAGATTAAATGATAATTAGGTAATATAAAAATTAGGTCAAACGATAATTATGTAAGATAAAAGAAACTATGAAATTTTTTTGGCACTATACAGAAAAGAAACAATGATTTTTCAGATTTTAAAATAGCAAAAGAAACTTTTTACGAATATCAAAATAGAAATATAATAATTTACTCTCTTAATTTGAATTAGTAAAATTTTCACTGCATACCAAATTCGTATAACTACTGATTTTTCTAAATCCGTGAAATTTCACTAAAACAATTTGTTGTTCTTTTGCAAATTAAAAAATTTTTTATTTTTAAACATAAATTTTTTAAATAATTTCATAGTCAAAATTTAAAAAATTAATTATTACTGTTCATATATTGAAAATTTTAATAAAATTTCACGAAAGAATGAAATATTTTTTGAAAATTTTAATAAATTCTTCTAAACAATTCAATTGATTTTTTAATTAGTAAAATCTTTACAAATACTTCCTCTATATGAGGAAGCAAAAATTAATTATTTTTAAAACAATTTTAATTGCTTTCCTCGGAAGAGATCAATTTTTAAAAATATTTTTAACACACTTTGAAAAAATTCTTTTTTTTTCTAAAATTTTAATAAATCCTTCAAAATAATTCAATTATTCTTTTAAATGTAGTAAAATTCTTCCCGAGAATTCAATTAATTTTATAAATAGAAAACTTCCTTGCTGGAATTCAATTATTTTGCAAAACAATTTTAATTAAATTTCTCGGACGAATTCAAATATTCGAAAATATTTTCATTTTTATTTATTTCCTAAAATTTTAATAAATTCTTCGAAACAGTTGAATTATTTTTATAAATACTTCAATGCTTGGAAAGAATTAAATTATTTTTAATACAATTTAACAAAAATTATACGAAAGAATTAAATTATTTTCAAAACTTTCCATAATAAAATTCTATTACGACAAGAATTTTAAATTCTTTTAAATTTATTCAATTATTGTCAAAATATTTACAAAAAAAGAAAAAAACTTCATTATTTTCAATTAGTTTTATAAAATTTTTTATATCAATTTATTATTTCTCAAAATTTTAATAAATTCTTCGAAACAATTCAATTATTTTTATATTTCTTTTGCAATAATTCATTTATGTTTATAAATAGTAAAATTCTTTGCAGAAATTTAACTAATTTAAAAACAATTTTAATAGAATCGAAGGAATTTAAATCTTTAAATATTAACATAAAATGTTTTTTTCAAATTTAAATAATTTCATCGGAACAATTTAATTACTTTTATAAAATGTAATAAAATTCTTCTCAAGAATTCAATTATTTTAAATACAATTTTAGTAATATTCTTCTTCATCTAAAACCAATTACTTTTAAAATTTTTAATTAAAATTTTGAAAGAAACTCCATTAGTTTAAAAAAATTCAAAGAAATTCTTCAAAAGAATTTAATTAGGACTTTTAGAAATTTTAATAAAATGTTTCACGAAAATTTAAATAACATTTTTAGAAGGAATTCTATTATTATCAAATTTTTTCATAAGATTCTTTAATATTCTTATATAATATAATTAATAATTCGATGATTTTCAGTACAATCATTTTAAAATTGAAAATATTTGAATAGAAAATAGTAATAAAAAAAAGTTAAGAAACAAAAAAGCAAACAAAAACTAACTTCAAACTGCAAAAAAATAATCGGATCACGAACTATATTATTATAATAGTTATAATTCATTTATTTAAAATTTTTTGAAATTTTCACATATTTAGAAATCTGTAATAAAATTTTTTAAACAAATTTAATTATTTTCAATTTAATTTCACAAAATTTAATTTTAATTTGTTACTTACTTCTTTAAGAACATTTTTTTTCAAATCAAGTACTTTGAGATAATTGAACTAAAATTTGTCAGAAAGCTAAATTATGTTTAAAATTTGAAATAATCGAGTAGCAATGAAAATAATATAAAATTTGAAAAAATAATCCCAAATTAGTTAAATATTTAATCAATTAAATAGTCTTTAACGTCCGAGATACTTAATAAATAAGTCAAATTAATGAAAACGAAAACATTTTTAAATTTGACTTTGCAGTTTGCAATACAATTTATTTTATTATTTTGTGATTTTTATTTTTTTTTTGATTTGTGATTTATTATTATTTATTTATTTATTATTATTTATGTGTTTCTAAGACGGATTATTTATTTATTATGACTCTACTCCATCGTCAGGGTTTAAATTTTAAGTCATCGTTTATTTAATTATTTTTTTGACTCCCTGAAGAGGAAATCGATAATGATTTCGAAACGTTGCAGTTAATAAAATTTGTTACTTTGTCCGAATGTTTTCGTTTTCATTAATTTGACTTATTTATTAAATATTTAAAATAATTTAAATAATTTTTCATTAATTAACAATTAATGGAAAAATAAATTTTTAATTGAAAATATATTTTAGACTTTAGCTCAATTTATTAAATATTTAAAGGGAGAAGTGGTCGAGTAGCATATTGAGAACCCAACAATCACATATGCTATTGATTGATTGGCATGTCAATCAATTAATAAGTAAAATTAAGTACAAATTTTACTTATTTTATACTGATTCAAGTAAAAAAAAATTTATTTTACAACTTATCACTTTTTTTCCCAAAGCATTTTGTTTCGCAAAAAAATGAAGTTTAAATAAAGAAAGTAATTTTCCAAACGAAAGAGGATTTTTTCGCCATTTAACTTGAAATTGAAAAAGAATTTTGTCAGTCTATATGAGCAATTTGGAAGCATAAAGTCTGGAGTTTATTGTCCTGGAAAAAGAGGTATCTCTAGCGTAGCAAGGACCCTTTGAAGCTGTTGGAAAGAAGTTTCCTTTCGAGGGATAATAATAATAAAAAGAAAAAAGAGGAAAAAAGAAAAAAAAGGATGAAAAAAGAAGAAAAAAAAAGGATGAAAAAGAAGAAAGAGAGAAAAAAGGTCGAGACGTCGAGCGTCAACTGTCGTCGTCGAGGGAGTGACGAAGTAAAACTCTGAACACGTAGACACAAGTATAGATATATATTCGTTCAATCGAGCTTCAGGGTAACGCAACAAGTGGCGGTTTTCACGGGTTTTCCCGGGGATGAAGCAGCGCAGTACCCACCACCTCACGCCACTATACAATCCCTCAAACCCTCCATCTCTCGTTTGCCACCCCCTTAGCAGCTACAAAGCTCCTGTCCGGAATTTAAGGGTAGAGGCCCTTAACCGGCACGCTCCTCATCGCTATATAGTATATATATATGAGAATTGAGATAGGTCGAGTTGAGCCACACGGTCAAGGCTCTCGACCTTCCTGCGATTAGAGAGAGTGCGAGACGGAGGGAAAAGAGATAGCGCCAACCCCCAGAGGGAGACAAAAGGGAGAAGTGTCTCGTTCTATTTCTAGATAAACGAGCTTTCGAAACGGAACTGCTTTGCGATCCCTTTTCAAGGTTAAATTCATTTCAACTTGCCTCGCCTTGCATTGCGTGTGACTTCACTTTCCTTTTATTGTCATCTTCACAATGGATCATAAAATTAATGCGGCAAGTGCAAATTTCCTCAGCTGCATTTTCATCGAAATATTCTTATTCTTCCTTCGTTTTTATTACAAAACATCATAGAATAATAGAATAATTATTATTTTATTTTAGACGGAGAAGAAAAAAAAAATGATTTCATTCAATTAAATTTAATTATTTGAAAAGTATTTATTTCATTCAAATCATTTTTAATCGAATCTAACAAATATTTATTTGCTATTTAAATAACTTGAATTACTTGAATACCAAATTATTTGAATTAAATAAATCTTAGTTAAGACAATTAAATAATTGAGGAGCAATTTTTCAAAAGTTGATAAATCCATTTTTAAAAAAAAATTGAGATAAACACATATTTAAAATATTAAAATCTTTAGAAATCCATTTATCACTGTTCAATTTAAGAAAAAAAAATTTATTAATAAAGAATTTTCAGTTTAAAAAATATTTTGGCCAAACCTTCATGATTTTTTATTTCTATCTTTTTATTAGAAAAAATTATTAAAACCTTTAAATTTCCTATTACAATAGAATTTAATTACAAACATTTTAAATAGAAAAAATATTTAAAAATGAATAATTTATTACATTTTTTCTACATTAAAAATAATTTTAATAATTATGTGAGAATTGTCATTTGTTTAAATTTCTCGAAATGACAAAATTTGGATTAATCAGGTTTTGAAAACTTCCTCCTCAATTACATGACTTTAATAAATGAATTTTTTGAATACACATAATTGAGTTATTTGCAACAATTTATTTATTTTACTCAATTAATTGAATATTTGACATAAATAAGCATTATTTGACAGAGTTAATTTATTTCATCGCTTCATGTAAAGAAAATTATTTAATGCAAATATAATATTTTATAGAAACAGGCTTCGCACTTATCTACTAAAACCTACTATTTACTACCATTTTCCTTTGTGCTAACATTCTAAGCATGAATTTAATTATTTTCATAAATAATAAAACTTATCGAAGAGTTTCAATTATTTAAAATACTATTTTAAATTAATTAACGTAAAAATTCAATTACATTGACAAATAAAGTTTAAATGAAATTCTTCCTAAAAATTCAATTATTTACATAAATAAATTCATCAAAAAAAAACTTATCAAAGAGTTTCAATTATTTAAAATACTATTCTAAATTAATTAACTGAAAAATTCAATTACATTGACAAATAATTGACAAATAAAGTTTAAATGAAATTCTTCCTAAAAATTCAATTATTTACAGAAAATAAATTCATCAAAATTTATTTATTTTTTATTTATTTTTTTATTAAACATTTTTAACATTTTTTTAAAACATTTATTTTTTCCACTATGTCGATAAATAACAATATTATTTCCAAAAAATGAATTATTTTGAAGAATTTTAATAAAATATTTTTGTAAAAATTCAATTATTTTCATAAATAACAATATTCACCAAAACAATTCAATTACTTTTAAAAGTAAAAAAATTTCTTCTTCGAAATTCAATTATTTGAAAATATTGCAATAAAATCGTTCCCAAGAATTTTATTATTTTCAAAAATAACATTTTTCACAGAAATTCAATTATTTATAATAGCAAAATTTCTATTTAATTCTTCACAATAATTCAAATACTTTCACTGATAAAAATATTTTTCATGGGAATTTAATTTAAAAAAAAAACAAAATTTTTGATAATATTCTAAGTATGAATTTAATTTTTTTTGTTAAATAATAAAACTGATCGAAAAATTTCAATTATTTTTAACACTATTTTATATTAATTAATTCAAAAATTCAATTATTTTGATAAATAAAGATCAAATGAAATTCTTTCAAAAAATTCAATTATTTACATGAATAATTTTTTGAACGAATTTATCTATGTCAATTAATTACAAAATTATATTCCCAAAACTTTAACAATATTGGAGAATTTGAATAAAATTTTTCGCAAAATTCATTTATTTACATAAATGAAATTCTTCCACAAAATTCAATTATTTACATGAATAAATTATTCAAAAGAATTCCACTATGTTGATAAATAACAATATTATTTCCAAAAAATGAATTATTTTGAGGAATTTTAATAAAATTCTTTACGAAATTCAATTATTTTTAAAAATTACTAAATTTATCACAAGAATTCAATTATTTCTCAAAGTGATAAATTTTTTCTCACAGAATTCAATTATTTCAAAATATTGTAATAAAATCGTTCTCAAGAATTAAATTATTATCAAAAATAACAAACTTTTTCACAGAAATTCAATTATTTTAAAACATTTGAATAAATTTTTTCTGAGTAATTTCATTATTTTTATAAATAATGAAATTATTTTCAGAAAGTCAATTATTTTTGAAAATTTCAATAAAATTTTTAGCAACTATTCAATTATTTTCATTAATAATAAAAACTTATCGAAGAGTTACATTTATTTTTAACATTATTTTTAATTAATTATATGAAGAATTTAATTGTTTTTGAAAATAAATTTTTCAATAAGAATTCATAATTATTTAAAATATAATTTTTATAATATTCATTATATTTCGAAAAAATTAATTATTTAAAACAATGTTTATAAAATTCTTATGAAGAATTTAATTATTTTAAAGAGTATCAACTTTTTGCACAGATATTTAATTATTTTAAAACATTTTAATAAAATATTTTGTAATAATTCAATTATTTCCATAAACGATAAAATTTTTCTCAGGAATTCAATTATTTTTGAATATTTTAAATAAATCCTTAGCAACTATTCAATTATTTTCATTAATAATAAATCTTATCGAAGAATTCAATTATTTTTATTCAAATTTTATAGAAATTGCTAAAAAGAATTATTTAAATACAAAACCAAATTATATGTTTTTTCTTAAATCTTTGAAAAAATTAAATTATTTACAAAAATATTAGAATTTTTCACAGGAATTTAATTATTGGTAAGAAATCAATTCTTCACACGAATAATACAACTTTCTGAGGAATTCAATTATTTATAATGAAAATTAGGTTATTTAAAAAAAATTTATTATTAAAAAGCAGAGAAAATTGAAGAATTTTTTTTTTAGATTCGTGATATGTTTTCATATACAGTTTATAAGACAAACAAAAAACATACAAAAATTAATTTCTTAATTGATTGACATTTGAATTGTATTCTGAGTAAAACACAAATTTTGATTTAATCGAATTGTAAACACTTGACAAGTTTTGATCCAAGTGATATTTTGCTCAATGGACCGAATTCGATTAGAACCAAACTGCAATTAACTGATTTGGCATTTCACCGAATATTCAATACTTCATTAAAGTCCACTTTAATGGAAGTGCCGATCGACTGGATTTCAGTTTGGGCAAATTTGATTTTGACCAAATATAAGTGACCCTTTTTGTCAATGAAGCAAAACTGATTTTAAGCAAAATATTTACAATTAATTCACTTGGTCCTCCAATGGGGGGAATTAAATTAATTTAATTAATCTTTAAGGTTATGTTAGCTTTACTTTTTTCTTCTTCGAAAGTTTCTCTTTACTCATTGCAAATTAAAATCAATTTTTAAAAATATTTTAGTTGTAGTAAAGACTTTAGCATTAATAATTACAATTGACAGTTGATCCTTTGTTTTGTATTTTTATTTTAAAAATTGCCAACATAACCTATAATGTTCTGCTTCTAAGGTCACATTTTTTGAATGCACATTATTTGAATGCAAAAGTAAATAATTTATTGAATAATTGAATGTTTTTCAAAATACAATTCTCATAAAAAATGTAAGTAACAAATTTTTTAATAATTCAATTCTTTTTTGGATTTTTATTAAAACTTGCATGAACATAATTACTTTTTTCAAAGAAATTCAATTATAATTGTATGAAAAATAATTGAAACCCTGCGATGATTGTTATGAGAATTTTTAAATTTATTCGTTTACAATTCAATTTTACAAAATTTTAATTTTTCGGAAATTCTGCATTAATCTAAAATTTAAACTGAAATTAATTTTTAAAACCACTTTTTATTAGTATATTCTACGAGAATTCAATTATTTAAAATTTTAAATACAAAAATAAATAATTTATTAATTTCATATTTATATTGAAAGTAAATTCTCATACAAAATGTTATCAACAAATTTTTTAATTCATTAAATTCTTTGGACGAATGTTACCTAATAAGATTTTTAACGAATAATTATTCTTAAAAATGTAATTACATTTTTCGAGAAATTTGATTAAAATTGCAATAATTGTGAATTAAATTAATTTTCATTACCAGGATATTAATTGGAATTGTTCTAGTAGTACTAAGAGACCAATAAACAATAATTATTAACAAATGTTATGAAACAAAAAATTAAATTCATCAAAAAAGAAAATTTTTTATCTTCTGCTGATTGTCGGCTGTGGTTATTTTTTATTAATTTTAAATTAAATTAATTCTCATTACCTGAATATTAATTGGAATTGTTCCAGTAGTAACTTAGTGATTCAAAAAACAATTATTATTAACAATTCTTGTTAATCAAATTATCAATTTCAGAAAATTTCAATTATTAGGAAATTCTGCAATTAAATATATATTAAAAAATAAAAACTTGAAATAATTTTAATAAAAATCCTATTAAACTTTAAAAAAGAATTCATTCTACAGAATTTTTCGTGAAAAATATGAAAAGTTAAGAATTTTAATGATTTTACTTTGAAACTTTTGAAAAATTTAATTATTTCTAAAAATCCACGTTATAATGCTGTTAATACTTAAGTATAATCAAAAATTTTAACTGAAATTGATTTTTAAACACATTTTTATTAGTAAATTCTACGAGAATTGAATTATTCAAAAACAAAAAAAAATAATGTATTAATTTCATGTTTGTTGAAATTAAAATTCTCATAAAAAATGTTATCAATAAATTTTTGAAATCATTAAATTCTTTGGACGAATTTTAATAAGATTTTTAACGAATAATTACATTTTTCGTGGAATTTGATTAAAATTGCATTAAAAATAATTGAAATTCTGCAACGACGCTAGTTATTTATAAAAATAATTGAATTCCTAAAAGAATTTTATAATTTATAAAAATAATTGATTGTTGTTGTTATTTATGAAAATAATTAAATTATTGCGAAAAAATTTATTAAAAAAATTTGTAAATAATTGTTTTTCTGTAAAAATTTTTATTATTTGTGAAAATAATTGAATGTTTGCGTAGAATTGTATTCAAATTTTTTTTAACAATGAAATTCTGTTAAAAGAATTTTTTAAAATAGTAAATATCGAAAATTATCGAATTTTAGAAAACTTTTGAAAATAATTGAATGTTTGTCAAGAATTTGATTTAAATTTTGTAAAATAATTCAATATCAGAAAAGAATTTTATTATCTATAAAGAGAATTGAAATTTTGACAAGAATTTTTTTTTGAATTTTTCAAGACAATTGAATTTAGTAACTAAGTTAGTAACTAACTTGTACTATTATCCCTGAAAATGCTAAATTCGTTAAATTTTTCCAAATCGTTGACTTTGGTATTTTATTTGAAGTAAAATTTCATTCATAGGTAAAAATACACTATTTTAATACTTTTTGGTGTTAATTTAATCCTACAGGAATTAAATTGTTGCAAGTTACTTTAATCCATTGGGGTGTTATTTTAACACCTCACATTTTACCCCGTGTAGGTTTTAGCAGATGAGTTCAAAGTTTACAAGGGAAATTTCTTTTTATTTAATGTTTAAAATTCAGGTACAATAAATTGAATCATTTTTAGTTGATTTTCAGGATTTTCAGCGAAAATTCGACTATAATTAAAATCGGTGGGAATAGAGTCATCAAAAGTGAGTCAAATCTTCCTCGTATTCAATTTTTAGAGAGGAATATATAAGAACAGACCGAGTGGAGAAAAAATGTAGTAGCCACGATGCAGAAAACAAAAATCAACCCATACTTTCACTATTATAAATCCGAGGTCTCTAAATATTGCGAATCACGACCAAAGCCTTCCTCTGTGGTCTTCTGTTCATATATATAAGTATTCAAACGTATATATGAAAAAGACGGTAATGCACGGGGCCGTGTGGCAAGCGCAAACGACCAAACGTGTGTTTATGCCATCTCGCGAGAACCACTTAAGCATGATTTATCGTAAGAAATTATCCGAATGCTAGAAATACTGTATCATTATCTTGTCTGCTCTATACTCGCGAAGCGCGCTTGTACGCGCGAGGTAGATCCGGGCAATTAATGAATACAACCCTTCGCCTCTCGCTTATATGCTTGTTTCATATAAACAATTTTTCATTGCTCCTAAAAACGAACAAGGAAAAAGATTATTACAACAGGTTGTTTCTTTTATAAGTGCCCCTCTTATAAACCATTTTGAGAATATTTTACAATTTCTTAAAACCTTTCATAACTCACATATCGAGAAAATTATCCACCGATGATTATGGAACAAAAATAATAATGAAACGAATAAAAAACCAACAACAAAAGAAAAGAAAAAAAGGGTGGATTTATAATTTAAAATACGTGATGGTTTTTGCGGTTCAAAATACATTGAATGATGTACAAGTTAAATTACACTTTAATATATATATATACACGAAAGGGATGTTCATGTCAAAATGCATTATTTAAAAGGATTTTTAAGAATAAAAAGCCGATAACGAAAATAGAATAATATATTTATTCAAATAGCGTCCAATCAAAATTTTATTCTCAATTCATAGACAATTTTTATTATTAGTTATGACATGACATTTTTAGATCAATTTTCGAAACAATAGGATATGTCACGATCAATTAAATCACCATCTGTAAATTATCATTCTGAATATTATAAAGCTCGTTTTTCATTCAAAAGATAATATCTTTAAAGTCGGAAGTGCCAGTTATATTATTGCTACTATATATCTTTCATTTAATCAGAGGATGACTTGAATAAAATGAAATTAATAGCTGTTTGTTTTTCCTTCATCCTGTTTCTCCACAATTTACCAAACTGATTTTTTTTTAAATTATTTCTCAAATTGTCAATTTCCTATTATTTCATATTCATATTCTTATTATTTCTATATCAAATTACATTCATATTATGGAATCTTTTTTATTGTTGTTAATTTGTTTCTAAAACAATTTGGGATCATTTTATTCGAGTTTTTAAATTGGATTCGAAATTCATTTGACATGAATTTTATGGCAGCTAAATTTAACTTGATAATTGTATTAGACATGAAATTCATTTGACATACTTTTTATTTGATATAAATTTAATTTGATATAAATTTCATTTGACATGAAGTTCATTTAACATACAAGTTAAATTTAAACAAAATTCACATTTGAAATAAAATTCACTGGGTAAAAATTTCATTTGACATACAAATTATTTTGCTTTAATTTCATTTTACATAGAAATCATTTTAGACAAATTTCATTTGACAAAATTTTTTGGATATGAAATATATTTAATATAATTCTCATTTGACGTGAAGTTCATTTATCATAATTATCATTTGGCATAAAATTAATTTATTTTACATAAATTTCATTTGATATAAAATTCATTTGACGTAAAATTCATTATCCAAAGCTTTAGTTTTGTATAAAAATAATTTGACATAAGGTTCCGTTAACATACAAGTTCAATTTAACATAATTATTATTTGACATCAAATTCACTGGACAAAATGTTCATTTGACAGAAAAATTATTTTGCATGAATTTCATTTTGCACGTAAACCATTTTAGACAAATTTCATTTGACAAAATTTGATAAAAATTTATTTGACATGAAAGTTATTGAACATAATTCTCGTTTGACATACAAATAATTTAATTTAGATAAATTTTATTTTACTTCTTCCTTTAACATAAAAGGAATGTAACATAATTCTCATTTAACATTCAATTCACTTGACATAAATTTTGTTTGACATAAACTTGATTTGCAATCAAAATATAGAAGCAAATTTTTAAATTGGACAATTTTTATATTAAATGAAATTTATGTCAAACATAATAATAAAAATAATAAATAAAATAATAAAATAAAATAATACATGTCAAATAAAATTTATGTTAAGTAATTTTATTTTAATTAAATTATTGTCAAATTTGAATTATGCTTAATGAATTACATGCCAAATAACATTTATGAGAAATCAATTTTCTTAACCGTCTTTTGTAATTTTTCTTATAAAATATTTTCAATTTTAAAATTAATTTATTGAAAATCATCGAATTAATGCAAAGAATTATATCAAATTTGACAATTTTATAATTCCTTCAAAGAATTTGATTATTTAGAAAAATAATTGAATTCTCACGGAGAATTTTATTAAAATTTTCAAAAATCCAACTTTAATTCGTTTGAAGAATTTCTTCGAATTTTTTTAAACTAATAAAGTTTCTTTAACAATTTTAATTGAAAGTTCTAAAAGCACTTGAATTCTACGAAGAAAAATTTTATTAAAAATAATTGAATTCTTGCAAAGAATTTTACTATTTATAAAAGTAATTGAATTGTTTGGAAAAATTGATTTAAATTTGAGAAAATAAATAAATTTTATGTTAATATTTGAAGATTTAAATTCTTTCGAGTCTATTAAAATTGTTTCGAAAAGAATTGAATTTCTGCAAAGAATTTGACTATTTATAAACATAATTAAAGTATTTAGATGAATTTTACTATTTATAAGAATAATTGAAATGTTTCGAAGAATCTTTAAAATTTTTAAGAAATAATAAAATTGTTATGAAGAATTTTATAGAATTATTAATGAATGAATTTTTTGTTTAATGAAATTTTTTGGAGAAATTCAATTAAAGTTTTTTTGAAATTTTTTAATTTTTTTTGAAAGAATTTTATCAAAACTAAGTATTTATGGAAAATAATTAAATTAATCACAATAATTTTATTATTTTTTGAAAAAAAAAATTAAATTTATCACAAGAATTTTATTATTTTTTGAAAACAATTGAATTCTTGCAATATTTTTTCACACATATATTTAAAAATTGCATTTAAAGTAATTTAATGTTTATATAGAATTTAAAAAAAATATTTTGCCAATAATTTAATTATTTTGAAAGAATTTAAAATTCTTGTTGAAATTCAATTTTATGGAAATAATTTTATGAAAATGATTAAAGTTCTTCATGTCATTTTATTTCAATTGGATTAAAAATAATTTAATTCATTTAAAAAATTGTAGTATTTATGAAAATAATTGAATTGTTTAGAAGAATTCATTAAAATTTTAGGAAATAAATGAATTTCATGTTAATATTTAAAAATATTTCAATTCATCAGAGGAATTCAATTAAAATTGTTTTGATAATAATTAAATTCCTGCAAAGAATTTTACTATTTATAAAATTAACTGAATTCTTGCGAAGAATGTTACTAATTATAAAAATAATTGAATTTATTCCGAAGGATTTATTAAAATTTTACAAAAAAAATTGAATTTTTTCTACATTACTATTTTAAAAAATAATTGAATTGTTTAGAAGGATTTATTAAAATTTTGGTAAATAATTGAATTCTTTCGCGAAATTTTATTATAATTTTTTTTATTTTAATTTTGCGAAAATTTAAATAAAATTCTTTAAAAAAATTCAGTCGTTTTTAAAAAAAATGTAAAGAAATTTTAATTATTTGCTTATAAAAATTAAATTATCTTGAAACAATAGAAGTGAACATTTTCAAGAATCTTATTTTTCACAATTTAAAAAAAAATCTTTATGAAAATTCAATTTTGTTAAAAATTTTAAGTGTGTATCTTTTTTTTGAATAACTAATAACAATTTTAATAATTAATCTTCGCAAATAAGAATCATGAATACATTAGAATGTGACTCTTTATAAAATTCAATTATTTATCAATTATTAAATTAAAATACTTTGAAAATCGAAAATTCTATTTGTTAAAAAGTTTCTAATGAAATTTCTTTAAGGAATTTAATTATTTTCAGTCGAATTTTACAAATGTTCTATTAATTCGATAATTTTTTGGAAAATTTATTTACCTACTATTTATATACCTACGATTTTTTAAAAACAAATTAAAATGATAAAACTTCTTTTAATTTGTGTGAAAAAATTCCCAGTTTGGCATAAAATTCCTGGCTTATTCCCGGTTACTAATTTTACTAAAATGGTAAATAGTGTTTTTGACAATCGATAATTTTTTGCAGTTAAAGATTCAATATTAATTTAATACAATAAAATCATAAAAATTTGTTTAAAACACTGACTTTTGAAAAGAAGGAAACAAAATAAAATCGTAAAATTATTTTAAAACACTGACTTTTGAAAAGAAGGAAACAAAATAAAATCGTAAAATTATTTTAAAACACTGACTTTTGAAAAGAAGGAAACAAATAGAATCATAAAATTATTTTAAAAACACTGATTTTTGAAAAGAAGGAAACAAACAGAATCATAAAATTATTTTAGAAACACTGATTTTTGAAAAGAAGGAAACAAAAGAAGAAAAAATTAATTTCAGTTAAATTTGACATAAATTATTATTATTATTGTTATTATTTTTGTTATTATTATTATTATTATTATTCTTGTTATTATCACCCATTTTTGTTAAACAGCGAATTGAAAATTTTCAAACGATCCAAACGGTAGGGAAATATGTGTATTAATATTAGTAACAGATTCCTCATGGTTAGAAATTAATTGTAATCTCTAATGGTGAATTTAGTAGCAGCAAACACAATATGAAACGAATTTGTAGAATCTAATGGATTAGTATAATGTAACCGAGTGAATTGTAATAATAATGGAATGTAGAATATAATCTAATGGAGTATGATGTAAATTTTCAGAAAACAAAATTGGATGATATGAAAAGCATATGTATATATGTATATATATAGATATAGATATCATAGATTATGAAAAGGAAATAAATGACTGAATTGTAATGTTTGGAATATATGTTTAAAACTAAATAATTCCATTTTGCAGGAGCCTTTAACTAGTGGATATGCCAATAACGTGGCTGGAAAATGTTCATCTATCTCTAAAACCCTCTTGACTGTCCTTCAACAAAGACATAGGAGAGAGAGGACGGACCATCGTCAAACGTCCTGCTTTAAATTACATTGCATTTCCCACAGAGAATGGAAAAGGAACACATGTATGCATTGCTTCCCCTTTGTCCATACCGCAAGTCAACTGTGCAAATCGATAAGATGTCTTCAAAGTGCTTTTACAAAACAATCAATTCAAAATAAATGTACATTTCACTCTATATGTCGACTACAACTACAACGCAAATTAATTTCCATTTAACTGACAAAAAAAGGAATTTTTTATTTCCAATTTCAATTTTATTATACCAATTCGAGTATTTACATCTCAGGGAGAAAGTTTTATCTAAAGCAAATATTTGCCTAAAACTAAAATCAGTGAAATTTTCATGATTATCACTATAACTCTATTCTCACAGATTTCAATTAATATAAACTGAAAATAAAAAATTATTTCATTCAAATAACCGATTGCTTGACTATTATCGATTAAATATTTACCTAAATCAAATACATTTTATTTGAGACAATTAGTGTTACTATTTTTGTATTCGAAAATATCTCCTTTCACATAAAAAATACAGGACTTAGGTATTCATTTGTTTTCCATATATTTTTGACGAGATTCTCGTATTTTTTTCGATCTTTCTTGAATTTTCAAATTCCTCGCTCGAATGCAACGGTAATGTTTGAAATACTGAAATACTTGGATCAAATACCTTTTAATTAATTTTAATAAATTCTGAAAAAAATCATATGATTTTAATACTCGGTTATTTTAAATATTTGATAAATTCTATTTGAAGTAAAAAAATATTTATTTGATAATAGACAAGAAATCCGTTATTTCAATCAAATAAATAATTTTGTCAATTTTTTGTCCAAGTACACTAAAATAATTATATTCTAAATTTAGGCAAATATTTTTAAATACGCGCCAAGAATGTTTAAGAATATTTTCTTAAATTTAGAATGTAATTTTTTCACTGTAAATCTCAATATAGTTGAAAATTAAGTCGAATCCTCCCCATAAATTTCTTTAAAAAAATTTAATCTTGAAGTCCTTAACAAAATTCTTTAACAAATTAAATTGTTTTCTATTTAATTAATCTAAAAATTTTATTACTTTGATAATTCGTTAATAATTTTTTTTTAAATTAAAATATCTTGGAAAAATTCAATACAAATTTTTCAGCTACATCTAATTTGTTTCAAAAACATAAAATTGTATTTAAAACTTCAAGAATTTTTCAAACATATAAATTTAATTATTAGGAGATTTTTCAATTAAATAAATATTAGCAAATGAAAAATTAAAATAACTTCAAAATTTCAATAAAAATTTTTCAAAAAAATTAATTCCACAAAATTGTTACTTAAAAGTATGAAAAATTCAAATTTTCAAAGATTTTAATTTGAAACATTTTTTCAAAACAATTAATTCTTGACAATTTAAAAGTTGGAAGAAGGAAAAATTCAAATTTCCAAAGATTTTAATTTGAAACGTTTTTCAAAATAATAAATTCTAGACGATTGTTAGTTAAAACTTAAAAACATTCAAATTTGTAAAGATTTTAATTTGAAAAATTTTTCAAAAAATTTTTAATTCTTCACAATTGTTAGTTAAAAGTAGGGAAAATTCAAATTTTCAAAGATTTTTCTTTAAAACCTTTTCAAAATTAAATTAATTCTACAAATTTAATATTCTATTATTATATAAAAAACTTTTAATTAAATTCTGATTGAAATCAATTTTTATCTAAAAATTCTTGGAGAATTTAATTATTTAAATATTAAAATACAAAAATAAATAATTTTCAGAATAATTAAATGTTTTTTAAAATTAAATTTTCATACAGAATTTTATCAAAAAAATGTTAAAAAATCGAATTATTTTGACGAATTTAAATAAAATTTTTAAGAAATAAGAATAATTAAATTTTTTGGTGAATTCCATTAACATTTTTATTAAAAATAATTAAAAATCTGCAATAATTTTTATTACTTATGAAAGTAATTGAGTTATTGCGATAAAAGTTTATAAAATTTTTAAAAATAATTCTGTTCCAGTGGGATTTTTATTATTTATCAAAATAATTAAAATTTTTGCATATAATATTATTACATTTTTTTCAATAATTAAATTCTTTTGCAAAATTTGAAAATCACTGAATTGAGAAAAACTTGCAGAAATAATTGAATTTCTACGTAGAACTTTATTTTTTAAAAAAATAATAGAATCTTTGTTGAGGGTTTTTAAAATTTTTTAAACATAATTGAATTTCTGCGAAGAATTTTTTTCCTTTATAAAATAATTAAATTTCTGAACTCATTTGTAACTTCTTAAAAATTCAATTATTTAGTATTTTTAACTAAAATTTTTCTAAAAAAACAAATATTTTTAATAATTAAATTAAACATACGTTAGAAAATTGAACTTATTTTAGAAGAATTTGAATTATTTAATTTTTTTTAAATCTAAGTTCTTTAAAACTTCTAAAATTAAATTCATTCAAATTTCAAAATTTAAAATTTATAACATTTAAAATTGAAACCTTTCGAAGTTTATCTATTTATGAAGATTTTAAACGCAACTTTTTTGAAATTCAATTACTTTTGAAATATTTAAGTAAATTTATTCATTAAATAATTTTATGATTGTTCTTCAACACTGAAAGAAATCGTAAATTAATTTTTGTAAAAGTATTCTACAAATTGGGGAAAAAGTGCAACAAATCGAAATTTTCGTTATAAAAAATACCAAGCATTAAAAAAAATTATGTGGAATTTAGTATCAAATATGAAGATTTTTAATTTAATTTTAATGTAACTTTACTAAATTCCACATAAGTTTTTTTTTTAAAGTTTAGTCATTTTTAGATCAAAATTTCGGTTATTGTTCATGGTTGCCACAAAATCTAGATTTTAAAATTCCAGACTTTTTCCAGGTTTTCCAGGTCAAAAATATAAAAAATTCCAGGTTAAAATGGAAAATTAGTTTGACAGTTTATGAATTATTTGTGATGAAAAAACAAGTATTTTACAAAACAATGTTAACAGTATTTATTATTAAATAGTTATAAATTTATGCTCTCTAAAACAGTACGATTTTTTAGGAAGAAATTAAAAACAATTAAATAAATTTTTAGTCAATAATTAAGAAGAAAACTAATATAATTTAATGAGAAAAAACATGGAAAACGAAAGTTACATTTTAACATTAAAAAAAAAACATTAAATGGAACTTTTTTCTTAATATTTGTAATGAACGAAAAAAATTTCAGAAATTTTTTCAAATTACATGCTATTTCCAGGTTTTTCATACTCTTTTTCAAATTCCATGTTAATTCCAGGTTGTGTGGCAAACATGTTAATGATCATTATTTCGTGGTCTCTAAACTACTACTAAAGCAATGATAATTAATATTCTAATTAACAAAAAAAAATTTAATGCAATTTTAATAAATAGCAACCACAGCCGAAAATCAGCAGAAAATGAAAAATTTTTTATTTCTTCGACCTTCAAGAAAATAAAAAAAAAATTTTTTTCTTCGACCTTCAAGAAAATGAAAATGAAAAATTTTTTTTTTTCTGCGAACTTCAAGAATTGATTGTTGGTCACTAAGCAACTACTAGAACAATTTTAATTAATATCCGGGTCGTCAAAATTAATTTAATTCATTTTTTCTAAAAAATAACCACAGCCGAAAATCAGCAGAAAATGAAAATTTTTTTTTTTGTTCGATTTTCAAGAATTGATTGTTGGTCACTAAGCAACTACTAGAACAATTTTAATTAATATCCGGGTCGTCAAAATTAATTTAATTCATTTTTTCTAAAAAATAACCACAGCCGAAAATCAGCAGAAAATGAAATTTTTTTTTTTCTTCGACCTTCAAGAATTGATTGTTGGTCACTAAGCAACTACTAGAACAATTTTAATAAATATCCGGGTCATCAAAATTAATTTAATTCATTTTTTCTAAAAAATAACCACAGCCGAAAATCAGCAGAAAATGAAAATGAAAAGACTGAATACTAAGAAAAAATTGAAAAATACAGTTAAAAAAAAACACTTTCCAAAAATCCCCCATATATTTATAAATTAAAACGGTTCAAATGTATATTTTATACATAAGAACAATAATAATCAGACAATAATCATCATAGGCAAAAATTGAGTTCTCAATGATGAAAATTGATTGATATTGGATGACCGTAGCTTCGAGGGTCAATCATTGCGAATGGAGGTAGGTCTGTATTCGAGAATTTTACGGTTTTTTAAAGGTTTCCCTATTATCATATATAGCGACCCTAAATAGTTGCGTAGGGGAAGATGCATGATAGATGCATGCGGTTTAAAGTAAAACGCGCACGCGTCCCCCACGTGGTAGTTAAATCGAATTCCCCTCGCTGTCCTGTCCTCGGAGACACAAAGCAAAAGGTTTACTGGATGTATTGAGTCGCCCTGGGCGACTATCTCGCAAATTCTGATATTTAAGTGCTCGTTGACCGCTTCTCGATATTTCCCGATATTTCCGAGCATTTTGCAATTAATTTTCAAATTAAATTCAGTACAAATCTAATTTCTACACTCTACAACTTAATGGTATATTTCTATATATACTAAACCTGATATATAGACAGTTAGTATCTATACTATTTACTGACAGAATATATTCTACTAAATAAATTACTAAATAAATATATATTCTACTAACAGAATATATTTGAGAGTAACAAATTTTTACTTATTGCCAACCGTAAAATTTTAACTGGGTTCAATTTTTCTATTTCCATATACCGATTTTTGAAAATTGGTTTTTTTCTTGTTGCATCTTCTGTCCTATGATAAATAAAAACCTTTTGCACCAGAATTTACTAAAAATACGCTTTTTAGATTCCAAAGTTGTCATAAATACTCTTATGGTTTTATGGTAAATAAATTGACATTGAATTCCACAAAAGAAGGTTCCTACTTTTTCCCACTATTCTGTTTGATGCAGAAGATCATTAATACTGGATAGCATTAATAAAAAAATATTAATAACAAATTAATTAATTATTAATACTAACAATATTTTGTTGCCATAATAACTGATGTAATTTCTAGCAACCGAATTCAGAATTTGAAAGCAAAATTATTAAGAACTTTACGGTATAGGAATAAAACAAAAAAATCTAAATTTTATGATACATTAAAATTAGTCCTAATTAATGTACCTTTTAGAAAAATTTATAAAATGGAATATTTCAGGTAAAACATACCACACTTGAGGTATAGAAGATTCAATCCAAAAGGTCCAAGAATACATCAGTTTTCACTTCAAATTATGCAGCGTTTGAAATCCGTATGTTCTGAAAACAGAAAATTTTTGTTAGATCTTTTTTTTGGATTTAAACCACTAAAAGCTATTAGTTCTTATTCTATTTTTTGAGAATTTGCACTACTTTAAAATTTAAATTCGCTAATACCAGAAAACAAAAAACTATATAATCAGATTCTTTAAAACGGTTCAATTATTTTCAAAAACCATTCGAAATTCAATTATTTTCATTATCGCTTGTAATTTCATAAAATTGCGCAAACGAATTAGCTTATTTAAAAAAAATTGATAAAATCCAACCAAATTTTCAAATATTTTCATAAATAATAAAATCCATCTGAGAAATTCAAATAACTTAGAATAGTAAATTAAAAAAATTTGCGAAAAAATCTATTATTTAACAAATCTTCTATTCAATTCTTCATAATAATTCAAATAGTTTCACTCATAAAAACATTTTTTATGGGAATTCAGTTTTTAAAAAAATCAATTTTGACAATATTCTAAGCATGCATTTAATTTTTTTCATAAATTCTAAAACTAGTAGAAGAATTTCAATTATTTTTAATACTATTTTAAATTACTTAACTGAAAAATTCAATTATTTTGACAAATAAAGTTTAAATTAAAATCAATTATTTTGATAAATAGCGATATTTATCGCAAGAATTCAATTATTTTTCAAAGTGATAAATTTCTTCTTACAGAATTCAATTATTTCAAAATATTGAAATAATATCGTTCTCAAGAATTTAATTATTTTCAAAAATAAGAAAATTTTTCACAGATATTCAATTATTTGAAAACATTAAAATAAAATTTTTCTGAATAATTTAATTATTTTCATAAATAATAAAATTCTCCTCAGGAATTCAGTTATTTTTGAAAATGTTAACTAAATTCTTAACAACAATTCAATTATTTTCAGTAATAATAAAAACTCATCGAAGAGTTACATTAATTTTTAATACTATTTTAAATTACTTATTTGAACAATTCAATTACTTTTACAAATAAAGTTTTCAATAAGAATTCATAATAATTTAAAATTAAATTTTTATAATATTTATTATATTTCAAAAAAATTAATTATTTAAAACAATGTTTATCCAATTCGTATGAAAAATTCAATTATTTTCAAAAATAACAAATTTTCTGCATAGATATTCAATTATTTTTAAACATTTTAATAATTTTTTTTGCAAAAATACAATTATTTTCAAAATTTTGCTTAGAAATTCAATTATTTTTGAAAATTTTAACTAAATACCTAGCAACTATTCTATTATTTTCATAAATAATAAAATTCATAAAATTCACTGAAAGATTGTACAATTATTTTTATTTCAATTTTATAGAAATTGCTAAAAATATGTGATTATTCTTAAAAATTTAATTTTCATTCTACGAGAAAATGTATTTTAAAAATCTCTAGAAAAATTTAATTATTTACAAAAACATTAAAATTTTTCACAGGAATTCAATTATTTTAAAAACTTTTAATAAAATTGTTCGAAAAAGATCAATTATTTAAAAATATTTTAATAAAATTGTTCGAAAAAGATGAATTATTTTAAATACAATTTTCATTAGATTTTTCTTTAAGATTCTTTAAGATTTTAAAAAAATTCTTTCTAAAAATTCAATTATTTATATGAATAATTTTTTGAAAGAATTTATTTATGTCAATTAATAACGAAATTATTATCCCAAAAATTCAACAATATTATCGCATTTTAATAAAATTTTTCACAAAATTCAATTATTTTCATAAATAACAATATTCGCCACAGGAATCCGATTATTTGTAAAAGTAATAAATTTCTACTCCCAAATTCAATTATTAAAAAAAATTCTAATAAAATCGTTCGCAAGTATTTATTGTTTTCATAAATAATAAAATACTTTTTAGGAATTCAATTACTTAAAAAACAATTAAATAAAATACCACACAGACATATACTTATTGTCAAAAATTTTAATAGAATTCTTTGTTAAATATAATTATATTTAAAAACTTTTTGCAATTCAATAATTTTTAATATTTACTATTTTAATAAAATTTCCAAACCGAATTCAATTATTTAAAAAATTTTATTTAATAAAATTGGAATGAATTCGATTCTTTACACGAATAAGACAAATTTCTCAGGAATTCAATTATTTATAATTAGAATTTGCATAAAATTAGTCGAAGGCAATCAATTATTTAAAAAATTTTCATAAAATTCTTCGCAAGAATAAAATTATTTTAAAAAATACTTAAATTCTTTAATGAATAATAAAATTCGTTGCTGAAATTCAATTTATTAGCCGCAGGATGAGAAAGAAGGAAATATTATCAATGAAAATAAGGAAAATGACAGAAAAATAAAATGTAACTTTTTTCCATTTTGTCAAGTGTCTAAAATTATTTTTTTTGTCAAAATTATTTTTTTCGATAGCTACTTTTTTACTACTATTAAAAAAAAAATTTTAAATAAATTATTATTATTATTATTTAATTTTAAAAGGTGCTTTACTACTTTTTGCTACTGTTTTTAAAATTAATTATCGAGTGCGAAGTCTGGAGGCGATTAAATTTTGAAAAAGATTAAACAATGTTTAAGAGGAAAATTTCAAGGAACTTAATTTCTTTTCAAAAACCATAAATAAAATGGAAAAAAAAATCGAGAATCTTCATCCCCCTCCAAAAAGGATTGAACCATCAAATTTAAGAGAAAAATTTCAAGGAACCAAATTTCTATTCGAAAAAACTGTAAATAAAATGAAAAAAAAATCGTTAATTTTCTCTCCCCTCCAAAAGGGAAATTAAATTATTTTCCGGGGACTAATCAAGAAGGAAAGGACACACATTTCGCGATTCTTTATAGTAGTATTTGGAGAGAGGAACTTCTCTTGAGCAAGTATAGAACGCGGTTGCATTACTTGGCGAGAGCTTTCCATGGCATTCAACTAATTTCAGGCTCGAAACGTTCCATTAAAGATTCAGCATGTAATTGCGGATGATCGTAGTGTGCCCCGTGTACACCTTATCTCTCCTCTCTCTCTCTTTTCTTGTGCCATTCCCTTCAATATTTTCCCCCCTCCCGCACAATTTTTTTTTTTTTTTTTTTTTTGATTCATTCTCGCTTCATAAGGTCCGTCTTTGCCGACACTTAAGAAAATATGTATAGCGATCGAATTTCTCATTGGATCTCTTGTCTCTTTGAATATAAATATATATACGTGAGGCAATCATGAGAGGCGCGTCCACCGGAAAATTTTTTTTCTTTAATAATCTCCTTGATATGTATATATATTCAAATGTATGTCATTTACAATCATTTTTTTTTTCTTCTCTCTTATTTCGTTGCTTGAAAATGTAATTTAAAAACTCAATTTTTAAGTACATATAGTTAATGTATATTTTCCTTCAGTTTTAAACATTCTTTTTTTCCTTCTTTTTTTCATTTTTTATTTCATTCTTTTTTTCATTCTTTTTTTCATTCTTTTTTTCATTCTTTATTTCTTTCTTTTAGTTTCAGAATGTAACTTTCATTTCATTGCAAAAGACGTATATATTTATAATTTTTTTTTTCTCGTAATTATTCAGATAAATAAATTTTGCAGTTGGATCAGAGATATTCATCTCAGAAACTTGTCATAAGTTGTATATTGAAAAACGTTTTACATTGCTTTAAAGGGAGATTTAAGAGTCTTATCAGATGTCCCTGTCGCCGACCAATTTTTACGATCCTTTCAAAACCTTTTTCCCAGATTCGAAATATAAAATAAAGTTTTATATTCTGTTTGATATTGTCAGTGGAAATTTAGAATTCTTTTTTTTTGCGATTTACCATTTATGAAAAGAACGTAAAATAGTAAAATAAAATAAAATTTGTTTTAATGACTTTACTTTTGTAATAATAAAATATTTACATAAACTGTTTGCTTGGTTTATATTCATTTTTCTGGTAAAAAAAATCTTTAATACAAAATTAAGTCAGGTTTTATAGTAGATTTACAAAAAATTGATAACTTTAATTCTAAATTTTTCTAAATTTTTCTAAAATTCAAATATTTACCAAATTTTTAGAAGAATTCTTCAAAGTTACGATAATTTTTTAAAATGTATTATTTTTGTAAATAGAAGCATTTGTCAAAAAAATATTTTTTAAATAATTGCATTTTTCGAAGAACTTATTTTAAATTATAGATATTAAAAATAATTAAAGTACTTTAATGAATGTCCTTATTTATGAAAATAGTTGAATTCTTGCAAAGAAGTTTTACTGACATTTATTAATTACTTAAATTTATATAAGGAATTTTATAATTTGCGAAAATAATTGAATACATGTAAAGTATTGTATTAATTTTTTAAAAATTTAATTTATTTTGAGAATTTTGAAGAATTTTGAAACTATAAAAAATAATTGATTTCTTTCGGAGAACTTTATAAAATCTTTTTTAAAATAATTAATTTCTTTTTAAAAGGTTTCGGAAAATTTTATTTTGAACAATTGAAAGTCTGTGAAAATTTAATTATTTATAAAAAATTAAAAATAATTTGTATTAGTGACAAATTTTATTAAAATTTTCTTTTTTGAATAATTGGATTTTGTTGTAAAATATTATTCAAAAACATGGAAAATATATTAAATTAAGACCCAAAATTATGTTCTTAAAATTTTAAATATGTTTTTTTTCAGTGCATAAATTTAAATCTTTTTATAATGCTTTTAATATTCAATTATAAATTAAAATTTCAACTGAAATTCATTTTTAAATTAATTTTTATTAAAAAATTCTAGGAGAATTCAAATATTTAAATAGAAAAATTATTAATTTATTCAATAACTGAAAGTTTTTTACAATTGTATTCTAATATAAAATTTTATTAATAATTTTTTAAGTAATCAAACTCTTTTGACGAATTTTAATAACATTTTTTTCTAATAATTGCATTTTTCAAGGAATTTAATTAAAATTGTACTAAAAATAATTAAAAATCTGCGATAAGTTCTATTATTTATGAAAGTAATTAAATTTCTAAAAAAAAATTTAATATTTTCGAAAATAATTGAATTCCTTCCAAAAAATTTTATTACTTATAAAAAATGAAGGTAAAGGAGTTTTTGCGCAAAAATTTATAAAAGATTTTGTTAATAATTGAATTCAAGTAAAATTTTTAATATTTATGAATTATAAAAATAATTAAATTTTAGCTTAAAATTAAAAAAAAACTTTTTAATAATTGAATTTTTTAAAAACATTTTAAAATAGTAGAAGATAATGAAAATCATTGAATTGAGAAACAATTTTTGCAAATAATTGAAATTTTGCCAAGAAATTTATTAAAATTTTTAAAAATAATTAAATATTGCAGAAGAATTTTATTATTTATATTGCTAATTAAAATTTTTGAGAGAATGAACAATTTTTTTTAACTGATTTGAATTTTTGCAAGGAATTTCATTACTTCTGAAAATAATTTTAATATTTTTAAAAATAGAGGCAGTATTTCTCAAAAATGTTTTAAAAAAATTTGTAATTCAATTAATTCATGGAAAGTATTTATTTTGTATGAAAATAATTAAATGTTTGCGAAAGGTTATATAATTTTTTTTAAATACTTAAATTTTTCTAATAAATAATTAAATTTTGAACATTTAAAACAATTAAATAAACAATTATAATTAGAATAAACAATAATATGAATAATTATTAAAAATAATAATAATGAAAATGAAAACACTAACATTTAAAATAATCAATAATAATATCTAAAACAATTGTTTATAATGATAATAATAAATTAATAACAAACGTATTATTTATTTTAACTACAAATCATTATTAACAATTGTAAAATAACCAATAAATAATTAATAATAACGAGAATGATAAAAATAACAATTAGAATTAACTAGTAATAATAAAATGTAAAATAAGAATATTGTCAAAAGTCTAATAACAAATAATAATAATACAATAATATCAACATTCATCGAATTATAATTATCGAATAACAAAAATAATAATAAATTAGTTTGTAATTTTTTGTTTTTGTTTGACCGTATATTAATCAATTTGTTGAGTAATGAGTAGGCCTAGAGGTTTGTTTTTAATGAGAATTTTATTAAAATCCCAACTAATTTCGAACTATATAGTTCCTCAGCAGGGAATGAATAGTTTTATAAACATTTTATTATCCAAGCGTCGAACATAGTTTATAAGATTTCAAAAAGGATTAAATAAAAAATTAAATGATATGAAGGAGAAAATAAATAATTGTTTCAATTTTAATTAAATTTATAGGTTGAGTTTTCATTTACGAAAATAAAAGCTTCTTACCTTTTAAAAGAACATTATAAAGATGAAATAAATTTTTTTTTATATTATTAAAGAAACTTTATTAATTTTCTCATAATTAACATTTAATTTTTCAATTTAATTAATTTTGAAAGATTTTGTAGAAACACATTTTATGTTTGAAATAAGAAATTAGAATTGCAAAATCCAAAACTAATAACAAGTTAATAACAATTAACAATTACAATTAACAAATTGTAGGAATTACAAATAATTAACAAATAACATAACACAATATTAAATTTCTATAATAACAATTAATAGGTATGTGATTAAAAAATAAAGTTTACGAACATTTTTTAATTCCTTAAAAAAAAAAATACTTGTGACGCGATCTGAAGAAAGGGACCTTAGAAGCAAATCACTTCAAGGTTATGTTTATGCTACTTTTTTGGCGACAAAAACTTTCTTTTTATTTTTTTGCAAATTAAAATCAGTATTTATTAAATATTTTAGTTGTAACGAAGACCTAAACATCAATGATTTACATTGTCAGTGGATTCTCTTTTTTGTATTTTTATTTCAAAAATTGCAAACATAACCTATAATTTTTTGCTTCTAAGGTCCCTTTCTTCAGATCGCGTCACACTTGAAATTTCGTTGAAAAATTGTAATAAAAAATTATTAGTAATTATAAAAAATGATGGAAATTATTTTGTATTTTTAAAGAACAGAATTTTTGTTAAAAAATAGTATTAAAAAATGGTTTTTAATAAATGAGTGCAAAGTTTGAGAAGAATTTCTTTCTTCCATCGTTGATTACTTGCCTTGCACCCTTTTTCAGTCGTTGAAAAAAATACATTAATTCTAGATGACGAGCAATCATCATCATCATCATCATACAAGAAGTCGATCGCAAAAAATTCGTCAACGAGAGAACGAAGGAGAGAGACAAAGAGAGAGAGAAGGGATCATGAAGTGACCAGTTGAATATTAAGTGCTAATTAACATAAGAGGACAGTGGCATATACGTGTCTTTTTGAGATCGTGACGACATTATTGATCGTGATTGTTGCACGGCCTGGCAAAAGAACTCATCGACAATGAAGAGAGGCTTTCACGCGTAACACACGACTCAAAACATACATACTTTTATGTATATACAGACATAAAAGTAATGAGAAGCTATAAGTAAATGAAAAGAAATACAGAGTGTAGACGAAGGGGACGTGGTCGCATTGTGTACTCCACAAGTACATATATACAACGTATACTCGATACTAACTGTATCCACATTCCAATCTTGTGAATAAACCAGGAATAATAAAGAACTCCCTTTTGTCATTGTGAGAAACATCGAAAACTTTACTTTTTTCTTTTTTTTTTTTTATTGTTTAACTCATCAATAGCTTTGCACACTGAATTATCTACTATAATATTATGTTGGACGAAAAAGAAACTAAGACATCAACTTTAAATTCAATTCTTTAAAATGAAAAAAAATATATATATTTATTTATGAACATTGACAACTATAGTTGAACTAGTTGATGTGAAAGACTATAAATAGTTACTTTATAAAATGTTTTCCATTGTTGAAACTTGTATTCGAACTGTTTTATCTAACTTTGTTCTTTAATTGAATTAAAAGTAAAGCTTCTATAGCCTATTGAGGAAAATTAGACAGAATATTTCTCCGGTTATTTTTACATGATTTCAATTTAAGAATAGTAGCAGAATTCGATTATGACTTTATTACATAATTTCTTCATATAGATGAGAAAAAAGTTTTTACTTATATAGAACGAGGTGAGGGGGAAAAAAATTCTACTTTTTTTATTTCTTTTTATAATTACATAATATCTAATATATTTCTCAGTTCTCTATCGAATATTCTAGAAGTTTTTGTTTATTTTCAAGTTTATAATTTATTAGTTCATTTTTTAATTTAATTTATTATCCATTTATAATGATGGATTATTCATAAATTATTCACTAAATTTATAATTGTACGGTGATTTTGAATAAATAAATAATTTACATCAATAAACGAAAATTTATCATCTTTCCGGTGAAGGTGACCTGCTTTTTATCAATTGTTAAAGGAATGATTTAAAAATTGTAAAGAATAAAAAAAAATTAACTTAATTTATAACTAGATTTTCAATTTAGTTTTATGACTTAATTCATTTATTTATTTTATAATTATAGCTTCCTTTCATATAGAGGAAGTATTTGCATTTGCAATTATTTTTTTACTATTATTGTCATTATTATTATTTATAAATTAAATAAGAAATAAAATTTTTAATAATAAATTGTATAATTATTATTAATAACAGTAAACAAAATTACAATTCAACTAAAATTCAATTACATTTTACTTAATTTATAAATAAAAATTTACTACTAAGTTTATAATTAAATTAAAAATTAAACTTATAATTTAGTTCACAATTTTATTTATAATTTAATTTATGGATCCTATAAAATTCAAAACGATCAATTGAACGAAGTTTATTTACTTCATTTTCAAATTTAATTTTTATTGCAATAATTTTGCGTCACTATTGATACAATTTCAATGTAATGTATTTAAATATTTTTAATATTATAAATATAATATAAATAAAATAATATATTATTATAATATATTTTTTAATATTAATATTATTATTTATGTAATATTTTAACATTTAAATATTTTTTAAATATTATATTTCAGTTTTCAAATTTTTATTGCAACCAGTAATGTATGAAAATATTTTTTATTAAGAAAACTCTGTTCGTTTAAAAGTTCGAAACATGTAAATCATTTTATAGTTCTTAATTTAATAATTAATTCGATTCATAATGTAATTCATAATTTAAATCACAGTTTAATTTGTAATTTAATTAAAAACATATTTAAAATCATTTGTAACTAAAACTTTTCTTTTAAAAAAAGTGCTTTTAATAATTTTTAAAAAAATTCTTTGAGAATTTCAAATCTATTTGTCTCAATTCAATTTTAAAAAATTTGCATTATTCGGAAATTCTTCAATTAAATATTATAGGATAAGAAAATAAAAATTTGAAATAATTTCAAAGAAACTCTTTTAAACTTTTGCAAAAAAAATTAATTCTACAGAAAAGGTAAGTTGAAAGCATTAAAAATTAAAAGTTTTAAAGATTTTAATTTGAAACACTTTTCAGAGAAAAAAAAATTCTTCTTCTTCTTCTTCTTTGTTATTTAAAAGTATAAAAAATCCAAGTTCTCAAAAATTTTGATTTGAAACACTTTTCTAAATAATAAAATCTTCACAATTTTTAGTTAAAAGTATGAAAAAATCAAATTTTCAAAAATTTCAATTTTAAACATTTTCTAAAATAATAAATTCATTACAATTGTTAGTAAAAAGTAAGAAAACTTCAAATTTTTAACAGAAAAATTTAAATTCTTCACAATTGTCAATTAAAAGTAGGAAAAATTCCAATTTCCAAACATTTTAATTCGAAACCTTTCCAAAAATCAATAATTTAAAAAAATTCATGCTAATATGCTTCTAATATTCAATTATTAATTATTATCTAAACTTTTATCTGAAATTCATTTTTAAATCAATTTCTACTGGAAAACTATTGCAAAATTTATTTATTACAATACAAAATAAATTATTTATTAAATAATTCAATGTTTCTTAAAATTCAAATCTCATGAAGAATTTTATTAACAAATTTTTAAATATTTGAATTCTTTTCAATTTTATTATTTTTTGTTTGTTTTTGAAAACAGTATATATTGAAAATCATTTAATCGAGGTAAATTTTCGCTAAAAATTTAAAATTCGTCAAGAACATTATTAACATTTTTCAAAATAATATTTCGAATAAATAAATAATAATCTAATTCACTAAAAAAAATTTCATCATCATTCACAGTAAATGTAACCTAATTTTTATCCAATTTTAATAAACGATTTTATAATTATCGTCACTTTACATATATGTATAGGCGAATTAATTTAATGGAATTAAACTATGTAAATAATCAATTTCTCAGAGAATACAGAAAAGGGTGTGCTGAGTAAATAAACGCTCCCAGTGACTTGGCACATGGTTATTAAAGCACTTAATTGCAACGATGATTCCAAAAAAAAAATTTACTCAAAGTAAATTACTTTTAAATATAAATTCTCGTTAATATACTCGGAATTGATTAATTAAAATTTAAAATAAATTAATAACTAAAATAAATTAATGATTTCTTCTCAAAATAAAATGCGAAAGAATAAAAATGGCCAATAATGGTAAATATGGTTTGAATAAAATCTTTCGGGTTGGATAAATTAATCAAAAAAAATTATAGAAACTGTACATTATTTTATTTTCACTATTTTATTAATTTCTTTTATTTATTATTAAATATTTTTTTATTTATTATTTTTTTTTTTTATTAAATATAATTTAATTAACCGATGACTTGACTGTTAGCAATTAAATATTTACATGAATAAAATAATTTTTATTCAAATCAATTAAATATAATTAAATCATAAATTAAATGATAGTTGAATCAATAAATATTTTAATATTTAAACGTCAGTGAAGTTCGCAATGTTTATGATCAACAATTATAAGCAATTAAATTATTTTCCAAAAAAAAATCATTTTTGTTCACAAATATTTTGTTTTGTTAGAAAAATTTATAAAAATTTACTTTAAAAAAATCATTTCTTACAGAAATCGTTGACTATAAACGTTGTGAACTTTACTAACGTATATTTAAAGCCTGACTTAAATGTAAATTATTTTCTCACTAAACTTTCGAACGTTGAAATGAACGAAATTTTTTTCACCTCAAGTATTTTAAAAAATTGCTATCCAAAAAATAAAAATAATTGAAATAAAATAATATTTCCAGTTTAGAAATATTTTGTTTCAATTTAAAAAATATTTTTTTGTAAAAAAATACAAATTAGAGGAAGTAAAAAAAAATATTGTCGTTCATTTGAACGTTCGAAACTTTAAGAACATAAATTATTTGGATCAGGCAAATATTTCACGGAATTAATAAATAATAATTTATTTGCTATCCAATAAATAAAAATAATTGCGAAATTAAATAATATTTATAGTTTATAGAATTAATTTCTTGCAATTAAAAAAAAAATTGTAAAGAAATACAAATTAGAAAAAGTAAAAAGAATATTTGTCCTTCATTTGAACGTTCGAAACTTTAAGAACATAAATTATTTGATTCAAGTGAAGTTTTCATGGAATTAATAAATAATAATTTAATTGCTATCTAATGAATAAAAATAATTGCGAAATTAAATAATATTTATAGTTTAGAATTAATTTGTTTCAATTAAACAAAAAAATTTTTTTTCAAAGAAATACAAATTAGGGAAAGTAAAAAAATATTGTCGTTCATTTCAACGTTCGAAACTTTAAGAACATAAATTATATGATTCAAGTAAATATTTCATGGAATTAATAAATAATAATTGAATTGCTATCCAAAAAATAAAAATAATTGAAATTAAATAATATTTATAGTTTATAGAATTAATTTCTTGCAATTAAAAAAAAATTTTGTAAAGAAATACAAATTAGAGGAAGTAAAAAAAATATTGTCGTTCATTTGAACGTTCGAAACTTTAAGAACATAAATTATTTGGATCAAGTAAATATTTCATGGAATTAATAAATAATAATTGAATTAAAAATCAAAAGGAAAAAAATTGAAGCAAAAAATAAAAAAATTAATATAATTCAACATAAATTGACAGTAAAATAATTGTTTTTTTCCCATTACACACAAACACAGAAACTTTACATTTTTATTATTATTATTTATTACTCTTTTTTCCCCCCATAAAGCGAAGTCGTAACTTTATTAATCGTTCGGTGTCAAATTAGTACCATTTTAAGTAGGATGAACGTGAGTGAACATCATTACGATTAATTGTAGGGAATATTGGAACAATACTGTGAATAATTAGAGTTACTCCACCAGAAAGCAATCCGTGCGCATTTGTAAAATATCCAATAAATGGCGCAACATGCTGAATTTTCATTTGACAACATTCCCCTTTTTCTCCCCTCCCCCACTCTCTCTCTCTCTCTCTTTGTTAATATAAAAGGGTGAAAGTGGGAGGGGAGGGGGGGGGTCAGGAAAACTGAATATATTATGATTCCAGCGATAATTTCGTTTGGTTAGATATACGCTGTTATTCCAGGGTTAATAATTCCATGATTAAATTGAACTTGATATTATAATTCATTTTTTATGGGGCAACATCAATTAAAATCTATTGCTTATATATGTATACATATATAAATTTATTATTAAAATTTACGCCATTATTGGATGACAATTTATCAAATATTTTACGTCATTATATTTATCGCGCGTAAATAATAATTAAATATGTATTAAAATTAATTTCATAAACGTTCGGCTCTTTCGCATTAATAAACGGGACAAGCACTAAAATTGTTGAAAACAAGTAATATAGAATATAAATTATTGTTATTGTCTTTTATTATTAATTTTCAATGTCATTTTTAATTTTCCTTGTTTTTTGTTTTTGGTCATTTTATTATTTCTCCTACTTGTCTATTGATTAATAAATAATTTTTTGGTATCGAATCATTTTTACTTGAAACAATTAAATTTTACTTGTTATTAATACTTTTTACTAACGAATAATTTTCAAATAATTAAAAATAATTTTCCAATAATTAATAATAATTTTCCAATAATTAATAATAATTTTTTCAAATAAAAATTCTGCTATAAAAATTCCAACTGAAGAATTCGCTAATCGAAAAAAATTAAGTTAATGAAAAATGATTTTTTTTGTGTTTAACGCTCCATTCGAAACAATAAAATACTTTATTTCAATCCAAACAAATTTATTCTTCTTCAATTTAGAAAAATTGTTTTCCTCTTTTATTCTTTTTCAATTATTGATTAATGAAGAAATTAAATTTCAAAATTTGATTAATGGAAAAATTAATTTTCAAATTTTGATAAAGGGAAAAATTAATTTTCAATAGTTGCCAAATGGAAAAATTAGTTTTCAACATTTGATTAATGGAAAAACTAATTTTCAAATTTTGATAAAGGGAAAAATTAATTTTCAATAGTTGCCAAATGGAAAAATTTAATTTTCAACATTTGATAAAAGTAAAAATAAATTTTCAAATTTTGATAAAGGGAAAATTAATTTTCAATAGTTGCCAAATGGAAAAATTTAATTTTCAACATCTGATAAATGTAAAAATTAATTTTCAAACATTGATTTGAAAAAAGATTAATTTTTTTTCGTCAGAATAGAAAATAAAATTTTTTTTCGAGATGTAAGAGACGTAAAACATTTTTTTTTGTGATATGAGAGACATAAATATGCAGTTGAATGACAAGAAGAGAAATTTTGCGATCTAACCAATTCATATAAAGTTAACAGACAGAATCCTATTCGCCACCTTGTAAACTAACAATTCCGTGAACATTACCATCCAAGTAATAAATAACCAGTGAAATTACTAGACGGCCTCTCGTGTACACTCTTGCTTGCTAAAGTGTATTGCGTTTAATGCTCCAAGGGTTGTCAGTCGAACCTGATATATCCAAGTGTATGAACAAATATTTATTCATGTTGCAAATCCCACTTTCTTATTTACAACCATTTCAAGATCAACTATTATACTTATAAAAAACGAACGATAAATATTATTTATATCTATATAGATATATATATCTTTTGTATTTATACAACCAAAAAAATATTCATATAATTTTTTCATTTATTTCCATACCAAAAAAAATGCTGAAAAAAAATAATTGAAAAAAAATTTAATTGATTCAAATAACCGATTAGTCGACTATTATTAATTAAATATTTACTTGAATAATATTTAATGGAGTCAATTAAATGGTATTTCAATCAGTATTTCAGTTTAGTATTTTAAATTAATTTTTTTTAATTAAATATTTACTTGAACCAAATAATATTTAATGGAGTCAATTAAATGGTATTTGAATCATTAACTTCAGTATTTTAAATTAATTTTTTTTAATTAAATATTTACTTGAATCAAATAATATTTAATGGAGTCAATTAAATGGCATTTGAATCAATTACTTCAGTATTTAAAGCAAATACCATTTTTAATCAATGACTTCAGTATTTGAAGCAAATACCATTTAATTGTCTCTAATAAATATTATTTGATTCAATCAAATAATATTTAATTGATAATAGTTTAATTAATCGGATATTTGAATCAATTACATTTTTTTGCAGCGTAGAAAAATTTTATTTGGTTTCAAATTTTAAATAAAAGTTGTATTTATGTGGAATAAAATTTTTATTCAAAACGAATAATTTAACACACTCCTTGCCTGTTCCCTGATTTCAAAGACAAAATTTTTCCCATTTTCCTGACACTTTTTTTAGAGTAAAAAAAAATTATTAAAAAATTAAAAAATATTAGATACTCAAAAAAAAATTCTATTACATTTATTTACGAATTTCTTTAAATGTTAAATTTTTCGAAAACATCAATAACTTCATTTTTAAATAAATATTCAATCAATAGAATTTTTCCACTTAAGAATTAAGATTTCGTCATTTCAGTTAAATTATTTTCTGAAATTATTAACTAAAATTCTTCTTTAAATCAATTTTTTTCAATAATTTCTGAAACAATTCTTCGAGAGAATTTTTTGAAAGTTCTTCTTTTTCGAATCCAGTTGTTTACAATTAAATGTTTCCAAATTTCAATAATTCGGAAAATTCTTTTTAAATGTGTATTAGAAAATGAAAAATGAAAATAATTTCAAAAATTCAATTAAAATTTTTCCAAAAAATTAATTCTCCAGAATTGTTACAGTTAAAAGTACGAAAAATTCAGATGAAGTTCAAAAAAATTGATTTGAATTGATTCTAAATAATTGATTTTTTTCGGTGAATTTTAGTGAAATTTTAACAAACAATCTCGAATAATATTTAATAAAATGCATGGCAAAAATTCAATTAGGTATTTTTGACATTTAAAAAAAAAATCTCTTCAAAATTTCAATTATTTTTATAAATAATAAAATTCATTTCCAAAATTCAATTATTTGAAAAAAAAATTTAATAAAATGCCTTTCATAATTTCAATTATCTTTATAAATAATAAAATTCTTTTCTAAAATTCATTTATTTTCAAAAATAATGAAATTCTTTGCAAAAATTCAATTACATTCAAAATTTTTTTTTCATTTCTCGTCAAAATTTTATAAATAATAAAATTCATCATGAAAATTCTACTATTTTCAAAAATTCTGATAAAATTCTTTGCAAAATTCAATTATCCTGAAAAGTAAGAAAATTCTACGCAAAAATTCAATTAATTTACAAATTAAATAAATTTGATCCAAATTAAATAAATTTGATCCAAATTCAATAAATTTGAATCAAATTAAACAAAATTTCAACCAAATTAAACAAAATTTCAACCAAATTAAACAAAATTTCAACCAAATTAAACAAAATTTCAACCAAATTCCAACTAAATTTGATCCAAATTCCAACTAAATTAAACAAAATTTAAACCAAACTAAATAAATTTGATCAAAAACTCAATAAATTTTAATCAAATTAAACAAAATTTCAAACAAATTAAATAAATTTAATCCAAATTCAATAAATTTTAATCAAATTAAACAAAATTTCAAACAAATTCAATAAATTTTAATCAAATTAAACAAAATTTCAACCAAATTAAATAAATTTGATCCAAATTTTAATTTTAATTTGGTTTAGAGACGAACGCACTTTTTCGTTGGATGTAGAAAAAAATATTCACCAGACATTCTCGCCTATCATTTTCTTCACTTAGAAAACATTTTCCAAAGAGTTTTTTATTTTTCCAAGCACAAAAGTGAAATTGCAAATAATTCCTTTCGCTAGTTGACCGTAGAAAAAGCCGCATAATACAAGACCAAATATTTACAACAAGTTTTCATCAATTATTTTCACAAACTAAAAAATTCCTTCCGAATATAAAAAGTGAAATTACAAATAGTATTAAAAGCAAATCAAACGTAGAAAAAGAATTAAAATTAAAAGCCCAACAAGGCATCAAAAATGCAGACATTATTTGCACATCTGTCTTTTTTTTTTAAAGCACATCCCAAAAATAGACATTCACGTTTCATATATATATGTATACAATAATACAATATATATTCGAAAATAGTACCCAGTTTTTGTTAGCAACCGCATGGAGAGACAGCAGGTTTCACCCTTCCCCCCCTCCAAAAAAAAGAGAGGTGCAATAACTTTTTTTATTTTTAGAAACATAGAAAGGTTATGAGTGGTTGTATATCCGTCTCGTTGTTTCGCCCTGGTCATAACCCCGTGACGTTTCATGCCATAAACACAGAGAGTAGTCGTCAATTCGAAAGATGAAATATTGTAAGTAATAACACACGTATCGGATGTGCATTTAAATAATAATATTTGCAAACTTTGCATCTTTGTTAACGCGTATCCACACAGACAGACAGAGACACAAATACACCAACATCTGAGAATAAAGAGACAAAGAAATTTATTTTCAAATTTATTTCCATTTTTGCCACTTGTATGACTTAAAAAATAATTGTCTTCTTATTTTTAAAATAAGATTTAACCCTGAAAAAGAAAAAGACAGAGAGAAGGAGGTTGTATCAAAATACGCATTGACTCGTTTTCTACCCTTAGTTATAACCCCGTGACGTTCCCATGGCATAAACAAAGCGCAACCGCCAATTCCGGAGATGAAATATTATAAGTAATAACATATATCTATACGGTGGTTTCTTCCTTCGACTCGGAGCGGGATAATAACACGGCTCTAAACTATACGTCCGATACGTACCTATATATAATTGTATAATTATTATTAATGATATCGGAGCCCTTACGCTTAAACGCGCCAAGATCCAGAACTCTCTCTCTCTCTCTCTCCCGATCGTCGAGGTTCTTCTCTCCTACCCCCTTTTCGTCTCTGTCACTATCTCTTTTAGTCTCTTCTGTCTTTATTCCAAGCTGTACTTTTCTCTTTCTCTCTCACACTCACTCTTCTTAGCCATTCGTCTCGTCTCTTGCTTTTTTGCTACATTTCCCTCTCTCTCTCTCTCTGCTGCATAAACACTTGTCTACATACGTATGTCGAGCAAAGGTTGCCAACCTTTCTCGATCCTTCTGCTTTACTCTTCCTCGTCACTGTAAATATTGAATTTTCATATTTACACTAAAAGTTACATCTTCTTGCTTTATATATATATATATATATATATATATATATATATGTGTGTGTGTATAGTAAAAGTGTTTTGTTTGGCTGACTGGAAAATTTAAGTGGTAGTTAGAGTTAAGAGATTTTTCATTTTTCCATATTCTTATATTGTGAATAATATCCGATATATATTCTTATACTTGTAAAGGGCGTTTCATCCAAAGAAATGAAAACTTAATTCAAAATTAGATTTTTTGATGCAACAAATTTTTTTCTTCATGACAAAAAATGTCTACTATTTTTATTCAGCAAAATTCCCGGTTCTTTTTCTCATCAAATGCAAATATAATGATTTCGAAAATGAATAGGGTCCAATTGGGGTTAATGTAAACAATAGATGTTTCAGCTAAATTTACAAATTTAAAAATAAGTTCGACGTCAAAAATTTACCTCAGTTCGTACCTACAAGATGTTCTGAGTATTGCCAATTTTTTATTTTGACAATTGGCAATGCCATAGTACAAGTTATCTTTTAATGCAAAAAAAGATTGAAAATCAAAATTTTACTGTTTCAGTATTTTGTTTCGCATTTGCATAAAACAGGGTTGACACTAATATTTAATTTTATTTTTTCCCCGACCATAAAGAATATTCTGATTCACTCTAAAAATTATTAGATAATCAAGAAAAAATGTTCTGTAACATTTATTTACAAATTTCATTATAATTGTAAAATTATTCAAAAACATCAATAACTTCTTTTCTAAATAAATATTTAATCATTATTATTTTTCTGTAGGAAGTCAAATTCTTCGAAACATTCAAATTCAAACCATTTTAAATTGAACAACTGATAAGAATATTATTACAAAACATGAAGAAGACGATCGCCTTCTTCATGTTTTGTAATAATTTAAATTACCATAACATTTTTCAGAATAGGTTAATTATTTACAAAAATCCTAAAAAAATCCTTCGGAAGAATTCAATTATTTTTACAAGCAGTAAAATTTCTCAAAAAAGTTAAATTATTAAAAAAAAAATGTAATAAAATTCTTGGCAATAATTCAATTACTTTTATAAATAATAATAAATCGATTATCCGTTAATTCATTTTTGAATCAATTTTTATTATAAAATTCTAGAAAAATTCAATTATTTAAAATTAAAAATATATAATTTAGTTAATAATTGAATGTTCTTTGTTAAAATTTAATTCTCATAAAGAATTTTATCAATAAATTTTTAAATCTATGAATTTAATTTGACAAATTTTAATAGAATTTTTAAGAATCATTACATTTTTCGAGGAATTTGATTAAAATATATATTGTATAAAAAATCATTAAAATTCTGCGATGAGTTTTATTACTTATGAAAATAATTTAAATTTTCTTAAAATTTCCATAAAATAATTGAATTTTGGAGAAGAATTTTATTATTTCTAAAGTTACTTAGAATTTTGACAAGAATTTTTTGTTTTTTAATTTTCGAACACAATTGGATTTCTGCGAAGAATTTTATTACATTTTAAAAATAATTTAATTTTTCCAACAAATTTTATTCAAATTTACAAAAATAACTGTATTTATGTGAAGAATTTTATTATTTATATAAATAATTGAATTCTTACAAAGAATTTTATTCCAGCCCAGCTGAAAAAGTTCTATAGAATTTCACTAGAATCATTCTATAGAATCGTTCTATATGAATTCTAGTGAATATTCTATAGAATTTCACTAGAATGATTCTATAGAATTTCTACATAAATACTATTAAATTTTAGTGATTTTTAATTAGAAAGACTTTAAATTTGTGAAATAATATTTTTCAACAAATTTTAGGCCAAAATAATTGTTTATATCCTTTAAATATATAAAATTCATTGAACTTCGTAACCATACGTAACTATAATGTTAAAAAAATTATTTCACGAAATTTATTTTGGCCTAAAATTTGTTAAAAAATATTATTTCACAAATTTAAAGGCTTTCTAATTAAAAATCACTAAAATTTAATAGTATTTATGTAAAAATTCTATAGAATCATTCTAGTGAAATTCTATAGAATATTCACTAGAATTCATATAGAACGATTCTATAGAATGATTCTAGTGAAATCCAAAAAAATTTTTTTAGCTGGGAGTTTATAAAAATAATTGAATTTCGGTGAAGAATTTTTTGAATAGTTTATATTTTTCGAAAAATTTTATGAAATTTTGTATTTTAAATAATTGAATTCCTATGAAAATTTTATTACTTATGAAAATAATGGAATTACTTTGAATTAATTCATTAAAATTGAATTCCTGCAAAATTTTGCCAAGAATTTTCTTAAAATTTTTAAATATAATTGAATTTAGATGAATAATTTTTTTATTTATAAATATAATTGAAATTTTGAAAATATTTTTTAAAATTTTTGAGAATAATTGAATTTTTGCGAAAAATTTTATTAATTTTGAAAATAATTTAATTCTTCCAATGAATTTTATTCAAGTTTATATAAATAATTGAATTCTTAGAACGAATTTTATTCAAGTTTATAAAAGTAATTGAATTTCAGTGAAGGATTTTATTATTTATAAAAATATTTTTATATAATTGATATTTTTCGAAAAATTGTATTAAATTTTGTATTTTAAATAATTGAATACCTGTGAAAAATTTTATTACTACTTATGAAAATAATTGAATTATTTTGAAGAAATTTATTAAAAATTTGAATAATTGAATTCTTGTGGAATTTTGTCAAGAATTTTAATAAAACTTTTAAAAATGTTGTACTTCATAAAATTTTTCTAGGAAAGTATAAAGTAACAGATTCATGCAAAACAAAATCCGTCCATTTTACGTTTCAACAAAAAAAAAAAAACTAATGTTTTTGGTGAAACCAAATGAAACCCAAATGACCCTAATAATTTTGAAAATGAATAAATCTTTATAATAGCCTAATTTTTCTATTCTTCATTTATAAAGAGTTGAAAATTCGAGTTTAGAGGGAAATTTATTGTTACGATATCCGGGCGAAGACAAATCTGTCTTTTCTTCTTGTCGACTGAGTATCATGTAAATGTGGGAGCGAAATTTATAACCCGGCTGATCGATGGCTAGATCTAGATATGTTCCAAGAAGTACTACACTTGATTAGACCTCGACTGATACGTGTGTATGCATCTCCAGCCCCGCCTTTCACCACCCCTTTTTACCCCCCGCACTCTCACTTGATAGACACCGCACCGCGTATTGTCTCTATATATATACCTATATACAGTATATTTGCGAGGGTAAATTCCATTTAATTCACACAAAAACTATTTTCTATTAACTGCTGTATAATCATATCAAGTTTTAAAAAAAGCAACTCTAAATATTCTTAAAAATAAAAAATTTTTTACAAAAAAATAGTTTTCAAAGAAAATGGTTAACCCCTCTAGAATTAAATTAACACTAAAAAGGATTAAAATAATCTATTTTGGTGTTATTTTTAAGTATGAATGAAATTTTATTTCAAATAAAACACCAAAATCAACGATTTGTAAAAATTCAACGAATTTATCTTCTCCAGGTAGAGTAGTAAGTTAGTCACTAACTTAATAACATAGTTATTATTATTTTACAAAATTTTAATCAAATTTTTGTCAAAATTTCAATTATTTTCAAAAGTTTTCTAAAATTCAATAATTTTCGATATTTACCATTTTAAAAAAATTTTTGCAAAACAATTCCATTATTAACAAAAAATTTAAATACAATTCTACGCAAACATTCAATTATTTTCATAAATTATAAAAATTTTTACAGAAATTCAATTAATTACAATTTTTTTTTATAAAAACTTTCGCAATAATTCAATTATCTTCATAAATAATAACATTTCTACAGGGATTCAATTATTTTTATAAATAATAAAATTCTTTTAGGTATTCAATTATTTTCATAAATAATAATAAAACTCTTTGCAGAATTTCAATTATTTTTAATGCAATTTTAATCAAATTCCTCGAAAAATGTAATTATTCTTAAAAATCTTATTAAAATTTGTCCAAAGAATTTAATGATTTCAAAAATTTGTTGATAACATTTTTTTCGAGAATTTAATTTCAACAAGCATGAAATTATTAAAATATTTATTTTTGTATTTAAATAATTGAATTCTCGTAGAAATTAGTAATAAAAATGGTTTTAAAAATGAATTTCAGTTGAAATTTAAGATCACAGTTTATTAAAAGCATAACGTAGATTTTTAGAAATAATTAAATTTTGAAAATCTTTTCAACTAAAATCATTGAAATTCTTAATTTTTCATATTTTTGAAAGAAAAAATTCTGTAGAATTAATTCTTTTTAAAAGTTTCATAGAATTTTTATTGAAATTATTTCAAGTTTTTATTTTTCAATATATATTTAATTGCAGAATATCCGAATAATTGAAGTTTTGTAAAATTGAATTGTAAACGAATAAATTTGAAAATTATAAAACTCATCGTGGGGTTTCAATTATTTTTCATACAATTATAATTGAATTCCTTGAAAAAAGTAATTATGTTCATGTAAGTTTTAATAAAATTCTACAAAAGAATTGAATTATTAAAAAATTCGTTACTAAAATTCTTTCTGAGAATTGAATTTTGAGAAATATTCAATTATTCAATAAATTATTTACATTTGCATTTGAATAATTAAATTCTTGTAGAATTTTCTAATAAAAATTGATTTTTATTTCATAAAAATGAATTTGATTAAAAATTTTAAATTATAATTGAATTTTAAAAGAAATATTGAGTGAATTTTTTGGAAATAATTGAATTTTGAAATTAATATTTTTGAAAAAGTTGAATTGGATTTTTTGAATATTATTTGTTGTTCTCATTTTCTAATACCCATTTAATTTAATAAAATTCGACAAAAGAATTGAATTATTAAAAAATTTGTTACTAAAATTCTTTCTGAGAATTGAATTTTGAGAAACATTCAATTATTCAACAAAATAATTTACTTTTGCATTTGAATAATTAAATTCTTGTAGAATTTTTTTAATAAAAATTGATTTCTATTTCATAAAAATAAATTTCAGTTAAAATTTTAGATTATAATTGAATTTAAAAAAAAATATTGAGTGAACTTTTTGGAAATAATTGAATTTTGAAATTAATATTTTTGAAAAAGTTGAATTGGATTTTATGAATATTATTTGATGTTTTCATTTTCTAATACCCATTTAATTGAAGAATTAAGGAATAAATGAAATTTCGTAAAATTGATGAATTGATTATTATTAAAAATAGAAGATATGAAGTAAAATTGTAGTTAAAAATTTTTGAAAATAATAATTGAATTGAAATAATGAAAATAATTTTAAAGAAGTACAATATTCTTATAATATAAAATAATGATTTTATTACTTGATCATCTTTAATTATTATAAAATATGAAAAAATCGATCCCTCCGACTTCAAAATTTTTTTTTTTTAAATTCAATTAAACTTTAAAAGTTTATAGTTTAACTTTATAGTTATAAAAAAATTTAATAAACTAAAATTTCTTTTATTGTAGAAAATAACACCAGAGTTGATTATTTTAATCTTTTTTGGTGTTAATTTAATCTGCAACACTTTTTAATACCTCACGATTTACTGTGTAAAAATTAAAAAAATTGACACATTTAGAAATTTTAGAATTAATTATTTTCAGCATGATGTAAATTTATTTTCAAAATTTAATCTTCTTCCATCACTTTTCCTTCCTATTGTTACCCTAGAGAAAAAAAATGCAAAATTTTCTTTCGCTTAATTTAAAAAAAATCAAATGAAAATCAAATTAATGCTTTCTGTTTAATACTCGAGAGAAAGAGAGAGACAGAGAGAGAGAGACAGAGAAAGGGAAAATTGGAAATCAATGGCTAAATTATGAAGACTTAATGAAAGGATACAAAATAATAAGAGTGTAACCTGAGGGATAAAAAATAGTTGGGGGGGGGGGAGAGGGAAAGAATTGGAATTTTCAAATATTCAATCAGTTTTGAAGAGAATTCACGATCGGAGCATAAAATGCGAAAAGAATCGTTATTAGGAATAATATTCCCCCTGTATCGCTATTTAATATCGTGAAATATCGATAGCAATATCGAATGTTACAAATACAAAAATACATATATATATACATATATTTACATACACATATGCTATATTGCTTTAATTGCTTTCAAAAGTGCTTACACCGACGTAAACTAATTATACTGGCCACTTTATTTGCGTTTACTCTACTTTCAATTCTTTTTTTGTTTTTTGTTTTTTATAGATAAGCTTTTTTTCCCAAACTTCAATATTGTGTTTTTTATTTACAATCACTATACATATATGCGATAACAAAAGAATTTTGATAAATTTCCACAATGAAAAAAAAACCAGTATTTACTCGTTACAATTGAGCGGAAAAAAATATTTTATTTCTTTTACTAATAATTAATTATTTTTTTTAATTCAGTGAAATTTTCTACTAATAAAAAATAATAAATAAAATTGTCCAACTTTTCAATTCTTAAGATTTTTACTTTAATTGGGATCTAATATTAAAATTGTTTTACTGAAAAATGATTCAGAATTAGTGACAATTTTCGTGCTCAAAAAGTATTCAACGTTAATTCAAAAGGATATTTATATTTCTTTATTGAAAAATATTTTTTATATAAAAAATTAGGGGAAAAAAATTGTCGGATAAAAAATGAAAAATGAAACTCGAAGCAAATAATTCACTTTATGGATAATATATATATGTATATATATTTATATTTAAACATAAGGTAATATTTTAACGCTTAAAAGTGCCACCATTGAATTATTAGTTTCCGCCAATCATAAGCATATCTAAGAATTCTTCTATGATTATACCAACGAAGAAATCAACGGTGTCTTGCCCTGAATTCAAAGTGCGGATACTAAACAGTCCGCGCTCTCGCTTATAAGAAACGTAATTGCATTTTTTCTTAAAAACGAACGGAGTATTTTCCGTGCAGCTGCCTGATTCCTGCCTCCCGTAATAACAAATATTATCCGATAATTTATTTTTTAATTGAATACTCGAAAGATATTGAAGATAAGTGTTTTCTTCTTATGTTGATGTAACAAATTTTACCAAACTATCCTCGCCAGCGATATTTGCGTTTTTCCTATATTAAAATAGAAAAGAAATAAAAAAATTAAAATTAAAAATCCTTTCCAAGTAAACTATCTATCTTTACATAATATTTATTTTTAAAAAATTATTCAAAACTGCCTTTATATTAGCAGTGGAAGAAAATTCTTTTTTAAAATTGCATTTCTAGAAAAAATCTTTATTAAAATTTTTTATAAATTAAAAAATCTTTATACTATAGATAAATAATAATTTCTACACTGAAAAAAAATTAGTTGATTCAAATAACCGATTATTTGACTATTATCAAATAAATATTTACTTAAATCAAATAATTTTTATTTGAATCAATTAAATAATATTTGCTTCAAATACAGAAATATTTAATTCAAATACAGTTTATTTGATTTAAATAAAAATTATTTGATTTAAGTAAATATTTATTTGATAATAGTCAAATAATAATCGGTTATTTGAATCAAATAAATTTTTTTTTCAGTGTAGCAAAGTAATTAAATTTCTGCCCGAATTTGCATTTCTAGAAAAAGATTTTCTTAGCTAAATAAAATTTTCTATTAAAATTCTTTATTATTAAATTTTTTTAAAATAATCTATTATCAAATTTTTTTAAAATAATTTATCATTAAATTTTTTAAAAATAATTTATTATATCAAATTTGTTAAAAATAATGTATATAACACACAAATTCCAATTTTTAATTAATATTAACAATTTATTTCCCATTTATTTTTCACTATATGATTAATTTTATTTAATATTTATAATTTTATGTATTTTAAATTTAACAAATAAGTACTTAATCCAATAATATTTAGATCCTTTTTACTCCATCATCAATATTCACCGGGTGCAATTTGAACATTTTAATTTATCCGAATCATTAATTTTCAAGTTGAAATGACATTGATTAAATGAAATTTGTTTGATTGATAAATATTTAATTAAATTGCAAACACAATTTATCTAAATCGAGAAGAAAAAATTTTTCGTCTCTTTGCAAATATATATATAGACAAATGATGCTGAACGGAAAATTTAATTAAAATTTGTAATAATACAAAAAATTGAAAATAAAATATTGTCCAATTATGGACAGATAAAAATTTTAATCTTTTTGTAAATAAAGTTTCTATTATCTTGGATTTTTTATATATAGAACAATTTACGGAGGAGGGGGGGGAGGTGAAAGAATAGAAAAAATACTTGACCTTTTTCTGATTATCTATGTTAATTTTTACTATATTTATGAGTAAATTTTATACTTTAAATCAATTATTTTTGATAATTTATATGTTTTTCATAATAATTATATAAAATTTTAACCAAAATTCATTTTTAAATCACTTTTTATTACAAAATACACTGAAAATTAAATTATTTAAATACGAAAATAAATAATTTATTGAATAATTGAATTTTCCATTAGAATTCAATTCTCATAAAGAATTTTATTAAATATTTTTAAATAATTGACTTTTTTCAAATTTGTCAAAAAAATTCAATTATTTAAAAATTTTCCTTAGGAATTCGATTAAAATTGTTCTAAAAATAATTGAAATTCTACCATTAATTTTATTATTTATGTAAATAATTTTTTTCCACCATTGTAAAAAATTTTATTATCTATGAAAATAATTTTTATTATTGTGAAGAAATTTAAAAGAAAATGGTAAATAATGAATTTGCGCTGAAATGTTTATTATTTTTAAAAATAATCAAATGTTTGCGTAGAATTTTATTAAAATTTTTGTTTTAAAAAGAATTCTTTTGAAAAATTATATTAAAATAGTAAATTTGTATTTTTAACAGGAAAATATTTTAAATATTCAATAAAATTATTTTTATAGTCATTTTTTGAGAGGAATTTAATGATCATAAAAAAAATTGAGCTGAAAATATTTTCATCCTTTTTGAATTTTTATTTTTTCCCAAAAATTGATAGATTTTGAAATCAATGCGTAATTTTGTAGAAAATATGTTTTTGTATCGATGAAAAAATTGCCGAATGAAAAAAATTAATATTTACAAAAGTTTTTGTATTTTTTAAAATAAATAAAGTAGTTTTCAGGATAAGAATTTTTAAAAATATTATTATTATTAAATTTTATTAAAAGAAAAAAATAATTGTTTTTTTTTCTAACTAATTTCAAAACATAAACTTTAAAAAAAATTGTATCGAATTTTGTTTTTATCACTAAAACATTTTTTTTTTAAAGTTTTGTTCTGAAATTAGTTAGAAAAAAAACCAATTATTTTTTCTTTTAATAAAATTTAATAATAATCATATTTTTAAAAATTCGTAACCTGAAAAGAGAAAACTATTTTTTTTTTTGAAAAATTGCTAAAGCTTTTGTAAACATTAATTTTTTCATTCCGCAATTTTTTTTATGAATACAAAAACATATTTTCTACAAAATTACGAATGGATTTCAAAATCTATCAATTTTCGAAAAAAATAAAAATTCAAAAAGGGTGACAATATTTTCTGTTCAAATTTTTTTATGATCATTCAATTCCTCTCGAAAAATTACTATAAAAATAATTTTATTGAATATTTATAATATTTCCTTCAAATAGTTCCTCCCCTTAATAGAACCTCGTTGAATTTGGAATTTAGTAACAACATTTATTTATTAAAAATTAAATGTTTAAATTGATTCAAATAGTAATTTTTACTTTAACCAAAAAAATTAATAATGAAAAATAAGTCTTTTTGCAAAATGCATAACATTTTTTAACGCAATAAGGAAAAGTTACAAAAAAATAAAAAAATAAATTTTTTAAATTCTCAAATTATGTAAACTAATTGTTTACTTAATTACGTAAAATAAAATCTTTCGCTCTTTTTGCATATCCTACAATTAAGGCAAAATCGTAATATCGAAAATTTACATTTTGAATAATAAGAGAAATAATTAAATGGAAAAATAAAATTCCACGAATGAGAGCAGTAATAACAGCAACAATAGCAGTAATAAAATCAATAACAGCAGTAATAACAACAATGCTAGCAAAAATAATGAAACATTTAAAAAAATAAGTTATAAATTTATAACATTTTTTGTAATGTTTTATTTACATTTTACATAATTTTCTTTTATTTATTTTTTACATATTTTTTTTATATTTCTTTTTTATATTTTCCTTTTCTGGGTGAATTTATTTATTTGGAAATTAATTTTTTAAATTTATAACTTATTTATTTTAACATTTTAACAAATTTTTATTTTAACATTTTTGTTATAATGTTTCTTGATTTTCTTTTTTTTTTGGGAGAATTTATTTATTTGGAAATTTATAACTTATTTTTTTGAAATGTTTTCTCGGTGAATTTATTCATTTGGAAATTAATTTCCAAATAAATAAATATTCACCAAAAAAAAAAAAAAAGAAAATCAAGAAACATTAAAACAAAAAATGCAAAAATAAAAATTTGCCTCTTCATTGTTTGTTGGTTGGAAAATATTGTATTAGTCTCTAGGAACGTTTATAGAATCAAGATATGTTTATTCCTCGACGACAAACGACAAGCGACACGATATATAGTGGAATAGGTCAGATAGAGTCAGACGAGAGTCGACACTTTCATATATATATAGTATAGAAGCGAATTAGGTCAGTTTATCCCGCTAATGGGAAATATAAAGTCATATACAAATACGAGTGTAAATTAAATTTAACAGCCACCGGTGATACGAGTGATTTACCGTTTTATTTGTGTTTCGCGTACAACTACAAACTAATAAAATAAAATACTCGAGCAAACGTAAAAAGGTAGTTATAGTGTTCCTTAGCAATTTACCTAGACGCGAGGAGACGCGAAATCCAATAGACAAATTTAGCCCAGACTCTAAATTTAATAATCAGTTATTATAAGGATTATCATCTTCGTATTTCCAAGTAAAACATTTATACATATATATATATTCATATTATATTTTTAGAACAAAAGCGATTATTCAATGCTATTATTAAATAAAAAGAAAAAAAGGAAAAGAAAAGGAGAAAGAAAAAGAAAAAAGAAAGAAAAAGAAAATGAAAAAAAATACCAGAATAAAATGATAATGATGAAATATTATATGAATAATTTTAAAAATATCGAGCCGACGATTTTTTTTCAGTATAAAAAATTTAATCAGATAATTACCTAATTATGTAGTTTTCCACAAGCGAAAAGTGAAACAGTTGAAATAATTATATTATTACAACAACGGAAAAGTCGCAATAACTTTTAATTAATTAAAATACTGTGGCCCGATGGAAAATGGCGCCAACATTTTTTTTCCTCCTTTCCTTTTTTATATATATATATATATATACAATTCGAAACGAATGCAATTTAATTATTCACCCTGTGTCAATTTAATATACCTATTACAATATATTCCAATACCGGGAGGTTCATTTGAATACGAGTTCCATAAATTATTTTGCCGAAATACATATTTAGCGCGAATAAAATTTTATGTACATCCACGATAAATCTTATTTCACGCACATGCTTTTGCATATTCATGAACAGAATAAATCTCGCATTTATAGGTAAATTAAAATATTCTCTCTCCATGGTATTAAATTTTAGATTAAAGTGACAATTAATTTTTTTCCAGGTTTATATTGATATTGTTCGCAATAGCATAGATATGTTGTATAGATTAAAAAAAAAAGACACAGAGGCACTTTGACATGATTTTTCCATAAATATGTGTAGCTTATTAATTTTCGCCCTTATAGTAATATATAGACATAGTTATATCAATATAGTTATAGTTATAATATAGTTACAATAAAGTTAAAACAAAGTTACAATATATTTCATCCAATTAGTAAAGAAAAATAGTTTCCGAATAGATTAAATTTATCAACACACATAATATGTAATTAAAAGTAGGCGAAACCACACGATCTCCGGATGTGCGATAAAGCATCGATTCAACGATTAATTTTTCAAATGCAAAGTGTTTCATTTACATGACGCAACCCGATATTTGTCTGTAATAAACAATAGCTTGCGTGAATAAACGTTAAAAGGTTCTCACATTTTAGTAACCAATATATATATATATCTATATATTTTATACTAACATATATATTGTAACGCAATTTGTTGTTAAATTCGATAGACGATCTGTAATAACACGCTCACACAGTAAATGTTTTCAGAACATTTCCGTATGTTATTCTACCTGAAATACTTCCCGCTAAACTTTCTTTTTCTTCTCCCTATTATTTTATTCAACTTGTGTATAAAAGATCGTTTAGCAAAAAGTACATTAAAAAGAAATCTATTCTCTAAGTTGTATTATAACGAAAAACAATGTTCAATGAAAAATTTCAAAACAATAAAAATGTAACGAAAATTAAGGCAAGAATCAATAATTAAAAGATGTAGTTCACTCATTTTGTACAACTTAATTGAATAATTTATCATTTTATTACACAATTTAGGGTCAGTTTCACAAAAACCGATTAAAAATATGATTAAACCATTAAAAGTATGATTAAATCATTAAAAGTATAATTAAATTATTAAAAGTATGATTAAATCATTAAAAGTATGATTAAATTATTAAAAGTATGATTAAATCATTAAAAGATTGATTAAATCATCAATTATCCAATCATAAGCCGTTAAATTGTCCTTAATCATTGATTAACTTTGAATTAAAGTTGATGGAATTAGCCCTTACTAGACTAATTTATAAACTTAATCAAACAATTAATTAATTTAACCAAAATAAAATTTAATACAAGTACTAATTCTTCATCAGTGTGCAGATATTAACGATCAGAAAGAAGAAGGGAAGTACCAAGAAAGCAAGAATTGATATTAACTGCGAAGACAATATTAAAGATATGAAGAGAAGAACGAATTTTCCAACTAAAATTAAAGGCAGAAAAGAAAAGTTTCAAGAATAGAATATTAAGTCACTAAAGGAAGATTAACGAAGGGAAATATTTGCTGTTATGACAAACATTTACAAATGATTGGACGGAGTAAACATCTACAGGATCTAAAGCACTACAGATGTTCAGCATTTGTAAACAGTTACAGCGTCTAATGGCATCTTAACAACTGCAAATGTTTAGCATTTGTAAGCATCTACATCATCCACTAGATCATCAAAACAACTAGAGATTAGCATCTGTAATTTAGAGCACTTACAAGGGTCCAAGCAACAACAATTGTTTAGCAACTCCTAGACATTTGCAGCTTCTGTTTTCTAAACAACTAGGAATGTTGATAATCTTTCTAAAACATGCATCTACTATCTTCTAATGATCTTCTAGCAATTAAAAATATTCGACATCTTTAAATATTTGTAGCATCTATCATCTAAATAACAGTTTTCCGTTTAGTGAAACCCAAACTGCAGGTGTTAGGCAACTGAAAATATTTACAGCATTAAAACAACGAGTAAAGATGTTTAGCGTTCATTAATGACTGCAGCATCTACTATAGTATATCTACCGAGATGTTTAACATCTGCAAAAGTCTACAGCATCTAGTATAAATTAAACAATCAGCAACAATGTAACTAGAAAAGTATGTTGTTACAAATTTCAAGCGTCCAGTACAATCTAACAATCAGAAGCGTTTCGTACTTCTAAACATCAGTAGCTTTTACTTTAAACCAAATTATCTGTAGCATCCACTAGCATAATGCAAATGTTAAGCATCCGTAAACATCTATAAAATTTATCAGCGTCTGAAACGTACCGCATCTCTAGACATCCAAACTACTAGATATGTATTTAGCTTATGTAAAAATTAATAGTTTCTATAATCTAAAAAATAGAAAAGCCTAGAATCTATAACCATCTAAAAAAATTAAGATGTACAGCATCTGCTAAGGACTAAACAACTTTAGATTTTTAACATCGATTATCTAGTAAATACCAAATGTTTAGCATCATAAAGATTAAACAACCATAGATTTTTAAGATCTAGAAACTAAACAACTGTACAGTTTTATCATCCACTAAAGACTAAACAACTGCGGATTTTTAAGATCTACTGAACACTAAACAACTATAGCGATTTATCATCTTCTAAAGACTAGACAATTGCGGATTTTTAAGATCTACTGAACACTAAACAACTGTAGAGATTTATCATCTACTGAAGATTGAACAACTGCAAATGCTAAGCATCTACGAAAACATCGACAAAATTTACTAGCATCTAAAAAGCCAGAGACGTCCAACGCCTTCTCTGCAACATCTACTATCACCTAAACCACAAATATTTATCACCTACAAATATTTAAAGTCTTCTACATCTACTCCTACATGCTGACCAAAACTACACGTTTGTAATAAAGAAAATCCACAAAAAGAAACCTTAGAATAATCAAAGAATCCAAGGAATTCAACTATCCGAGATTCGAAGTACAGACGTAGACCGCGAATCGTGTGAATATTTTCATCTAGAGAAAGAAGAGTAAGAGGAAGAAAAAGAAGAAGAAGAGAAACAAAAAGAGAGTGAGAGAAAAAGATATCGCGTCTGTTTACATCCCGCGCCATAAATCGCAAATGATTCCGCTAAATTTCCATCTCGTCGAATGCGCGCAGGGTTGTCGGAAATATAGACAGTGGTGGTTTGGTGGTGACGAAGAGGGGGTGAGGAGGGAAAGACTGGTGGCAAGGGATAATGGGGCAAGGGCCCGGTGAATGATAGTGCACGGCTTCCACATTCGCACACATATTATTATCATTTACACTCAACACTGCACACCTATATAATAAGTTAAAAACACGCGGCCCTTACATTCCCCTCTCTCTATATATACATATACATATTTATTATCCATATATACAACAAATACAAAGATAATATAAATAATACATGTGTATAACGATATATCGTATCGTAAGAATAATAAAGTTGACTCGCGAGAAGAGAGTGTAAGAGAGAGAGAGAGAGAGGAGTGCGATAAAGACTAGTAGCAAGCCGAGCCGTTCTTCAGGCTCTTCCAAAACCCAGAATTACCAGAATTACCAACGGCTCACGGGCGGACAAACAGCGTATTATCCGATGATATTCTTCGTAAAGAACCCCCTCTCTCTTTCTCTCTCTCCTCTTGCTATATCTCTTCAGCAACCCCTTCCCCCCATACATTCGAGAGTCGCTGCTCTCGCAACCAACCCTCCAAGTTTTTGCTCTATCCACAGATATAACCACTCGAGATGCATCCTGATGCATGCAGCAACTGCACATTAAAAAGTAAAATCTACTTTTATGAAAAATTATGGTCTTAGTTTCACGTCAAGTCAAAATTCAAGAGGTAGCTTCTTTAACAAGTTATATGATGTAATAAATTATTATAATGCAACTACCTCTTTTCTTGAATCATGTTTAAATTATGATCACGCGCTTGAGTGGGGAATATAAGCTGCCAAGTTTAATAAATTTCACTCAGACGAAATGATCTAATTGTGCGTAAAATATCCTAAAACGTAAATTTTTATATTGTGAATTTTGGAAAAAAATTATTTATACCAATAAACACTCAATTCTCTTCTGTTCCTATATATTATTCAAAAACTAACGTCGCACTGTTCTTTCAAACAGAAATTCGAACAAAAAACTTGAAGCTAAATAGCAAAACACTTTCACTAAAGAGATCTGCATCTCTTTATTGAAATTCAGACCATAGAAGTGTTTTGCCAAACAGATTTTTTTAAAGAAAGTAATTAATCTGTTGTAATCACTGTTTTACATTGGAATAAAAATGTTATGCAAAACACTACATCTATACATAAGAAATCTTTAAAAGCTTGGAATCAAAAACCAGTTTTTCGACTTGTTTTACAGACATTAAGAAACATTTATAGCATTGAATGAAGACTATACTGGATTAGGTTGAACATGAACAATATCCAATAGTATTTAGACAACTAAAGATGTTTAGTAACTTATGAAAGGTGTTTTGCTTTTAATGACTCGAACTGTTGGCATCTGCAAATATTTACAGAATTTACTAGCATGTACACAACATTAAGAATTTTTAGAATACACATCCAAAGAATTAAATATGTTTGGCATTTGTAAACAATAAACATTTATAGGTTCTAATAAGGACTACACACTAAAAATGTGTAGCGTCTACTATCATCTAAAAAAACTAGAAAACTTTCGCGTTTGTAAATGTTTGTTGCATTGACATTATAGGCTAAAAATATTGTAGCATGTATCAACATTGAAATATCTGATAAAATCTATTAAGAGTATTTTTGGACATTTAGACAACTAACGATGTTTACTATTTGTAAAAATTTATAGCATCTATCAACATTTAAACAACTGAAGGCGTTTAATATCTTACAAAATCTATTAAGAGTATTTTTAGTCATTTAAACAACCAAAGATGTTTAGTATTTGTAAAAATTTATAGCATCTATCATCATTTAAAAAACTTGAGGCGTTTAATATCTTACAAAATCTATTAAGAGTATTTTTAATCATTTAAACAACCAAAGATGTTTAGTATTTGTAGAAATTTATAGCATCTAATAAAGAATTAACCAAAAAGAGATAATTATCATTCTTAAAATATTATAACATGCAATCAAATCTGATCTAGAAATGTGTAGCATCTGTAAAAAAATTTGTAGCATGTCATCTAATCAAGTGGGAACGTTTTGCATCTGTAAAAATTTGCTGCATTTCTATTGGATTAAAAATCTACAGTACCAATTAAAATTCAGTACCTACTGAATGTTAGGCTAAATGTAAAAGTTTGTAGCATTTACTTTTAAACAGCTGAAAATATTTTAAAATTTGACATCTAGTAATGAAGAGTAAACTAAGGATGTTAAGAATCTAATTGTTTCGAAATAACTAAGGATGTTAAGACGATGTCAAAGTGGATGCAATTTTCCTATTGAAGCTCAATGTAAAAATTCAATCGACTATGGGACCCCCTTAAGAATCTAATTGTATCGAAATAACTAAGGATGTTAAAAATCTAATTGTATCGAAATAACTAAAGATGAAAAGAATCTAATAAGATCTAAATAACTAAAGATTCTTAGAATCGAATAAGATCTAAACAACTAAAGATTTTTAGAATCAAATAGCATGTAAAGAACCAAAGGTACTAACGACTAAAGGTGATCCAAACAGCTAAAGATGTTTAGAAGTTGTAAACATTTACAGCACCTAATCAAAAACGGTACTAATTGCTAAACGGCAAATACAAACATCTTGAAAAAGAACAAAAATCTGCTCGAATATCCAAAAGATATTGGAATACAAAATAAAACCAATTTCTTGATTCTCCTTTTACTATTATTATCGAAAATTATACCCCAACAATTTTTATCCATCACAGTAAGAAAACATTTAAAATTACGATTGAAGTCAAATCGATCTTGAATGTAAGACTATTTATTAAAAATAAAAACCTCAAAGTTGAATGAAAATTACAGTTGAGTCAAACTTGAGTGAATTATTACCAATATCAAAACAAAATCCCCTCAACATTACTCCAAACTACAAAGCAATATTTTTTTCTTTATCTGCAAAATTAATCCCATCTTAAAAACTTTAATAACTACCTTTCCAATGTTCTCAATTATAAATCTATTTTATACTCCTTTTTGATATATACACAATTTCCCTCACATAACGAAATTATCTTACTAATTCTCTAAACTGGAATCTTCATTACCCCACGCGTCACATTATATATCCAACCTAACTTATTTATCTCTGAATATCGAATTCGATTAACCAAATAGCTATTAAATAGAAGTTACTTGACGTGCATATATTATTATATTCTCCCGTAACTATTTTTACATCAACTGTCAGTTCGTTTTAAGCATTAAATCTTATTTATAAACACATTTATTCAAAAAAAAAAAGAAAAAAAAAACTTGATGCTAAATCCTGCATCTATGCATATAAATATTTTAATAAAAGAAGAAGCCCCACCCTATCTATTGTTACAGTCACAATATTACAGAAAACAGACAATGATATGTGCATCGTAAATGGGAGCTTTGAAGGAGTCAAGTATAAGAGAGGCATATGCATACACATATATATAAGGGGGAGCGAGAAAAAAAAAAGGGTGAACACAGTTATCGAAGGATTGGAAATTATACGATGGGGGAAACACATCATGTTAAGGTGAGCTCTAATTGATTTGCAACGGGGGGGAAAAATTGACGAGAGCATTTCAAATGCAATTTCAATTTTATTTCCCTCGTGGAGAAAAAAGAAAAAAAAAAAAAAAAAAGATGCTCGAATTTATTGAAAAGAATCTTCAATTATTATTTTTGTGAATAATTTTTTTCTTTTAACTTATTCTATATTTTTGTAGAGAGCAAGAGAGAGAGAGAGAGGGAATTTTCTTTTCATTTCGCAGAAAATTCACTTTTTTTCCTTTCAATTTCCTATATAAACCTCGCGCTATCCTTCTTTGCATTCATTTCCGTATAAGTTATAATTTAAATCTCTTAACAGATCCAAAAACATTGATAAGAGATACAAATTCTAGTGGAAATGAGTGGCACGCTGTTATTCATTCTCTCTCTCTCTCTATGTACAAGTGGTATACGTTTCTCATCTTCCACCACTCTCTCTCTTTCTCTTTCTATCCCAGGAGAATTTCAGTTGGAGAAACGATAAGAGAAAACAGTCGTTTCAGAATGGAGATTTCGTTCGTTTACTGCCAGGGTGGCGATAAATTTTCGAGACATCTCCATCGAGGTTTATACATGTATGAGTGGCTTGAAGAATGGTCGGTGGGGGGAGAGACAAAAGGGGAGGGTTAAGAGGTGAAAAACAGGCAAGAGAAGAGAAGAGAGAGAGAGAGAAAATTGCGATCGTATACTTATATTCACGAGAGAGAGTCTAGTAATAGTGAGTCGGTCACGAATACCTAATCAATAATTATTACCGCGATATTCTCTATTTTTACTGCCCTCCCCCTCCTCATTACCCCTAAGATCCCATGTATAGTCGCAGGGTACCACCCCTTCCTCCTTCCTCTTTCTTCTGCTTCTCCTCCTCCTCCTACTACTACTACTACTTTAACCTCCCCTTCACTCTCCTTTCGTCGACAAGCCGACATATTTGCATATTTATAAGGGAATGTAATCGCAGTCTCGGTTTTCGCCGCTCGTCGTTTGTCGATGAAAAAATCTCTCAAGATGGCGGACAGATTTCAGGCAGACATGCGATCCGATTTCTCTTATATTTATAAACAAGAATTTGTTCGACACTCCGCCTGCCGCATGAGGTTGCAGAAATGAATTTAATATTGTTAACAATGTAGTTCATTTGTGGTTCATTAATTTGTTTAACTATTAAGACTTTCTAAATAGTTGTAGAATTTATTAGCATCTAAACAAATTAAGATGTTTCATAGTTGTTAATATCTTTAGGTGCCACTGTAAAAACAAGCATCTTAAAATACATTAGAATCACTTTTAAAACGATTAAAACATCTTATTTTTTCATCTTCTATCTTAGAAAACTAATGCATTTTAATGTGCTTTGGATAACTTTTTGGAAACAACTTAAAAGTGCGACTACCAAAGTATCAAGATGCCTTCTTTTTACAGTGTATACTACAAGGTTGAACTGGAAATGTTTAGCATTTTAGAGTATTTACCATCATCTAAACTAAAAATTTTTAGCATTTTATTTACAGTATCTTGTAAAGACTATAAGCAACTGAAAATGTCAAACATCTGTAAACTACAGCATCTACTAGTTTGTAAACAATAACAAATGTACCTGTAAATATTTACAGTATTTGATAAAAAAAGGCTAAAACAACTGTAAATGTTAAGCATCCTTAAAAATCTGTAGCATCTAATCTGTAAAACTGTAAATATCTACAGATGCTATTAGCATCTAAATAGTCCCAGTGATGTTTAGAATTTCATAGCAATTATTTAGTATTATTTGTGCTAGTGTTTAGTAGTTGTAAAAACAGCATCTGAAGACTAAACAACAATTTGTAAGTATATCTGCAAAATTTACTAACATCTAAACAACCAGTGGTATTAAGAATTTCATACTATTATACTAATAAAGAGTATCTTTAGTAGTATAATAAAATACTAATAAAGAGTATCGAAACAACTAGAAATATTTATCAGTTTGTAACCATTTGTAGCACCTAATAGAGACTGGACAACAAAGAATCTTTAAAACTTTCGTTTGAAAGAATTTGCAGCATCTACTGCTATATCTAAGCAACTAAAAATGTTTGGGATCTCTAAATATTTGAGCATCTATATTAGGCTAAGTATTTACATTATCCACTAGCATTCAAATAACTACGGATGTTTAGCATCCACTAAAAGCTGTTTAGTTTTTCATGAATGTAAATACTAAACATTTATTAACATTTACAGAATTTACTATAGCATCTGAACAACCAGTGATGTTTAGCATCTAATACAAAATAAAAATCTTTTCAAGTTCATTTAATTACGAAAATCGTAAACGCAACTGTTTTAAAATTAAATTAACATTGAAATATTTGCGTATAATTAGATTTCAAGAATAAATACAATTATAGAAAACAACAATTTACCATTGTTACGATCAAAATTCCTTAATTTTTCCAGGTTTTTCCTTAATTTTCATAAAATTCCCTGACATTTCCAACCGTGTTTGGAACTTTTGTCAACTTTCCCTCCTCGGAGTAAATTTTACTCCAATGGAAATAAACCGTAGTAGTCGTTACCAAAATTTGCAAAATCGAAATTAGTGTAAAAATTACCAGAATTAAGCAACAATTGCAAACAACAATTTCTTTTTCGAAAAGTGGGTTAAAAAATGTATTTATATTCCTTCCTTATAGACATTAAAAAAAATTAATCCTCTTATTTATATAGAAACAAGACGAAAACGAATACCTTTTCTAAGAATAAATCGTAAATAATGGATTTCTCTGAAGAATATATACGCGGTCATATAAATAAAGAAAAAACAAATGAAAATAATTTTATATGAATAATAAAATATCCACCGGAACTAATAAGATTAAAAGCTAAATGATTAAATGCCAATCAAAGAAATTCAAAATACAAAGAAAGGAAATTAATTTAAAAGTATAAAGAAAGTACAATTAATCAAAAGTGGAATGTTATAAAAATTGGATATTTAAAGAATAACAATTAATTTAGAGCGGAAAGAAGAATTAATTTCCACTAAAATATTCCTCCCTTGGAAATGTTCTCTCTCGCTAACTTTATTCTATATAATAATAATGTAAACAGAACTTCAATTATATTTTAAAAGAAAATAATTAAATAAATTATTGGATCCGCCATTTTGAAATTTAAAAATTCGATTTTAAATTCTTATTCAGAAACCTTAAAAACTTCTGTTTACCCCAAATGACCCTACAGGGTTGAAACAAATATTTAATTTTATTTTTCCCTGATTTTTCCCTGGTTTTCAGACCAAATTCTCCCTTTTTCCCTGACCATAAAAAATATTCTGACTCACTCCAAAAATTATTAGATACACAAAAAAAAAGGTTCTATTACATTTATTTACAAATTTCATTAATTGTAAAATTATTCAAAAACATCAATAACTAAATTTTTAAATGAGAATTTAATTATTACTATTACACATAAAGAATTCTTAATGTTTTATTAAACTGTTACCTAAAAAATATCAAATTGCAACGAATTGATCTCAAAAAGTGGATCAAATCATCATTTGATTACAATTTTTGGATCATTTTGGTTCATTTAAGAATCATTTTGACATTTTTAGGTAAACAGTGTATAATTTAAATAACCATAAAATTTTTCAACAAAAACTTAATTATTTACAAAAATCCTAATATAATCCTTCGCAAGAATTCAATTATTTTTAAAAGTAGTAAATTTTCTCATAAAAATTCAATTATTTGAAAAAATTTTTAATAAAATTCGTTGCAATAATTCAATTATTTTCATAAACAATGAATCGATTATTCAGTAATTTCATTTTTAAATCAATTTTTATTAGAAAATTCTAGAAAAACTTAATTATTTAAATTGAAAAATAAATAATTTATTGAATAATTGAATGTTTGTTAAAATTGAATTCTCATAAAGAATTTTATCAACAAATTTTTAAATAATTGAATTCTTTTGACAAATTTGAATAACATTTTTAAGAATAATTACATTTTTCGAGGAATTTGATTAAAATATTGTATCCAAAATTAATTAAAATCCTGCGATGAGTGTTTTATTATTCATGAAAATAATTTTAAAAAATTTCCAAAAATATTATTAAATAATTGAATTCTCGTAGAATTTACTAATAAAAATGGTTTTAAAAATGAATTTTAATTAAAGTTTTAAATTATACTTAAGTATTAAAACCATTATAACGTGCATTTTTAGAAATAATTAAATTTTGAAAAAGTTTCAAACTAAAATCATTGAAATTCTCAATTTTTCATATTTTTGACAAAAAAATTTTGTAGAATTAATTCTTTTTGAAAGTTTAATAGGATTTTTACTGAATTTATTACAAGTTTTTATTTTTCATTATATATTTAATTGCAGAATTTCTAAATAATTGAAATTTCGTAAAATTGAATTGTAAACGAATAAAATTGAAAATTCTCATAAAACTCATCGCGGCGTTTAAATTATCATTCACACAATTATAATTTCATTCCATAAAAAAAAGTAATTATGTTCATGCAAGTTTTAATAAAATTCGACCAAAGAATTGAATTATTTAAAAGTTTCTTACTGAAATTCTTTATAAGAATTGAATTTTGAAAAGCATTCAATTATTCAATAAATTATTTACTTTTGCATTTAAATAATTTAATTATTGTAGAATTTTCTGCTAAAAATTGATTTTCATTTTATAAAACTGAATTTCAGCTAAAATTTTAGATTATAATTGAATATTAAAAGAAATATAGAGTGAACTTTTTGGAAATAATTGAATTTTAAAATTAATATTTTTGAAAAAGTTTAATTCAATTTTTGAGTATTAATTGAAGTTTTTTATTTTCTAAAATGCATTTAATTAAAGAATTTAGGAATAATATAAAAAAATTGAATAAACCAAAATTTCATTCTTTGTAAAAAATAACACCAAAATTGATTATTTTAATCTTTTTTTGGTGTTAATTTAATCTGCAACACTTTTTAATACCTCACGATTTACTGTGAGTTGAATTTTGATTTTGATATTCCAAAACGAAATAGAGTTGAATTTTGATTTTGATATTGGAACCAAATCGAAATAGAGTGGAATTTTTGATTTTGGAATCAGAACTATAAATAGAGTGGAATTTTGATTCTGATACCCATATCCGAATCAAAACAAAAGTATTTTTTTTAAATTTTCTTTTCATTCCGTGACGGTCCCTGATTCAAGTAAATAATTTCTCTAGTTGATACGTATAACAAACAGTTCCCAAGCAATCAAATATAAGTTTAAATAAATCATGTCTCGCGGGGACATTTTACAATGTGTACACACCACTTTTTTTTCGAATGGGTTACTTTCTCAGCGCATGAATTACACTATATATGTAATCAAGAGCAGTGATCGTTTAACCGATTTAGAGTCGAAACGATGGATATATAAGTGGCAGTAAAGTGGTAGCTCTCCCCCTATTTTCATACATATACATACATACATACATACATAAAGCATATATAAAATCCAATGAGAGAGAACACGATTCACTGAGGCAACAACTTTGCGAATAAGCTACTGTACAAAGCTGAGAGTCACGATCGACTTGTTACCGCGATTCTCGATCGCGAATCATGAAATCATCTCCCTTTTGCGGTTTGGTATATCCGTTAGGATCGCCGTGGATGCGATCATACTCCTTAGCATGGGCATTCGGCATAATGCATAATTTTATATGCCCTTTGGTGTATATATATATATATATATATACGTACCACCAAGGTATCTACATTACTTTACTCGAATACTTTTTCCTGTAACTCCACACCCCCTCCCTCACAAGTGGGGTCATTCCTGATGTCGGTGGGCGAGGGGGAGAGTAGAGATCATCCCATTGCTCATGAAGACTCGAGAATCACGATAGTTCGCAATTCGAGTAAACTAGCCACTGAGCTACCGCATTATTAACAATAATGCGCGCATCTCTCTCTCTCTCTCTCTCGTTAGAATCACGGGGGAAAAAAGTATTCTTTTACAAAAATTCTATAGTCGAGAATATGTAATTTTCAATAGAGCAAAACAAATCCATTTTTCGTTTTCTTTTTCTTTTTTTTGCATTTGTATTTTGTATAGACTAATAATTGTGGAGTTATACACAAAATTAAAAGCAAGGAGATTTCTCGTTAGTTATTAGATACTTTTTTTTTTATTTATTATGAGAGGGAAAAAAATATTGAGAATGTCTGAGCCTTGATCTGAACTGTTGGAGGAGTACTGCACGAATACCATATACTTGAGTGAAAATCACTGGAGTTAAAACTTACTTGCGATTCATCTTATTTCTCTCTAAATCTGAATTAGTAGAAAGTTACTAATGAAATGGTCAAAAGTCGTCCACTAAATGATTTAGTAATAATTCTACTAACAATTAGTAAAATTTTACAAATTATTAGTAGGGCGTTACTAATTAATTAGTAATAATTCTACTAACAATTAGTCAAATTTTACAAATTATTAGTAGAGCGTTACTAATTAATTAGTAATAATTCTACTAACAATTAGTCAAATTTTACAAATTGTTAATAGAGCGTTACTAATTAATTAGTAGAATTCTACTAACAATTAGTAGAACTATTTTATTAATAGTCGATAAAACAGTTTCACTAATTCATTTAGTAAAGAAATGACTTTTAATTAGTAGAATTTTACTAAAAATTAGTAATATTCTACTAATTAAAAAGGTGAAAAGTCGTTTATGAAAACTATTAAAAATTAGTAAAATTTTACTAATTCTTAGTAGAATTCTACTAATTCAGATTTAGAGAGATTGATATGCGCATTTGATTGCGCTGAAAAAAATTTAATTGATTCAAATAACCGATTAATTGACTTTTATCAATTAAATATTGAATTGAATCAGGTAATATTTATTAGAGTGAATTAAATATTTAATATTGAATCAAATAATATTTATTAGAGTCTATTTTCAAAAAAATTAATTTTTTTCCATTTTGTTCAAAATAATTTGTTAAAATTCAATTATTTTCAATATGTAAAATTTTTCACCGATATTCAAACGTTTCTGAAAAAATTTTAATAAAATTCTCCGCAGAATCTTAATTATTTTTAATATTTATACCATTTTTATCAAATTTCTCGAAAAATGAAATTAAACATAAAAATTTTATTAACATTTGCCAAGAGAATTCAATTATTAAAAAATTTGTTAGTAAAATTCTTTATAAAAATTCAATTTTTTAAAATTCGTCTCAAGAATTCAATTATTTTCAAAAGTAATGTAATTCTTTGCAAAAATTCAATTATGTTGAAAAAATTTACAAAAATTCTCGTCAATTTTCAATTACTTTCAAACATTCTCGTCAAGTTTAAATTACTTTAAAAAATAATACAATTTTTCAATTTTCGTAAAAATTTTATTTAAATTTGCCAAGAGAATTCAATTATTAAAAAATTTGTTAATAAATTTTTTTATTAAAATTCGTCTCAAGAATTCAATTATTTTCAAAAGTAATATAATTCTTGGCAAAAATTCAATTATGTTGAAAAATTTACAAAAATTCTCGTCAATTTTAAATTACTTTAAAAAATAATACAATTTTTCAATTTTCTTAAAAATTTTCTTAAAATTTGCCAAGGGAATTCAATTATTAGAAAATTTGTTAATAAAATTCTTTATTAAAATTCAATTTTGAGGAACATTCAATTATTTAATAAAATATTTATTTTCATACTGAAAAAATTCAATTATTACACAAAAATTTTTACAATATTCAATTATTTTTCCAAAAATTTCAAATTTCAAAAACTCATTGCAGAATTTTAATTATTTTTAATACAATTTTTAATTAAATTTCTGAAAAAATGTAATTATTCTTTAGAATTTTATTAAAATTCGTCTCAAGAATTCAATTATTTAAAAAAAATCATTCTTTGCAAAAATTCAATTATGTTGAAAAATTTACAAAACTTCTCGTCAATTTTCAATTACTTTCAAACATTATACAATTTTTCAATTTTCGTAAAAATTTTATTAAAATTTGCCAAGAGAATTCAATTATTAAAACATTTGTTAATAAAATTCTTTATAAAAATTCAATTTTAAGAAACATTCAATTATTCGATAAAATATTTATTTTTATAGTGAAACTATAACGTAACTTTCAAAAAATTTAATTTTTTAGATGAATTGTAATAACATTATTAAGAATAATTACATTTTTCAAAAATTTTCGATTAAAACTATATTAAAAATAATTAAAATTCTCTAGTGAGTTTAACTAATTATTTATGAAAATAATTAAATATTTGCGTAGAATTTTTTTTTTTAAATTTTGTTTAAATTATTAACTTCTATTCGGAAATGTTATTACAGTAAATATTAAAAATCATTGAATTGACGAAAATTTTTGAAAATATAATTAAAATTTTGTAGAATAAAAAAAAATTCTATAATAGAATTTCACAAAGATTTTTGGCAAAATTTCTGAAAATAATGAAATTTCTGAGATTAATGTTGATATTTATTAAATTGTAATAGAATTCTTTCGAAGGATTATGTCGAAATTGTTAAAGTATGTTAAGTAATTCAAGTCGTTTTCATTTTTCAAAAAAGTGTAGAAATTAAACTAATTTTAATAGAATTGAAAATAAAATTTTTCAAATATAATTATAGTTCTATAGAATTAATAATTAAAAGTGAAAAGATTGATATCTTTTAAACATTCATTTGCTAAATTTTATTAAAACTGTAGATATTAAAAATCCTTGAATTCAGGAAAAATTTTGTAATTAATTAAAATTTTGCCAAGAATTTCAATCAAAACTTTTAAAAATCACGGAAATTTAGTAAGAATTTTATTAAAATTTTAAAAAAAAATTGAATTTCAAGTAAGAATTTTATAATTTAGAATGTTAATTAAATTCATGGCGAGAATTTTAAAAATGTTTTGAATTTCTGCAAAGAATTTTATCTTTTTTGAAAATAAAGTTGAATTTCTGTAATTATTTCTAACTTCTCTGAATTCAATTTTTTTAGATGTTATTAATTAAAATTCTTCTAGAAATATATTATTTTTAATTAATAGTTAAATATTTATGTATTTTAAATATACACTGAAAAAAATATATTTGATTTGAATAGCCGATTATTTGATTATTATCAAATAAATATTTACTTGAATCAAATAATTTTATTTTTTAGTGTAGATATTAAAAAAAATATTTTATTTATTTTTTTATTTATATATTTTATATAATAAAAAAATAAACTAATTTCAGAAGAATTTAAATTATGAAAAAATGTTTAAAATATAAGTTCTTTAAAATTTGTAATTAAATTTATTCAAAAATTGAAGTTTTATAACATTTAAAATTGTAACCGTTTGATATTAATCCTGTTATAAAAATTGTAAACGTAATACTTTTAAAATTGTATTATTTTTGAAATATTCAAGTAAAATTATTCATTATAAATAATTTCTAAGTAATAGTTTATATGTTAGTTTTTCAAGAATTAAGTGATTTAGAAATATATTGTCAGATATAAAAAACGTAATATTTTTTATTAGAATTCGTGGTAATTTCATTGTTTACAAGCCAAACGCAAAAAAGTCACAAAAATTCAGATTTTTCTTACGAATTCGAAACATTTAATTTTTTCCAATACTTTCAATAAAAATCCCTGACTTTTCTCTGAATTCCCAGACTGCCTTGCCTTATCATTTTTACAAATAAAAAACCCCCTTAAAAAAATGCCAAAATTTTCTTCTCCAACTCCGACATTATACAAAAGAAATAAAAAAAAAAAAAAAAGAAACTTCATCCCGTTGCCAAATTCAGTAGTGGCAATAAACTCTGATTTATCGAATCTAAATTTCAATATATGGGGAGAAGACGAGGGAAAAAAAACATGATCAATAACTATATTCATACTTGATAAAACTTGGAGCATTCTTGGAAGTTGAATATAATCCTTTCGAGACACGCTGTCGTGCGATCGACTTTTATTCTTGGGCTTTTGAAACAAAGAAGATTGTTCTCGAATTAATCATCTGAGAAGAAGAGAATAAGCATAATGCAAGGTTCGACCGGTGGCCACGACATCACGACAAAACGTCATCGTGATTTCCGGTTGGGTTCCCACTCCTAAAAAAAAAAAAACAAAAAAAAATTGAAAAGAAAATGAAAAAAAAATGAAAATGAAGAAATAAAGGGAACAATTGTCCTTGAGTTAGTTGAATAATATAAAAATCACAGGGTAGATTTCCCTCGACAGTAGGAGCAATTTTCAAGTCAATCAAAATTTCATTTCTAATTCTGCAAATATAAATCTCAGAGCCATAATAAAATTTTTATTTTCGGATCTAATAATCGAATTTGAGGCCCAGATTTTTAAATTCAGACAATTTTTTAACGAGACGAAGTAGTTTGCAAGAGAAAAGTGTAATTCGAGGTTTAGTTATGTCCCTAAAGTTCTGAATGTTCAACAAAAATTTATTCCTTTTTTGGAAAATTAAAAAAAAAAATTTATATTTTAAATATTCAATAAAATTATTTTTATTGTAATTTTTTGAGAGGAATTCAATGGTCATAAAAAAATTAATCAGAAAATATTTTCACCCTTTTTGAATTTTTACTTTTTCTATTTTTTCCAAAAATTGATAGATTTTGAAATCTAAACGTAATTTTGTAGAAAAAATGTTTTTGTATCCATAAAAAAAATTACCGAATGAAAAAATTAATATTTTCACAAAAGTTTTAACATTTCTCGAAAAAAATAATTAGTTTTCAGGTTAAAAATTTAAAAAAATCTGATTAATATTAAATTTTATTATACAAAAACTTATTTCTTTTTCATCTAACAAATTTCAAAAGTTTATAGTTTAAAAAAAATGTTTTAGTGATAAACACAAAATTCAATAAAACGTTTTCTTTTCAAAAAAGTTTATGTTCTGAAATTAGTTCGAAAAAAAACAAATGAGTTTTCGTATAATCAGATTTCTTAAAATTCTTAACCTAAAAACTATTTTTTCCAAATTCTAAACCTTTTGTTAAATATTAATTTTTTTATTTGGCAATTTTTTATATATACAAAGACGTATTTTCTACCAATTTTTTCATGACCGTTGAATTCCTCTCAGAAAATTACTATAAAAATAATTTTATTGAATATTTAAAATATTTTCTTCAATTAGTTGAAAATATAGGTGTTTCCTACCTTTAAAAATATAAATTGAAGTTTTTTAATAATTAAAGATGACCAAGTGATAAAATCATCAATTCAATTTTTAGTTACAAGAATTTTTGACTAAAATTCTTCTTTAAATCGATTTTACGAAATTTTAATTATTCGTAAATTTTTCAATTAAATATATTAAAAATTGAAAACTTCAAATAAGATTTCAAAAATATTGAATTAAACTTTTTCAAAATTCAATTTTATTTCTAAAAATTCACACTATCTTGCTTTTAGTATTCAATTATCTAAAACTTTAACTGAAATTAATTTCTAAATAAATTTTTGTCAGAAAATTCTATGGGAATTCAAATATTTAAATTTTTATATACAAAAATAAATCATTTATTGAAAAACTGATTGTTTTTTAAATTTTAATTTGCACAAAGAATTTTATAATAAAATTTTTAAACAATAGATTTCTTTCGACAAATTTTAATAATTTTTTCAAGAATAATTACATTTTTTGAGAAATTCGATTAAAAATTAAAATTCTATTAAAAATAATTAAAATTGGCCAACGAGTTTTATTATTTGTTAAAATAATTGAATCCCTAAAAAGAATTTCATTATTTTTTATTTAATATTTAATACTTGAAATAATTGAAATTGGAATTGAATCTTGAAAATAATTGAATTTCTGCAATAATTTGTAACTATTTCAAAATTAAATTTTTTTGTGTTTTTAACTAAAGTTCATCTATAAATGTATTATTTTTAATAATTATTGAAATTAAATAACTCAAAAGTGTCAAATTGCAACGAATCGATACCAAAAATGTGAATCAAAACAAAAATTGATCTAAGTTTTTTAATTCAGAAAAAAGTCATTTTTTTAATAATTGCAAATCTCAGAAAGAATTTTATCAATAAATGATTTCTTTTGAGAAATTTTAATAAAATGTTTAAGATTATTTAAATTTTTCAAAAAATTTGGTTAAAATTGTATTAAAAATAAGTAAATACCTGCATAAAAATTTTACTATTTATGAAAATAATTGAATGATTGCGAAAAAATTTTAAAAAATTGTAAATAATTAAGGAAGAATCCGCCAAACAATCGAAACAAAAGTTAATCCAATGTCATAATTTCATTTCTTTTAAAGTCACACTAAATTTTAAATTCCTATTGGTAGAAATGTCAAGAATTTATTTTTCTACTTTTTAAAGTTATATTTGAATAAAAATTACAATTTTTTGTCAATAATAAATTATATGTAAGTAACATAATCTATATGTTAACAAATGTTTCCTATTAACAGAAAATTGTAATTTTTATTCAAATACATCTTTTATTCATTTTGAATATTCAAAATTAAATTCCTCACCTTTCCACCAAGACGAATTTAGAAATGTCTGTGTTTTTCTTTTAAATTTCAGAGAAGACGAAAATTTAATTATATTTAGAGATAATTGAGATATAATATTGAAAAATTGTACAAAATAAAAATTATTTGATCCAAATGGCAAAATTTATTTTAAATGAAATTATTATTTTGCCGCAGTGACAAGAGGGTGAAAAAAACAATTCGAAAAATGTAATACAAACAAAGAGCTGTAAAAGTGGGAAAGAACACAAGCACTTAAAAATACAAAAGAAATCAAAATGCAACAGTTAAAGGATCAATCGAATTCTCAAGTTTCAAAATATACGTAACACGGAAAAGAGTGCTTAAAATTGCTTTTAAAAAATAAGATACGTCCAGATGCATACACGAAGGACGAGATTAGCCCATTGTGTATATAAATCCATCCATTTTTTTTTTATATGAAAAACTTGGGTTTTATCAGCTAATATATTTAAATGCCTTGCAACAAAAACTCAGCATGTTAGCGAGTTTCATTCCAGCAGGGTTTTGCCCTTAACACACGGGGTCGTGTAATTCACAGTAGGGGGCGCCCCATATGAGGAAAAAAGGGAGGAGTGGAAGTTACTCGGTTAAGAACGTGATTACAATATCCATCCCCGATTTAATAACCAATAGGAAATTTATATATATATATATATATATATGTATATAATATACTATATATACATATAAGTATATAAACGAGGAAAGTCTCCCCGAGGGGTGAACGAAAATTGGGATTTTAGTCGAGGGCACTCGTGCATCTGTCGAACCGAGTGTTCGCAATTTGTCGACTGTGGGTTTTTCCTGCTTTCTCCATTTTAGTTTTACCCCGCCTTTTCCACCCACTTCGACCACCCTAGAAATCAAGACGATCCTTTTTGAAATCAAAACAAATTTAATTCAATCTTATGGTTAGACATCTTTTGGTTTACGCTTTGGTTATTCGCAATTCACGTGTTTTTAAAGCTCAATCGTTTGGAATGAAGGAAGGAACCTCGGATATTCTTATAAATTATGCAACTTCATGTAAAATTCAAAAATAAAAATACACCCACTGATAGCATTTATTTCAATTAAATGAAAAATATGTACTTTCATTAATTACTGACAAATAAATTTTACGCGCTCAACGTGTGCTATTCAATTTATTATATAATGCACTGAAGTTGGTGAAGTTCACAACGTTTATAGTCAACGATTTGAGAAAAAAATATTTCTTAGAGGAAATTGTTAAAAATTTTTGTAAAGAAAATTAATTTTCTTTAATGATTATTTACAAAAGAAAATATTTGTCAACAAAAAATATTATTTTTATTCGTAGGAAAATATTTTTTTTCTTTCAATCGTTGATCATAAACGTATTTCTGAGAAATAAATTTTTTTAAAATCATAAATAAGTAGTCAAACAGTGTGCAAATTAGAAAATGTTATGTTTTTTAAAATTTTCATTTTTCCATGAATTCATAATCAAAATCTGAAAAATTCACTTATTAAGTAAATATTCAATTAATATTGTTTATATATTGTAATTAAAAAAAAATTTTAATAACTCTTCGCAAGAATTCAATTATTTACATGCATTATTATGCAGAAAACGAAAAGAAAGAATGTTATTACATTCTTTCGAAGAATTCAATTATTTTTAAAAACAGTAAAATTCTTGGTAGAAATTAAATTATTTTCAATACAATTTTAATAAAATTTCCCGAAAAAAATTAAATTTCTTTCTGAAATTTACACAAATCCATTACCTATTTAGTAAACTTTTGGCAAACATTCAATTCTCGTAAAAAATAATTCTAAATGTAATTTAATCTCAAAAAATCAATTATTTCTAAAATTGTCCCTAAAATTTATTTCAAAAATACAATTATTTTCCAAATTTTTAAAGAAAATTCTTGTAAAATATTAATTCATTTTCTTTACAAATTAAAAAAATAGCACAAATTGTTTATAAAAATTTTATTATTTACATTTTTTTAATAAAATCTCACTGAAGGATTCAAATAAAAATTTTTTTTTTTATTTTTCATAAAATTTTTCGAAAAAATTAATTTATTTTCCAAACATCTATTTAGAGACAAATTCAATTATTTTTAAAAGTAGTAAAATTCTTGGCAGAAATTAAATTATTTTCAATCGAATTTTTAATAAAATCCCACGAAAGAATTCAATTATTTTCTGAAATTTACAAAAAATTCATTGAAACAATTCAATTATTTAGTAAAGTATTTGCAAACATTCAATTCTCTTGAAAATAATTCTAAACGTGATTTAATCTTAAAAATTCAATTATTTATATAATTATCTAAAAAATTTGATTTGAAAAATTCAATTATTTTTCAAATTTATTAAGAAAATTCTTGTAAAATATTAAATTATTCCCTTTGAAAATCAAGAAGTGACACAATTTGTTTTAAAAACATGAAACAAATTTTCATAAAATTCAATTACTTTCAAAATTTTTAATTAAAAAAATTTGAATTATTGACGAAAATAGATTATTTTATAAAGATTCAAAGGATTTGGCACAAATAAATTTTAATTTGTTTATCGAAATTTAAGACCCAAAATAATTTATATAATATAGGTATATGAAAAAATTTATTTAATTCTAATAATTGATTAGTTGTCTATTGTCAAATAAATATTTGCCTGAAATAAACAATTTTTTATTGCATCAAATAAATTTCATTTTCTTTCACCACTGAAATATTGTTTCAAATACAAGTCATTTTACGTAAATACAGTTTTTATTTTACGTAAATTTATTGTTTCAAATATAATATTTTATTCAAGTACATATTTGCTTGATGGTCAGTGTTCCTTCACATTTAAATGTTTTTCACTGTTTTTTTTTTTTATTTAAATTTCAAATGTATATTTTCCGTTCATAAAATTAGCATCACAGCCTTCGTATATATTCTGCAGAAAATTTACCATCCAAAGTATAATTTTAAAAACAAATTCAGAAATTCCATTTTAAATGTTAATAATACTGAGAAAATATGCATTTCTGTATAGGTCTTTCATGCAATCATTTTCTAAATAGAATAAATTAACAAACAACTAAAATAAATAAATTGAAAGTTTAAAAAATGAAAATAAATAAAAATTGCTCGATTCAGTTTTATGTAAAAGCATATATAAGACAACTGCCCGCAAAGAGTAATTAATCAGGACAAAATTAATAAATGACCATATATTTACAAAAATTATACGTTCCTCTCATAAATTTTATTAAACTTCCATTGTTCCCAGTCTGTTTGTTCTATATATATATATATAGACACAAATACACATTGCAAATGAATAGTGTGCATTTCGTGTTCGCTTAAGAATATTTCAGTTATATGGAATATGATTTATTTGAATTAGAATAAAGCCATTAATAATGCGTTAATCTTGTTCTTTGAATATTTATGCAAAACGAAGCGGAGCACACTATTAGTGTGAAATATCGAGTGCAAGTGGCACTGAAAGTATTATATTATTGAGGAAAACGTGGGCGAAATAATATTCGAGGCCTCACTTCATATAGAGGGAAAGAGAGTAAGTGAGAGAGTGAGAGAGAGAGACAGAGTGAGTGCTACTCCAAAGATTGCCCGAGTAGCAATAATAATCATTGCTTCGTATCATCCTGTCAAGATTTATCGGCCTTGTAGTAATAATTATTGCTAAACGGACACTAATAATTTCTGAACGAGGCAATAATTATTATCCGAGCACCTAACGAATTGCTATACAATCCACCGGAACGCATATACATATAAGTACACAAACTCAAGGGATATTTTATACAAAGCAGACAGAACAATGCGACAAATGTTAATGCATTTCAAAGCATTCTAGTCTATATATATATGTTTGTATATATTGTGAAATTCGTTTCTTTAGGAAATAAATATCTAAACATTAGGAAATAAATATTTCCATCCAAATTACGATCTGTTTTCTTTCTTTTTCCATCAACCGAACAATAATTAATTGTAGATTATTATATTTATTCACCGTTTTGTGTTATTCGGTTCGAAACGAAAATTAATCCTATTAATTCAGAATAAAAAATTAATACACTGAAGAAAAAATTTATTTGATTCAAATAACCGATTATTTGACTATTATCAAATAAATATTTACTTGAATCAAATAATTTTTATTTGAATCAAATAAACTGTATTCGAATCAAATATTTCAGTATTTGATTCAAATACAATTTATTTGATTCAAATAACGGATTATTTGACTATTATCAAATAAAAATTATCTGATTTATGTAAATATTTTACATAAATACATAAATACATAAATACATATTTACATAAATCAGATAATTTTTATTTGAAGTAATTAAATAATATTTGCTTTAAATACTAAAATATTTGATTCAAATAAAAATTATTTGATTTAAGTAAATATTTATTTGATAATAGTCAAATAATCGGTTATTTGAATCAAATATATTTTTTTTTCAGTTCAGAATATAATAATAATAACAATAATAATAACAATAATAATAATAAAAATAATAATATTAATAATAATAATAATAATAACACAGTTGCCACGCTCTTGCTCTTTTCAAATTCCCTCACTTTTCCAGGCTATTCAGATTAAAAAATGAAATTAATTCATAGGTTTTCAAAACAACATAATATAAATGTTCTTTTAAAAACCTATGAATGAATTCCATTTTAATAATAATTAATTGAAAATTTATTCGAAACATCGAAAAATTCATTTTTCAATAAATATTTAATTATTATTTTTTCTATACAAAAATTAGGATTTTCAAAAATTCAATTATTTCTTTTACTTATTCTTCCAAGAATTCAATTATTTTCAAAAGTTTTAAATTAAAAAAAAAAAATTTTTTCCAAATAATTCATGAAAATCATATTCAAATTCAATTATTTTCAATGTCTACTAATTCAAAAAATATTAACAAAAGAATTCAATTATTTAAAAAGAAATTTTAATTAAATTCAACACAAGAATTAAATTATTTTCAAAAGTTTTAAATTAAAAAAAAAAATTTTTTTCCAAATAATTCATCAGAATCAGGTCCAAATTCAATTATTTTCAATGTCTACTATTTCAAAATATTTTAACAAAAAAAAAATGCAATTATTTAAAAAGAAATTTTAATTAAATTCGACTCAAGAATTCAATTATATTTTCAAAAGTAATATAAGTCTTTGCAAAAATTTAATTGTGTTCAAAAATTTACAAAAATTCTTAACTTTTAATTAAGTAATTAAGTAATTATACTTTTATAAATAATACAATTTTTCTCTGACATTTAAACAATTCTGCAAAAAATTTTTTAAAAAATTCTCGGCAGAATCTTAATTGTTTTTAATATTTGTACAATTTTCATCGAATTTCTGGAAAAGAAAAATTTACAAAAATTCTCGACAATTTTTAATTACTTATTACAAATAATAAAATTTTTGTCCGACATTCAAAGATTTCTGAAAAATTTTCATAAAATTCTTGGAAGAATTTTAATTTTTTTTAGATATGTACAATTTTGATCAAATTTCTTGAATAATGAAATTATTTGTAAAAATTTTATTAAAATTTGTCAAGACATTTCAATTATTTTAAAATTTGTTGATAAAATTCTTTATAAAAATTCGATTTTAAGAAACATTCAACTTTTTAACAAAATATTTATTTTCACAATCAATAAAATCAATAATTAAACAAATTTTTTTATAATTATTGTACACAAACATTCAATTATTTTTCCCAAAAATAAAAATTCCAAATATCCATTGCAAAAGTTTAATTATTTTTAATACAATTTTAATCGAATTTCTGAAAAAATGTAATTATTCTTTAAAATTTGATTAAAATTGGTCGAAATAATTCTATTATTTAAAAAATTTATTCATAAAATTTTATACCTATACATTATAATTTTAAGAAAAATTAAATAATTCAATAAATTATCTTTGTATTTAAATAATTGAATTTTTGTAAAATTTTCTGATATTAATTTACTTTTAAAAGGAATTTCAGTAAAAATTTTAGATAAAATTTGAAGATTTCACTTCCTTACATATACTTAATTAAAGAATTTGCGAAAATTAAAAATTTTTGTAATATTGAATATTGTAAAAAAATAGGTTTGAAAATTGTCAAAGAACTTTTTCGAAAATAATTTAAATTAATTGATTTAAAGAAGAATTTTAGTTAAAAATTCTAAAAATAATAATCATAATGATGAAAATATTTTTTCAAGAAGTGACAGTAAAAAAAGTATCAAGTAAACTTTAAAAAAAATAATTCTACATAATTGTTCGTTAAAAGTATAAAAAATTCAAATTTTCCAAGACTTTAATTTAACACCTTTTGGAAATTTAATTATTTCTAAAAATTTAAATAATAATTGAATTCACTTGACAAATTTTAATCAATTTTTACATTCTCATCAAAAATGAGAAAGTATTGGATTTGTGCGATTTTGAGAAATTTCTAATTTTCATAAATCTTTACGTTTCATGACCCCCTGATTACAAAAAAATGGTTTTTAGAGAAGTGTCTGTCTGTCAGTCTGTCTGTCTGTCTGTCTGTCTGTCTGTCTGTCTGTAGAAATTTTTGTCTCGACGATAACTCGAGTAAATTTTTATGAATCGACTTGCAATTTGGGGGATTTTTTTAGTCCATAAAAATGAAGCTCGAGTTCGTTGGGCAGCCCATTTTCATCAAAAAACAACAAAAATAAAAAATTTTGAAATTTTTTCAAAATTTTTTTTTTTTGACATTTTTCAAAAAAAAATTTTTTTTTTTATTTTTTTTCTTAAATTTTGAACAGAAACAAACAACTTTTCCTTTCGACACTTTTTTGTACAACAAAAAACAAAAAAGTTATGAATTTTTAAAAAATTTTGAAATTTTCAAAATTTTGTTTTTTTTACATTTTTCAAAAATATTTTTTTTTTTATTTTTTTTCTGAAATTTGGCACAAAAACAAACAACTTTTCCTTTAATCACTTTTTTGTAAAACAAAAAACAAAAAAGTTATGAATTTTTTTTGTCAAAAAAGTGCAAAAAATAGAAATTTATAGTGAGTGAAGCATTAGCTGAAACATGAATAAACATAAACATTAAAACATATAAAAACTTTATGTTTTTTTTTAGATGACAAATTTAGGTAAATATAAGAAATTATAAACCAAAAAGAACTCAAAATATTCAGAAATTTTGCTCTTTTTTAATTTTTTTCCGTGAAAATTTTTTTTTACATTCTCATCAAAAATGAGAAAGTATTGGATTTGTGCGATTTTGAGAAATTTCTAATTTTCATAAATCTTTACGTTTCATGACCCCCTGATTACAAAAAAATGGTTTTTAGAGAAGTGTCTGTCTGTCAGTCTGTCTGTCTGTCTGTCTGTCTGTCTGTCTGTCTGTCTGTCTGTAGAAATTTTTGTCTCGACGATAACTCGAGTAAATTTTTATGAATCGACTTGCAATTTGGGGGATTTTTTTAGTCCATAAAAATGAAGCTCGAGTTCGTTGGGCAGCCCATTTCATCAAAAAACAACAAAAATAAAAAATTTTGAAATTTTCAAAATTTTGTTTTTTTGACATTTTTCAAAAAATATTTTTTTTTATTTTTTTTCTTAAATTTTGAACAGAAAACAAACAACTTTTCCTTTCGACACTTTTTTTGTATTTTTTTTTTTTTTTTTTTTAAGTTTTTGGGCCAGACCTTTTTTGAAAAGTTTTTGGGCCATCCATTCTTTTTATTGTCTAAGGCTTAGAGTTTTTATTTTTGAATCAAATTATTTTTTTAACTTTTTAACTTGATTTAAATGTATCCTTGTTGATGTTAAGCAGACAAATTTTGTTGAATTTAAAATTTTTTTTGAATTTTTGAAAATGGTATATCTCTATGGAAAATTAATGAAATTTAATGAAATTTTCAGGGAATGCTTATTGTTTACAGACAATTAAAGAAAATATTTTTTAAAAAAAATAAATTTTTAATATACAATTTCTTAAAAAAGTGCCATTTTTTTTAATAATATTAATTCGATTCGTATTAATTTCTCGAGTATTTTCCAAAGAAAAAAATTATGAAGGGTCTGAAACTTTAGGAGATATAATTTTTTGTCCTTGCGCTTAACCGTTAAAAAGCGCATTTACCGGCTATACTCTAAATACAGACTAATATTCAAAGTCACCTATATGTCATAAATTTTATACGAATTCAATTTTTCTTTTTGTAGAATGTCAGGCTAGAAATTGGTAAGAATACTGTGCAATTTTTAAATTTATATTTTATTTCAACAAATTATTATTATTATTGTTATTTACTAACTTTTTACATATTATACCTAGAGAGGTGTATTTTTCTTTTAATTTTGCAATTTACCAGAGCTAACATAAATACCAATGCATGATTAATAATTAATAATTAATAAAACATAAATTATACAAATTAAAATTTTTTTTTTTAAAAAACAGTGCCAAAAATGAATTATCTCAATTGCAAGTGTTTTTCGTTCTGTGATAAATCTTCAAATCAACACATATTTGATGAGAATGTAAACCTTAAAGTCGTAGTAACTTTAAGACCAATATAACATGTAGATAATAGAGTTTTTTTTTCATACAAGGAGGAATATGAACATGAACGCACATAATGTACAATAATCGCAAACTACTGCGAGCGAAGCGAGCCATTTGCGCGCGAAGCGCGCAACAACTTGCGGAGCGCGAGGCGCGACGACCGGTATTCGCGCGCCCCGAGGCGCGCTCAAACTAGCGAGCGAAGCGAGCCCCCGCGCGAAGCGCGGATGAGAATGTGTCCGCCCGGAGGGCGGGCAGATTTTTTTAAGAATAATTTCAGTTTCCGAGAAATTTGAATTATAAACGAATTTTATAAAATATATTTAAAATAATTGAAATTCTGCCTAGAATTTTATTAAAATGCGTTTTAAATAATTGAATTCTTTTGTGAAATTGTATTCGAACAGTAAACATTGAAAATAATTAAATTTTTACAAATTTTTGAAATTAATTAAATTTCTACGAAAAATTTTTTTTACAATTATTTTGAAAAAAATTGAATTCTTACAAAAGAATTACATTAAAATTATTTTCAAAAATTTTAATGAAATTTTTCTATAATAATTCCATTTTCTTCAAAATAATTCAAAAATAATTTGTCAAAATTCAATTATATTCAATCTTTACTATTTAATAATGAAGTTTCACAAAAAAAATTGGAATTTTGAAAATTTTTTGATATTGATTTGATGATTTCAAAAAATCAATTAAATATGTGTTAAAAAATTTAACTAATTTCAGAACAATTTTAGTTTAAACATTTTTTTAAACTTCACGGAGAAAATTTCTTTCGTAATGATTACAATAGTCTATATTACAGCTCGGATATGTGACCACTTTTTGTAATGATTACGAAAACTATGTAATTTATTAAAAATTTAGTAGGAGCGATTACTATAGTTACTTTAATGAATCCAAACACTGTATTAATCGTGTTAAAATTTATTTTTTGGAATCATTAATAATTTAGATGTACAGGTTCAGAAAGGGCACTGTAGGCATTCACGCAGAGACTTGTTATAATTACAATAGTCTACGTTAAAAGGAAATCTTGGATTCTGTTCACATGTGTAGCCGTCTAAGGAAATCAGTGATACAGACTGTAGTAGCCTTTACAACAGGACTATAGTAAAATAAGGTGACCGCGGCTGCCTTGCCTTCTTATTTTACTATAGTTCTTCGTAAAGACTACTATTGCTATATTTCTGATTACAAATGACTGTTGTAAAGTTAAAAAGAAAATTTTCAACTAAAATATTTTTTTTTGTAATTCATGACTTGCGTAAAGTACGTAAGTTACCTAATTAGTGCAATTTACAATAATTCGTCCATTACGTAACTTAAGTTATTTACGTAAGTGCAACTTACGTTTTTTGCGTAACTTATATTTTTACGTATCATACATTATTTACGGAACTTATATTTTACGTAAATTACGTAAGTTAACTTACTTATGCAACTTACTTTTTATTTACGTAACTTACGTAAGTTGTGTAAATTATATAACAATTTATACAGGCAAGAAATCTTGTACCTTCGGTGTGTGTGTTAGAAAAAAAATTTTTCACTATGGAAATGTAATAAAAAATAAACCTTACAATATTAAAGACTAACAATGAACAATAATTGTATTAATTACTGAGAACGAAGTGATTTTTTAACATTTAAAGTGTATAAGTCTTTCTCGCAAGCTGTGAACTTTCATAGCAGTTAGTATATAAGGAAGTTTAAGTCATGTATAAATATGTGTAAATAGCGATCGTTATTATGTTATGCGTTTAGTATTTAAGTTAGATTTATGTACTTAGGGTTTAGTGAAATTGTCTAGTTTAATAATATAATTTATCTTGAAGTGGGTAGTCTTGGAAGAGTGAAATTAATGTGCAATACATGATTAGAAGTCGTGAATTACAAAAAAATTTTATTTTAGTTGAAAATTTTCTTTTTTAACTTTACAACAGTCATTTGTAATCAGAAATATAGCAATAGTAGTCTTTACGAAGAACTATAGTAAAATAAGAAGGCAAGGCAGTCGCGGTCACCTTCTTTTACAATAGTCCTGTTGTAAAGACTACTACAGACTGTATCACTAATTCCCTTAGATTGCTGCAAATGTGGATAGAATCCAAGATTTCCTTTTAACGTAGACTATTGTAATCAGTCACATAGACTTTGTGCTAACTCATATTTAGTTCGTATTTATTTCAAATAAATTTTTAATGAGTACGTTCGACTTACAGAATTGTTACAACGAAGCTACTTTAGGCATTACGAAAAGTGGTCACATATCCGAGCAGTACTGTTCGACTATTGTAATCATTAACAGAAAATTTTTCTCCGTGTTTGAATAATGATAATAATAAAAATAATAATCTCTAGACTATTATGATCCATTTTTTATCATTGCTATTCTTGTAAATAAAAAATTTCATTCTGTAAAAATTTTCTTTTTTTATCACTACTTTAGTCGTTCGCTTGCTACTAATTTTCGACTAAAACTTCAAAAGGAAATACTGCTTCTCTATTTCAATCTGTAGTTTTATTTAGTAAAAATCTTACTTGCAAAAATTAGTATCAATATTTTTACCAATTCAAAAAGGGTGACGAATTTTTACTAATTAAAATTTAGAGAAATATATTTATAAATTATTATACTAACAATTATTATTGTTTAGTATTATTATACTCATGACTATATTAACCATATTATTATTATTATTATTATTTATCAATATATTATACCTCTGGATTCTAGACGAAAATTAATTGCACTACTAACATCATTATGATAATGAAGCGCATAATAATAATCACAATAATAATTATAATAGTAATAAAAACAATGCTTAACAATCATTAACAATAATATTAATAATTATTATTACTACTATTACTATTATTATTATTATTATTATTATTATTATTATTATCTTTATTTTTATTATTATATTATTATTACTATTATTATTTATTTTTTTTTATTATTATTATTATTTTTATTATTATTATTATTATTATTATTACGACGGTAATAACACATTTTTTCCAAGAATATCAAATTGAGACAAAAAAGTACTTAAAAATGATGCAAACAAACGTTTTGATTAATTTTTTTGTCTCAATTTGATATGCTTAGAAAAATTGTGAGGATCAACATAAAAATAAAATAATAATAATATATTTGTATATTATTAATAATATATTTACATGTTAGGTATTAATAACATATCAATACTAAAATGGATAAAAAATAGAAACTAGAAATGATGGAACAAATGATGATACGAACTGGTCCATCAGAAAACTATATATACAGTGAGAGATCGGCGAAAGGCCTTTTTTGTCAGAGTGGAAACGAAGCGAATGACGGTGGGTAAAGTCGATATAACAAAATGAAAGCTATCAGAGGTGACAATCCGTGGGCAACAAATCAGCGTGTATATTTAATGCTCGTGGTGCAACGGCACTCCCTCTCAATGTCCTGAAATCCATCCCCAACAAACTGTGCACCTATCTTCACCTGCAACAACACCTGCATTCCTCTCGCTCTTTCCATATATAGTTATTCATCTCTCACGTTCGCATCACATTAACCACCATCACTATATATTGTTATATATGCATTCCAATTATTTTTAATTTCCAAAAAAAAAAAATTAAATTAAAGTAAATTTTCAACAAAATCTGTAAATAAATATACATAGTAAATAAACATACATAGTAAATAAATATAAATAGTAAATAAATATACACTTTAAAAAATATACATTTAAAAAAATGTATACGAAGGAAAAGTGCAATTTTTGAGAGAAAAATCGAGTGATGAATGAGAATGTAAATATTTTAAGCCTTGGACTGAATCGTGGCTCAATTTTCCCACTTGAGAACGCCAAGGTCGCCACCAGATGTCAGTAAAAATTCCAAGAAGGAATTGAACTGAACTGCCATCTCGCGCTGACCTTGGCGTTCACAGGTGGAGAGTTGCCAACTCCATATTTAATTCCAAGAAATTAATTTCTTCACTCAATAAATGGATATTTAAAATCTCCTTTTAACCTTTCAGCAGTATTGTGAAAACAGTTTTCGCATCACAAATAATTGTTTCGATAAAAGACTCCTAAAAGCAAGAGGGTAAAATTTTTAAACATAAGCAAAAAAAATTTCCATTTTATATTTCACGATGAGTGTAAAAATCGAATATTCGATTTACAGATGTTCAACATTGTGAGAATTCACCAAGAGAAAGAATCAGTCGTCGATTTTACAAATTTTCCAAAATAATTCCCAGAGTTAATAAAATAGGCTACTAGTAATTTATTTTTACCTGTTACGACTGACTTTTAACTATAAAATTAATTATTTTTTAACTAATTTAAATACCTCTCGGAACTTTTGCGTAAGGTTTGCATTAAATAAAAACAGATTTTAGATACCAGAGGACGAAATATTTATTAAATACATGAATTCTTGGAAATTTTAACAATTATATCTTCACTCTGATGTGAAGATTTCCTATTATTAAAATATATGGTTTGTAATGAATAATAAAAGTAAATTTTATTTATCAAACGATAAAAAAGTAAAGAGAGAGAGAGAGAGAGAAAGTGTTATCTGCACTAAAAATTAAAAATTATAAATAAATATATATACATATATATTATTCGTTAGATAAAGAACTAGGCCAAGTTACACTTTCAATAAAGTGCATTTCGGAGTGATTTTCCTAACCTCGCTTTTTTATTGAAACAAGAGAATGAAAAATTTTGTTATCTGATTTAAAAGCTATAAACAGATGTCATCTTATTTATCTATTTCATTGTGAAAATTTGTAATATCATCGCAATCTGATTAGATAGCAAATTTCTGTGTGTTATATATATATTTTTAAATACTATAATAATATATTAGTCGTGCGCTAATTCTTTTTATTTGCAATAAGTTTAATGTACAAAATGACAATTAAGTCTTTTTACCCAAACAAATTGAATTCACTTTACCGATTGCATCTTCGTTCCGATTTTATCAGAGGGTTTCGTGGCAACTCTAATTTAGTTTTTATTAATTTAATTTTCAGAGAGAAGTAAAAGTTACTAGTCTTGACAAATTAATTAATAATTTTACAACTATAAGAATTCAGTCAAAAGTGTTTACTAATTCATTAAATAAACAATTACCCTAAATCTAAAAATTACCCCTAAATCCTATTTCATTAGTCAAAAGTAACTAATTCAGATTTAGAGACTATATCCAAGACCCTGAGATAAGGCTCCATTTTTTAACCTCCCTCTCACAAAACAATTTTTTTGTTCAAAAAAAATTTTTTTTAAAATATTTTCCCCACACGGGATGTGTGACAGACAATTTTAATTTCCTCTGGTTTACACTAATTATTAGAAATCCATCACGATGTCGTCGAACAATGCGTGGAATTCTTTCGCGATTCAACAAATTCACAATCGTTAAAACATGTATTATTCAAAATCATTGTCAGACCTCTATTGTTTGACAAAATATGTCGTGGGAGGGGAAAAAGGCAGCTATAATGTGGTTATACGATGAGCGAGAAAAAAAAATATCACGATGAGAAACAATTATTATTGGCATGTCAGGAATTTATTACACAAAAACATGCAGTTTGAAGAAAGGGCTATTTACAAAAAATATTAATTGAAAAAGAAAGAAAAATATAATTAAAAAAACCTGTCAGTTTATAAATTAACAATTTATATGTGTCTCTCTCTTTGTGTGGGTGTGTGTCTGTGTGTAAAATCAACAATTTATAAAATCTAAAAAAAATAAAAAGAGAAGGAAAATCGTGAAAAAAAAATTACAGGACTCGGATCGCGACTTTAACGAACAAAAAAAGTCGCTTTAGTCGATAAAAAATAGAAAAAAAGTCGAAAAAGTCGATCATTTAATTCAATGTTGTCACAAAAATTCAAATTAATCAAAACTTGGATAATTTTGCCAAATAAATACTCAAATACTTCTTACTTCCTTATTCACAGGAAATAAAATTTTTTAAATTTCAAATTTAATTTTCAATAACTTTTCAAAATTTAATAATTTCTAAAAATCAAAACTATAACCCTTTTAGAAATTTAAATACTTTCTACAATTTTTAACTAAAACTTCATCTCAAAATCAATTATCTATATGAATTTTTAATCATTTTTTGCAATTTCTTCAAAAACTCAATTATTTAAATAAAAAAAAATCAAATTTTTTATAATAATTCATACCTTACATTTTACAATTTAAAGATATTAATTAAGGTAAAACATTTTCAAAAATTTTAATCAAGAAATTCGAAAAATAAACTTTTTAAAAATTTTTCTAAATGATTTATTAAAAATGCAAAAAGTTTTACAATTAAATATAATTTAAAAATGTCTAAAAAAACTGAAATTTGGTCAAATCTTTTCAAAGCTGATTTAAATTAAGTAAAAAATTTTAAAAATAATCCAAAATTTGTCAAAATCTTACAAAAGATAATTGAGTTTTTTAAAAATATAAAAAAATTAATGAAACTTTTAAAAAAATTGTAATGATAAATAAATTATTTCTGAAAAATTATAATGTACTGCTTTTTAAAAAATCCAATTTTTTACACTGAACAAACAAATTTTATTGATTCAAATAAGCGATTATTTGACTATTAGCAAATAAATATTTACTTGAATCAAATAATTTTTATTTGAATCAATTAAACAATATTTACTTTAAATACTGAAATATTTGATTCAAATACAATTTATTCAATTCAAATAAAAATTATTATGATTTATTAAAAATGCAAAAAGTTTTACAATTAAATATAATTCTAAAATGTTAAAAAAAATTGAAATTTGGTCAAATCTTTTCAGAGCTGATTAAAATTTAGTAAAACATTTAAAAAATCATTCAAAATTTGTCAAAATCTTACAAAAAATAATTGAGTTTTTTAAAAATATAAAAAATTAATGAAATTTTCAAAGAATTTTAATTATAAATAAATTATAAATTATAAATAAATTATAAATTATAAATAAATTATAAAAAATTATAAAGTAGTGCTGAAAAAAAAATCAAATTTTTTATAATAATTTAAACCTTACATTTTTCTATTTAAAGATATTAAAAAAGTTTTACAATTAAGGAAATTTGAACCATTATGACGTCACAATTTTAAATCAAATGCTTTAAACAAATTGTGACGTCATAATTGTTCAATAGCCCTTAAATACAATTTAAAAATGTCTAAAAAACTGAAATTTGGTCAAATCTTTTCAAAACTAATTTAAATTTAGTAAAACATTTAAAAAATAATTCAAAATTTGTCAAAATCTTACGAAAAATAATCGAATTTTTTAAAAATTATAGAAAAATTAATGAAATTTTTCAAAGAATTTTAATTATAAATCAATTATTTCTGAAAAATTCTAAGCTATAGTAAATTAAGGTAAAAAATTTATTTACATTATTCGAAGGTAATTGAATCTTAAAAAATAGTAATAAAACAATTGTAAGAATTAATTTTTTCTAAATATTGTAATGTGTATAATTTTTCAAAAATAATTGAAGAATTTCTGAATAATTTAAAACAAAATTGTTGTCAAGAATTTTAATTGAAAATTTGCCAATAGGTATATAATTATTTTTTCCAAAATGTTGAAAATAATTTTGAACAATTTTAATTTTATTATTTTGTGTATATGAATTTTAATTTTCGGAAATATTCAAAATAATTGAATTTAAAAAAATTGGAATTACAATCGTTTGAATTGGAATTATTATTCAGAGAATTATTCTTTTCTAAACTATTTTAATATTATTTTTAAAACCTATTTTTCGTTAAATTTCATTTTCTATAATTTTACATATACTTGAAGATTATTTTTAAAAATTTTTGAGAATTTAATATTATTGCAAAAATGTTCAATTAAAACTCTTTGAAAGTTAATTTTCACAAATTGGAATAAAAAACACTTGAATAGATGATTTAGTTATAATTAAATTTTACAAAATTTTAATTATTCAAAATCTTTTCAATTTTAATATTTTGAAACATTTAATTAGAAAACTGATTGAAAAATAAAAGTTTATCTATAACAAGTTATAATTTTGCACGGTGTAAAAATCGAAATATTTTGCATTTTATACCAAAAAAATATTGTATTTTGGCGCAAAATTTGGAAGAAAAGTCGAAAAAATCACAATTTTTTTATAAAAGTCGATAAAAGTTGCAATTTTTTAATATAAAAGTCGATAAAAGTCGCATTATTTGAAAATAGTCGAAAAAAATTGAAAAAGTCGAAAAACTCATAATATCCAAGGCCTGAAATTATATAAGAGATTTTACAATATTCGTTTTATACTTATAACTATTATTGAAGATGTAATAACAATATAAATATTATTTTTCGAGAGAGGGGTGGGTGAGGGGGGGGGGGAGAATACAGAGAGTACCGCTAAGGCGATAAACAGTTTATTGTTTTGACATTGTATGCTCTAGATAGCTTGGAATGCGAACTTAATTATTTTTCCTCTTACTCTTATATATGCGGCGAATAGGGACATTGAAAGGCGTTCGTGTGCAGTTCTTATATATTTAACGGTGTTCATCGACTATAATCTTATTGCAATATAATAACGAGAAAAGACTACGTATCTTGGAGCAATAAGAGAAATTATAAACCAAAAGAAAAAAAAAAAAAAAAAAAAAAAAAGAATATTTACAATCGTCACTATATAACATCGTTTGACTATTCTCGCGCGAAAACCATTAAATATATGTAAGTGCTGCGTTGAATTCAATTTTTTTAAACAGTTAGGAATTTCTTATGAAAGGTGTGAAAAACGTGCCAATTATACAATACCAGAAATAAGAGAGAATGAAAGAAACGCACTTTATTTTACTTAAAAATTGAAAGTTTACAATTATTTACTCGGGAAATTTTAAACGAATTTTTAACCAATTCAATCAGTACGTTCAGTTTTTATTTTATAAAATAAAAAAAAATTATTTTTAAAAATGAATCAATTAAAGAAAAAATTATCACGTCGGTGAAGTTGGCAACGTTCACGATCAACGATTGAAAGAAAAAAATATTTTCCTACCAAAAAAAAATAACACTTTTCGTTCACAAATATTTTTGTTATGAATCATTATTCAAAAAATTAATCGTACTTACAAAAATTTGCTAAAAAAATAATTTTCTTCTAAAATCGTTAACTATAAACGTTGTGAATTTGTTGAACGTAAATTATTCTGATGTAAAAAAAAATCGAGTCATTTAATTACCAATTCTACTAATTAATTCACAGTGCCCTAATTTTTTATTAAAAAACTATTCGCACTGGCAACAACTTTTAATTTTCCCGCACAGACACATTATATAGAGGAAAATAAAAATTTACCATATCATGTTATGAAAATTTTATTTTATACAACATATCATTGTTATTTGCATATTTTCCAAAAGTGAAATAAATATTAAAAATTTTTCAACCTCAAGTCTCATTAAAATGATAATTTAGGCGGTAATAAAATTTCCCAACTTTTCGAAAGTTCTTAAAAACTTCTCTGACAACTTTTTTTTTTTATTCGCGCTGCTTTTCTGGAATCCCCTATGGGAACTCTAATAATGTAAAATTGCATTTTAAAATAAACTTTTTTTTTACAGCCGATAATTCAAATGTAAAATAAAAAAATAAAAGAAGAAGAAGATGGAGAAGAAAAAGAAAAAGAAAACTTTTCTGATAACTTTTAACATGAAACTCGACTTTTTTTCTTCAAAAAATATACGGGAAATGGGGATAAAAATAAAATGAATTATTTATGCGAGTATTTTGTTTAAATTCCATTTTTTCTTATATTTCCTACATTCTATATTTTTCCTACATCGGAATTAATGGTTTATAATAAATGATTATTGGTAAAGTATTAGTTGAGTTTGTTTTTTTTTTGCTTTATTGATTAGAAAAACAAAATTATTGACCTTTTCTTTTCGATTAAAAAAAATGAGTCAAAAAGTAACTTTAAAAATTATAGTGAAACTGAACTAGCGGCGCATTTAATCTGATTTAATCAACAATTAACAATTTTTAATATTCATATTGTAATTAAGAATTTACATCATCAGAATGTCTAGTAAAAATTTATTTTTAAATTTATTATTATTTTTTTTTATTCTATTATTATTATTATTATTTTATATATTATTCATGAATAATAATAATAATAATAATAATGTAATTTTTATTATTAATAATTTTTTCTTATAATATTTATTTTTTATTTTCGGAACAGTTTTCGTGAAATAATTTCTCAATGTAATTTTATTATAAACTAAATTATAAAGTTATTGACAAAATGAGCTCAACAAAAAAATGCTTCCAGAACATTTTTTTTTTAATTTTAGAATATTTTGTAATACTTTTTTTACAATATTTTGAATCTGAGATAGTAATTAAAAAATTATAAATTTTCCTCATTGAAAGTTCAAATGGTCGAGTACTTTTTCTTTTATTATTAAAATATTTTCAGAAACTACTGGAATAAAATTAAAAAAATAGTTTTAAAGTAATTTATTGTGAAGAAATAATTTATTATAAAATAATATCCTTTAGAGTATATTTTATTTATTTATTATTAATAAATTTTGACCCTTTAGGAATTTCTATTTTTCTCAAAAATTGAACTCAGAAAAAATTTGTCAAATAAGAACAGATTTTTATAACTTTAAAATCATTTTTAAAAAATTTTTGTTTTTAGACTGTAAATGCTAAAAAAAATTGCATTCTTGATTAAATTTTAATACTTAAATAGAAATTTATTTGCTTTTTTTCTAACTAATTTCAGATCAACATTTTATCCTAATTTTTCTGACTAATTTCAGATCAAAATTATATTCTAATTTTTTGTAAGTTTTTTCATAAATAAAAAATTATGATCTGAAATTAGTTAAAAAAAGAAATAAACAAATGAATTTCCATATGCAAAAAATTGAATAACAATGGAATTTTTTGCATTTTTAGCCTAGAATCGAAAAAATTTTTTAAAAAGTGCTTCTAACTTGATTAAAATCAATTTTTTATTTGTCAAGTTTTTAATGAATTCAAAAACATATTTTCTACAAAAATTAAGCAATTGATTTCAAAATCTACTAATTTTGAAGAAAAATAAAAATTCAAAAAGTATATTTTTTTATACAAAAAATTACTTTAAAAATAATTTCTTTCATGCAAAAAATTACTTTAGAAATAATTTTTTTATACAAAAAATTACTTTACAAATAATTTTTTTATACAAAAAACTACTATAAAAATAATTTTTTTATACAAAAAATTACTATAAAAATAATTTTCTGTAATATTTAAATTATTTTCATCATCTTGTGAAAACTATCGATGAAGGTTCCTCTCTTAAAAAAGTTTCAAATTAGCCAAAATAAATGGTGTAGAAAATTAATATGATCACGCAGAGAAAAAAAAATATTTGACAATTAATTTGTTTCGAATAAATTTCATTTGGTGCAAATATTCAATTAAAATAAAATTTTTATTTAAAACTTATTTTTGAGTAAATAAATAAAATAAATAAAACAAATAAAAAGTCTAAAGTTACTTCTGAGACATATATATATATTCATTTATTTATCACAACTAAAATATAATATTAAAACAAAATAAGTGTCGCGATCTGAAGAAAGGAACCTTAGAAGGAAACCACTTTAAGGTTATGTCTGTGCTACTTTTTTGACGACAAAAAGTTTCTGTTTACTTTTTTCAAATTAAAATCAGTGTTTATTAAATATTTTCATTGTCCTGAAGACCTGAACATCAATGATTTATATTGTCAGTTGTTTCTCTTTTCGTATATTCATTTAAAAAATTGCGAACATAACCTATAATTTTCTTCCTTCTAAGGTCCCTTTCTTCAGATCGCGTCACATTTGAATACTTTCTCTCAGTGAAAAATCAAAAGAAAAAAAAAATTCAATTCCTTGAGAAAATATAAAAACAATTATTCCTGTCCTCTAATAATCATAAGAGAAGAAGAAGAAGAAAAAAAAGAGATCCACACTCTACAGGAAATATCAAAAGTGAAACAATTTATCCACAAGTCTTTTCAGAAAGACGAAACACAACTCACGCGAACCGGAAGCGTTGTCTCGTCGCGGCTCTTTTCTCCTCATAATTTTTCCTCAAAAAGTCACTATACCATAGAAAACACGACGAGAGAGAGAGAAGAAGGAGGTTAGCAATAGAAACTTTAGGAAAATATAAATCTAAAGTCCAGTCGACTTAAATTAAAAACGATGATGTCTGCGTGGGGGAAATTACTCTCGACGGTTTGTTGAGAGAGAAAAATGCAAAACTAAAAGAGAGAGATAAAAAAGAGACGCGAACGAGTTTTTAAATATTTGATAGACTTCGTACAAAAATTCGTAGGCGAAGACGAGTAACGGGGATGGTGGCGAAGAGTGTAAAAGGGGTCAGAGCGAAAAGAGGGTAAAGAAAGAAGCTGGTAGAAAGGGGTGTTAGCAGGGGGCAAAGGGGGAAAAAGGAAAGAAAAAAAAAGGGGGGGGGGCATGGAGAAAGAAAAAGGGGAGGCAAAACCAAGAGAGTAAGAGAGAGAGAGAGAAAGGGGGATACAGAAGCGCGAATCGATTGTGCCAACATTAACGTGGAGGAACAAAAAAAAAACAGTAATTTACTTAGTAAAACATAAAGCCGCGGCGGCTAGCGAAGGAAGGCAAACACATTAAACATTTAGAGGGCATAATAACCCGTAGAATACGTAACAGAGCCGGCGCCCTTTTCACCGATGTCAATGAATAATGTACGTACACCAAGGTATGACGTAGGCTTCGACTTGTGTATTTTCACGGTAGGGTGGTTTGCACAAGAACGACAAAGTATTTCAGTAACTGGTCAACCGTTAATCAATTTCAAACCTGCCAAGATTACGCTATAGGCTACAAATTCCAACACTACCTCACTATTACAATTAGCATCTTCTTTCAATATAGAATCTAAGGAGAAGAAAAAAATCTACCATCATGAAAGGAATTTTTTTAAACCCATATTAACGACCATGATTTTTAACAAATTAAAATTTCACCTAAATTATCACTGCATTATTATCAAAAATAGGACTGCGAATTAAATTGATGACTTTTGACGTCAAAAATCGTTAAAAAAAATAATTTGTTTATAAAAATTGTTATAAACAAATGGAGAAAAATGTGAAAATTTTTAAGAATTAATAGCGCCATTCGATTCTACGCGAAAAATTACTAAAGGAACATTTATGACTTTTTAAAAGTTTCGACTCTATTTGTTGTAAATAATTTATAAACAAATAATATCTGTTGTAAATAATTTATAAACAAATAATAACATTTGTTCTAAATAATTTAGAATCAAATAATATTTGTTGTAAATAATTTAGAAACAAATAATTATGCACTCTCATACACCTCGATTTGTTCACAAAATTGTTATAAACAAATAGAGAAAATTGATAAAAATGCCATTGGTTTCTACGCGAAAAATTACTAAAGGAACATATATGACTTTTTTCAAATTTCGACTCTATTTGTTGTAAATAATTTATAAACAAATAATACTATTTGATGTAAATAATTTATAAACAAATAATACTATTTGTTGTAAATAATTTATAAACAAATAATACTATTTGTTGTAAATAATTTATAAACAAATAATACTATTTGTTGTAAATAATTTATAAACAAATAATAATGCACTCTCATGCACCTTATTCGAGCCCATTATTAGACAAATAAAAATTTCAGCAAAATTATCGTTAGAAACAGAATTGCGGATCAAATGATGATTTTTGACGTCAGAAATCGTTTAGAAAATAATTTGTTTATGAAAATTGTTATAAACAAATAGAGAAAATTAATTTAAAATTAATAACCTTATTTGCTCCTACGCGAAAATTTACTAAAGTTACATGCAAGACTTTTTAAAAAATAATTTGTTTATAACAATTTTTATAAACAAATTATTTTTTAAACAATTTTTTACGTCAAAAGTTATCATTTGATCCGCTGTCCTGTTGCCATTAATAAGTTTGCTAAAATTTTTTATTCATCTAATGATGGGTTTAAATAGGTACACGAGAATGCATTATTATTTGTTTATAAATTATTTACATTTTAACAAAATTTAATTATTTTCTTTCATTTATTCTTCAAGGAATTATATTATTTTCAAAAATTTAAATGAAATTCTTATGTGACAATTCAATTTTTCAAAATATTTTAACACGAATTTTAAGAAAATTAGTCTCAAGAATTCGGCTATTTTCAAAAAGTAATTTACAAAATTTTTAGACAAACTTTAAAATATCTTTGTATAAATAATAAAACTTTTCTTCGACATTCAATAATTTTCAAAAAATACAATAAAATTCTTGTCAAAGTTTTAATTATTTTAAATATACTCAATTTTCATTACATTTATCGAAAAAATTTGTTAAAAATAATTGAATTTCGGAGAAAAATTTTATTACATATAAAGACAATTTAAAATTTAATTTGAAAATTTTCAATTTTGACAACAATTTTTTGTATATTTTCAAACATAACTGGATTTTTGAGAAGAATTATTTTACTTTTGAAAATAATATAATTTTTTAGATTATTTATACTAAAATTTCGGTTTAAATAATTGAATTTTTTGGTGAAGTTTTATTAACATAACATTGAAAAAAATTGAATTTTGAAACATCATTGAAATCAATTAAATTTCTACGAAGAAGTTTATTAAAATTATTTTTAGAAAAATTGAATTGTTACAAAAGAATTTCAATAAATTTTTTAAAAATAATTTAATTCTTTGCGGAATAAATAATAAATTAAAATTTTTTTTGTATAAAATTCACGTGAAATTGAAATTTTACAAAATTTAACATGAAAATCTTTTAAAGTTCATCTACTTTTATAAAAATTGTAAATGCAGCTCTTTTAAAATTGAATTAATTTTGAAACATTTAAGTAAAATTAGATTATTATTTTTACAATACAATTTTTTAAATTAATTCAATTTATTTGAAAAATGAAATAAAATTCATTATTTTTAATTACAATTTTAAAGAAATTCCTCGAAAAATGTCATTATTTCCAAAAATTTGTTGCAAGAATTAAATTATATTTCACAAATAATGAAATTCTTTGTTAAAATTCTACTATTTTCAAAATCTTCTATTTTAACTAAATTTCTGAAAACAATTTAATTTTTTTTCATAAATAATAAAATTCTTTACAGAATTTCAATTTTCAATTATTTTCCTAAATAATAATATTCTTCACAGGATTTCAATTTAAAAAATGTAATAAAAATTCGTTTGCAAGATTTTAATAAAATTTTCTAAAATAATAATCACATTTTTACGAGAAATTCAATTTGAATTTTATATTAAAAATAATTGAAACTCTATGATAAGTTTTATTATATTCATAAAAATAATTGAATTTCTGCAATAATTTACAACTTCCCCAAAAAGCGAATTAAAAAATACTAAACTTAAAAAAAACTTGTGTGAAATTTAGAATAATTTTATCAAGTATAAGATTTTTAGTTCAATTTTAACATAACTTTTACTTTTTCTTGCATTTCTTTACATAACTCTTAATTAAACATAATTTTAATTTAAAATTACACATAATTTTTAAATTTCTTTCACTGTTTAGTATTTTCTATGTCAATATTTTGGTTTGTTGCACTTTCCCTCGAATTGTAAAATACTTTTGCAAAATTGAATATATATATTTTCTCTCCATGCAAGAATTGTGAAACAAACAAATCACTATTTTCTTGTAATAATTTTTGTTCTCAAAAAATCATTGCAAAATAAATAATCCTATTTTTTAAGCTAAAAACTAAAATTTATTTTAGAACCTAAAATAAAATGATAAAAACTAAATTAGTTCATTAAAAACTGCTTCATTAAAAAGTAACAGCTATAAATATTCATCTAAAATGAAAGAAGTATCAAAAACGTATCACAATAGTCGCACGAGTCCGAGGCCTATACGATATATATTTTTTTTTTTCTGAAAACAAAACCATCAGTAACAATAGGATCCGATTACTTTTCTACGCACGTGAATAGTAACTGTTCAACATATATTCATTATATTCAAATTAACTATTCCTCCCGCTTTATAAAGTAAACAGAAAAAAAAACAATTGACTTTGGTTTTATTCATAGATAGCAAAGGTCATTCATTTTAATATTTATTCATTTGTCAAAAAAAAAGAACGAAAATAAAATACGATTCGACGGAAGAAAAAAAATACTCTCAGAAAACTTGCTATGTATGTTTTTACATCGCTTTTTTTTCTCAAAGATACACCATAGTTACTCTCTTTTCCCCCTTCCCTTCACACACTCTCCAATAAAAGAAAATACAACAGAATTCCACATTTCCTTAAGCAGTTTCATGTCAACTTTTATGTCCCTCGTGGAACTCAAGCTTCGAAAAGCAGACATATCGAACAGTAAAAAGTAAAGTTTTTAATAAAATTTTCACATCCATCCGATATTTCACGCTTTTCCCTTTATAGATCCAGTCAAGCCCAACCTGTGAGTCTCGAGAAAAATAAACAGAAATTGAATTATAAAATATGGTTCAAGCTGACTATATACTTTATTGCTACCGTTTTCTTATGGCCTTGGTATGCTCGTAAAAAAAAAAAAAAGAAGAGAAAAACTTTTGACGGCTTTGAAAGAAATAAGGTGGTATACACAAAGAGAGGGAGAGAAAAAGAGGGGAGGAGGCAAAAAGAGTCAGTTTTCGTTATTTACAAAATTAATATCCCGAGATTTTCTGTTTTTCCCTTTGAGGGCACATGTGTATGTGCGAATAAGTGTGTATATTGAAGGAGAAAGAGGAGAGAGGAGAGAAGGAGAACCAATGTGTGGAAAACCACAAGAACGAAAACGTCGTCGACCCAAAACCAAACTAAGCGAAAGTTCGAAATTTACTGCCCGACATATTGGCTGTGAAACTGAAAGCGAACGAAATTAAGGCTAGTAAAACATTTTCCTGACACGCGTCCCTACAAACCTTCCCTTCCTTCCTTCCTTCCTTTCCTTTCATATATATTTATACACATTCTAGAACATACAACACCTAAAAATCTCATCGAGAACAAACAAAAAAAAAATCCCACGTTTCGCGAAACACAAAGTTTTGTCTCGAATTTTTTAAAACACAAATAACAAATTCTGATCGCTTTGGCTTTTTCATTTCGTTAATTGATAGTACGATTCAAATAACATTAATTTTGTACCAAAAATAATTATACCGAAAAAAAATTTATTTCATTCTTTAATTTTAATAAATTAAATTTTATAACATTTTTAAGAAATTAACTCTTTTTGTGGAAAAAAATATGTCTACATAAATTTCGCTGAACATTAAAATATTTAAATTCAAATTTAATTAAGATCCTAAAGTTCTCAACGTTCAAATGAAGAAAATTTATTTATTTCTTCTAAAAATCAAATTTTTTATTGCAATTATTTTATGTTACTAACAAAAAAATTAATTACTAAGTTTGTCAATGTAAAGTTTTAGTTTTAAAATTTTTTTATGATTAAGTAATTTATTAAAATACAATCAACAAAAAATATTTCGTTCATTTAAATGTTCAAAACATTGGGGTCATATTTAAATTTTATTTTTATAAAATTTTTAAAAAATTAACTCTTTTTGGGGGTAAAAAATATGTTTACATAAATTTTGCAATACATTTAAATATTTAAATTGAAATATTTCTCAAAAAATATTTTCAAAGTAATTTATTGTAAAGAAATAATTTGTTATAAAATAAAATCATTTAGAAAATATTCTATTTATTTATTATTAATAAATTTTGACCCTTTTTTTTAGTTTTTGTATAGAGAAGGAAATTCTACAAATGTCCTTGAAAAGGATGCATGTAATAAACCTAATAAATTATTAATATTAATAAATAATTAATATTCTATTTTTTTTCCTTTTCGCTATTTATTAAAATCTATATTTTATTTGTTTATTATTTGTTATTTTTTATTATTTATATTTATATTATATTATTTATATTTATTTATTTTTTCATTATTTTTATTTGTTATTATAATTATTATTATTATTTTTATTATTATTATTATTATTATTATTATTATTATTTTTAATAATTTCATAACTATTATGGCCTTCAATTATTATCAACGTTTAATAAATTATTCACAACTCTATATTATAGGTATGACTTTTTTTTATTTTGTATTAGTTATTACTGAGAACAAATTACATTTATACATTACTGAATCATTTAATTATTGATGATTTAATTACAATAAAATTAATTATTTAAATTATTTTACTATACGCTCGATAATTTATTTATTTAAAATTAATTAACATTAATAATTGAATACAAATAGTTATAAAACGTTTGAATTACGTTTCTCATATTATCTAACAAAGCCTGATGATTGATAATCTTGTCATTTTGTGTTTTAAAAACTCGCCAGTCGAGTAAAAAAAAAAGAATTATTTTAGAAGAAAAAACTCATGTTTTAAATATTAATGAGTCAATGTGAACAATTGTACAACGATATAAATATTAATTTAAAAAAGTGATAAATTCAAAGACAAAAGTTTTGAAAATCATGTGAGTAGCGACATCTTTAAAAAAAGCAACGAACTAAATTTTCCTTATGCGATAAAACAGATTAAACAACAAGTTAAATAATTTTTTATTTTGCTAAAAAAAATAATAATTTAAAAATTATGTATAAAATTTTACTCTCATTTTTGAATAATTAATTTTTGTATAGTAAACAATTTATAATTTCCCAAGAGGGCAAAATAGTAAAACATAAATATTATAAATTGGTAAAATTATTTACTAATAAAAATATAAAATACAAAAATTATAATAAAATCAAACTCAAGAAAAAAGCAAAAATTTCGAAAATAATAAATTAAACTCACCGCAAATAACCAAAATAAATTAATGACAGTGGGAGGTGGAAATAAAATTTCTTTGCACAGCGATTCTGGAACAAAAACGAAATAATTACGAAAAGAGAGGAATTTGAAAAATGATAAATTAAATAAATTTGTCCCAATTAGAATTAAGTAGAGAACCAAAAAATTAGAATTAATTATCAATTGCGCGCAAGGAGGAAAACAGTGCGAAAATAATATTAAGATACAGTGCTAATTACACTGTAAAGTAAACAATTCTCTTTTCACATTTTTCCGAAACTAATTTCGATTTTTAAAAAACGAAAATTTGAACAACTGTCAGAAAAAAACATTCAACCGACACAAAACACAAAATACCGGAACAATTTTTCTTTAACATTTTGCCAAAATACTTAAAAAAACATAAAGTTTAGTAAAAAAGAGTAAAAAATACATTTAATTTACACTCCAGATTTAATAAAACTATATTCTTATAAACTAATAACGATTCATACGTGAAAGAACAAAAACGATTCCTAACCACACATATCAACCACTTGTGGATTCAAAGACTGAAAAACAGGTTTAAAACTTCAATCACTAAACCATTTATTTATTTAGAGTCATTTAAAAAAATTGTCAATCATTTCCCCCAAAAAGTGATGAACCAAGTACCATGAATTTATTTCACAGAATTTTAGTACTTAAACGAAAATGAATTAAACCTTTATTCGCGAATTATTTTCGTTAGGACCTCGAGCCGCGACGTCAACGCCATGTCAAAATTATAACCAAAGTGGAAAAAATAAATAAAGAATAGAAAAATCTTACCACAGGGGAAAACGAGAAAAAAACACGGGTTTCAATGATAAGAAACTAAAACACAAAATTCACTGATAAATACAAAGAATACTGGTATAATTTTCCCAAGGTTTAATCGGCGAAATATTTTTGGCAGACAACTGCATGTATACACAACGCAAGTGCTGCTGAACATGGAACATTCTTTAATTAATTTCCAACTCCCGCGGGAAAGTAGGGTTATGTTTTAAAAATAATAGAAAAAGTGAATAATTCGTATATAGTTGTTTTCATTAAGTAATGCGTGAAAATTTGAAAGTTGGGAATAATTTTACTAAAATGTAAATAAAAGATTTGTTTACCTTAAATTGTGGAATTTTCTGGTCGATTATCGACATCTTGTACTGAACTCTTAGAAAGAAATTCCTGAATTAATCTTTCTATTTTGTTGTTGAATTTTCGAATATAATTGTATTTTTTCTAATTAAACTTGAATAATTGAGTTGAAAAACACTTTTTGCGAAAAACTTTAGGTAAACTAACGACTGTTGGAAAAAAGGTAGTTGAATTTATTTCTGTCGGTAAGTATTTTCCTTGACACTGACAAATGCTGCCATCTGCAGGTAATTCACAAAATGTGTAAGTAGAAAATTTTTCAAAAGTTTTAACTTTTTGAACACTTTTACTCCTTTTAATAATTTTAAAACGAAATTTATTTTTGTTATAAATATATTCAATTAATTTTCTACCCTTCCAAAAATTGAAATTGTTAGGTTATGTCGCCTCGTCAATTGTCAATTTACAAAATACTTTTCAATCGTTTTACAATTTCAATCGTAATAGTATATTGTCTCTGCTCTTTAATGCAAAGAAATCTTTAATTAAGTAGATTTTCAAATTAAAGAAAAAACTAATTTTTTAGTGTCTGCAGATATGAAAGTGAAAAATTTCTCAATAGTGTATACTCAAGTCGTCAAGAACTGTATTATTACTGAATTTTTTGTATCTTGTACTTTAAAACAATAAAAGAATGTAAATATAATAATAGTAAATAAGACATGAAGATAAGTTTTCTAATAATAGTAATCAATAAATATACGATTGTGAAATTCAACTACTTTTTCTACGTTGCCAAGGTCGAGAACGCAATGAGAACTCATCTCAAGATGGCGGCGATCCCTCTGAAGTTTGGTGCAGAACGCTTGCGGCAGCAACTCAAAGTGCGGGAAAATCTTTCAAATTTGAATCGCAATAGTTTGAAAATTATTATTTTTTCAATAAATACGAAAGAAGTAATTTTAAAACAACAAAAATTTTACAATTTTAAAAGAAATCTAAGATCTTAATAAAAAATAAAATAGTAAAATAATTAATTTAATTAATAAAAATTATGAATTAAATTAGTAATTTATTAAAAATTATTCTATTTCTAGTACTTTTACTAAAAATTCCTAACTTTTCTAATCTTTGGCAACCCTGATTCAAAAGCCACATTTTATATTTAAAGCCAACTGACGTTTTCAAATCTCAAGGAGAATTTAATTATTGAATTCAGGGATGCTTGTGAAAAGGGAATGAAAATGAAAAATAATTTTATAATCTTTTAATAATTTTTATATATCTTTCAAAATGAATAAAAATTTTTTATTTAAAAATTGAATAAAATAAAAATACCTTTTCTCTTAAGGGATATTTCATACAATGTGATAATTAACAAGATTCGAACGAATAAAAATTAAAATCTTACGGAAATAATAATAGAAACCGTGTTTGAAAATTAAAAACAGCACCAAAAATACCATAAGTAATAGTATACAGTGTTTAGCTATCAGTTTAAATTGTGCCTTCGTCGGGACTGTTAGTCGCAATATTTTCATTTATTTATTTCCTTGGTTGTATCGTCAATTATTTGCTTAATATTTATTACTTGTTTTATTAATTGTACCATTCTTTTTTGGTAAGTTACAACTTGATTATAATTCGTATTTTTATATAATTTCCAAACAAATTTTTATTTTATTTTTAATTTTCTTTAATTATTATATTTTATTTTAACACATTTTAATTTTTAAATATTCGTCTCCAGATTTTATATATATCCAAAATGTGTTGGCTTAGAAATTTTCATTTTTCAACGAACTTTATTCTATTTTCTGACTAATTTTATTTTCTCCTCTGATTGTTACTAATTTTATTAGATTTTATTACTAACATTATTATTTTCCCGTTATGTATTAATTTTATTTTATTTAAAATATATAAAGAAATAAATAAAAAATATATATAAAAAAATATATAAAAATATATATTAAAAAAAATATTTAAAAATATATAAAAAAATATAGAAAAATAATATTATAAAAAAAATTATATAATATACAAAAGTATTTAAATTATATTTTTATTTTATGCCAATTTCTTATTGTACCTATACTTATTTATTTTATTGGTTTACTGTATTTATTATTTTATGTCTATATTTATTATAGCACTTATATTACTTCTTTTAGTATATTCTTTTTCATTTTCGACGTTAATTTATTTCATTTTATTCTCAACTTTAACGGCTTCAAGATTTTATTGTTTATTAAAATGTTTTTGTCTGAGTTTGTTCGTTTATTTTGTGGAAAATATTTTTTGTTTTGTTTTGCACGAAGGACGAGAAAATAAATTGCGTAATGTTTTCATTTCTTGTCCTAAAACGAAATAAACATAAAAGGCTTTCTTTTGAAGAGCTTGAATAAAATTTGAAAGAATATTTGCATTTTTCGGAGAATTAATTTATAATTGCATTAAAAATAATTGAATTTTTTCGATATTTTTTTTTTATTTTTATTTTATTTATTTTATTTATTATTATTATTATTTTTGTAAAAAATTTTATGTAAATTGAATTTTAAATTATTGAATTTTTGCAAAACTTTAATTATTTATGAAAATACTTAAATGTTTGACAAGAATTTTATTAAAAGTCTTTTAAATAATTGAATTTTTTTGGGAAAATTTTCTTAAGGGCATTTGAACCACTATGACGTCACAATGTGCGAAAAAGTATGAGTTTTAAAATTGTGACGTCATAATGGTTCAAATACCCTTAAAATAAGAGGTATTGAAAATAATTGAATTTTGAAAAAATAATTATTAGTTGAATACTTTATTTTTTAAATTTACGAAATCAATGCAAAATCAACGAAAATAAACATTTGTAATTTATTACATTTCGTTTATTCTTTATAGCTTTTTTTAAAAAATATAGAAATGACAGTATTTTTTCTAAACAAGAGAAGAAGGATGAATTTAGTAAATTTAAGTAATTATTATTATTTTCACAGAAACTTCAATGTGTAGTAAAACAATTTTTATTTATTCAATTTATAATATGTTAGAAATAATAATTTTTTTAATCATCAATATGATATTCATTTGTTAATATTTACATAAAATATTAATCCTTATTAATAAAATTATTATTATTTTTTCCTTATTGCAATTATTAAGATTTGTATATGTTAATTAATTTATCATTTTTTATGTTAATTTTTGTAATATAAAATGTATTTATTATCAATACAAAATGCCATAAATTTTTCTCCTATTTCCATAATACTTTTTATAAAATTTATCTGAATTTCCATATAAGATTATGTTAAATTGAATTGCGCATGTTTAATTGAAAATTTATTTTAGTTTTCCAAGAAAAAACAGGATTGTAAAATATTTTTTTTTTTTAATTCATACGTTTCTAAAATAACCCAAGGAATAAGATGTCAAAATTTTAAAACCTTCCCTCATTTCCTTATATAAGGAACACAATTCAGATTTAGGACAAAAAAAACTCTCCTGATAAAAATTGAAAAAATAAAAGAGTCTTTTTTAATTTTGCTAATTGTGTTGTAATACCCATTTTAAAAATTGAATGTATAATCAAATTAGTAAATAAAAACTTTATTTTTCAATTTAAAAATCGGGTTTGTTTGTTTTGTTGGAAAAAAATTGTTGTTCTTCGCTGAAAAAATAAAAGAGTTTTTTTTAATTTTCTTTTTTGCGTTGTAATACTTATTGAAAAATTAAATGTACAATTAAAATTAGTTTTTAAAAAACTTTTTTTTTTGCTTTCTTTTAATTTTCAAATTAAAAATCGGGTTTGTTTGTTTTGTTGGAAAAAAAATTTGATGATTGTTGTTCTTCGTAACATCCATCGAATTATGTATTGTTTGCATAAAAATTGATTGACTTTAAGTTTCCAAATTTCATTTAATTGATTAAAGTCGTTGACTTCTTTGGATTCTTGTTTCTTAATGTTTTTTCTCTTAATGTTGTTCTGTCTTCAGTCCTTCTTCCTGGTTCAATCCATAATTTTGAATTTGAATTTAAATAATAAACTTTAACTGACTTAAAAATTATTATTATTACATCACTAATTTTATCTAATCTTAAAATTATTTTTAAAACACTATTAATAGATTAATTTAATCTAACCTTGAAATTATTTTACTATTTCTAAATCAAACCTATAAATTCACTACTTTTCCACTGTTTTTAAAGTTTATCCCCAAAAATCAGTTGGTGGAAACTCATCTTCAGTCAGTATATATATAGACTGTCCAAGTTCATTCTGCGTCGAGTAGTTGAACTTATTTGTAATAAAAATATATTTGAATTTCTTTTTTTTAAGGAAAAATTAACAACAACAAAACTCACAATGGATCAAGCTTATGAATTTTTGAAACACTCAACTGGTATTCAGCCCCAAGTGATTAGAGGCTTGTTGAGTGAATTTGAAGATGAAGTTAGTCAAATGAAGGGAATAGTATTAATTTAAATTACTATTTGAATTAATTTAATAGTATATTAATTTAAATTACTATTCGAACTTAATTTAAAAGGTAAAATAAAAAATTTATTCTCAAAAATTTTTTTTTAATTCTTAGAAACGATTTTTTAATTAACAGAATTTTTATAGGATTTCAATTATTGAAAATACAATGTTTTGTTTAATTTTTTCGAAAAAAATCGACTATTTAAAATAAGTTCGATATAAAATTCAACGCTGGAACTTAATTATTTTCAATGAAATTTTAATTCAAATTTCTTGAAAGAAATTTACAAAAGAAGTAAAGAAGTTTACAAAAATTTGAAAACAACTCTGGAGAAATTTAATTATTATTTACAAAATTATTAAAAATACAATGTTTATTTAATTTTTTTCGAACAAAATCGATTATTTACAATAATTTTTATAAAATTCAACAATGGAACTTAATAAACAAAAATTTGAAAGCAATTCTTCACAGAAAGTTAATTATTATTTTCAAAAATCTTAATAAATATTCTATATATAAGAATTAAATTATTAAATTATTTTCAATTAAATTTGTCAACAAAGTAAAAATTCAATTCTTCTCATAAAATAAAATTCTTCTTGGAAGAATAAATACTGTAGAACTTTTAAATATGTTCAATTAATTAGAATATAATTTTAATAAAATTGTTTTTTATTTCTTTAAAATTTGTTAAATTATTCAAATATTCAATAAATTATTTTGTTTACATTTAAATAATTGAATTCTCGTAGAACTTTCTTATAAAAATTGATTCAAAACTAAATTTCAGTTGAAGTTTTCAGATAATAATATTAAATATACTAGAAGCGTATTATATTATGAATTTTTAGAAATATTATTCAACATATTTTTATAAATTGAAATAATTGAAAATTTTAATTATTGTAAAGTTGTAATAGTAGTGAAATTTTTAATTTAAAAATAATTATTAACTTTCTGTTTTTTTCTAACTGATTCTAGTTTTGAATAATTTCAACAAAAGAAAAATTTTGTCTTCAAAATTTTTGTCAACTGAAAAATTATTGAATTTTGGAAGAATTACAAATCTGATCTTTTAAAATGATTAAATTTCGAAAAGATTTGCAAATGATTAAAAATATTTTAATACCTTCTAAAAAATGAATTAGTTATTTAAATATTTTTATTGAACAAAAAGTATTCAAGTTTTGAGTGTAGAAAATTATTAATTATAAATATTGAAAAATTTATCAATTCATGCGCGTAAAATTATAAATTTTGTAGAATTTATCGATGTTGAATTATTATTTTTTTGGTCAATTTAATTTCGTAGAATCGTTACGGACCCAAAATTGACTTTTATTAAAATTTATTGCATAAATTAAAATTATGTAGTTTTTAAACAAAAATATATTTTTTTCACAAATATTAGGACTCGATATTTCGGAGAATATGGTCGAATGTGCCCGAAAACTAAATGCTGACGAAAAAGAACGATTAACTTTTGAACAGTTGGATATTGAAACAGAGAATCTTCCAGAAAAATACTGTGAACACTTTAATCACGGTTTCTCCTTCTTTTGCCTTCAGTGGATTAATGATTTAAGGTACTTTTCTGCCTTTTTTGTAATTTAAAAATATATTTTTAATTTATTTAAAAAAAATAACTTTCTTCTCTTACGTCTTTTTTTTGCAAATTAAAAATATATAATTTCCTCCATTTTTTCTTTGCTGTAAAAATAAATATTTTTCTATTTACTTATTTTTCTGAATTCAATTTATATAGTCGTGCTTTTGGAAATATTTATAAACTTTTGAAACCCGGAGGAACGTTCATAAGTCAACATATTTTGATGTTTAATGTCTACAACGGATATTTAGCACTCGCTGAATCCGAAAAGTTCAAAGAATACATCAAGGTAAAATACACAAATTTAAAAAGAAATTATTTTAAAAAAAAAATTTTTTCTTTAAGTTCAATTTAATATTTTTAAATGGTTAAAAAATGTTATTTCAGGATGTTAAAAAATTTATCACTCCTCTTTATTTCGTCGATGATCCAAGAAAAACTTTGGTGAAAATTTTAAGAGATGTTGGTTTTGAAGTGTTACATTGCAGCATTAGAGAAAAAGTGACAGGCTACAATCGTCCAGAGGACAGAAAAGGTGAATAGACAACTTTTTTTTTGCTTAAATATTAAAGCAATTTTTCTTCTATTTCAATTAATAATAGAATATCTTCCGTTTAATGAATTAAAAAATTTTTTTTTTTACTTTCTCAACAAAAATGAGATAAGAATTAACTTATACATTAAATTTTACTTACTGATAAAAATAAACATAAGAGCAAAAATACAAATTTTTTTTGGAATGAACTTTTTTTCTTTTTTCTGGTAAAAAAATAAATTTCTATCTGATTATTAAAATTTATAGAACTCTTCGCTTCTGTGAATCCTTTCATACCTCGAATGCCAAAAGATGTGCAGGATGATTACATGGACTGTTTAGTGAAAGAAACCTTTAAGGAGGAATCGGTAATGTTCAGAAAAAATGATGATTCTCCAAATGAAGATAATGTATATGATCTTTATAAACTAATTATGTTACACCTTAAAAAGCCGGAAAAAAATGCTAATTAACTATAATCTTGATAACGTGAATAAACAAATTTTGTTTTAATTCGTGCGACTGCGACATATAAATTTTAGTAGAAAAATATTATTTAAATTTTAATTTTGTACATTTCAATATATTTTTAGCTTTATGGACACTACTTATGTGAAGCATCCATAAAAATAGATATTATATATACTTTAAGTATTAAATTTGATATAAAATAAATTATTAAATATTGAAATAAAGGATTTTAAAAAATACAAAAAAAAAATTTTTTATTCGATTTTTGTACAATTTTTCCAAATTAATATAATATAATTATATAATTTTAATATAATTTTTTTAATATAATTTTAATATAATTTTAAACGTTAGTAATAAATAGTAGTATACTAAACAAAATTTTATTCTTTTTTTACTAGTTTCAATTAAAAAATTTACTCGACAGAAATATATAACTTATTCAAACCTATAAGTTTCAGCATTTAAGGAAATTGTATCATTTGTCTTAAATAAAAGTAGATCTTATAAATTTACACAAAATTATTTTTACTTTTCTTGCCATTTTATTACTGGAACTTAATTCTATCAAAAAAAAAATTAATATATTACAAAATTTTGAAAAATTTCACTTGATCCAAATTTTTAACTAACAAAGGTTTAAAAGTTGATTTCTTTTCAAATACATATATATTTAAAAATACTATTTTTCAAACCGAAAATTAAAATATCAATTTATTTAGTGATGAAAGTAATTTGTTTGTTTTCAAAAAAATTGTGAATTAACTGCTTATATTTTTAAAAGAAAACAGAACCGAAATAAATTTTCGAATGAAAACTACGAATAGGAATATTTAAAAATGAACAGAAAAATAATATTTAAACTGTTGGAAATTAGATAAAGAGTGAAACTATTTATAAATAGACATACAATTTTTCAGCAAAATTTAGAAATATATTTAAAAAAATTTCTTTTCCAATGTTTTCAGTTTTTTATTTTAAAATTAATGTTCTAAAAATGACTAAATTCTTGCAAAGTTTTAAATTAAAAAACTTTAAAAATACTTAAAATCATTTGAAGAATGCTATCGAAAACTTTTTTTAATAATTGAATACTTTTGAGAAAATTTGAGAAACTTGATTTATGCAAGTTAGAAAATTTCAAAAATTTTAATAAAATTCTTCACAAAAGAATGCAATTATTTTTATAAATAATAAATCTTTCGTAACATAAAAAAAACTTTTTTATAAAAATTAAAACCTATGCAAAAATTTAATTATATTCAATAAATTTTATAAAATTTTTTAATTTCCCTAAAGAATTAAATTTTTCTTAATTTCTTTATAAATTTTGTCCAAGAAATTGAATTCTTTTCTTAAAAGATTTTAATAAACCCTTTGAAACAATTCATTTTTTTTAAATAATAATATCTTTGCAAAAATTTCAAACACTGCAATTATATTTTATAAAGTTTGTAAAATTTTTCTTAATTTCTTTCTAAAATGTATACGAAAAAAATGAAATTATTTTCTAAAATTTTAATAAATCCTTTGAAACAATTCATTTTTGTAAATAATAAGATGTTTGCAAAAAATTTCAAACATTGCAATTATATTTTATAAATTTTGTAAAATTTTTCTTAAATTTTTTCATAAAATGAATATGAGAAGAATGAAATTATTTTCTTAAATTTTAATAAATCTTTCGAAACAATTCCAGTAAATTTTTTTGAGTAAAATCTTTGCAAAAATTCAACTGTATTCAATAAATTAAATTTTTGTGTTCAAAGAGTTGAATTTTTTTTCTTCATTCGTTATAAAATTTTCCCAAAAGAATTGAATTATATTATTTTCTAAAATTTTAATAAATTATTTCCAAAAAATTCAACTATATTTATAACTAGTAAAATATTTGCAAAAATTCCATTAAGTTTAATACAATTTTATGAAATAACGCTTGCATTAAAAAATTAAAAAACTTTTTAAATAATTGAATTTTATTTCATGAAATTTCATTAAAAATGGTTTTGAAAATAATTGAATTCCTGCTGTGAATTTTACTGTTTATAAAAATAATTGAATTATTTGTTGAATAAAATTTTTTTAAAATAATATAATTTTTAACTAAAACTTGCTTCTTTATGTTTAAATGTTTAGAAATATTTTCATTTTTACTCGATTCATATATATTTGCCTAGTTGCAAAATTTTCCAAAACTCTTCATGTTTTTACAATATTTCTTCGAATTCTTTCAATTTTTAATTTTCTTTTATTTTCATTTCCTTCATTTTCTTCATAGATTTTATTACAGATTTGAAGGGAAATTTTCCAATCTGGCAACATTGCTCTGAAGTGCGTCGCAAGTCGCCTACCTAAGCGCGGCAAATTCAAATTGCAGTAGTACAATTCTTTCAAAAAAGAATTAAATATTTTCAGAATTTATTATTAAATATAATAAACAAATAATATTAATATAATTATGATACATTTTTGAAATCGACACACTCCTGAATGTCGGATTGAATTCTAAATCTTTACATTTGAATTTCGAATTCAAAACTATGCAAATCGTCACACTGATGCAAGTCGGGTTGCATTCTTAATGTTTATATTTCGAATTCAGAACTTTTCGAATCATCACACTGACGGTAAAAAATAAAACGCTAAAATTACATAAACTTGCTTTATTGCATTTGAAATTAAAAATACACTATTTACAATTCGATGACTATTCTAAGATTCATAAATTAAGGAAAATTGATATAAAGCGCATAAGCACTTGCACTTATAATTATCAGGATCGTAACTATAAATCGTACTTTTTTTGTAATAAAATTTAAAATTTTTTTTACCATTTTCTTTCATTACGAACAAAAATTTTTTTATATCAATTACTTTACTATCGCAATTAATATAATAAACTTTAACATTTACATTTAAATTACATTTAACTTACACTTTAATTAACATTTTTAATTACATTTTAATTAACATTTACATTTAAATAACATTTTAAATTACATTTTAATTTACATTTACATTTTAATTACATTTTAAATTACATTTTAATCACATTTTAATTAACATTTACATTTAAATAACATTTTAAATTACATTTTATTCACATTTTAATTAACATTTACATTTAAATAACATTTTAAATTACATTTTAATTAACATTTACATTTTAATTACATTTTAATTAACATTTACATTTTAATTACATTTTAATTAACATTTACATTTAAATAACATTTTAAATTACATTTTAATTAACATTTACATTTTAATTACATTTTAATCACATTTTAATTAACATTTACATTTAAATAACATTTTAAATTACATTTAAATTACATTTTAATCACATTTTAATTAACATTTTAATTAACATTTTAATTCACATTTACATTTAAATAACATTTTAAATTACATTTTAATTAATATTTACATTTAAATAACATTTTAAATAACATTTTAATTACATTTTAAATTACATTTAAATTATATTTAAATCACATTTTAATGAACATTTTAATTACATTTGAATTTACATTTAAATTACAAATTTTAATTTATTCAAATTTAGATAATTAAAACAAAAATTTCAACTAACTAATTGTCAAGTAAATATTAGGTAAATAAAAATTTTTCCTTAAACATTTTTTTTTTAACCACACAATATTCTACATTATTCTCTTGGAAAACAAATAGAATTTTTTTTTCCTACATTTTTTTCAATAAGAGAAGAGAAACGGAATGCACTTATCGATCCGGTTTTAGTACATATACCTATTGTATTTTTGCAAAGCACGTTAAACGGGGGATGATGCTGAGAGTGGAGGGGGAAATTCGCTACCCTCCCTAACTACGCCATTGTGAGAAAGATTCAACGTGAACGCAAGTGCACGATTCGTGTAGCACACTAAGGTGTATTCTTGCAATGATTTTCTAAAGTTTAACGGGAATAGAAAAAGAAACTAAAAATGGTAATATAAAAAATGACCTTTTAATGTTCAATAAAAAAAAAATTACTGTCTACCGCGTTGATAAGTTGGAATTGGTGTAAAAATAGTGAGAACGCAGTTATTTTGAGATGTAACATGCATAACCAAAGATGCAACCAAAAGTATTTACAATACTGAAATATTACTTTATTGCAAGATAAAAGTAATTCTCTAAATTTGTCGATTTTTTGCTTTTTTGCTAATTAACTAATTAACTAATTAATAATCAATTTTTCACTTCTACAATTTTGTTCGCATTTGAAGTCAAAATGTGTATTTTCTTAAATAACACGATGGATAAAAAATATTCTGCAGTAAGTAAAAAAAATATTTCCAATTCCTAATTTCTCAATTCTATCATTTTTCAATATTTCAATTTTTTCTGAATTATTTCCTTTTTATTGTGAATTTAGAACGAAACGTAGTTTTATAGCATGGAAGCATTAATTATTATTGCTCTCATTTTAATTAAATTATCTTTTCAAATAAATAACAATCTATAACGTTTTTATTTATTCATAATATATACTTTTACCTTAATATATGCTTTTACTTTTTTTTTCTTTTTTTTCCAATCTTCCAATGTTAATTTTTATATCTCTCAATAATAAAATATTATTTCAAGATCCACCCAGTAAAATAAGTATAAAAAAAAATAATTATCCCAATCATCGATATCACATTTTGATTACAAAAAAAAAATTATTATAAAACATTGAAACAGTTTATAGATTAAAAAATGTGCAAATATACTGTTATAGGTAAAAAAAGTTTTACTTTACCTATAAGCGTATTATACTTTATATTCGCATTTTGTTACATAAGACAAAGATTCCTTGAATAAACAAAAAAAAAATTATTATTGCAAATAGAAAATACTGACAGAGATTTATTATTTACGTAAAATGAAAAAAAAGAAAAAAAATTGTTAATCCCGACAAAAATTATTTATAACATTTTTCTCACCCTTTTAGAAAAATATTAAAAATATTTTTATAATTTTTTATGAAATAAAAAATATTTTTATAATTTTTTATGAAATAAAAAACATTTTAATTTTCATTAAATGAAGTACTTTTATAATTTTTATTAAATAAAGCACTTTTATAGTTTTTAATAAATAAAGAACTTTTTTAATGAGAGAAAAATTAGTATTTAATTAAAATTAGAAAACACATTAATTACAAACATATTCGTGTTTAATTATTCTAAAAACAGCAATTTCATCTAATTTGTGTTTAAAAATAATTTTCAATTTCGAAAACAAGTTTCGTTCTAATTTATTGTTCATTCTGACAATGTAGGAAGTTGTAAAATATTTAAAAAATGTTTTCTAATAAAAAGAATAATTAACTTCTTTGTATGCAAAAATCGAGGTAGACGAAAATTTTGAAATCATATTCATTGCTAATTAATCTAATTAATATAATTTATATAATTATTATAATTATTATAATTAATGTAATTATTATAATTAACATAATTATTAATATATTGTTTCTCATAAAAATGAATAAAATATATTAGGATAAATTTTTCATTAATATAATATTACTATTTATTGTTATCCATAAATAGCAACTATCAATAATAATAATTATAATAAAATTATTAGTAAAATGAATAAATTAGAAAATCTTAACAATTTTATAATTAAAATTCATTGAAATTATATAATTAAAGAACCTAATTTAATTAATTAGTTCATTTAGGTCGTGTTTAAATATTACTTGTATTTAAATACAACTAAATAATACAATTTTTTTTTAAAGTTATGTGAAACTTATTACGTGCCCTGAGAATAAAATAAAGAAAAAACGTTATCTAATCTGCTAAAGAAAAAATAAAAACAATAAATGAATTAAAATAAGTAGTATAAAAATAGTATATAATTGACAATATTATTTAATATAACTAAAAATTATAATTTATTAATTAAGTTAAAAATATTTTAACTTAATAAAATTAAGAAATAATTTAAGAAATAAAATATATTTCTTAAGGGCATTTGAACCATTATGACGTCACAATTGATGCAAAGCATATATTTTAATGCTGTGACGTCATAAAGGTTCAAATGCCCTTAAGATTTTAAAAAAGTTAAATTTTTTTTGTAAACTGTATCAAAAGAATTAAAGTATTTTCTAAAATTTCCTAAAATCTTTCGAAACAATAATTCAATTAAATTTTTTATAGTAAAATTTTTGCAAAAATTCAATTAGTATTCAATAAATAACGATTTAAAAAAATCAATTTTTTCTTCATTTGTTATAAAATTTTTCCAAAAGAATTAAATTATTTTTTTCTAAAATTTTAATTAATTCTACGAAAAAACTAAATTAATTTTATTATTTATAAAAATAATTGAATTATTGTTTTAATACAATTTTTTTAAATAATTTAATTCTTGCGAAACGAATCGTAAATTATGCAGTTAATGAGCTTCATTTTTAATTTTTGAATCTGATATTAATAAAGCATTATGTTATATTTAAAAATATAAAATTCTGCAATTTTGCAAAAAATAATAAATGGTACAGTTACATTTACTGCAGTGAAAAAATAAGTGTTATATTTCTCATTATAATCAGAATTTAAAGAACGAAACTTATAATTTATTTTTAAGAAATAGTTTCTTTATTTTTAAATAAATTATAAATTATAAATTATAAATTATAAATTATAAATTATAAATTATAAATTATAAATTATAAATTATAAATTATAAATTATAAATTATAAATTATAAATTATAAATTATAAATTATAAATTATAAATTATAAATTATAAATTATAAATTATAAATTATAAATTATAAATTATAAATTATAAATTATAAATTATAAATAATTAACTAAAAATGAAAAATGAAAAATGTATAAAATTCAATAATAATTAAATTAATAAAATATTACTGCTATACTTATTATAATAATTGATTGAAATATTCATTACAGTAATTTATCATAATAAATACCTATTACGTGAATATTCGCAAATTTTATTTTAAAAAAAATTGAATCTATGTTATATCTTATCATCTTTCAGTTTGCTGAGTGAAGAGATAAAAAGTTCCTTGCAAACATAATATCAGTGAAGACCAGACTTGTGTAAAAATTACATCTCAAGAAGAGAGAACATCCAAAGTGTTATAATACAAATCTATAACATTGAAAAAAAAACAAAAGGCCAAAAAAAAAAATTATCCCTTGAGTGATGTTACGAGAATTAAAAATCGACCTTCCTGCCCCAACAATAATTGATCAAATATTGTGATAAAAATGTGAAAAAAAAAGAAAATAATTTTCTCTCCTGAGGAAAAAAACCAAAAAAATTTGAGAATTTGAAAATTTTATACTATACTTTTTTATCGTATTTAATTTTGTGGACCACTTAAGTATAATTAAATGTAGGAATAGTGAAAGAAATAGTAAAAAAAAGAAACACGATTTTTGTAAATAAATACTGTGTAGAAAAAGAAATTTTCCTAATTGCAATAGTCAAGTGGAATTAAATTGTTTCAAAAAGATAACGGACGGAATAAACAGCAACTAGAACCAAAAAAAAAATGAAACAGGTAAAAATATAAATTTCTTTGTGCATTTGTATATTATTAATATTATCATAATATCGAAAAATTACAATAATAATTTATTATTAGGTTAGTTAAGGGCATTTGAACCATTATGACGTCACAATTGATGCAAAGCATATATTTTAATGCTGTGACGTCATAAAGGTTCAAATGCCCTTAATAAAAAGAAAATAACAATTCATTATTAATTAGTTAATAAAAAGAAAATAATAATTGAAAAAATATTTATCTTTAATTTCAGTTTAGATATTAGTGGAAATGTAGAAAGAAATTCAATATAATTATGAGAGAAAACATGAAGAAAAGACTATTACTCGGTTTTATATGCGCTGTTATTTTATTTATATTGGTAATAACTAATGATGGTGATTTTACTCAAATAATTGTACCCCTTATGATTAGCAGTAAAGAACGTGACATATCATGTTATATTAAAACGTCCGAAGCTAATGGACTTCAGGAATTTGATGCAACAAAAGGTATTTTCAAATATTTAATAACAATTAAAAAAAAAAAAGTTTATTAAAATTATTATTTTTATGTAGTATTATTATTTTTGCTTCCTAAGCAATTATATTAATTATGAACTACTATAACTATAAAGTATAACTAAAACTATTTTTCCTCTTATTATTTTTCAACAGAATTCTTTTTATCTTTTTTACAATTTTTATTCTATATTATATTTTTTTTTATTTATTTAACTTTACTTTTTTATCATTTGTTTTAACTTTAGTAAATCATGATAAACATAATAATAATAATAATAATAATAATAAAATATTAATAAAATAGTAATAATATTAATAATATTAATAATAATAATATTAATAATAATAATAAAAATAATAATAATAATAATAATAATAGCTTCAACAATAAATATTCATGATTGCATCTGCAACAAGCAGATACTAATTACGATTCATTTTACGTCAATAAAATAATTGTGCCTTTCATTGTTGATATTGAAAATAGTCTCAATTGTTGGTAATTAAAAATAATAGCAGATTTACACATATACATAATTTAAATTAAATGTGTCTTCAATTATTTCATTGAAACAAAAATACAAAAGTAAACAGAAAAAATCAATTGAAGAATTTTATCAAAAAATTTTTTTAACTAACTGAATTCGTTTGAGAAAATCTAATTAGCGCTGTTAATAATTGAATTCTCTTGTCAATAATTGACTATTTAATTAAATATATTATTAATATTTATAAAGAGAATCCAATTTTTCCAAAGAATTTTATTAAAATTATTGAAAAGAAATTAAATTTATAGCCAAGAATTTTATTTACAAAAATTTTTAAATAATTAAATCTTTTTGTGAAATTTTATTGAAATAGTTTTAAAATAATCGAATTCCAGCGATGAATTTTACTGTTGATAAAAATTATTCAAATTTTCAAAAAGAATGTTTTATTCAATTTTTTTGGAAAATAACTTAATTCTTATCAAGAATTTTATTAAAAATTATTATGGAAATTAGAAATGTTCAGAAATTGGAATAAAATTCTTCGCCAAAATTGGATTATTTTTATAAATAATAATAGTCTTCGAAAGTATGTTTTAACTAAATGTACTTGTTTTGTTTCATTCTAATTAATAATTAAAATTAATTTTGCATCTTCTATTAAATCATAATTGAATCGAAAAATAACGTCAATAATTGATAATTATTAATTAATTATTTTTATGTTTTTTAATAAAACAATATTTATAATTTGAAAATTAAAAAAAGTTGTGATTAACAAGTAAATTTTGCTTTTTATGTTATAACAAATTTCGCTTGACTAATCTAAATTATGTAAATTTTTGTCTTTTTTCTTTATTTAAATTTTAAAATATTAGAAAATTATTTATTATTTGAAAATTAAGATTAAGAAATAGAAAATATATCCATTTTCTGCATAATTTTTATTTCCCAATAACAATATTGTTAACAAATTTAATTTTTTTCTTTAGAGAAAAAAAATATTACATATTCTCCTTTCTTAATATTTTTTTTAGAAAATTTTCTCCATTTTTATAAGGAAATAATTTGACTCATTTCTATTTCTTATTTACAATATTGCATTATTTATAAAATTTAAAGTTTTTTTAAAAATAAAGGAAGAAAAGGTTTATAAATTCTATTTATCAATTGCAAAGTTCTGAGAATTTGGTAAAGTTCCCATAATTCGAAAAATTATCACGTAACTTCAAATTATTTTTAAAAACAATAAATTTATCTTTTTACAAAAAAAAATAATTCTTCGAAAGTAAATAATTTATTAAATAATTGAATGTTTTTTTGAAACTTAATACTTGTGAAAAAATTTTATCGACAAATTTTTAAATAATTCAATTCTTTTGACGAATTTTCATCAAATTTTTAAGAATAATTACATTTTTCCAAAAGAATAAATAAAGAAAATAATTGAATTCGTAAAAAAGGCATTATTTATGAAATCAACTGAATTCTTGTGATAAAATTTATTTTTCCAAAATTTTGTTCGTTGAAATTTCTCTACAATTTTTATTTTATTTGTGAAAATTGTAAAAAATTAAATGTTCAAGTTCAATTTTATTAGTTTTTTTTAAATAATTGAATTTTAAAGAAGATTTTTTGTCTATTTTTGTTATTAATTTTTTTTGTTACTTTTTTTTGTTATTTTGTTTTTATTTTTTTGTTATTTACAAAGATAGTTGAGATTTTTACGGGAATTTTTCTTTAAATTTCTGCAATAATTTGTAACTTCTCAAAAATTAAATTTTTTAACTAAAATTTGTCTATAAAATCATTATTTTTTATAATTAACTAAATATAAATTGACAAATTTCACAAATTTCAAGAAGAATTTGAATTATTAACATTTTCCAATAGTCTAAGTTTTTTAAAATTTCCACTTAAATTTATTAAAAATTGAAATTTTGTAAAATTTAAAATTAAAACCTTTTGAAGTTGATTTATTTTATGAATTTATAATAAACGCAATTCTTTTAAAGTTGAATAAGTTTTAAAATTTGAATTCAAAGTTCTTAAAATCTATTTTTTTTTTAAATTTGCTAATTTTATTTTAAAAAAAAGTATGGAAGATGTATTTTTTCGTTTATAAATCAATTCCTCTAAATGTTTGTTTTTTATGGATGGTCAATGTTTTTTCTTAAAAATTTTGGTATTTAAAATTATAAAATGCGTCAAGGAATTAAATAAGTAAGAAAAATAAATTAAAAAATTAATTAGTTAATAATTTCTTAAATAAATAGCAAAATTTGCAAAAAAAAATTTTTTTTGAACTACTTCCATAGTATTTATTATTTTTCTTTGACAAATTTTTTAAAGACTCTTTGTATGATTCTAAATAATCAATCGTGTGGATTTAAAAAAATTTTAATTTTTCCTGAAAATAAAATTTCTAAAATGGACAAAATTTTTTTTTTTAATTTCAACAATATAGTATTTAATAACTAATAAATTATTTTTTAACCGCTAAGTAGGAATATTTTACTTGATTTTTTAAAAATTAGCTTCATTAAATTCCTTTATTTAATTTAAAGAAGCTAATTTTTTTTTAAATGAGGTAAAACATACTTTGTGGATAAAAAATAATTTACTTGTTCTTAAATACCATATTGTTACAATTAAAAAAAAACATTGTCCATTTTGGAAATTTTATCTTTTATCAAATGAGAAAAGCATTTTTTTTTTATTGGAGATTTGTAATCACTATAATTTTTCCTCACTCTGATTTTAGATAGTGATAGACCGAAATTTGGGAATAATATATTTTTTCACGAAACCTCGTGCTTTGATAATGATGAATTAATGTTGAATGCAAGACAAGCGTGTGCTGTTGAATCGGCAGCAAGAATGAATCGAAAAATGACAGTCTACCTGCTATTTATGAGTCCATCAAAAATATCCGAATCATCGAAGCAATTAGTACGACAATTATTGAGCTATGAGAATATCAAAATTCGTCGCCTTTATATGAATAATTACGTTAAACACACGCCATTGGAGGAATGGTATGACAGTGGTATTTTGAGGACGAGTCGATGGCCAAAAAGTCACATGTCCGATATTTTGCGATATCTCACATTATGGAAGTTCGGTGGCATTTATTTGGATTTGGACGTCGTTGTAACAACGTAATTAAATTCATTTGATAAAAATTTTTTTTCTTCAAGAAAAAAAAGAGAAGTAAAGACTAAAAAGTAACTTTTACTTCTTTTTTAAATAATTTTGCAAATTTCAGAGAGAATTTTAATATACATATTAGTATAAATTCAGGGAGAATTTTACTATAAATATTACTAAATTCAAGGATCATTTAATTCATTAAATTAATTTATTTATTTATTATAAATATTAGTAAAGTTTGAAAATTGTTTCATTGCACTTTTAGTAAAATTTACTAACTTTAACAATTTTTGGAGTAAATTTTATTAAAATTTGATAAATTTTGTAAAAAAATTCACTTCAAACGAAAAGTAAAATTTATTTCCTGAATGGTAAAAAGTATAAAATACGATTTAAAGCAGAATTTACTACACTTTTCACGCAAAAAAAATGTTAAAACATTTTTCACAATTTTCAGAACGATTTTTACTTAATTTTAGTGAATTTCGCAAATTGTTTACTTCGAAATTGTAAAAATTTCTTAAATTCAGATTTTAATTGCTATAAAAATAAATTAAAAAATTAAATATATTCAAAATTTTAAATATACTTAAATAAATTTAAATAATTTACTAAAAATTTTAGTATAGTATAATTTAGTATAAATTCAAATAATTTACTAAAATTTTTAAATATATTTTTAATTAATTATTCAAAATAATGGATTTGTAGAAGAGTTTTAGTTAAAAACACTAAAAATAATTGAATTTTCGCAAAGTTACAAATTATTTGCAGAAAGTCAATTATTTTTAAAAGTAACTAATAAATCTATTTGCAGAAATTTAATTATCTTCAAAAATGTAAAAAAAAATCAATATCTATTACTTTAATAACATTTTCCAAAAGGAGTTAAATTTATTAAAATTCTATGCCAATGTTTAATTATTTTCATAAATAATAAAACATATCGCTGAATTTCAATTAATATTTTTAATAAAATTTTGTATGAAATTCCTGAAAAAATGTAATTCTTAAAAATTTTATCAAAATTTGTCAACAGTATTTAACTATCTAAAAATTCATAGACAACATTCTTAATGCAAAATCAAGTTTAAGAAGCATTTAATTATTGAATAAATGTATTTTTCTATTTAAATAATTGAATACTCGTAGAATTTTCTAATAAAAATTGATCTCAAAATGAATTTTAGTTACATTTTTAGATAGAAAAAATATAAGAATATTTTATATTAAAATGTTAAAATATTTTATTTTTTATATTTTATATTAAAATATTGAAAGCATTTAAGAGTAGATTTTTAGAAATAATTGAATTTTGATGAGGTTCTTCAAATTAAAATCTGTAAAAATTTGATTTTTAATAATTAAAGTCTTTCTGAATCATCAGATTTTTGTAAATTTGGATTGTAAACAATTGAATTTGAAAACTGGCAAAAATATAGTTGCGTCGATAAAAGTTTTTAAAAAAATTTATTTACAGAAGAATTATAGTTAAAAATTTGTTTATAATAATAAAATGAAATTTTTCAGATCATTGGAGAAATTGAAAAATTTTTCCGGTGCTGAAGACTGGGAGGATGTTGCAGCAGGTGTGATTGGATTTGGAATGGACAATTTAGGCAGAAGAGTGGCCGACGCTTGCGTGAGGGATTTAAAAAGAAATTTTAAAGGCAACGTTTGGGGTAACAATGGACCCGGAGTGATAACAAGAATCCTACAAAAACTCTGTGATACAAAATATGTAATAATTTTTCCCTATCAATTCTTTTTTCTCCCTTTAAAATATTCTCCAAATATTTATCCTTCATTTATTCTATAAAAAATTCGCAAAGATAAATTAATTTTAATTTTTGTTAATTTTTATTAATTTTTATCATTCTTTTATTCGGTTTTGAAAAAATTATCAAATTCTTAATATTGATTGAAAATTTCAATCATTATAATTTCCAAAAGAAAAATTGTGAAAAAAGAAATCAGTTTTCTCTAGTTTGAAAAATTTATCTAAATTTCTACTTTAATTTTTAACAGAAATGGGAAATTAATTTTTCTTCTATTCTTTCAGGCTCGCGATATGACACCAATTCGCTGTAATGGTTTCAAGGTTTTTCCACCATCCGCTTTTTATCCAATTGGCTACAAAAATTGGACAAAATACTTCGAAACAAGTGATATTAACGAGACTATGGAGATTATAAAAAATTCAAAAGCAATTCACGTTTGGAATAAATTCAGTCACGAGAGACAAATCAAAGTTGGCAGTCAAGTGCCCTATTCAATAATTGCCCAAAAATATTGTCCCAAAGTCTATAACAATTGCGGTACAATTTTCTGAGCTTATTTCCCACTGTGCTTTTTGCAACAAAAAAAATTCGATTGTGATTTTTCTTGACATATTTAATGATGCAATTTGACCTTAGAAGTCGCAAAAGAAAATGTATTTTTTAAAAATGTGCAAATAACATTGCAATTTGCGACTAAATTTTAGAAAGTTAGAACCAAAAAGAGTTGAAGGCTTCAATTTTTTAAATTCTAGGTCCTCTCACGTTATTAATAATCACGTGTGTAGCTGTTGAAAATTTAAATCAATTGAATATTTAATCTAATTAAATATTTGATTTAATTGTTAAATTAATGTTTAGTGAATATTTTATTATTTTCAAATTATATGGAACTTTATAAATTTAGTAATTTATAATTTTTTCCCAAATATATATATATATATATATATATTTGTTTTGTAGACATATTTTACAAACATATCTTTAAAAAAATACTTTGAAAACGTATTTTTTAAAATAAATATTTGCATAATGAAATTTGTTTCTTTATTCGGTTAAAGGAAAAAAAAGTATTATTTTTGTAAAAAAAACAGTGTTGTGCTTTTGACGACACTGAAGAGCAAGAAGCCAAAATCTAAATAAAAAAAAATATCGACGATTATATATCATTGCCTACATTTTATAAATAATTAATAATATTTCTTCACACCATTATCTTAGTAAATAAAAAAAATTATCAGTATTCTAAGTACGTTTTTATATGTAGAAAAAAAGTATTTATAAGAGAAAAAAAACTACTTAAATGATAAAAATAATACATAAAAACATGCAAAAAAACAAAGATATGTTTTTTAGACTTAAGATTTTCTAGAAGCGAAAGCTTTATTTTAGTTACGTGTTGCTCAAATTTTTCAACAATGTTTGTTATAGCAAATTGATTCACTGTAACAGTATTATTTTAATAAATTAATAATATTCTCAATATTATTCATTTTTTTATTCTAATTGTAAAGAAAATTTTACTCAGTCCAATAAAAAAAAAGAACATTAATTTAAAATTATGTTTTTTGTTCGTAACACTGAAACCAAAATTTCTTAGTGAACGATAAAATTATATTTTTAGTCTCAACAATAAAAAAATATTCTTTTTTTCAATAAGAAAAAATTGTTTTCGCAATTTCGTTATATTTTGAATCAATTTATAATTATTCAATTAATCAATAACCAGGTTTCATTGTCATTTATTTCATTTTTCTAAGAATTATTCGCTTTATAGAAAAATATCTAAAATGAAACAGAAAATAATTTGAAATAATTTGAAAAAATATTTAGAATTAGCCCATCTAGTACTACAAATAAAAGGTTGAATAATAATCAAACAACATATATTTATCATTCAGATAATAGAAGGGAATTAATATTAAAAAAAGTGGTCATTTTGCAAAGAAATGATAAGGATAAGATAAGATATATATTTTCCTGTTGGATCTTGATATAACAAAATTTTAGTTTTCTCAACCAATAGTAAATGTTGCAAATGAAAATCATGTCTGAAACATTGAAGAACAAATTTTAAGTGACCCAAATTTTACCCCCAAATAATTTTTTTTTTGTTTCTTAATAGAAAATTTTCTCTTTCTAATTCTACTTCTGCAACAATAGTCTGTTCTGTAAAAAATTGAATCATTAAAATTAATTTTAACGATTCAAATCGAAAAAAATCGTGAATTTAAAATCAAAAATAAAAACGATGCTGTACAGAAAGAAATTATTAATATTTTTTTGTGGAATAATCATTTTGTATATTCTCTTCATATCTGTTGATCATACATTCAATAATAATGTTACGTTAAAGGAAAACATAATTTCGATTCTGAATAAGAGAATTATTGGCACTCATCCTCCAACGATGACGGTTAAAAAGAATTTCGGTGTTATAAATGACACTGATATTTCTTGCTATACGGAAACAACCGATCCCGATGGTTTAACGGAATTAAATTACACTCCTGGTATGTACATTCAATCATTATTTTGTTGGGAAAAAAATTTTTAGAAATCGTTAAAAAATATTTTGTTCAAAGCTCCAAAAAACGAATTTTCAAAATACTCCAGAAAAATGCTTTAAATTTCATGGAAAAAAATTTTTATCTGGAACAGCAATAAGTTTCGCTAAAGTAGCGAATGCTTTAACTAAAACAAGTAAACATTTGACTAATTTAAATAAATTTTGGAGCTGTTACAGGTGAATATTTTTTTCCGTGTTTCATAACATTCTAGAAGAATATTTAGCGTTAATATTGAATTTTCTGTAGAAATCATTTAATTTAGAACATAAAAGTTGAAATTAAAATTATTTTAAGAAAAGAAAGGACCAACATTGGGAAAATGTATTTTCTTTCACGAAACTACCTGCTCTGGAGACAATGAAATGCTCCTGAATCCAAGACAAGCATGTGCAGTCGAATCGGCAGCCCTCATGAATCCAAATTTTACCATCTACCTCCTCATTCTAAGCGGTTCGAAAGTCTCCATTTCAGCGAGGAAATTAATTCAACAACTCTTGTCATACAAAAATGTAAAAATACGTCGAATTAATATCGAGAAGTACATGAAAAATACACCATTGGAAAATTGGTTCACCACTGGTATTCTAAAGACGAGTAAATTTCCAATAATTCACATGTCGGATATTCTGAGATATCTCACTTTATGGAAGTACGGAGGAATTTATATGGATCTTGACGTTGTTGTCATCAAGTAAATCAAAATTTATAAAAATATTTTTATATTTAGGTAATTCCAGGTGTGTGTGTGCTTTACCCATGACCAGTTAAAATTCGATTAAAGACACATTTTCATACATAAAACTCGTTGCATAGAATTTCAATTATTTTTAATACAATTATTAATCGAATTTTTCGAAAAATGTATAATTTATTTCTAAAAGTTTTCTTAAAAATTGATTTTATTGAAACAAAAAATTGTTTTGATAAAATCAATTTCTTTTGACGATTTTTAATAAAACTTTTAGGGATAATTACACTTTTCGAGAAATTCGATTAATAATAATTGTATTAAAAATAATTAAAATTCTATGCAACGAGTTTTATGTAAGAAAATAATTTAATTCCTAAAAAAAAAATTATAGAATTTTGTTATTTTCAATTTTTAATTTTTTTGATAAATACATCATTTTTGATAATTCATAAGTGAAAAAATCACTTATTAAGTGAATATTTAATTATTAATGCTTATATTTTATAAAATTTTAAAATAATAACTCTTCGGGAGAATTTAATAATTCTCAAAAATAGTAAAATTCTTCGCAGAAATTAAATTATTTTGAATACAATTTTGAAAAAATTTCACGAAAGAATTCAATTATTTTCTAAAAAATTTGGCATAAATCGCATAAAAACAATTTAATTATTCAGTAAAGTCTTGGCAAACATTCAATCCTCTTAAAAATAATAAATTCTAAAAGTAATTTTAACTCAAAAATTCAGTTACTTCTAAGATTGTCTGAAAAATTAATTTTTAAAATTCAATTATTTTCCAAATTTTTCATAAAAATTCTTTTAAAATATTGTATTATTTTCTTTAAAATTTAGACAATGAAAAAATTTGTTTATTAAAAATTTTATTATGTTAATTTTTTAGTAAAATTTTACTAAAGGTGAATCCTTCAAATTTTATCTAATTTTCAATAAATTTGTTCGAAAAAATTCATTTATTTTTCAAACTGCTAATAAATTTTAAGAAATAATTAAATTATTTTTTAAAATCGTAAAATTATTCGCAATTAAATTTTTTCTATAAATAATAAAACTTTTCACAGGAATTCAATTATATTTAAAACAGTTTTAATAAACTTCAACAATAAATATTCTTTAAAGGAATTGAAATTATTTTAAATTTAATTGTAGTAAAATTTCTCGAAAAAATACAATTATTTTTAAAAATATTAATTAAATTTGATTATTTTCAAAAATTCTGATAAATTTCTTCGGAAAAACTAAATTATTTTATTTTTTAATAATTAATTAAATATATATTAAAAAAATTTAACAAATTTCTGAAGAATTTGGATTATTTAAATTTTTTAATAACCTAAGTTATTTTTAAAATTTCTAATGAAATTAATTTATTTCTTAAAAAATACAATTTTTTTAACGTTTTTCATTAAATTTAATGATTTGAATAAAAAGTAGAATTGAAAATTTATTTTACTAAAAGTTAGCAAAATTCTCAATTGTTAGTTTCATTTTTGCAAGAAACAATTTTTGGAAATTTCTAAATTAAATTTTTTAATACTTTAATACTTTTTGTTAAACAAAAATTTAAAAACTTATTCATATTTATTTTTCCCGAGGAATTAAAATTTCAAATAATTTCAATGAAAAACCTCATGAAATATAATTATTTCAAAAATTTGCAACTGTATAATTCATAAAAGTTCAATTATTTCTTTAGAATTTTTAAATAAAATTATTGAAAAACTTTAATAATTTTTGAAAAAGAATAATGTTATTAATAATTTTTTAAAATACAAATTCTAATATTTTAAAACTTTTGCTTCTCTAGAATTTTCAACAAATTTAACTTCAAAACCTTTTAAAATTTAATTAATCCCTAAAATTCGTTTAAATATTCGCAATTATTCTTTTAAAAATTTTAACTGAAATTGTTGTTAAATAAATTCCTATGAGAATTTATTTACGAGAATTGAATTATTTAAATAGAATAATTTTTGTAAATTTCTAAAATGATATAATTTCAAAAATATAATTATATTTAAACACAATTTTTAAAGAGGAAAAAATAAAATTCTTTAAAATATAAAATTTTACAAAATTTCCAATTATTTCAATTTGTTAAAATTTTTATTGAGAATAAAAGTACTTTTTTGTTTAAAAAATTTTAATTAGTATTTTTCAAAAGCATAATTTTTTAAAAATTTCCAAATTAGATTTTTCAAATTTTAATAACTTTTGTAAAATAAATATTTAACTAATTATTGTTTCTTATTTGCTTAAAATTTCGAAATACTTAAAAATTTGAACTGAAAGTCTTCCAAAAATCAATTAATTTTCTGAAATCTGAATAATATTATTAAAAATTTAATTTTTAAGGATGCTGACAAATTAAATCACTATACATATTTAATTATGTCGATTATTATAAAATAATTTCTATATTAGAATGTAAAAAAAAACTGTCAATTTTTCGAGAAAAAAATGTAACAAAAAGAATTTTCTTTTGTAGATCTTTGGAAGATTTGGAAAATTTTTCAGGCGCCCAGGACGAAAACGATGTTGCCGTTGGTGTCTTTGGTTTTGGAATGAATCAACTTGGAAGAAAAATGGCAAACGACAATATAATAGATTTGAAAAATAATTTTTTGGGTTCGGCCTGGGCGCACAATGGTCCCGGTGTATTAACTAGAACACTGCAAAGACTCTGCAACGCAACTAATGTGAGTAAAATATATCAAAATTTTCAATTTCTATCAAAAATATCCCAATTTTTCTAAGGGTACCAAATCAATAGTGTTGCATATACATTTTTGATTCATTTTTTTTTTTTTTTTTTTCGGTCTCAATTTAGAGAAATTATTTTTTTTCTTCTCGAGAACAAAAGAAACGTTTCTCTAGAATGTAAATAAAATCAAAAATTTATTTTAGACAAAAAACATGACAAAGGACAAGTGCCAGGGTTTCGAAGTATTCCAACCTTCTGTTTTTTATCCAATTTTCTATCCAAGTTGGAAAAAATACTTCGTGACAAATGATTTTAATGAAACAATGAAAGCAATTGAAAATTCAAAAGCAATTCACGTTTGGAATAAACTCAGTAAAATGGAAAAAATTCAAGTCGGTAGCAATGTACCGTATGGAAAAATGGCGGAGAAATATTGTCCGAAAACGTACAAAAATTGTGGCGAAACGTTTTAAAATGAAGAATATTAAAATAATTATTTGTTATTTTATAAATAACATAATTATTATACAAGAATACCGACGTATATTAAAAAAAACTGACATAAAATATTTTTTTTTATAATTTATAAAATACGAAATATATTTAAATAAATTTTTGTACATTATCTAAAAAAAAGTAACAGGGTGTCAATTTAATTAAATTATTGATTTTGATCAAGTATTTAGCTAAGATGAATTTAAAATTAATTCTATTGTTTGATTGTATTAAATTAAAAATTAATTCATTGCGTTGAAAAATTAATTCAGGGAATTGAAAAAAGAATTAAAAAATATTTCCAGTGTTTAATTATTAGAGATTTAAAATTATAAATTCAAAAAGTAAAATTAAAATATGATTGAAAAAAAAGTAATTCAAATACAAATTAACGGGAATTAATTTGAATTAAAAATTTATTTTCTTGTTACCGCAATCAGTGAAAATGTGTCAAATGTACAAGTTATTTCGAACTTCCTGATAATGTTAACAAATTGATGGCCAAATGAGACTGTTAATCGTCTAGATACAAAGCAGGAGGATAAGAAGAAGACAAAATAAAGTTTCGTGTTTACTTTTAGAAAGAAAACAATAAATAATCGCAGTAATGTCACTATCGAAAATTTTAACAATAAGTCAAATTTTACGCTATTAATCTTTTTCTTCTTTTCTATAATCCAAAACTTGAGCAATTACAAATGTACGACGGAAAAAAATATTTCACTTTTATGATTGAGAATTTTGTTTTAAATTTTTATTTCTTCTTAATTATTTAACTTTTAAAATTACTCCAATAGCATAAAATATTTTATTGAAACATTAGGTGTTGCAGCAGGTGTGATAAAAAAATGATATCGACGATTATATCATTGTCTACATTTTATAAATAATTACTAATATTTCTTCACACCATTATCTTAGTAAATAAAAAAAATTATCAGTATTCTAAGTACGTTTTTATATGTAGAAAAAAAGTATTTATAAGAGAAAAAAAACTACTTAAATGATAAAACTAATACATAAAAACATATGCAAAAAAAACAATAAAGATATGTTTTTTAGACGAAAGATTTTGTAGATGCTAATGCTTTATTTTAGTTACGTGTTGCTCAAATTTTTCAACAATGTTTGTTATAGCAAATTGATTCACTGTAACAGTATTATTTTAATAAATTAATAATATTCTCAATATTATTCATTTTTTTATTCCAATTGTAGAGAAAATTTTACTCAGTCCAATAAAAAAAATGTTTATTTCACATTAATTTAAAATTATGTTTTTTGTTCGTAACACTGAAAACAAAATTTCTTAGTGAACGATAAAATTATATTTTTAGTCTCAACAATAAAAAAATATTCTTTTTTTCAATAAGAAAAAATTGTTTTCGCAATTTCGTTATATTTTAAATCAATTTATAATTATTCAATTAATCAATAACTAGGTTTCATTGTCATTTATTTCATTTTTCTAAAAATTATTCGCTTTATAGAAAAATATCTAAAATGAAACAGAAAATAATTTGAAATAATTTGAAAAAATTTTTAGAATTAGCCCATCTAGTACTACAAATAAAAGGTTGAATAATAATCAAACAACATATATTTATCATTCAGATAATAGAAGGGAATTAATATTGAAAAAAGTGGTCATTTTGCAAAGAAGTGATAAGGATAAGATAAGATATATATTTTTCTGTTGGATCTTGATATAACGAAATTTTAGTTTTCACAACCAATAGTAAATGTCGCAAATGAAAATCATGTCTGAAACATTGAAGAACAAATTTTAAGTGACCCAAATTTTACCCCCAAATAATTTTTTTTTGTTTCTTAATAGAAAATTTTCTCTTTCTAATTCTACTCCTGCAACAATAGTCTGTTCTGTAAAAAATTGAATCATTAAAGTCAATTTTAACGATTCAAATCGAAAAAAATCGTGAATTTAAAATCAAAAATAAAAATGATGCTGTACAGAAAGAAATTATTAATAATTTTGTGTGGAATAATTTTTTTTTATATTCTCTTCATATCTGTTGATCATCCATTCAATAATAATGTAACGATGAAGGAAAACATAATTTCGATTGTGAATAAGAGAATTATTGTCACTCATCCTCCAACGACGACGGTTAAAAAAAAATTGCGCATTATAAATGAAACTGATTTTTCTTGCTATACGGAAACAACCGATCCCGATGGTTTACCGGAATTAAATTACTCTCCTGGTATGTACATTCAATCATTATTTTGATAGAAAAAAAATTTTAGAATTCGTAGGAAAATATCTTGTTCAAAGCTCCAAAAAACGAATTTTCAAAATACTCCAGAAAAATGCTTTAAATTTCATGGAAAAAAATTTTTATCTGGAACAGCAATAAGTTTCGCTAAAGTAGCGAATGCTTTAACTAAAACAAGTAAACATTTGACTAATTTAGATAAATTTTGTAGCTGTTCCAGGTGAATATTTTTTTCCGTGTTTCATAACATTGTAGAAGAATATTTAGCGTTATTATTGAATTTTCTTTAGAAATCATTTAATTTAGAACATAAAAGTTGAAATTAAAATTGTTTTAAGAAAAGGAAGGACCAACATTGGGAAAATGTATTTTCTTTCACGAAACTTCCTGCTCTGGAGACAATGAATTGCTCCTGAATCCAAGACAAGCATGTGCAGTCGAATCGGCAGCCCTCATGAATCCAAATTTTACCATCTACATCCTCTTTCTAAGCGGTTCGAAAGTCTCAATTTCAGCGAAGAAATTAATTCAACAACTCTTGTCATACAGAAATATAAAAATACGTCGAATTAATATCGAGAAATACATGAAGAATACACCATTGGAAAAATGGTACGCCACTGGTATTCTAAAGACGAGTAAATGGCCAAGAAATCACATGTCGGATATTATGAGATATCTCACTTTATGGAAGTACGGTGGAATTTATATGGATCTTGACGTTGTTGTCATCAAGTAAATCAAAATTTATAAAAATATTTTTATAATTAGGTAATTCCAGGTGAGCTTTATCTACACTGGAAAAAAATTTATTTGATTCAAATAACCGATTATTTGACTATTATCAAATAAATATTTCTTTGAGTCAAATATTTCAGTATTTAAATCAAATAAATCGTATTTGAATCAAATATTTTAGTATTTAAAGTAAATATCATTTAATTGATTTGAATAAAAATTATTTGATTCAAGTAAATATTTATTTGATAATAGTCAAATAATCGGATATTTGGATCAAATAAATTTTTTTTTCTTTGTATGACAATTAAAATTTGGTTGAAGATAATTCTTTTCTTAATCATAATAAAGAATTTTATCAAAACATTTTTTAATAAAATCTCCTTCTTTAAGGATTTTTAATAAAACTTTTAAGAATAATTAAATTTTTCGAGAAATTCAATTAATAATTGTATTAGAAATAATTTAAATTCTACAATGAGTTTTATGTATGAAAATAATTCAATTCCTAAGTAAAAACAATTATTATTTATGAAAATAATTTAATTTCTGTAAAAAAAATTTTATTGTTTATGAAAGGAATTCAATTCCTCTAAAAAATGTTATTACTTACGAAAATAGTTGAGTTACTAGCAAATCTTACGCGTGCTTGTGATATTTAATTTATTTTAATGCAAAGTTATAGAATTTTTGATTTCAAATTTTTATTTTTTGATAAATTAATAATCAAAAGATGAAAAATTCACTTATTTAGTAAATATTTGATTATTATTGCTTGTATTTTCAAAATTTTTTAAATAACTCTTTGATATTTTAAAATAAAAATTCTTTTAAAAAATATTACATTATTTTCTTTAAAATTCAGCAAATGACACAATTTGTTTATAAAAATTTTATTATGTCAATTTTTTAGTATGAATTGTTTTATTTTTTAACAATTAATTAAATATACATTTAAAAAATTAACAAATTTTAGAAGATTTTGAATTATTAAAATTTTTTAAAAACCTAAGTTTTCGTTAAAATTTCTAATGAAATTATATTATTTCTTAAAAAAATATAATTTTTCTTACGGTTTTTCATTAAATTTAATGATTGGAAATAAAAATAAAATTCAAAATTAATTTCAATAAAAGTTGGCAAAATTTTCAATTGTTTCAATTTTTTAAAAATATTTTTGGAAATAGAAGCATTTTTAAAAAATTATAGTTTTCATTTCTTCAAGAAACAATTTTTCTAAATTTCGAAATTAAATTTTTCTAAACTTTAATTCTTTTTGTTAAATAAAAATTTAGAAACTTATTCACATTTATTTTTCTCGAGGAAATAAGATTTCAAATAATTTTAATGAAGAACCTCATGAAATATAATTATTTCAAAAATTTGCAACTGTATAATTCATCCAAAGTTCAATTATTTCTTTAGAATTTTTAAATAAAATTATTGAAAAACTTTAATAATTTTTGAAGAAGAATAATGTTATTAATAATTTTTTAAAATAAAAATTCTAATATTTTTAAACTTTTGCTTCTCTAAAATTTTCAAGAAATTTAACTTCAGAACCTTTTAAAATTTAATTAATCTCTTAAATTCGATTAAATGTTCCATTATTTTTTTAAATTTTAACTGAAATTGTTGGTTAATAAATTCCTTTGAGAATTCATTTACGAGAATTGAATTATTTAAATAGAATAATTTTTGTAAATTTCTAAAATGATATAATTTTAAAGATATAATTACATTTAAACACAATTTTTAAAGAGGAAAAAATAAAATTCTTTAAAATATAAAATTTTACAAAATTTCCAATTGTTTCAATTTGTTAAAATTATTATTGAGAATAAAAGTACTTTTTACTTTAAAAAATTTTAATTAGTATTTTTCAAGAGCATAATTTTTTAAAAATTTCCAAATTAGATTTTTCAAATTTTAATGACTTTTTTAAAATAAATATTTAACTAATTATTGTTTCTTATTTGCTTAAAATTTCGAAATACATAAAAATTTGAACTAGTCTTCCAAAATTCAATTAATTTTCTAGAATTTTTTAATAATATTATTCAAAATTTAATTTTTAAGGAAGCTGACAAATTAAATCACTACACATTTAATTATGTCGATTATTCTAATATAATTTCTAATTATAATATAAAAAAAAATTGTCAATTTTTCGAGAACAAAATGTAACAAAAAAAATTTTCGTTTGTAGATCTTTGGAGGATTTGGAGAATTTTACCGGCGCCCAGGACGCAAATGATGTTGCCGCTGGTGTCATTGGTTTTGGAATGAATCACCTTGGCAGGAAAATGGCAAGCGACAGTATAATAGACTTAAAACATAATTTTTTGGGTTGGGCCTGGGGGCACAATGGTCCCGGTGTAATCACTAGAACACTGCAAAAACTTTGCAACGCAACTATTGTGAGTAAAAAATATTAAAATTTTTAATTTCTTATTAAAAATATCCCAATTTTTCTAATACCAAACCGAGACAAAAAAAAACTAATCATAAACGTTGCTTCGCAACATTTTTGATTCGTTTTTTTTGTCTCCATTTAGAGAAAATATTATTTGTTCTGGAAAACATATTTTTTTTTAACTTAAGAAATGATACCAAAGAACTATAACTATATATAAATAAAAACAAAAATTTATTTTAGGCAAAAAACATGACAAAAGACAAGTGCCAGGGTTTCGAAGTATTCCAACCTTCTGTTTTTTATCCAATCTTTTATCCAAGTTGGAGAAAATACTTCGTGACAAATGATTTTAATGGAACAATGAAAGCAATTGAAAATTCAAAAGCAATTCACGTTTGGAATAAACTCAGTAAAATGGAAAAAATTCAAGTCGGTAGCAATGTACCGTATGGCAAAATAGCGGAGAAATATTGTCCGAAAACGTACAAAAATTGTGGCGAAACGTTTTAAAATGAAGAATATTAAAATAATTATTTGTTATTTTATAAATAACATAATTATTATACAAGAATACCGACGTATATTAAAAAAACTGACATAAAATATTTTTTTTTTATAATTTATAAAATACGAAATATATTTAAATAAATTTTTGTACATTATCTAAAAAAAAGTAACAGGGTGTCAATTTAATTAAATTATTGATTTTGATCAAGAATTTAGCTAAGATGAATTTAAAATTAATTCCACTGTTTGATTGTATTAAATTAAAAATTAATTCATGGAATTGAAAAAAGAATTTAAAAAAATTTCCAGTGTTTAATTATTAGAGATTTAAAATTATAAATTCAAAAAGTCAAATTAAAATATAAATGAAAAAAAATAATTTCAAATACAAATTAACGGGAATTAATTTGAATTTAAATTTTATTTTCTTGTTACCGCAATCAGTGAAAATGTGTCAAATGTACAAGTTATTTCGAACTTCCTGATAATGTTAACAAATTGATGGCCAAATGAGACTGTTAATCGTCTAGATACAAAGCAGGAGGATAAGCAGAAGACAAAATAATGTTTCGTGTTTACTTTTAGAAAGAAAACAATAAATAATCGCAGTAATGTCACTATCGAAAATTTTAACAATAAATCAAATTTTACGCTTTTAATCATTTTCTTCTTTTCTATAATCCAAAACTTGAGCAATTACAAATGTACGACGGAAAAAAATATTTCACTTTTATGATTGAGAATTTTGTTTTAAATTTTTATTTCTTCTTAATTATTTAACTTTTAAAATTACTCCAATAGCATAAAATATTTTATTGAAACATTAGGAATGTTTCATCCTCATTTGAATTTATTTATTTAATTATTTTTAAATAAATTATTTCATTTATTTATTTCATTTACATTCCTGGAATATTCTTGTGGAAAATTAGAAATATTTCTTTGGAATATTTCATCTTTATTTTATATAAATAGTCTATTTATATTTTTGGAATATTTCAGTTAAACATCCAGGAATTTTCCAGCCAAACAATGGGAATATTTTTTTGGAATATTCCTTCCCTATTTTATTTATCTTTCTTCCCTTTGAATTCGAGGAATGTTCCAGTGAAACAATGGGAATATTTTTTTCGGAATATTCCTTCACTATTTTATTTATTTATTCCCTTCGAAGTCCAGGAATATTTTAGTAAAAATTGTGAATATTATACGGTATATTTTAAAAAGAATTTTTTTTCTAATATTCCAAAATTATGCGTTATTTACTTATTTGTTAATATTTTGCAAATTAATAAGTGAAATTGTCAATTTAGTATTAACATTAATAAGAAAAAATTGTTTGATTATATTTATTAACGTATTATGCAAGATTTAAATTAAAATGACAATTTCCATTTAAAATATTGCCAATAATAATCTTAATTGCTTAATTGTTTATTATTAATATTAATAAATATAAATGTATACGGCACTGTATAAAGTTATAACCTTATCAATATCAGAAAAGCCGATATGCGTTTGTTAAGGGGTCGTGGGTCATTTTCAATGCGTTAATGTAATTTCTCAAGTTAAAGCAGTTGCATCCTGAATAATTTCGCGACGTGTTATAAAAGTCATTTTGTTCTTCTTACGTGTCTTTTTTTACTCTTTAATCTCTTTCTCACTCTCATTCTTATTTTCTTTCTCTCTCTCTACTTTTGTTCGCGCCAATTAAATTAAAAAAAAAACAACTTTCTACTGTTTATAAAAATTAGAAAATAAATTCCAGGTTTGCCTATATATATTTAATTCCCTTTTTTATTATATAAATATGAAATTTTATTTACGAAAAAGAAAAATTAATTAATAATTTATAATAATATTTTGATATTTTTATTTTTTTTAAATAATTTTTTCTATATTTACATTATTCGTCGCGGTTTTTTTTTCTATGTATGTGAATAATACATGTAACGATAATATCGATACTGTTGTGCATTTAATTTGAAATTTAAATTGATTATGAAATTTTGTAAATCATTATCGAGCATTTTAAATAAGTTTTTATCAATATATAGATAATTATAAGGAACATAATTATTGATGTGGTGAAATCTGACCTTTGAATTATTTTATTTTAGGCATGTTCGGTGTTTCTTACCTGTTCAATATTGGATTGATTGTTGTATTTATTCTATTTATACCAGCAATATTTCTCAGTTATCTTTGTAAGTAAAAGTCTTTAATATTCTACTCACTTTTTTTTCTCTAAACACAAAAAAATTAATTTACTTATAAATTTTTTAAACGAATTAATTTCAATAAAAATAAATTATTTACTTCATTAGTGCAAAAATTTATTTTTTAAAGATTTATTCCTTTAATAGTTTAATTAATAAAATTAATTACTTCTAAAGAAAATATTAACCATGATGCGGAAATTAGACTTTCGAACATTTTTTTGCTAACTGGAAAAACTAATTTGCTTATAGTATTTAATTGAATTTTGTGTAAATTTATTTATTTATAAAATTGCACTAATTGTGTAATTAATTAGTTCTAATAAATTGCAAATATAATTAGTTTAATTAACTCCAATTAATTAGTCTAATTAACACCAATTAATTAGTTTATATAATTCCAATTAATTAGTTCTAATAAACTCTATGTAATTAACATCTAATTAATTTATTATATTCTGATAAATTATAACTTATCAGTTCGAATTCACGTTAATTATTTATATCTTTAATTAATTCGATTTTGTTGTGTTTAATTAATTAATTAATTAGTTTAATAAATAAATGTAAAAACAAATAATTTGTAAATTGCTTCATAATTAAAAATTCAAAATTAAATACAAATTTAATTGAAAGTGGAAGGAAAGGGTGAGTCATTAAGACTTAAATGTCTTCATTCATCATTGCCAAAGAGCGCAAACAATGACAGCAAATAATAATTGAGAATAAAAATCTTAAAATTAATTAAACATTCAGAATTTAATATCTATGCCAATGATATTGATGAATCACTAAATAGTAAATGATTGGCATTTTATTAATTGTGTTCTCGATAACGATAACATATGTTTATCATAACAATTTATTTATTTATCAATAAAATATTTTATTCCCTAAATAACTGAATAAGTAAATGAATAAATATTTTGGAAGATAAAAATTTAGAAATATTTTTATTTACAATATTTATTTAATTGAAATATTTCCATTTTAAATATTTATTTATTTGAAATATTTTTATTTAATTTATTTATTATTAATAATAAGAATAATAATAACAATACTAGTAGCAATAGAAATAACAATAATAGTCAATTTTGAAAAATTAGTAAAGAAAAAGTATTTTATTTTATTTTCAAATAAAATTATATTCTAATGATTTTGGAAATAAAAATATGTTTGTAATTCATAATGAAAAAATGAAGAAATAATTATTTGGAAAATTAAAACTTTTCACTGAAAGCATTTTTTATTTTCGGTAAAAGTAAAAATTTAATTGAAAAATTTAATTCAAGGGTTGGAAAATTATAAATAATTATAATGAACGTTATTTTTTTTTATTTTAAAAAATTTTTTCCTACACTTGATAAATTATTATTTTTATTGTCGAGTGTCACTAACTTTACAGTTTCTTTAAATAACGTGAACCAGTTTGTCTCTTCCAGTCGTGAATTGGTCCAGACGATGCTGGGTTCGTTTCGTAAAATGGAAATATCCGCAATACTTGATAGTCAACCAGAACAGTATTCAAAGTATTCTCGAGCATGGAAGAAAGCAGGCAAGCACCTGAAAAAAATAATATAAAAAAATATGAAAAAAATAAAAAATTATTAAATTAATTATTATAAAGACAAAAAAAATATTTTGTTTCTGTTAAAATTTTTTATTTTATCTTTTTTGTTTTTATATTATTTTTTTAATAATAATTCATAAAATTTGAAATGTAATTAAAAAATAAATAAAAAGTTTCATTAAAACTTCTCACCTGACAATTTTCTTTTCTTTTATGTTCATTATTATTATTGCTGCAAAATTAAACAAATTATAGCTGAAGAAAGGGGAAAATTAAAAAAATGTTTTTATATGATTTTTATTATTTATTTATTTTATTTTTTATGTATTTTTAGTTTTCATTTATTTTTTATTTATTTTTATTTTTTATTTACTTTTATTTTATTTTTTTTTTAAATTTTTTATTAATTAATTTTATTTTAAAATTATTAATTTTTAATTTTCATTTTTTATTTTCGAAACAAAATAGTAATTTATTTAAAATAGTAAAATATTTTTCTTCTAGATGAAAAATAATTAATTTTATTTGTCTCAGGGAATATACACTCTACTGGTCCAGGGCAGATTTATAACCGAAAATGTGAGGAGTCACTTAATTCATTTAGCGTCATCGAAGAGTTTTCTCAAAATGAGATTAACCACAAAATGGGGCCTCTATGCTTGGAGAAAACTTGATGATTTTTCTGTCGATAATCATTTAATTATTTCGCCTGGTTCCTTTAAAGGTCGACCAATCACGGAATCCAATATTCAGGTACAATTTTTTTTATACCACTTCTTTTGCTTTTAATATTATAATAAAAAAAAAATTTTTTTTTAAACAAAAATTATTCTTATTGCGTATACAAAAAAAAGTAAACGAACAAATAAATGGATCAGTAAATAAAAAAATTAAATAAACAAATAATAGTTTAAATAAAATATAAATAAATAAATAGAGGAATAAATAACATACATGAATAAATAAAATAAATAAGTAAATAAATAAAAAAATATAGCGTAACCTGTTGGATTTCATAAATAAATAATGAAATAAGAAATAAAGTAAATAATGAAATAAACAAATAGCTAAATAAGTGAACAAATACAATATAAGTGCATTTGTTAATAATTAATTTATTTGTTAATAAATGAAGTAAATAATTTAATAAACAAATAACTTAATAAATGAACAAATATAATACAAGTAAAAATGTGAATAATTAAATAATAAATTAAGTAAATATTTAAATAAATAAATAGATAAAAAAATTAATAAATAAAATAAACAATTGGAGTATTGAAAAAAATTAAATAAACAATTACATAAACAAATAACTAAATAAATGACTAAATAAATGACTAAACAAAATAAATAAACAAATAACTAAATAAAATAAATGAACTAAATAAATAAATAAAATATGTTAATTAATTAAATTAACTAAACTAGGAAAATAAAAAATAATTAAAATGATCAAAGTAAGGAATAAATAAAATAAGTAAATTTATTATAATTAAATAATAAATTAAGTAAATAATTAAATAAACAAATAGCTAAATAAATGAATAAATAAAATGAACAATATGTGGAGTATTGGAAAAAAAATTATGTAAACAATTGCAAAAACAAATAATTAAATAAATAACTAAATAAATGACTAAACAAAATAAATAAACAAATAAGTAAATAAATGACTAAACAAAATAAATAAACAAATAAGTAAATAAATGACTAAACAAAATAAATAAACAAATAACTAAATAAAATATATGAATTAAATAAATAAATAAAATATGTTAATTAATTAAATTAATTAAACTAGAAAAATAAAAAATAATTAAAATGATCAAAGTAAGGAATAAATAAAATAAGTAAATTTATTATAATTAAATAATAAATTAAGTAAATAATTAAATAAACAAATAGCTAAATAAATGAATAAATAAAATAAACAATATGTGGAGTATTGGAAAAAAATTAAGTAAACAATTGCAAAGACAAATAACTAAATAAATGACTAAACAAAATAAATAAAGAAATAACAAAATAAATAAACAAATAACTAAATAAATTACTAAACAAAATAAATGTATGAAATAAATGAATTAAATAAATAAATAAAATATGTAAATAAATAAAATAACTAAACTAGAAAAAAATAATTAAAATGAGCAAAGTAAGGAATAAATAAAATACGTAAATTAATTATAATTGATTAATTAACGAATTGAAGAAAATCCCCTTTTCAGGATTACGTGAGCGATGTGACTGCAAAATTCCTGCCCTCAAATCATTCGCCATGGCAAGTGCACGTAATTAATTGTGTCGTGAGAGGTGAGGAGAGTAAATTTTGTCTCGTTCGAGTACATCATCTTCTTTTACAACAAGATAATTTCACATTGGCCGATTTTTTGCCACTGAAAGTTTCCCCGGAAAATTGGCCATGTCAAAAGACAAATTCTCCATTCACGAATCTTTATTCGGAGCCATCGGCACTGCCTCGACTTCACGAGAAGCTCGCCGAAAGCTTCAGCAACACCTGGAATGAATTCTTGTGCAATAATGATCCACTTGAGAGGCCGGAAATATTTAAAAAGCCAATTAGTCTCTGTCTGTGCGGAAAAATTGCCATTATCGTTATGGTATCGACAATGAAAGAACTCACCAGGTATTATAAACTATTTTGAAAATTAAATTATTAATTTAATTTTCAATTAATTAAAGGAGCAATTAAATTATCATTTATGTTTAATTATAATTTATTAGTAGTCATTATAATTATTAATTAATCAGCAAATGTTATTACGCTCGTTGGCGCTCGAAACGTGATATTCGGTTTTTTATTATTATTATTATTATTAATATTATTATTATTATTATTATTATTATTATTATTATTATTATTATTATTATTATACAAATTATTATGAAAATTGTTATTACTAGAAAAAGAATTTTAATTATTCTCACAATGAAACTTTTCGTATTTTCTTAAATATTAAAATAAGTTTTTGAGCTATAAAATGAACTTCTCCACTTGAGAACGTCAAGGCCATCACCAGATGGCGTGAAATTTAGTTTTCTCAACTGAACTGACATCTGTCGGTGACCTCAACGTTCTCAAGTGGAGAAAATATTGAATCGCAAATTTTTTGTCAATATTCGCAATTTTATAAATATTTTTAATCAATTTCAGAGAGTTTGGCAAATAATATAAACGGTTTTGAATTAATTTGCTATATTTTTACGATCTATATATTGCTATATTTTTTTTTAGTCTTTGAATTAGTTTCTCCAGTAAATGAATAGAAGATTTCGACAAATAAATTCTTATCGATATTCCAATGAAATGTATCGAAAATTTGAATGTTAATTTATTTATTTTATTCATTTTTGTTTGTTATTTCCTTCATTTTATTTTGTTTCTTTTCGTTTATTTGTTATAACTTATAATATTCAATACAAGATTGAAATGAATATCGAAATATTATTAAAATAATATTTATAATAAATTGTACTTAAATTTTACAAAAAAAAAACAAAAAAAAAGAAAACATAAAATACAATAATAAATATATATTTATTTATTCTTTTTTGTTATTTATTTATTTTTTTTCTTTTTGTTTATTTGCTATAATATTCTTTGAAATAAATATTTAAATATTCTTTGCAACAAATATTGAAATATTTCTTTGAAATGATAAAATAATTTTTATAATAAATTGTTCTCAAAATTTTTTTGCAGAAAATATAAGAAAATCGAAGGTCTTCGTATCAAGGAAATTCTTCAAGTTCTTCGGAAAGAAGCGCAGACACGAAATTTTACATCTCAAATTATTTTAAAATCCTTCTCAGCCTCTTTAAATCCATTCGAATTCTCTCGCTTCATTATCTCCTGGATTTGGTATTTGGCCGTGAGCTTGACATTAAAAATACCAATTTTATTTATTCGCGAATTAAAAGCGTTTAAATCTACCGACAAACATTACTATCCCGACACACTGTCTTCGATACTTTTTTCCTACCTGCCACTAATTTTCCAGGTAAATCAAAATTAAGTTATCTCTTTGAAATTAAAAAATACAGTTAAAAAAATAATTCAACAAAGTTAAATAACTAAAATAAATTATTTTTCCATAAAAATAAATTATTTCTCCACTAAAATAAATTATTTTTTCACTAAAATAAATTATTTTTCCATTAAAACAAATTATTATTCTATTTAACAATTTATTATTCTATTCAACAAATTATAATTCTATTGAACAAATTATTATTCTATTTAACAATTTATTATTCTATTTAACAATTTCTTATTCTATTCAACAATTTATTCTTCTATTTAACAATTTATTGTTCTATTTAAAAATTTATTATTCTATATTTAACAATTTATTATTAACAACAAAAAATAATTAATTAAATTGTAAATTACTGAATAATAAAGAATTGTAAAAATAATTGAATAAAAAATAAATTTTTTTCTAATTCCCCATAAGAATAAAATCGAAATTAATTTTTGAGTAATACTTTTTAGGCAACTCTGGAACTTTTCTCCATAACGGCAATTGCTGTGGGAGCGCCGAGGTCAATTTTTGACGAGCTATTTTTAAAGCACGCTGAGATAAATCTTTTGCAAACAATTTCGCCATGTGGTAGAAAAGTCGTTGCCTGGTCGGATGAAGTGAATGCAGAAATATTGCAAAAAATTTCCAGTGTAACTGGCGCGACAGAAACGGAAATACTTTTAGTGGCAATTGTCGATTCGTTGAATGAATATTTTCGACAATCACTGCATTTAATACCAGAGAAAATATTGGCAACTGCAAAATTCGTCAGTCAGAGGGATCTTTTTGTGAAAAATCCCAAAACTAGGGGACTTTTGTGCTTGGGCCTTCCAACCAAAACCCATTTATTCGAGGATGATCTCATTGAAATTTTACAGGTGTGACGAAAATGAAAACGAGCATAATATTTAATTCATTTTTTTTTAATTATTTAAAACTAGTTAAAAATCATTTAATTAAGGGAATTTGGACCATCATGACGTCAGAATTTTAAATCTAATGCTTAAAATAAATTGTGACATCATAATGGTTCAAATGCCCTTAATTTAATTAATTTAATGATTTATTTTTTTTTTACTTTTTATTTTTCTAGTTTTTAAGACGTAATCTGAAGGACAGTCAAATCAAAAGTTAGTCCAATGTCATAATTTTGTAATTTAAAAGAAAAAGACAAATTGAATTTTAAATTCGTCTGGGTGGAAAGGTGAAGAAATTAATTTTAAAATCGTTTTATTTAAAACGATTAAAAGTTACAATTTTCGTTCAATAAGAAACATTCAAATATTTAGATTATTTTATTTAATTCGTTTATTGTTGACAAAAAATTATAACTTTTATTCAAATATAATTTTAAAACGTTCAAAATTGAGAATATTAAATTTCTTACGCTTTTAGCAAAAGGAAATTAAAATTTGATTTGACTTTAAAAAAAAAAACGAAATTATGACATTGGACTAACTTTTGTCCCGATTGTTTGTCAGATTCTTCCTTAATGTCCCCGAAAGGAGAAAACAAATATTTAAATAAAAAATTATTACTATTATTATATTATTTTGAAATTTACATCATTTTTTGTTTATTATTTTTAATTTGAACTTAAAAAATTATTTTTATGTTTCAGATTATTCAGAGAAATATCCAAGATGCAAGATCAAAGCAGAGGGCAATTTACGCTATAACGAAAGCCGAGACATCCTCTGGATTAATTACGTCTTGTTTGCCCTCAATATTTTTAAAAATTTTACTTAATCATCTGACGAGAAGGTACTCGGTTTCTCTGACACACGTGGATGGAGATTTGCCAATTGACGGTATTCGCACTGCAGTTTATTGGCGACCACCTCAAGGAAATTGCAGTAAGTCCAATTTTAATCGAAAATAATTAAAATAAATATCGAAAATATATGTGCATATTAAATATTATATATTCAATTTTAAAAATAAGTTTTTGTATATATTACTTTGCAATGTTAGTAAAGAAATTTTTAAACGTATAGTATAAAAAATAATTCACTGGAATATTGCAAAGAAATATTTTAATAGAATGTTAAAAAAAATTTTTTATTGGAATATAGTGGTAGAATATTTAATTGGAATATTTTATTAAAATATTAATGAAATATTTTGTTGGAATTTTAATGGAATATTTAAATGAAAAATTGATAGAATATTTGGTTGAAATTTTAATAGAATATTTGGTTTGAATATTAATGGAATATTTAATTGAAATATTAATCTTGCAATTAATTTTATATTTTATAAAAACAATTGAATTATTTGAAGAATTTAAACAAATTTTAAATAATAATTGAATAATTTTTTTAAAAAATGTTATTATAAATTGTTTTTAAATTGAATTGTTTAAAAAAATTGTTATTCAAGTTTGGAAAATAATTGAATTTTTTAGAAGGGTTTATTAAAATTTTAGAACATAATTGAATTTTTGGTGCATTTTTTAAAAATTATGTTAAAAATAATTGAATTTTTGCAAAAACTTTTACAATTTACAAATATAGCTGAATCCATTAGAATATTATTTGGGAAAATAATTGAACTTTTTAAAAATTATGTTAAAAATAATTGACTTTTTTAAAAAACTTTCACTATTATTTTTAAATATAATTGAATTCTTCTGAAAAATGATAAGCTTTCACTATTATTTTTAAATATAATTGAATTCTTCTGAAAAATGATAAGCTTTTTGTGAAAATAATTTAATTTTTACAAGGATTTATTAAAATTTTAGAGAATAATTGAAATTTGAATTTTTTGTAAAATTTGAAAAAAATTTTGTTGAAAGTAATTAAATTTTTACAAAGATTTTTCAATTTAAAGTAATAATTGAATTTTTTAGAAGGGTTTGTTAAAATTTTAGAACATAATTGAATTTTTGGTGCATTTTTTAAAAATTATGTTAAAAATAATTGAATTTTTGCAAAAACTTTTACAAAAAATTTTGTTGAAAGTAATTAAATTTTTACAAAGATTTTTCAATTTAAAGTAATAATTGAATTTTTTAGAAGGGTTTGTTAAAAATTTTAGAACATAATTGAATTTTTGGTGCATTTTTTAAAAATTATGTTAAAAATAATTGAATTTTTGGAAAAACTTTTACTATTTACAAATATAATTTAATTCATCCAAAGAATAATAAGTTGTTTGTGAAAATGATTAAATTTTTAGAAGGGTTTATTTAAATTTTAGAAAATAATTGAAATTTTAATTTTTGGTGAAATTTTAAAAAAATGTGGTTAAAAATAATTGAATTTTGCAAACATATTGCTATTTAAAATAATAATTGAATTTTTTAGAAGGGTTTATTAAAATTTTAGAACATAATTGAATTTTTGGTGCATTTTTTAAAAATTATGTTAAAAATAATTGAATTTTTGGAAAAACTTTTACTATTTACAAATATAATTGAATTCTTTAGCAGAATGGTAAGTTTTTTGTAAAAATAATTGAATTTTTTAGAAGAGTTTTTTGAAATTTTAGAAAATAATTAAACTTCGGATTATTTGTGAAATTTAAAAAAATTTTGTTGAAAATAATTGAATTTTTGCAAATATTTTGCTATCTAAACAAAGAATTGAATATTTTAGATGGTTTTATTTAAATTTAAAAACATTATTGAACTTTTTGAAAATTATGTTAAAAATAATTCAATTTTCGCGAAAACTTTTAGTATTTTTAAATATATAATTGAATTCTTCTGAAGAATGTTATGAAAATAATTGAAGTTTTGAAAAAAAAAAATTTCTATTCTCAATTATAATTGAATTTGTCCGAAGAATGGTATTATTTGTAAAAAGAATTGAAATTTTAGAAGGGTTTGTTTAAATTTTTGAAAATAATTGAATTTTGAATTTTTAGTGAAATTTTCAAAAAAAATTTGTTGAAAGTAATTGAATTTTTGCTAAAACTTTTATTATTTTCAAATAAAAGTGAATTTATCCGAAAAATGTTCCTATTAATAAAAATGCTTGAATTTTAACGAAAAAACTATTTATGAAAATAATTGAATTTTCGTTAAATGTTTTACTATATTGACAAATTTAATTGAATTCTTGGGAAGAATAGAATTATAATAAAATTTTTAAAAATATAAACAATTATAATTAATTTTGTACTAAATAACTGAATTTAAGAAATTTTTGATAATTATAAAAAAATAATAAGAAAATAAAATAGGGAAATTTTAAAAAATAAGAAAAAAAAACTAAAATAGAGTAAAATTGAGAAATAATTTTAAGAGAAACAATAAGAAATTAGAGTAGAAAAATTTTACAGGTATGTCGATGACACTCCACAGGCACGGAAATGGAGTTCGACTGGGAGTAATGTGCGACGCAATGTTCGGACCACAGCACACAATAATAACAAAAACATTTCCAAAAAGTGTACAAAATTTTGCCATTAAAGTGGGAGTGCCAAAAGTGCCAAGAAGAAGTCCCAGTCCAAGTCCAGCAAGTCCCACAACATCACCAGGTTATTGAGAAAAAAAGAATTTTACTTCCGTCCTCTTTCTATAATGTGAAATTACAACCAGGTAATTTCTCTGGTTTATAACAAAAAAAAAAAAAAATGAAGACTGGAATTTTACCAAACAAGAAAAATTTAACAATATCTATTTAATAAAATTTAATAAAAATAAATAAATAAAATAAATAAATAAAAAAATAAATAAAATAAATAAAAAATAAAATTAATAAAATTAAAAATAAATAAAATAAATAAATAAAAAAAGAAAATAAATAATAAATAAATATAATAAATAAAATGTTATTGATATTTTTGTATAACTTATTTTTAATATATAAAATTTGAATATTCAAGTTGTATACGTATTTCACTTATTACATTTCCCTTAAAATTTTTTAATAATATTCCTTTCAATTTGTAAATACAATTAAAAATTATTCCCGAAATATTTTAATATTTTATAGATGTGAAAATAAAAATGAAATACTTTTGACACTATTTCCTAAATATTTTAACGAAATAATATAGTATAATATAATTACACTATATTATAATATATTATTTTTATTTTTATTAAACTCATTAACATTTATAATTATAATAATACAACAAATAATATGCACCAATCCTATTGATACAAATTTTTATTCATTGTTTTTTTTCGTATAACATAAAACCTAATATGACAAAATTTCTATTTAATAAATTAATTTTCATAACATAAATTTATCAATTACAATATTTTCTAATTTGTTTAATACAGTATTACAGAAAATGATTTAAAATCGAAAAATACATTTTTGACATTTCGAAAAAGTAAAATACACAATATTCTTAATTGAAATATTTATATATATTTATACGCACAAAACGACGTTTAATTCCATTTTTTTTAAAGAGAATAAGTTTAAAATATTCTATATATTTATAAATAATGACAATTTTTTATTTTTTTTATCGAATTCAATAATGAAAAATGTGTAACATTATAATTTATAATAATATCGAGACAAAATGTGAGAATATGGTAATTAATATGGTAATTAATATATAATTACTATATAATTAATATAATTAATATATAATTAATATATAGTTACTATATAATTAATACATAATTAATATACAATTAATCATACAAGAGAAAATTTTATAAAAAATTACACATCCCAATTTGGATTTTTGATAATAGTTATACAAATGTCCTTATTAAAAATATATAGTTTTTATCTATTTAGAAAATCGTAATTCCAAAAATTGTTCGTTTCTTTAAAATGAGACAAAAAAATGAACATATAATATTTTTAGGAATAAATTAACATGTCGTAAGTTTCTTTTTTTTTATTATTATTAAATACTCCAGTCTCCTGTATATAATGAAAGGCAACAATGTTTTACAAAATCTATCTATATCAAAAAGGTGCTTGAATTTTGATTATTTTGAAAATGGCAAATATTTGTATTCTTTTGAAAAAATACAAATTTTTTTTTCATTTTTATTGAAAATTCCTCGCAAAAGTGATTTTTTATTGGTTTTTGTATTTTTTTTTTTTTATTGAAAATTTTCAAAAAAGAAAAAGTATTTTAATAGTTTGAGTTGAATAATTTACTAAAAATAAGAAAAAAAAATTATTAAAATTAAGGAAAAAAATTATTATTAAAATTATTAAAATTAAGGGAAAATAATTTTTCCGTTATTATAGAATTTTAAAAAATTGACTGAAAATTTATACTTTATATCAGACCCGTGAATACTGAGAGGGGAGTTTGTGTCTATTTAAAGAGAAATTTTTTTTTGTACACACCACATTTGATTTTAAAACCCTCCCCTCTTGTTTAGAAAAAAAAACCATGTGTGGGGTCTCAATATATTTTTCTGTGCTCTGAAATAATTCTTCTCATTTTATCAGTTTTTAATATTTTAAATTTTAGGAATGAACAAAATTAAGAAATTAAAAAAAAATCGTTTCAAGATGGAATAATATTGTGTATAGTAGCATTTCTGTTTTTCTGTAAGCGTAATTTGTTCTCTGTATCTATTTTTTTATCAAATACTTATTTTAAAAACTATATACAAAAATTTTTCCATTTTTGTAAAATAAACTTTGCCAATTTGTTTGTAAATATTATTGTGCTTCATGTAAATAAAATTCATACAGTAAAATAACATCACTGGAGTAAATTAATTTAAAAAAAAACATTCGTTTAACTAATAACTAAAATTATTAGTGAATGTTAATTAATAATTCGTTAAATTCACAATAATTAATTTCCCTATTTGGTTTTGTAAATAATTAATTCAATAATTAATTTCCAGACAAGTTTGATTAATTAATTGGTTTATTATCGTAAATAGTCGAATATTATCGAAAATTCATTTACTGATTAATTAATTAAATTTAAGAATTATTAATTAACAGTTAAACTATATATCTTATGCTTCAGCATCACATTTTTCTATATTACAATTTTATAGATTGAGTGTCACACTATTGTAATTCTTCGTCCCTTTCTTTATAATAGTTTACAATTAGTATAATATTACTAGTATTTTTCAGATCACATCATGATTTACGAGATTTAGATAACAAAACTTATTATCAACAGTGCCAGAAAATTTGCCTCTTTTAATAACTACATAAAACGTAACAATTCTTCTAATTGTAAAATTATCAACAAATCGAAGTATCTACTGTACATTCAAGAATTATATAATATTACGAGAATCTGGAATGTTCAAGAGATTCAGAAAAAAGAATTTTAAAAACAGCAAAAGAATTTAAAAGCAAAAAAAAAAATTACACACAGAAAATCAAAAAATAAAATTCAATCTAAAATCAAGAGGAGCTTGAGAAGGACTCAGAACGTAAAGAAAACTATAAGAGTATATGGGTACAATTTTGCTAATGACAAAATTGTGTCTAATTACCAAATAATTCTTTTATCTACTATGCAATGATTCAGTTGCATTAAATTCCTCTCTATGTGTGAAATATTTTCCTTAGGAAAACATATTATTTACTTCACGGATGGCCCTATAGTTGTAATTAATTATATTCGTCGTAGATCTTTGGACACAATTAAAACTGACAAAAAAAAAACAAACAAAAACCTAAGCATACGCCTCTCTTTCTTTCTCCATTTCCACTGGACCACTGCCCCAGATTTTTCTATTTCTAGTGTAGGGAATAAATCCCATGAGAAATCCTGAGAATATAATCCAACCACCAGCCATGAAAAATGACAGATCCCAAGTACCGGTTATATCGAAAAGCAATCCCGCCAATGGTGGTCCTAATAAATTACCTATACCCTGACAAAGAAGACTCAGACCGTAGGCAGTTGTAAATCTCTCCAATGGTATCAATTCAACAAGAATTACCGGAGTGAAACTAAAATTACTGGCGAAAAATAATCCAAAAGCTGCCGAGACAATGATCATGAAATAATAGTTGTAGGTTAAAAAGGACATTAGACATGTTGCCACTCCACAGGCAATGAGGCAGCAAGTGTAGGTTTTGCTGACGTTCATCCAAGGTTGATCGCCAGCCCAGCCTAAACCAATCTGAAAAACAGTTTTTCTTTAATGTATCATCAATGTTTGATTATAGTATTTTTTTAGTAGATAGTTTAGATAGTAACTTTTTTTTACGTTAAATTTTTAGGAACACTCCTCAAACAGCAATTTTTTTGACCCATTGGGATCCCAGTGAAAACCAAACAACTTCCATAACTGTTACAGATTTATTTTGTTTTGTTTTGTTCATCCTAAACTTGTAACATCCCCTAATACAAGTTCAGGTTGTCACAACAGTTACAGATCATCCTAAAGTTGTATTAGGGGATGTTACAAGTTTAGGATGAACAAAACAAATCTGTAACAGTTGTGAAATCCTAAACTTGTAATACCCTAATACAAGTTTAGGATGTCACAACTGTTACAGATTTGTTTTGTTCATCCTAAATTTGTAACATCCTCTAATACAACTTTAGGATGTCACAACTGTTACAGATTTGTTCCATACCCATGTCATCCTAAACTTCTAACATCCCCTATTACAAGTTTAGGATGTCACAACTGTTACAGATTTATTCCATACCGATGTCATCCTAAACTTGTAATATCCCTCACTACAAGTTTTACGATGTCATAAATATGGAACAAATCTATAACAGTTTTGGAACAGTTGTCGACCAGTTATTTGGTCTTCACTTCGCAACTAAAGATTCCGAAGTCTGCAATCATGTTAATTTTGATTTTTAGAAAACACTCATCTCCGTATGGAAAGTGAAGTCTTATTATTTAGTGATTAAAAATTTTCAAAGAACTGCAAAACTCCTTTTACCATTCCAATTGTATTTGTAATTCCAATAATGCTGAGTAAAAAGGAACCCTCATCCTCCGAGTGTCCATTCCTTTTGAGATGCTCGACGAGGTAAAAATAGGGGACGATAAACCAGGTGAATAGCAAAATTGTCGACAAAGACAACAACAGAAAGTGTAATTCGAGAAACATCGAAAAGTCCATCATTCCTTTTAGTAATTCGATCAATTCACTGTACCATTTCTGTAAAAGAGAATATTTTTTAGTATATTTTTTCTCTCTCTATCTCTGAGCAACTATTGATTTTGAGAAATCTTGTCTAGGGTAGTAAAATGGTAATAAAAGTAAAGCACCATTTGAAATGGTTTATTGACTATACACACCTCCTCACTCTCCTTTGCCAAAGTCGTCATACTGTTTCTGTATATATTCGGACAGCTACTAGCTCTCAGTCTATATTTGTGGAGGTTCAATACAGCACCTCGGTACATAACAGAATTTCTGTGCACTCGAATATCCTTGAAGTAATGAGTATTTGTACTAAACTGTCTCCTAAGCCAGGGCAATGAATCAGTTCTAACAACGCCACCCGAAATTCCAGGTAGATGATGTCTCGATACGGATTTTGCCCGTTCGGCTTCAGCCATCTGCGAAATCAATCAACTTCGTTAGACTCTTTTTACCAAAACAAACGTCTAGCTTTGAAAAGAATAATAAAACTTCTAAAATCACTAACAGCCTGAGCCACTTCTTTTGCTAATAACGGATTCGTCTCCTCCAGGTCCTTCCTCGACATTCTTCTGGTGGCAAGAACTTTCGTTGAAGCATGAGTTGAACCAGGACGAGAATCCTTCATCTGATTTTGTGCTCGCTTTGCTTTCTCCGTTGCCTGCTTTATCCTGAAAGTGTACAGTTCGTTAATTACTGAAAAGAGAACTATTTAACCCCTTAAGTATCGACAGCAAAAAAATTGGGACATTTAAGGGATTAGACAAAACAAAAATTAAGGAAGTAGGTAACATGGTAAAGTGTGCGAAAAACGAAAAAAAGTAAATTGGATTAGTTGCTAGAGATCATTTTAGGGCTAAGGTAAATAAAAATCGTGCAGGATGCAGATAGCAGACCAGTCTTGTAACCTCATCGACATAGTGACTCCTCGTTTATTGAACACGTCAGGATTCCAATCGTCGAGCTTCTTGTCGGACAAGGATCTGCACAGCAAAAGACTGGGATAGTTCTCCAAAATCACGTTATACAGTCTTGAATTCGATGAAAGGGATTCCAGAACCTCCAAAGGCACCTAAAAGAACATTTTCTCGTTACTGTCTAAATCTGTCTAAAATTACCATTCGATTTTGTAAACTATAGCAACATACGAACCTTTTCACTCTGTCTCACGAAAGTCGGCAAATTGACAACACTCCTAAAAGATGTTCCCCCACCGTCCACAGTCGTTGGTGTTTCCGTACTCGTTCTAAGACTCTGCAACAAATACTCCGGCGTTTTTCCACTCTTGAGTAATTTTCTCAACTCCTCAACGCCGGGAAACTCCTCAACTGGAGTATTCGGTGACCTCGCACCATCCGATCTCGCCGTTGATTTCTTCGGTGAACCGAAATTCTGCTTTCTCTGCTCTAAAATCCACCATTCTGGATCCCTCATCACGGCACCGCAGACAATCATGTTGAAGAATGTACCCGCTAATAGGAGAACAGTTCCCCTCCAGCCATATTCCTTAATGAAATACGAAGTCATCGGTGCGTAGACAAATGTACCTATACCTGTACCACAAGCCCCTAGACCTACAGCTAGAGTTCTTTTCTTATCGAACCAGTAAGCGATGCTCACAACCGCAGTGACGTAACACAAACCCAAACCTAGTCCCGCAATGACGCCAAAAGTCAGGTACATTACCTCAATGCTGTTACTGAAGCTGCTTAAGACAAATCCCATTCCTGATATAAAACCCCCAGCTATTGTCATATTCCTGCATCCGTAACGATCAACCAATGCTGACATCACCGGACCTGATAGTAGAGGCACCGCCATGAATAATGACCCAATCCAAGCAGTCTTTGCCTTTGAGGCTTCAAATTCCTCCAGGAATTTACTGTACAATAGACCAAAACTGAAAGAAACGCCATCGGCCACCATGGATATTATTAATGACGCCATCACTACGACCCAACCCCAACCGCCGTCGGGTATCTTTGGTTTAATATCCTCCGTCTCATCGTTCAACGACTCCAATCCATCTTCATCGTCATAAATCTCCAGTATACTCTCCCCACCATCAATCGAGTCCCGTTTCTTATCAACATCCGTATATCCAGGATTTGTAATCAAAATCTTCTCAGGATCAGAATATTTCCGATGAACCAGTATTCCCTGTGTTTTCTCCGGTGATTTTCTTGTCTCCGTTTCATTGTCAGTGGGACTTGGACCAACGGTGAGATTTGGCGACGTCAAATAACTATCAACAGGCGTCGCTGGTATTCGATCCTCCGTACAATCAGTGACTGGACTCAGAAAATCCATTTTATCACGAAACTCATCGCCAATACTAAAATCATCATTTGTCGTCAATTGTGTTTCTCCATCGGGTGTTAATGATTCACTTCCATCAATTGTAAACGGTGGTGTATTCAGCATCAGCCGTTCATCGGCAATGCTACTGAGATTCTCCGTATTATTCGAATCCTGTCCAATTCCAGAACTTCTGGACGAACTTCTCGTTTCATTTGATTTCGATTTATTGCCATTGGATTCAATTTTCGTCTGATCGTCCAATTTTTGGGGGGTTTTTTCAATTATTTCCTGATCGGGTGAACTAAGTGGTGAACTGGGAAATACAGTGGGACTGCCATTGTGCCAGCCAACAATTGGCGCTGGTCCACGCTTTTTGTCCTTGTTTCTTTGATCGTGTGATGATAGTGAACTAATCGATTCGGTGTCCTGCTTTTTTGGGGGAAGTTCGTCCTTTTGATAGTTGACGAGGCGTTGATAATTGCTGGCATCTTTCTTCACGTAGAGACCCTCTTTGCGTGGTGGACTGACAATTCCTGAATCATTGTTGTTGTTGTGATTATTGTGATTCTTGAGATGTTGCTTCACCGCGTCGCTAGGATTGTCACGAAGGAAGTTTCGGTTCCTGTCGGCCATTCTTCTAAATATAGGTATTTGTCGACTGGCTCCAGCGACGCGGCCAGCCTTTTAACCCCTGAATCTCGTTTGGCACGGCACCCGCGACACCGTCAGCTACCATAAGGACCTTCCGACGGTTCTCGCACCGGCTCCGAGGTGTCGAATCCCTCAGCATACACGCTTCTTGATCTGCCTTTTCCTGGGGAAAGAATTTTAATTCGTTTCTTTATCATGACACAACGGATTTTTAACAATAGTCTTAAAAATTCTTTTTGGTAAACAGAAATGCAAAGTTGGGGGACAATTAAGTCACTATCCTTCAGCGCATGTCTTGTAGGTACTCCAAATACTCCAATTCTACTCTTTTCTAATTTTGGCCAAAAACATCTTTAATTTTACTGTTTTCACTATTTTCAGGTATCAAAGACTTCCAAGAACATCTTTTGAACCTAGAATTAAAAAAATATTTCCACTTTTCTTGATTCTAATTGTAAGCAAAAAAATCCTTTCTCGACTCTTAGCGTCAATATAAATTTTTCAGGATCCTAAAAATTAAAGACCCAAATAAAAATTGTTAACGTTTTCAGTAGCAGGTTCAAAACTATTCTTAAAATCTTGATTTCTTCAGGTGAACATAAAGAGTCAAATTAGTAACATTTTCATTCACAAACAAAATAATTTCGTCACTGAGCATCGAAGACAATTTTGGAGCAATTTCAACGATCTTTCCAAGTATTTAAAGAAGCATTCAACATGCCCTTAAGGATCGTGACCAATTCAAGGATACATAATCTTTTACGAGCAATGAGTATTATTTCAAAACATGTATAATTTTGAAAAAAAATGAATATAATTTTTAAAAAATGAATTTCTATGCATTTGAAATTACATTAAAAATTTTTCTCTTTATAATGGTAAAAGAAAGGAGTTTATTTTTGAAAAATAGTAATTCACTGTGGAAAATAAGAGAATTATAAAGAATTACCATTTTTATTGAGTCACTCCATACTTTGTTCCAAAATAGAACAATATGGATTTGAAACTAAAAAAAAATTAAAAATTTTTCATTAAAAAATTATATCATTCAAGGCAATAAAAAACATTAGACTAACTACTGAAAAATTAACTGTAAATATGCAAATTAAAACGTGCAAATGTGTTCATAATTAATGTAATTAGGACTCGTGCTGTATTTTAGTTTATTTTAATCGATATTTATAAATAAACACGTGACTGGTTTTTAACGTATATATATATATATATATATAACACTAAATTGTTAATTACAGTTGATTAGATAATTATTAACTAAGACTAAAAATTAATATTTTATTTAGAAATTATTCAAACTTGTTTAATTATCATTTATGAAAAATACAATGAAATAGAATGAAATACATGGAGGGAAAATTAAATAAATTTTTGTAAAAGATTTTTACAATAGAAAGAATGCGACAAAGGAAAGTTGTTACATAAAAAAATTATAAATATAAAAAAAAATTATAAAAATAAAATAAAATAAAATAATTAATTTATTAAATTATAAAAATTATAAAATTATAAATTATAAATCAAAAGTTAGGCCAATGTTGTAATTTTGTAATTTAAAAGAAAAAGACAAATTAAATTTTTAATTCTTCTCGCCGTAAATTGTTAAGAAAATTCATTGTGCCTTGTAAATAATAATTAACAAGTATAATGAATAAAATTGTTGTACAGAGTGTCTAAAAAGTTTTAAACGAAAATTAATATTTTTATAGAAATTTAAACATTAGAAAAATGAAAGTATTGAAAAAATTAAAAATTGAAAAATTGAAAGAAATAAAAGTATTGAAAAAATTTAAAATTAAAAAATTGAAATAAATAAAAGTATTGAAAGAATTAAAATTTTTTAAATATTCTCATTGAGTGTAAAATTATTTAGACACACTGTACATATTATTCATACAAAGTCTTTAAAAGTACAAAACCGGTCGAATTTTTCGAAAAGTATGAATTTAAAAAAAAATTATTCCGACGAAAGATAATAAAAGTAGAAATAATGTTTCGCACGAACAAGAAAAAATTGATGAATTTAGATAAATAAATATATTTAACAAATTATTTTACGTCTAAAAAATAAATGTTGAATATGTATATTATTAAAAAAAAACAAATTTTTACTAATTTTTAAAAAATAAGTTTGAAAAATAATATTCAATATTTAATAATTTTTAATTTTTAATAAATTGTAATATTTGGTAATATTAATAAATAATTAAAATATTTAATTACATAAAAGAATTCGAATAATTGAACTATGTAAATATATTAACAAGGAAATATTTTAATACAATGTAGATGATTATAATAATTATTTTTTAAATAGTAGAATATATTTTAATAATTTCTATTAAAAGATTTTTGCCTGTTAAATTATTAAATTAAAAAATTATTCAAAAAGGATAAAAAAATAAAAATTATGGAAAAGAGATAAAAAGTAAAAATTATTCAAAAAAGATAAAAAATAAAAATTATTCAAAAAAGTGAAAAATTGAAAAATAAAAATGATTAAAATTACTAAAAATAAATAAAAATCCCAATAAATTGCAAAAAAAGGAAACTTTATAAAAATTCAACATTGTCAATAAATATAAATAATATTCCCATCGCGATTCTTATTATTTAGTTAATAATAAATAATCAATATAATAAAAAAAACGAATTCAAACATAAATTAACGTATACTCGACCGGTTCCGTACTTTTTCAACACTCCGTATATAATATTAGATTTATTGACTAAAAAGAAAGAGAAAAAAAAAAGAATTATTTATAAAAAAAACAAAATGAGTACTCACCATCAAGGTAATATATAACAAGACTTATGCAGGTGCACATGCGTGATTAGGTTTAGAAATATATTTGCGACATACGGCGTATGTGAGCATCGTGCAATAAAAGAAAGAAAGAAAAAAAAAAGATAGGAATATAATTATTTACAAAGCAATCGTTTTAAGCATCGCTAGTCAAGAGCTGTATATAACGATTAATTCTCTAATATAATCTACGGAGGGGGAAAAAAAAGTTATATTAATAAATAAACACAATAACAAATCATGCAAAAAATAAAAAAACCTGTTAAAAATTAGAAAATAGTATTAGTTAAAATTAATAGTCATATTAATTACAAAAATTTAATATTAATTACAAAATTAATAGAACATGCAGTTTTATTAATTACTAAAAAGTGTACTTTTTACTGTGTATAAAATTAAAGTTCAAAAATAGAAGCTCTTTATTTTATTCTTTAAAGTCTGTTTTCCTATTTTTATTTTTTAAGTTAATAAATTAATTTAATAATCGAATTGATGAAAAATAAAAATCGACAATTGATATTTATTTTTTGAAACAATATTCAGAGCGTCTGTTCTAACTTTAAATTTATAATAAGTAGTAAATAATTATAATCTAATATTAAAAGCAAAAATAATGATACCTAAGAATAATAATAATAACAATAATAATAATAATAATAATAATAATAATAATAATAATAATAATAATAGATAATAGATAATAGATAATAATAATGATAATTAATAATAATAATAATAATGATAGACAATAATAATAAATAATAAACAATAATAATAATAATAATAATATTAATATGTTTCACTAACAAGTAAATATTGATGAATTTAGATAAATAAATATATTTTAAAAATTATTTTATGTCTAAAAAGTAAATGTTGAATATGTAAATTATTGACAAAAACAAATTTTAATAAATTTATAAAAATTCGTTTAGTTTATATAATGGAAAAGCATAATAATAATAATAATAATAGAATTAAAAAATAATTTTAATTAATTTTGAATTTCTCGTAAATTAATAAATAAATTGAGAAACAACAATAATAAGTTAATAACAATTGAAATACAATGAAAAAAATTTCAATTTATTCAAATACTGAAGCTATTGATTCGAATATGAATTGAACCATTTAATTGACTCCAATAAATATTATTTGATTCAAGTAAATATTTAATTGATAATAGTCAATTAATCGATTATTTGAATCAATAAAATTTTTTTTCAATTTAATAATAATAAAAAAATAATATTATTACAGTAGAAGAATTATAATAGTCCTGAATAATAATTATAACAAAATGATAGTACCAAAATAGTAGAAAAAATAATAATTTTAATATTGTTAGTATTAAATTATTAATTTCATTAATTTCATTAATAATTAAATGAATTATTGAATGAATTATTAAATTCATCGAGAAAATTTTTCATAAATAAAATTTACCTTATTCTTAAAGCTACTTTTTGCAAATACAGACTAATAAATTTAATTTTTAACTGACTGTAAAATATAAATAAATAATAGTGAATTAATGCCTAATTATAAATGGAGAAAATAATATCATATGAATACTTGAATTTCCTTGAAGGAAAATTTTTCTGAATATTTCCATTAGGTACATTGGCCAAGGTTACAATTTTATTATCAAAAAATCAGAGGTTGAAAATATTTTATGTTTCACACGCAACAATTCTGAGAAATAATAATATGAAAAAAATTTCCCTATTTGATTTGTAAATATGATGAAAGTTGTGACAAACATTGATTTTTGATGATTTAATCTTTAAAATTTTCAGATTGATCAAAATGTAAATGAAAATTAATTAATATTAGAGTAATATATACGAGGTGAGACAAAATAAATGAAACACCTTGAATATATTTCTTCAAATGTGCAATTTGGGGCAAAATGTTGGAAACAAAAATTTTCGAACTTAAAAGAATGTATTAATTTTAATCATAAATTTTTTTTAAGTTCAGTAACTTTTGTTTTTTAAACATTTTGTGCCACCAGAAATTTTTTTTTTATTCTATAATCACACTTTTCTTTTTTTTTCTTTTTTCACTTTTCTTGAAAATATCAAATTGGTAATAAAATGGATGAAACTGATGTCAAAAAATGTGGATCAAATTGATGCCAAAAAAATTTGGACCAAATTGATGCCAAAAAATTTGGATGAATTTTTTATTTGACCCAAATATTTGATATCAATTCGTTGCAATTTGATACTTTAAAGTTAGTAATTGTTTTCACAAGAAATTGAATGTAAATAATGACGAAGTAAAACGAAATGAACTTTTTGTAAAATAAAAAAAGTCACGATTCTTATAATAGTATTTATAAATCAATGATATTTATTGTCCTCATGTTGACTTCTTTGAACCAAATATTAAAAGATTTATTATATTTCCTTATAAGAAATCACTTGTTTATGTTAAATAACAATGCGGCAGAGAATATTTTTTTGTCTTTGGAAAATGTTAAATAATCAGCTTATTCTCTGAATTTTAATCTACCCGATACTTCATGCACTTCACAAATATAAATAAATATAAAAATTGCTTCACAAAATTTTACTACAGTTTTTCTGAATAATGAAATTATTTTGACAAGTTTTGTTAAATTTTTTGAAAAATAAAGTTTTTTTTTAAATAATTTAAATTAGAAACTCGTAAAGTAATTGAATTCAACAAATAATTGTTGTAATTTTTAAAAATAATCTTGATAATAATAATAATTAAATCCACCCAAAGAATTCTATCATGTATGAAAGTACTTTAATTTTTGCGAAGAATTTTATAAAAATTTGAATAATTAATTATTTTTTTACTACTCTCTAAATTTGAATTAGTAAAAATCTTTACAAATTTGAATCAGTGACTTACTTTTTGCTTTTGAGTTAGATTTTACTAATAAATAGTTATATCTTTTTATTTTTTAGTAAAATTTACTAATTCGAAAACAGAAAGTCAATCACTAATTCAAATTAGTAAAGATTTTTAATTTTTTACTAACTAAAATTTAGAGAGTAAGTATAATAAAAATTTACTCTGCTCAAGAAAGAAAGAAATATTATTTATTTGAACATTTAGAATTTTTAAATCAATAAAATTTAAGAGAAGTTCCATAATTATAATTATTCAATAATAATTATTTGAAATTTATTTAAATAACTAAAAAATTTTAATAATAAATTTTAAAATATTTAAATAAATATTTCAATCTAATTTTTAGAAGCAAAAAATTGATTTCAAACTTTATGAGAAACTTAATGAAATTCTTTAACTTTAATTATTTTCAGTTGAATTTCACAAAATTTCTATTAATTCGATAATGTTTTAAAAAATTTATTTACATTCTTTATATTTTTTTAATCTTTAGTATTTTTTATTTTATATAAAATTTTGGTTCGTTGCTTTTTTTCCCTAAATTGAAAAATAATTTTACAAAATTTAATATACATTTTTCTTCAGTGATATTATTAATTTTGCTACTTGTGTTCGAAAAGATTATTATTATTTCAAAGATTAGTGAAAAATGCCGCTAATCTTGAAAATGAATAAAAATAAGTTGAGATTTGAGAAAAAAAAATGTTTTTAAAAAGAAAGTATACTTAATTTGAGAAAAGGTTAAAAAATTATTTTTAAGAAGAAAGGAATTAAATTCACAAAAGGTTAAAAAATGTGTTTTTAAAAAGAAAGGAATTAATTTGACAAGAGGCTAAACAAAATATTTTTAAAAAGAAAGAAATTAATTTGACAAAAGGTAAAAAAATGTTTTTAAAAAGAAAGAAATTAATTTGACAAAAGGTAAAAAAATGGTTTTAAAAAGAAAGAAATTAATTTTAAAAAAGGATTTAAAAAAATATTTTTTAAAAGAAGGAATTAAATTCACAAAAGGCTATAAACTTCCGGACATTCTAAATAAATTCCAACTCATCTAAAATTGATATCCAAGTGCAAAAACCTTAAACGCTCAATCAATATATACACATATAAAGACAATAACAATTATTGTGCGATTTGACTGCAAATTTGATTTGTTTGAACACGCGAAATATACGTCAGCATTTAATCCCCTAAAGTGTAAGGTCTCCTTCTCAGATGAAAAGCCTCTTATCAAAAGATACGTAACTTTTGTATATAATAAATGGAAAATTCATTTTTTTTTCTAAAAAGAAAAAATTTAATGTACAATATTTGAAAAAAATGATTTATAATTATTCAATAATTTGTATGTAGAAGAAGGTGTGGAAATTAAGTTATTCAGGTCAGTTAAAAATCGATTAATAGTCCTATCAATTTTTTTTTTTTTTTTTTTTTTTTTTTTTTTAAGTAAATGTTTAACCTTTAAGGTCTTTTGGCGTAGAGTAGATGTCTTGTCACGCAATTAGACACGGTCTGGAAAACAAGGACATTGAAAAGATCAATAGGTCGTGAAATGTGGATCATTTCCAAAAAGAAATGCGTTTGGCACTTTACTCAAGTGGCACTTTACGGAAATGCAGTTTTTTACGAGTCTGTTTGTGTGCAATGATTTTAGTTTTAATATTAAAATTTTCTTAAATTTAGTTCAGAATTCAAATTTACCTCAGTTGAGAATAAAAATTTAACTTTAGTCTAAAAGAACGAAAATTCAGTTAAAAATTAATTCAGGCGCGAAATTTATACTTTTGAGTTCAAAATTAAAATTTTTCATATACTGTTTCGAATATTAAATTAAAAGAAAATTTTTAAAATAGAAGAAACTATTTATTAATTAATATATTAAACTATTTATTTCAAAAATTCTCACTAATACGGAATAAATTACGTTCGAATTTAATGGATTGGAAAAAAATTTTCTATTCTTTTTTCAAACAATTCGCATGAAGCGGAAATAAAATAATGAAAATCCATGAAATGTATTTTTACTCTTCAATCAATATTGTAGCAACGATAGAAAAGATATACATACACTTTGCAACATTATGACAATAGAAACTAAATCAGATCCTAAACCCTATAAAGTGACATAAATTTCTTGACCCAAGGAAATAAATCAAAAAAAACCCCCGTCAAGGTCAAGTTTAAAAATAAAAAGGAAATATTTCATTTTTCTAAAAATTTTACACAATCGATAATTATTTCTAAAAATATATTTTGTCTCAAAACACTAACTTATTGCACAGCTTATTTAAATAATCAGAAATAAATATTTAAACAATTAAAACTAAAATATTTGAATAATTATTTCCGGAAAATGACACTTTTCGCTTTGTGTAAGTAATTATTTTCCATAATAGAACTTTGTATTTTGATTTTAAATTACGAAACAAAATAAAGAATGGAAATAATTATTTCACTTCATATGCAAAAGTGATTCATTCGACTTGAAATGGTAATGATTTTTTTTTCCCCCCTACAAATTATGAAATTATGTTGTGACGAGTCAATAAGAATTATATGTGTCTTCAAAAATACTTTGTTGTTGGAAAAATGTATATAACTTCTAAAATTGAGGAAACGCGCAAATATTTCTAACTATTTATAATCAAAATCTTTCTCAATGTTTATTAATAGTAAATCATTTTAATACGTCACGCTTCCTAACTCGAAACATAATAATATTCTTACTAAGTTGAAAAATAGTTTTCAGAGTGATTTCGTGGAAAGAGTTCAGACACAACAAAAAAAAAGAAAACAAAAACGAAAACGAAAAAAGAAAACGAAAAAGAAAACAAAAGAAAACAAAAAAAAGAAAACGAAAAAAGAAAACAAAAGGAAAACAAAAATAGAAAGCAAAAAGGAAGACAAAACAAAAAAGAAAAGAAAACAAAAAAAAGGAAACAAAAAGAAAATAAAAAAAGAAAAAAAACAAAAAGAAAACATAAAACTTAAATAATGGGAAAATTAGTGTCCATAGGAAATAAACTTAAGTATATAAATTATGAAAACAATAATTTAGGGTGAAGAAACTCGAAATTACCCCATTTTTGTTGTCGGAAAATAAAAATAAGTCATTAAAAGATAATAATTTTTTTTTTACTAAATAGCTATTCGATTCACATGGCTAAACATTTTTTTGAATTACAGTTTAAAAGTATTTGAAAAAAAGTATTTTTTACAATGTTTTTTAATTTTTTTTCTGCTTAAATTAGTATTATTTTTTATTATCTTTTTCTCTAAATCCGTGAATAATTTGAACCCACTCTTCTTTGGAGAATTATAAAAAAAAAAACTTATCTATGATATTTCTGTGGAATATTTTTGGAATATTATAAAATACCCGATTATATGAAATAAATAAATAAATATTCTAGTGAAAAAATTCGAACGTTCAGTTGAACGAAATTTTTTTTCGCCTCAAGTGTTTTTCAAAAATTACTATCCAAAAGAGAAAAATAATTAAAATTAATCAATATTTGGTTTAAAATTAATTTTTTTTTAATCTAAAACATAATTTTTTTGTAAAGAAATACAAATTAGAGGAAGTAAAAAAAATACTGTCGTTCATATTTGAACGTTCGAAACTTTAGGAACAGAAAAATTCAAGAATATATTTAATAATTATTTGAAACTTCAAATATGGATATTTTTTTCTTGAAGAAAAAGAAGGAAAACGAAAAAAGCTTTCTTTCTTTCTTTTTTTTTGCTTTCTTTATAGAAACTCGAATGGAATTTTATTTATTTAAAACAAAATTTTATTTATTATAACAAAAAAAAGCTTTCTTTCTTTTTTTGCTTCCTTTCTTTTTTTTGCTTTCTTTTTTTTTGTTTTCTTTTTTTTTGCTTTCTTTATAGAAACTCGAATGGAATTTTATTTATTTAAAACAAATTTTTTTTTATTAAAACAAAAAAGCTTTCTTTCTTTTTTTTTTTGCTATCTTTATAGAAACTCGAATGGAATTTTATTTATTTTCGAATATTCCTGCAATATTCCAAACAGAAGTTGTATTTGTAATCTTCGACAAAAAAATAGTAAAAAATAAAACTAATTCACAAAAAAAACATGAAAATATTTTTTATATTTGAAAATTAAGCTTTTTATTCATCTGAAAAACAAATTCCGATTAAAATACCTAATTGACAAAAAGATTTATTATCATTGGAAAAAAAAATTATTTAACAGATAAAAAAATTTGTATCGAAAGTAGAGAAAATAGAATTTCGTGATATGAATGAAATATTTTATTGTGTTAGTATAATGAAAGAAAATTTTCATGATTCTAAATATAGACTCGCGCAAACGATGTACAGTACAATTGTACTGTGTTTTTACAATGATTCAATTGTAAACTAATTAAAAATGAATAATGACACTGTGAATGTGTAAGTATATATATAGTCGTGAAAACTAGACTATAGTAAATGTTTGTAGCGGGTTTTGTGACGTAAATGGAGTAGGATAAAATTGGGGGGTGGAGTCGCCATGGTTACAGACTGGTCGATTTTATCGTCTCCTGTACTCCATGGAAATGGAGAAAAGTAACCTTGATGTTTTATACTATCTCTCAGGAAAAAGAGAGAGAGAAGAAAAAATTCCATCCTTCTGGTATATAGGTCACAATTTCTCCTCATAAATCAGAGTTAGAATCTTTTTTCCTTTTTCATTTTTCTTTTTTTCGTTTTTCTTTTTTTCTTTTTCCTTTTTACTATTTTCTTTCTTCTCTTTTTCTTTTTCCTTTTTACTATTTTCTTTTTTCTCTTTTTCTTTTTCCTTTTTACTATTTTCTATTTTTTTTTCTTTTTCTATTTTCTTTTTTCCCTTTTTCTATTTTCTTTTTTTCCTTTTTTCTTTTTTTCTTTTTCGTTTTTTTTTCTTCTTTTTTTCTTTAAACAAGCTCATCACTAGATTTAAGAAACAACCTCTTCTCAATGACCCTGAATTTTCCCCGAAACTGTTTCTATTTTCATACACCTAGGTCAACTTTACTCTATACACACACAAGTTCCAAAAAGCTAATTTCGAATATATTTCCTGTGAAAATTGCAAGATTTTTGGCTCACATAAAGTGATTTCTTCCTAAATTTATACACGTATTCGTTTAGAAATTTATGTAAGAAAAAAATTTTTGAAGAAAAAATACAAGAAAAAAGGGAGAGAGAGAGAAAAAAAATTGTAAGTAAGTAAAATTGCTCGTACAGTGGCGACAAGTAGTCTTTATTTAACTAAGAAGAAGTCAACAATGGGATTAAAGTTGTTTCATTAAATGATTCGTTTATTTTATTTCTCTTTTGAGAAATTTTTTTTTTCGTGAATTATCACACTATGAGCGGAAGATAATTATAATTTTCGAAAATTGATAAGCTACCGTGTTTATGTCACTTGGGGAAAAAATCCGAGACAAATTATTATTTTTTTTGCGTTAAATTATTATTCTATTTCGTTAAATTATTATTCTATTTCGTTAAATTATTATTCTATTTCACAAAATTTTTATTCGTTTTCGTTAAATTTGTATTCTTTTTCGTTAAATTTTTAATCAAGGTTTAATTATTATTCAAAGTTTAATTACTATTTGATATTCTCTTACCGTGTAAATATTTTTTTGATAAACAAATATAACAGACGAAGGAATATAAACAAAGAAAAGCTAAAAATAACAGAGAAAGTAAAAAAAATAGAGAATAAAAAACAATTGAAAAAATAAAAGAAGGAAAAGAGGAGAAAAAAAATCGAAAATAAAGTAAAAACGGACGAAAAAAGAACAATAACAAAAATTGGAAAATTAGGAAAATGAAAGAATATACAAAAATATGAGGAAAAAAACAAAATATTCAAGGAACTAGAAATAAATAAAAAAAAGAGAAAACAAAGAAAAACTGAAAGAAGAAAACAAGGAAAACAAGTAAAAAGAAACAAATTAAGAAAAACAAAAAAAAGTAGTAGGAAAAAACAAAGAATGTAAAAAATAAAAGGCAAAATTGAAAAATACGAATAAATACCGAAAAAGACAAAAACAAAAAATAATGAAAGAAAAAATTGTAAGAATAGAAAAAATAAAAAACAAAAGCAAAAATAATACAGTAAAATTATAAAAAAAATCTAACAAAACGAAAAATTAAAACAAGAGGAACAAAAAAATAAATAGAAAACAAAATTTAAAAAAAAACTCAAAACATAATTAAAAAAATATAATAGAAAAGAATGAAGAAAAAAAAGGAAAATAACAGAATGAACAAAAAAAAAAATTGAAAAAACAAAGCAAACAAAAAAAACGAGAAAAAAAGTAAAAAAACAGAATTAGCAAGAAAAATGAAAGAAAAAAGAAAGAACAGAAAAATACAATAAAAATATGAAAAAACATAACAAAAGCAAAAATTAAAACAAAAGAAACAAATTATAGAAAACAAAATAAAAAAAACCTCTCAAAACATAAAAATACAAAGAATTACAAATTTAATTTAATTACAATTAAATAATTTTTACATTTTTTACAAAATGTAATATAGAAAACACGAATGAAAAGAAAATAAGCAAAAGAACAGAATAAACAAGAAAAATGAAAAAGAAAAAACAACAAAAATACAAAAAAAAAGTAATAAGAAAAGCAAAAAAAATAAAATAAAATGTTAAAAAAAGATAAAAACGAAACAAAATTAGAAATAATTAAAAAAACAAAGCAAAAAAGAACGAGAAAAAAAATATTAAAATTTTTATTAAGAATTTTATAAATATTATTGAAATTTTTTTATTTATACGAAAATAATTCAACTTTCAATAAGAATTCTATCAAAATTTTTTGCAATTTTTCTAAAAAAAATGTCTTATTTGTGAAAATAATGGAATTTTTGTTAAGAAAGTTCTATCAAAATTGTTGACATTTTTCTAGAAAATTTTTCATTTATAAAAATAATTAAATGTCTGTTAAGAATTCTATTTGAAATTGTTGGAATTTTTCTAAAATTGATTGATTGTGATAGATTGATGAAATATTTTATTCATGGAAATAACTGAATTTTTATGAAAAATTTTATTATTTATGTCTTTTTCACATGTTTTTATATTATTTATTTTTGCCAATTTTATTTATTTTGAATTTTTTTACTTTCGACATTTTTATTTCGGATTTTTTTTCTTGCATTTATTTTCTTCGATTTTTCGTCCTGTAATTAATTTCAAATTCAATTCTCGTTTATGTTGTTTATTTGCCGTTTTTGATTAAAGGGGAAAAAATCAAGTCCGAAAAATCCAAAAACAGGAATTAAAAAGCAGAAAAAAGAAGAATTGAATTTGAATATAATCTTAAATTTTACAACTATAAATATAATTAATTAATTTACAAAAACTTGTATGTAAAAAGTAAAAAGAATTGAAAATTAATTAAAAAATTCTAGTTAATAATAATCGAAATGATTAAATTAAAAGTGCCTAATTATTATTTATTTTACTTTTTGAAATTTTTAGTCTTGATTTTTCGTCCTGTAATTAATATTCAAAATTCAATTCTTGTTTCTGCTCTTTATTTGCGGTTACAATTTATTTTGACAAAAAATTCAAAATAAATTATAACTGCAAATAAAAAGCAGAAAAAATAATTGAATTTCAATTTAATATTCGATTTAAAGTTTAAACTAAACATAATGAATTAATTTACAAAAAATGGTGTGAAATTAAAAAAAGAAAGAAAAAAAAGAATTACAAAAAAATTGAATTAAAAATTGAATTAAAAATTAATTAAAAATTCTAGTTAATATTCAAAACGATTAGATTAAAAAAAAAATTATTATTTACTTTACTTTTTGAAATTGAATCACTTTTAATATTTAATTAATAATTAATAATATTTCGGGAAGAAGAAAATTTCTATTCGAAACAAAGAGTTTAATAATGAATTCGGTGTTTTCATTCATATATTGTCATTGAACTTTATATATATATGTATATATATACATGAAAGTAGTAGCGGCCAGGAAGTGGTCAGCCAATGAGAAGAGTATTTAACAACTTTCACTACTTCCAGTAGTTTCGACAATTTTCAGTCAGTCAATAAATTGTCAACAATAACAAAAATTCCTCATTTATCCAAAATCCACTAAATTTTCATTACTTTCAAAAAAAAAAATTCCTAATCTGCGTGTTATTATAATAATATTCCTAATAAATAGTAAAAATAAAAGGAAAAAAAAAATAATTTCTTCCAACTATTTTTCAATATGACATTTGCTAAACAGTGTCAACAGTGTCAATGTCATTGACATTTAGCATTCATTAACAAATTGTAACCCAGGCACGTACATAAATAAATTTTAGAAAAATAGGAAAAATAATTTTTATTTCTCTTAGCGTGATTAATTAACAAAATTTTACTATTATATATTTTCGCACCAAATTTGCAGTATGTTAGCGTGAAAAAAAAAGAAGTTTATGATGAAAACATTAAATAAAGGAATTTCCATTGAAAGAAATATATAATTATATAATATTTTTTTTTCAATGTATTCGAGAAATTAATATATAAAAACTGAAGAGGTGACATGGAAAAAAAATGCCTAAAATGTAAATTATGACAGGATTTTTTAAAACCTTGAGACTACTCTGTATTTGCAACTGTTTCTTATTCTTATCTTGACGGCAAAAGACAGAAAGCGTATAAATCTCGAGAGATCGTATATAAATTTTCAAAATACATCACATTAAGACTTGCATATTTCATTCCAAAAACAAGTCATAGAATTCAATTATAATTGAAAAAAAATAAAATTATATACCTGAATTTTAGTAATAATTAAATTTCTATTGAAATAATTATAATTGAATAATAGTACTTTTTAATTCATCGTAAAATTAATCAAAAATTAATTTTTTCCATTTTTATGGTTTTATTTTAACAGAAAGAAGCAAATATTAGATCAAAAATAATAATTCAAGAGAAGAATAAATTTAGTCTTTTGTAATTTTAATAATTAATTAATAACTCATTATTTAACAATTTATTGTAATAATCAATTTAATTAATTATGAAAATTAAAAGTTTAATAATTAATTTAATTAACTATTAAGGGCATTTGAACCATTACGACGTCACAATTTTAAAACTCATGCTTTTCACACATTGTGACGTCATAGTGGTTCAAATGCCCTTAAAAGTAAAAGTTCCATAATTATTGATTTAATAAATATTAAAATTAAAAGTTTAATAATTAATTAATATTTAGTACTATTTTAATTTATTTTTAATTACTGTATTCATCATACTATTATTATTATTATTATTATTATTATTTATTATTGTTCTTATTATTATTTTCCCGTCTGTTCAAATTTATTTCCATATTTTTTTCTATATTATTACGTTTTATTTTTTTTTAAATTAATTTTTCATTTATTTATAAATTTGATATTTTTCCCAGTGCGAAAAAATTGTTTTAAATGGAAGAAAATTACTTTTCGTAATAAATATCGTTTTTTACCACAATTGTCGCAAGTTTTTTTTCTTTTATTGTAAGAATATCAAATTTACAAAAAAAAAAATTATTATTTGCAGATTTATAGTCTCTATAGCAATGGAAAAATAAACAAGTGACAAAATAATTGTTTTTTTTTTGTTTTTTTTTTTGTAACACGATAGTCACCTCTCCATTGTTTTACGATACTGTGCCACTACTGGGTGAGTGTTCTCAGCCAACTAAAAGACAAGAAAAGGTTCATTCAGTACAATCGTGCATGGTGCAATAACTAGTTGCAGGCAGGTTGAAAAAAAAAATTATATACACACCCATTACAAAATCATTAACAAAAAAAAAAAATTTATTCCCATTTCCAAACGAAAGAAAATCATAACATTTCTGTAACTACCGGGTGTCTATAAAGTTCCCGATTCACTGATTTTATTACTCTGTGTAATAATTTTTTTTTATTTATAAAAAAGTAGAAAAAAAATATAATGACATATAACTTTTTTTCTATTTTATAGTTTAATTAAAATTTTATTAATTAAAATCAGATTTATTTAATTATATTCTACAATTAGTTTTAGTTGAAAATTAGAATCAATTTAAATATATGAAAATTTATTTCCCTCGAATCCGACCTTAAAATTATTTAAATTCACTTATTTATTCATGTATTTTATTATTTAACGATTTATCCGCAAATTATTGAAAATAAATTTGGAATTATTTTTGATTTAATTATAATTAATTTATTTTTTAATTAATTTTTTGAAGTTCTTACCATTTTACTACAATATTGAATTATAAATTAATGAAAATAAATTATAAAAAATCAATTAAAAAATTAATTCAAAATTAACTCCTAGAAATTAATAAGGAAATAAATATAAATTAAAAAATCAATTAAGAAATAAAGTTGTAACTAAAAAATCAATTAATTCACAAAATAAACTAGTTTAGTTCAAAATAGAATAATATTGTAATTTGTTCAAAATTTAGACCTAATTTGTTTTAAATTTAAACTTTCTTGGAAAACAATTAGAATAGTAACATTGTTGTGAAAATATAATCACAGCTTAATAATTAATTTCTGATGGAAAAATTTCATTTCAAATTTTATGTATAACCAAAATTTTATTTAAAATAAAATAACAATAAAAGTATTTTTAAAAATTTGAATTTTTTAAATTAAACCGTTTAAACTTTAAAAAAATTTTAAGTTTTAAAATTTAAAAAATAGTTTTATTGCTATTAATTTAAATTAAATTTTATTTATCTAAACATTTATTTTACCTAATAAGAACAAAACTATTTTTAAACTTTCGAAAATTAAATTTTTTTATAAGTTTAAACTGTTTTTTTTCAGAAAATCTAGAACTTTGTAGACACCCTATACAGACGTACAATACTGTAAATAAAAAATACAATATTAAAAACAATGAAAGACGATAAAAAAAATTTTTTCAAAAACAAAAATCAAATATTGAAAAATTTTATTTTCTTGAGATCGACTACGAAATATTTTAAAACGTAAAAATTTGATGATTCAATTTTTTTCTAAATTCAACACATCTCTAAAAATACCAACAACCCATAACCTCGCTTTAAAAAGCAAATACAATAAATTTTCCAAACAAAATAATAAAATAAACAATAAATCATCATCTTTGAAAATTTATTTAAAAAATTTTCATTTTATATTTCATTGAGAAGAAAATAATATTAAAAACAAAAATTCATATGCCACTGAAAATTTGATTAAAAAATGCAAAATGCAGAGTAAAAAATTTTTTTCGAATGTTGAGAAGAATTAAAAAAAGAAATTCCAGAAAAAAGGGGGAATTAAATTTAAAAATTCAATAGAGATGTTAATAAAGAATTGTTGAAATTAATTAAGTTTTAAATTTAAATTAATTAAATTTTAAGTTTAAAGTAATTAAATTTTAAATTTAAATTAAAAATTTTTTAATTTAAACTAATTAAATTTTAAATTTAAATTTAAAAATATTTTATTTAAACTAATTAAATTTTTAAGTTAAATTAAAAAATGTTTAAATAATATTCTTAAAAATTTTCACATCCCACTGAAAATGTAATTAAAAAATGCAAAATAAAAAAATAAAATTAAAAATTCTTGAAAAAAGGGGGAAAAATATTTTCAGTGCTTAAAAAAGACGAATAAAAATATTCACTTTCTCAAAAAAAAAGAATGAAGGAAAAATATTTTCCATCACAAAAAAAATCCAATTGAGAAATTATTATTTTTTCGAAAATTTACATTTTAATAAATATAGAGCGAGAAAAAAAAACCAAACCAGGGCGTTTTCTCATTGATTCATGGTCGCTATAATCACAATATTCTCAGAGTATGGGGGAGAGAACGCACACACATTCACAAATTTTCTTCGAAAATTCAATGCGATGAGAAAACTAAAAAATAAGAAAGAAAAACATCAAAGCTCACCACTGCAATTGCTTGAAATTCTAGATGATATTTCCAAATCTTCTTTTCCCGAAAAATTTGCCAAGTTCACTGTTTTCTTCCTTTTGTTTCGGAAAAAATTCAAATAAAAATACAATTCGCTAATATATGTTGTGTGTGCGATCGAAAAGAGCGCCTCCTTTTCAAATATCTAAATAACAGATAATTGCACTTTTCTACTCTTTTGAATATATGAATGGAAAAAAAAGCCGCGCACTTGACCGAATTATAACAATAGAGGAATATTATTTTTCTTGAATGACTTTTTTTCTCAATTTAGAGTGAAATAATCATTGATGAAATTTTACTATTCCTGTTTCTCTCTCTCTCTCACACACTCTTTCTCTCTTTGTTTAGGGGATGAAATTAGATTTGAGATTAACCCCAGTGCGGAACACAGAACGAACTGAAGAAGATGAAACCATTTACCGTGAAAACACCTGAACAAGGGCGCATGCCACTCATTTATAGTCTTGCGCAGTAAACCATGATTGTATACATTCAAAGACGACAGATTTATTATCCTCGAAAACATCATCGCTCAAGCTCGCACTCATTTTTCTTCATTTATGATAACGCGAGAAATAGATTTTATTGTTTGTCTATCTAAAACTAAATTTCACGTGAAATGAGAGGAAAAGAAAATTTTCGAATTTTAATTTACGTCATTATTGTATTTTGCTTGGGAAAAAAACAATTTTTTAAATAACAATAAAGAACAGTTTCTGATTTAATTGAAATTTCTTGTTTAATACTCGAAAAAATTGTTTTTACTTGGGAATAAAAATTATTAATGAATAAGAAACAGTTTTCGCTGGAAATAAAAATTATTAATGAAAAAAAAACAGTTTTTGTTGTAAAGAAAAATTATTAATGAAAAAAAAACAGTTTCTGTTGGAAATAAAAATTATTAATAAGAAAAGAACAGTTTTTGCTGGAAAGAAAAATTATTATTGGAAAAGAACAGTTTTTGCTGGAAAGAAAAATTATTAATAAGAAAAGAACAGTTTTTGCTGGAAAGAAAAATTATTATTGGAAAAGAACAGTTTTTGCTGGAAAGAAAAATTATTAATGAAAAAAAACAGTTTTTGCTGGAAAGAAAAATTATTAATAAAAAAAACTGTTTTTGCTGGAAAGAAAAATTATTAATGAAAAAAAAATAGTTTTTGCTGGAAAGAAAAATTATTAATGAAAAAAAAATAGTTTTTGCTTGGGAAAAAAACAATTTTTTAAATAACAATAAAGAACAGTTTCTGATTTAATTGAAATTTCTTGTTTAATACTCGAAAAAATTGTTTTTGCTGGAAAGAAAAATTATTAATGAAAAAAAAACAGTTTTTGCTGTAATTAAAAATTATTAATGAAAAAAAATAGTTTTTGCTGTAAATAAAAATTATTAATAAAAAAAACAGTTTTTCGTTTACTTTGAATTTTTTTAATGGTAAACAAAATTGCTCTTTTAAATATTTACTCGAGGGGCAAAAATAGAAAAAAGTTTAAACTTTTTACTATTTAATTAAATTAAATTGAATTACATTTAATTACAGTTAATTTAAATTAATTTCCTAAAAGTATTAAATTGATACTAAAGTGTATAAATTTGACAAAAAAAAATGTGAGATACATTTTTTTTATTTAATACACATTTTTGGTATCACAATGATACACTTTAATATTAATTTGACACTTTCAAGAAAACAGTGCGATGAAAGATTGAAGAAAATAAACAATATCTCTGAATCAAAGAAAATTATCGTTATTATATACAGTCAGCAAAAAATTATTTTTGAATTAAATATAATAATTTTGATTCAACAGCTAAGTTTGATTGATTAAAAATTATCAAACAAATGGTTTTTTTTAATTATTCTTGGATTAGAAAAATTCTTTAAGGTATTAAATTTACCTCAATATTGGCGGACATTCATTTTGTATTACTTGAATATTTTATTTTGATTGTTCGGAAATTATTTCTCATAAAAATTATAAACATTCCTAGGAATATTTATATTTAAATAAACTTTAAATAAAATTGAATAATTAAATAAAAATAATTTAATTTAAAAATGAAATTGAAATAAACTGTAAAATTTTAACTTTAAATATATCGTGACATTTTTGGAAAATTTTCCACAAAAATATTATTTAAATAGTTCATGAGAATATTCTAGAAATAGTTTATAAGAATATTCTAAAAATATTCCACACGAATATTCCTGAAATATTCCGAAGAATTTTATGAAAATATACCCGCAAGAATATTTTTGGACATTTTTGGAAAAAATATTAAAATATTACACACATTCTTAAAATATTTTACAAAAAAATATTCTTGACAAATTCCACAATAATGTATTTGAAATATTACACAAAAACGTCTTTAAAATATTCCACAAAAAAAAATTCGTGATACATTTTTCTGTTTCAGTAAAAATGTAGAATATTTTATATTTTACAAGAAAAATTCTTGCAGTCTTCGACGAAAATATTATGAATTTTTTATCACATAGAGTAAAATATTAAAATATTCCTGTCAGAATTCAATATTTAATTTCCTTATTTTAAAGAACGCAATTTTCTTTCATATTTATTGAAATATTCCCTCATAAAAATAAAAAAAATCCTACAATATTCGACAAAAATAATTCTTGCAATATTCGACAAGAAAATATTGTTGTAAAATTTTATGATTTTGTCAAGAAAAATTCAAAAATGTTTAAAAATATTCTCCAAAAATATTCCTTTCAATTTTCAAATCGAAAATTGCGTACAATATTCAACAAAAAAAATTCCTTGAAATATTTGTCAAGAAAATGTGTATTCTACCCGTAAATTTTCAATTAATATTCTAGCATCGGACAATATTTTTAGTTATTATTTTATTTATAATAAAAAAAAAATTATACTAAAAACTAATACTTTCTCAAGTGATGAGAATGTAAAAAACTAAAAATTACAATATTGAATAATATTTACAATTACTAAAAATTATAATACTGAATAATATTTACAATTTATTATATTAAAAATTTCAATATCGAGTAATATTAATATTCATTACTGAATAATTTTTATTTAAATTATTTCAATATTTGCATTTGATCCAAATACTGAAATTATTGTTTCAAATGCAATTTCTATGACTTAAATATAAAATTTACTTGTATTTTAATTTTATTACTTTAATTACTTTACTTTAATTATTTAATAAATGTTTATTTGACAATAGAAAAATAACCGGTTGTTTAAATTCAATAAATTTTAATTTTTTCCATATTTATAATTTATAATGATTAGAAATTATCATTTTGAGTAAAATTTACAGTTATTAGTATTAGAAATTAATAATTATAGAACATGAATAACATTTATCTAAAATATTCCAAAGAATATTTTCTATAATATTCCAAAGAATATTTGCCAGTCCCAATGAAACATTTCGTCGATATTTTAATGAAAAACTTCAAAAAAATTACAAGAACCTACAACCAAAATAACTTTTCGCAAATTTTTTGTTCGAACAATTCAGAAAATAGGTACAAATTTTACATATTTAAAAAAAAACATAATAGACATTTAAATAAAATACAATTATACAAAAATGTTCACCTTCCGATATAACAAATTAATTAACAACAACAATATTACTCTTCTCGATTTTATTTTAATTGAAATAGGATTTCTCATTTATAATATATTTTTTTTGTGTATTATACATATTTATAAGATTTATGTAATACGAATGTATGGGCATGTCTATGTATTGTATGTATATAATTCGAAAATGGATTTTTTTTTCTCTAAGTTTCATCTAAAAAGAATAGTCTCAAAACAAAGATACGCACGTTCTTAATTAATTAAATTTTTTTTTGTTTTCTTTAAATCGTAGTCTAGTGAGACATCGCGCCTGCACTATTAGTGCGAAAAATAATTCACACGTAAATTCGCAGGCACTGCAGAGGTGTAAACAACTTGGGAATCATATTATTTTCAGAGTCGTTTTTTTTTCTTTACATTTTTTTTTACCATAAAATATAAAATAAAAAAAATTCTAAAAAACATTTGTCGCACAATCGTGAGGAAATAATCTCAATTCCCAATTGTATATTTTACACAATATAATTATCACAATTCTCGGGCGAAAAAACAATTATTTTTCAAACGAAGAAAATTATTATTATAATATTTGTTTTCTATTTTAATTAATCTATATTTACAAAAAAAAAGAAAGAAAAAATTAGAGGAAAAATTGCAACGACTCTGATATTCTTTTTTTTTATTTATTAAAAGGGAATCTAATTACCCTAGAGATAACAAACATCATTCTTTTCACATTTCAATGGCAATTCCATTTTTCTTTTTTACACTTTCATAATTCTCGTTCCATTTATTTTTTTGGCGTTCATTTTTTCCCTCAAATTCTTTAAATCGCTTCCGCTACTTTTTATTAATAATGTTGAACTTTTGTACCCGAAAATTCTCGAGTTATACTATTTTTTTTTATTTTATTTCTTTTTTTTTTGCTTTTAATTTTAATAATAAAATATTACCTTTTTTTACATTTTATATATAGATGCCTTCAAGGCCGCTCATGCATCACTCGATATTCTAAATTCACTGCAAAATGAAAATCATTTCCCAATAGACAAATATTCAAGACCTCGAAAAATTTATTCTTTTAATTAAAAATTTTACAACTCGAAATAAAATTCGAAATTGCCTCATAAAATTTGGTATTTTAGAACAAAAATAAGACAAAATGAAAATGAGGAAAAAAGAGATTAAAGTTAATTGAAAAAATAGTATGAATCTAAATAAAAGATAAGTTAGAGAAAAAATTTACATTTGTAGAAGAAATAAAATTACTCCTCATTGAAGAGAAATAAAATTTGTGTTTAAAATAATCATGGAAATAATTTTCATTTAGCAGCTACATTTAGATTGAGTGGTTAAAATTCTATCGGCAAAAATGGATAAAATTGATGTAGTTTCGTATCATCACAGAAAAGCTATTAATGCATACAAGAACTTCTATGTACACATTTATTTTTTTTTTCGTTTGCTTCATTTTACTTTTTTAAAACGTTTCAAATTTATTTGCAAAAAGTGTCTTCGTAATTATATTAATCTCATCAAGTCCGGAATTATTCGATCCTCCAAACAGGAAACAAGAAAACGAGTTTCTATATTTAAGAAAATAAAAATAAAATCTCGTTTTCAAATTCTAACCGCGACTTGATTTCGAGAAAAAGAAAATCGACATTTAACTGACAAGTGTAAGTTTAACGCAAATCTTTGCAATATAAGAAGACGTATACAAACATTTATTTAGAGATAAAACTGTAAATAGAGAAAAAAATGAAACTGAAATTAGTTCATTTTAGTAAACTTACAAAAAAGTTTGAACATTGGCAAAAAAACGGAAAAATCATCTTTGACATAATTTGAATTTATTTTTCACGAAACTTTAATTTAAATTCTTTATTTTTACTTCTTCGATTAGAATTTAATTTTTCAGTTAATAGCTAAGGAATTTAAATTTATTTCTAATTCGTTTTAATTTCTTTTAACTTGAATTGAAGTTTTAAAAATCGTTTAATCAGCAAACTGGCTAATTTCAGTTTCTCTCTGAGGAAAAAAGTGATTTTTGAATAAATCCTCTTCTATGATAAATTTGTAAGAGTTTAATTTGAAATTTCAAAGAGAAAGCCAAGGGCTTAAGTTTTTTTTTATTTGAATTATTTTAAACACTCTGATTCTATATTGTCTTGTTTTTTTTTTTAAATTCTCAAATTCTCATAAAGCACAACAAGGAAAAAATTTAACAGCAAAAACCTAAGAGAATACTTTATAAACTTCGAGGATGCCACCACTCTAACATGTGGCAGCGAAAAATATCCTGAGATTCGGAACTCGTTAGTATATTTTTCTTGAGTGACTCGGAAAATCTAATTTTGTATATCAACCTGAATTTTAATATTTATTTATTCATTCATAAATAAATTTATTTAATTACAATAAATGAATAAATTTATTTACTTACAACAAATTAATAAATTTATTTTTTTACTTTCTTTACAAATATTTATTTATAGTAAATAAATATAGAATAGAAAAATAAAAAAAATAAATTTTTATTATTGCAGATGTCTATCAATTGTTATTCGAATTTTTCTAATCGTTCAAGAAAATGTTTTGGAGAAAACAAAAATGAGTCACTCAGAAACGAATAACTACTGCAAGCTTCTTGCTCTAATTTTTATTTTTACTTTTACGCAATTTCTATCACGAAACACTCAAAGTGATTGATGACAATAATAAATTACGATGTTAAAACATTTTCATCGTTCAAAATGGAGAAAAAATTTGCGTCCTTTCATATTTTCTTTTTTACTTTTCATATATATACAAAAGGAATTTTCGAGGCAGGCAATTTTCAAACATTTGAAAAAGGTCGTTTAGCAACCTACAATTGGTGTGCTATTTTTTTTTTGTTCTCTATATAAAAAAGAATATTCCGACGTTTTTTGTATAATTATTTAGCGAAGTATTAAAAAATTGTGTAATTATCGTCGGCTAATTGTACTTATTAACTAACGTTTTTTTTTCTCTCTCTCTTTTGCTACGGAAGGAACTAGGTAAAATTCCATGGACTCGGATGTTTATATATATATATTAGAAGAAAAAGAAGAAATGTAAAAAAAGAAATTAATATCTGCTAATAAGACGATTTTCAATCGTCCTTGAATAATACACATGACGCTTCGCAATTCCTGCTTGGAAGTGTTTTATATATGTATATATTATTATTATTGTTTTGTCGCTTATATCTTTCAATTCTCAGAATTATTATTCCCTATTATATTTCAAACACTGTTGATGTCAGAAAATTGTCCTGGTTCGTCTTTTCGTTTTGTACAGCAGCATCTGCGAAATATATCCAACAGTGGCATAACTATTAGCATTGTTCCGCTGAGAGCAATGAAAAATCCTGCCAGATAAAAGGACCAGTCATACGATCCTGTGATGTCATACAGCCAACCTAAAATTAATAAATAATTATTAATAATTGTACATAAAAAAAATTAATTAATTAATTTAATTAAAAAAAATTACAAAACAAAATAAAAATTACAAACAAATAAAAATTATTATAAAAAGAAGATTGTCACAAAAAATTTAATTTCTCTTTCTCCCACATTTTTTCCTGATTTCCAGACAGAATTTTGACTTCTTCTTTCAGATCTCTATAAAAAAGGCAAAAAAAAAATCAATTATAAAAAAATTTATACTTTTTGAGGGAAAAATTTCATTTAAAACATAAATAAATCTACAAATTACTTTAAAAATTTTAATTAGAGTTTTTATGAATAATTAAATATTCAATTTTGACGAGTTTCTTTGAATTTTTTGAAAATAATATCTTTTTAATAATTTTAATTGAAAAAATGAAAAATAATTAAATAAACAAAGAATTGTTTCATTTTATTTTTAAAATCTTGTCTGTTTAAAATTATAGGTGAAAATTTGAATTTTCCAATTTTTAAATTATATTGATAATAATTGAAATTTTTGCAAAGAATTTTTACTACTTATATAAAAGTAATTGAATCCTTCCGAAGAATGCTATTATTTATAAAAAATAATTCAATTCGCAAAATTTAAATAAAAATTCTTTAGAAGAATTTAACAATTTTTAATAAAATGTAAAGAAATTTCAGTTATTTCATAAATTTTCAATTATTTGTTCAGAAAAATTCTATTATCTTGAAAAAATAAGAATAAAACATTTCAAAAATCTCATTTTTTATAATTTTTAAAAAGTTTCACTTTGAAAATTTGATTTGTTAAAAAATTTCAGAAAAAAGTCCTTAACGAATTTTATTAATTTCAATTCAATTTCACAAAATTGTAAATAATTTGATAGTTTTTTACCAACAAAATTTTTTAATTAAAGTTACTTTACATATTTAAATTAATATTTATTAGAAACTTAATTTTTTTGGAATTTTAAATTAAGAAAAAATAATTTAGTTTAAAATCTTTTGAAATTTAAAAAGATTTTTAGTAAATAACATTTGTAGTTTTCAGTAATAATAAGTAATAACTAATAATGAAAGTTATTTATGATTAAAAATTTTTTTAAACTTATTTAAGAATTTAATTATTTCCATGAATAAGAGAAAATTTTTACTTTCTTCCTAATTCTTATAAAAAATTTTTCATAAGTTAAATTATTCTAAAAACAATTTTTTTAGGTAATGCAAAAAAATTGTATATTTAAAACTTTAGAAAAGTATACTTTTATTCTTATTTTAATTTCATTCATTTCTATTTTTACAATTGTTATTTATTTTTAAAAATTTAATTACTTTACTTACTTTAAATTATTATTAATTAATTATTATTTAATTATTCAAATACTTTAAAAAAAATTTCAATAAAATTCTTTTAAAAAATTCAATTATTCTTAATATAATTTTATGAAATTCTAATTATCTTCAAAAATTGAATTGAAACATATTAAAAAACAAATTTTTCCTAATTTTAATTAAAATTTATAAAAAAAAATTTTTAACAAAATTCAATTTCTTATGTCCTGAAATCGACTAATTATGTATGAAACTAAAATTAGTTGAAAATTCCATTTTTAACAAATTTCTAATAAATATCAATTTTCAAATACGAGTTTTCAAAATTTTCACTATTTGAATAATTTTTTAAATAAAAGTTTTCTAAAAATGCAAGTATTTTAATTTGAATTCAATTCTTTAAAATCCAATTCAATAAAAATTTCTCAGAAATGTAATTGTTTTAGTATAAAAAATAAAATTTGTTTAAAAATTAAATATTCTTCTAAATAAAGTATTAGAATATTAAAACTACGAAACGTCAACAAATAAATATTAAATTAATATTAATTTTCTTCTTAGCAATCGAAATTTTTAAAAATTCCAATTTAAAACTTGAAAACTTTCTGAAATTACATAATTTATGAAAATTTGAAGAATTTTGAACAAACTTCTCTGGTTAGTTATTTATATTTGATAAAGACATTTTTTTTGCAAGAATCGAATTAATTATTAAAAACAGATTTAATTATTTACAGCAATTAGAAAAAATTAATAAGTATTCTTTCACAATTCATTGTGATTCAAAAGTTATTAAAGTGAAAAAATAGAATGAAAAAAAAAATAATTAAAAAAGAATTCGAGTTTTTAAAAAAATATTTTTTCCAAACTCTATATAGAAACCCTGAAAAATATTAATTAATAAAAAAGAAAACAAATGTTTCCAAATTCAAAAATAAAATACAATCAAACAGGATTTTTTTTCGTATAAAGAATGAAATCACAACAATCATATTTTTTTTTCATTTTTTGTTGAAATTGTAGAGAAATTTGAAGGGAATTTATCAAGGGAATATAAACGGGCAAACTATAAGTTCTGGACAATAAATTAATTTAAATCCATTGGAGTGTGAATAATTGGCTTACAAAAGACAAGCTCAATTGAATTTCGATAATAATATGACTTTAGAAGGCGAAATAATCCCTGGAATTCATTAAAGAATCAAATTTCCATTGGATAGTTCAATAATATAATAAATTGATCCTTTAAACTACCTCCACGACCTTTATTGACGATTCGCTAGGAATTTTATTATTATATCTGCACGTGGTCTCAAATTCAGAGGTCTCGCGTGTGTAAAATAAACTTTACTTCATTTCAAATCAATATTTCAGAGTAGAAAATTTTTTTCAAATCACAATAATAATATTTTAGCGAAAGAAAAGTTGTCTTTTTCTAAGTTTAACAAAAATTAATAGACCAAACATCAAGTCAAATTTAAATAAATTTGACTTGATATTTGGTCTACTAATTTTTGTTAGAATTAGACAAGAACAATTTTTCTTTCGCTAAAATATAATTATTGTGATTTGAAAAAAAATTTATTTTCTGGAATATTGATTTGAACTTTATTTAAATTTGACTTGATGTTTGGTCTATTAATTTTTGTTTCATATCTACTTATTTAATACTTTAGCTAGCTGTCGCTATTTAATTCTTTTTTGGTTTTATTTATTTAATTATTATCTTCTTTTGTTTAATTTTTGCTAGTTTGAATTTTTTTCTTCTTTTTTTTGGTAGAGATCGTGTAAGAAGAGAAATTTGTTTTGTCAATTATTGCAGAAGGGGAAAATTTAGTTGCAAACGAAAACTAAACAAACTCCAGCGTTCATAATCTCTTGGGGGATCATAAACCATAAGTTTGTTTCATAAATTTTTTTCGTTCGTTTATTCGTTTTAGTATCTTCTATTTTGTTGTTTTAAAAATTAATTTGTTTTCAAATTTTGTCTTGAAAGACAAAAGGCAAAAGAAGTATTTTCGGCCGAAAAGTTATACCAGCAAGTGGTGGTCCCATGAGATTGGCGATGCCCTGAACAAGTAGAAGGAGACCGTAGGCATTAGTGAATCTCTCCAGGGTGATGGCTTCGACGAGAATAATACTTGTAAGACTGTAGTTTGCAGCGATGAAGAGTCCGAAGGCACCGGAAATTGCACATAGTGCAGGATAGTTGTTGACCGCTAAGGGAATCATCGCCGTTACAGTCCCGCAGAGAAACATACAGACTGCATACACCATTGAGGCATTCACCCAAGCTCGATCGCCAGCCCAGCCAAGGAATATCTAAAAACAAACAATTTTCGTCAGAAAAATTCACCCAACAAACCAAAGCATTAAGAAATTTTGTCAAAAATTAAATCAGCAAAGACAAATTAAATCAGTAATAAATCATTGATGATCAAAAATAAACCATCAATGACAAATAAACCATCAATGATAAAAATAAATCAGCACTACAAAAATAAACTACCAATAAAAAAATAAACCACCAATAAAAAAAAATAGTTATTAATGACAAAATATTAAATAAGCAACTACAAAATCTAAAATTAGAGAAAGATATTTTAAACCATTGACAAAGGATGAAAATAATTAAAAATTGCCTCTAGTTCTAAATTAGAAAATTAGAGGATACGGAAAAAGAAAAGTCGATTCAACTTGATACTGTGTTTCTTATAAGGAAAGTAGTCTTTCAATAGTTTGACCCAAATTAACGATCCGCTTGGAATAATGAAATTGCCTATTATAGGATCAGAGGCGAGACGACGTCAGGATCGACCTCGATGAATCGCACTTGCCTTCTGGAAGTCAGGCCTCTATCCTTCGTAAACAGATCAATGTCTAATTGAGAAAGAAAACAAAAAAATCTCCCATTGTACTTAATTTATTTCAATTTTCAATCTTTCTCCCACTCCACAAGGAAATTGATAAGCACTCTGCAAATTGCTACCATCTGAATAAGTACTGTGCGCACTTGTTTTGATTCCAAAAGCTTAAATTTATTTCCGATTTGTGAGAAACAAAAAGGAAACACAAAAATAGAAAACGTGATGATGAAAATTCGTATACAGGGTCAATAGTAAATGTTTAGAGAGAAGATTTCAGTAGGCAACCGGTAGAAGCAAGAATTATATCTAAATTGTAAGGTTTCACTGAAATGTTACACCTTATACAACGAGGATTAAACAAAATGAGTTAAAAATATTCCGAACAGTGTTAGATTAATCCGATTAGTGAAGATAGAAGTTGGAGAAGAAGACCTTAGGTTCCGAAAGTTGGAATTTTTTTCCCCAACTACGATTGTCGAATATTTATGTTACTAGAATTTTTGATATCGTGATTTTGTGTTTAGTCCGGAAATATTTATGTAAATGTAAATTTCGAAACTGAAAATTTTGTTCAGTGTCTCAAAATTTGCTGTCAAATTGAAGCAAAACACGAGCAGATATTACAGCGCTATACCCCAACTAGCACCTAAAACAGATTTAAAAATTAGTTAACTTTTGGGTAAACTAGACAACATTGGCGACATTTTAATCATCAAAAATCTTTTTGAAAGGATTTCGGAAACACAGTACCAGGTAGAACATGAAAAACAGAAAATTAAAAACAATCAATAGCAATTAAATAAAAGTTACCTCTCCTCCCATATTAGTGATGCCAACGACCGAAATAAGAATCGACGCCTCCTTCTGACTGAAGCCCATTTCGATGGCATTATCGGTGAGATACACATAAGGCACATCGTACCAAAAATGTAGAAGAAAATTGCTGATGGAGAAGAGCAAAAATCTTGAATCACTAAAGTGAGAAAAATCCAGCATATCGACGAGCAAATCCCAAAACTCCCAAAGTCCGGCATACCAAACAGTTTTTGTTTTAGCAATCGTTGTCATTGAGTTCCGATAAATATCGGGACAGCTAGAAGCTCTCAATCGATATCTATTGATATTGAGCATAGCCCCCCTGTAAGTTAAACTATGTCTATGCACACGAATATCCTTCAAATAAGCCGTTGGTTCCCTCTTACTGTGTTGCAAACTATTAGACCGTCTCAACGGACTCTCGGTATTAATTTTCTTCAACCACCAAAGATATGCAGCATCACTATTCTGTCGACAACTCTTCTCACCATGCTCCTTGATCGTAGAATTCTTCTTCGGATCAATCAACGGACTCGGTGTCGGAACAAACCTCGCCGACGGAATACTCAACTGATCATGCAGCGCACCCGAATCACTAAAACTCCTCGACGATATCAAAAGACTCGGATAATTCTGCAGCAGAACATTGTAAACATTCTTTCTCGTACTCAACAATTCCAAAACCTCCAACGGCACCTTCTCGCCATTCTTCACAAATGTCGGCAAATTCACCAAACTGGAGAACAATTTCCCCCCGTCCTCATCATCCTGCACTCGTAAATTCTCAATAATCATCGCATTCGCCGAGGCAAAACCCCGTTTTCCCTCACCATGCGGCGTCTGTGTTGTCGTATTCGCCGAACTACTCGCCGAAAACGAATCAGCACTCGAACTCTGTATCCTCGATCTCTTTTTCTCCCGATTTTTCCGTCTCTCCTCAGTTTTTGCCTTCGCCCTCGTCGTCGTCCACTCCAGGTCCCTCATCAAACAACCACAAACCGCGAGATTCAGAAACAAACCCGCGAGAATTAGTGTCGTACCACGCCAACCATACTCAGCCAGAAGATACTGTGTCACCGGTGCAAAAATAAAAGTCCCAATTCCACTCCCACAAACCGAAAGTCCAGTGGCAAACGAACGCTTCTTATCGAAATAGTAAGCGACAATGACGACCGCTGCCACGAAACACAACGACAGTCCAAAACCCGATATAACACCAAACGTTAAAATAATAATCCACATGGAATTTGCAAACGAACTGATGACAAAGCCAGTTGTCGCTAAAATACTACCGACTATCGAGACTTTACGACAACCATAGCGATCCGTTAAAAAACTAGCAATTGGTCCCGAAAGCAGTGGCATCGCCATGAAAAGACTGCCAATCCAAGCGGTTTTCGATTTTCCCTCACCAAAATACTTGACAAATTCCACGAAGATTACACCAAATGAAAATGTAATCCCATCGGCTATCAAATTCACCATAAATGATGCGGCAACAACAACCCAACCCCAACCACCGTCCGGTGGTCTCGGCTCGGCGAAATTTTCCAAACTCGAATTATCCTCCGAACTACTTGAACTCGACGTCGACAATGAGAGATTTCCCTTTTGATTAATCTTCTGATTCTGATTCTGATTTTTGCAACTAGAATCCTTGTTGAACTGAACGTGATGCACTTGCTTCTCGTCTTTTGGCGATTTACCATTCACCAATTTCTCCGTACTCTTTTCATTAATAGTGAGATTATTGACCACAAGCAAATGCGGTGGCGAGCCAAAAATTGCATTTCTCTCTGTGAAGACATTTTTCAATTTCTGTGAATCCTCCCTTAACAAACTCTCTGGTCGTTTAGGTGAATTTTGTTCCGAATTCTTCAATTCCTTGAGAGCTTCGATACGAATTTGCAAACCCGATTCCTGATCACTGGGATCAATTTCGATGAATTTCTCCTCCTCCTCCTCATCGTTATTACTCTCCTGAATTAATCTATAATTGAGATTATCTTCGGGGAATACGAGTTGAACGGAAATTTTGCCAATTTTCGACGATTTATCATCGTCGTCATCATCATTGTTGTCGTCATTCTCGGTTAATATTGGATTCGTTTTCTCGCCATTGAAGAATTTCCATTCGGCCATTGTGAATTGTGAATTTTTCCAGGGGGGGGGTGAATATTTCCTTTGGGGAATAGAGGATTGGGGGCACACGATTTTGAGAATAAAGAAGGGGGGGATTTTTTCGTTTTTGATTCTTTCCTCTTCGTTCGACGCTTAAACGATTATATATTTATCACACAAATCACAAAATTATTATTTTTTTTTTTTAACATTAAAAACTTAAAAATTGACTAGTTTCGTCCTTGATTTAAATAAAGGTGTAATTGGCCACTCGTAGAGCTGTCGAGTAAATTGACGACGAAGCGGTAACAGGGACAAGGAAGACCTGGCCTCGCGTTCACCGCCGCCACCATCGCAGATGGTACCCAGAATTGTTGTCGTCCAATTCCACGTATCCTGAATTCTCAGGACCACCTCCTCCTCCACGACACGATCACTAACCCAGGCACCCATGCGGCGAACGGTTCTACTTCAGCTCTTTCGGTTTACACTGCAAATGCAATAAACGCAAAATTAGTTTTCAAAAATGTTATTTATTTACAAAATTTCTTTATTTTTTATATAAAATTATTCAAATACATCAATACTTTCGTTTTTAAGTAAATATTCAATCCATTAATATATTTTTCCATAGGAACTGAGATTTTCAATATTTTTAATTCGAACTTTTTGAAAAATTCAATAACTTGCAAAAAAAATTTGTTATAAAACAATATCGTATTTTCAAGTTTTATAAAAATTATAAATAATCAAATTCTTCATTTAATTTTTATAAACATTGTAAATAATTATTTTTTTGAACTATAGTAAATTTTAGCTACATGAACATTTTATTTAAATTAAATAATAACTTACAATTCAAATTTTAAATTAATTAATTAATTTTTTTTTTTTTAATAAATTTTTGAAAAAAGTTTTTCCCGAATTTTTAAATCGATTTGTTTACAATTCAAATAGCAATTTTTTAACTAAAATTCCTCCTTAAATCAATTGTTTTGAATAAATTTTCGAAAAAAGTTCTTTCCGAATTTTTAAATCGATTTGTTTACAATTCAAATAGCAATTTTTTAACTAAAATTCCTCCTTAAATCAATTGTTTTGAATAAATTTTCGAAAAAAGTTCTTTCCGAATTTTTAAATCGATTTGTTTACAATTCAATTTTGCCAAATTCCATCGACTATTCGACTATTTAATTATTATCTAAAACTTTAGCTTAAAATTATTAAAGTTGGAAGAAGTTAACAATTTTTCGAATCAATCAATTTAATTAAAAATCAATTAAACGAAAATTATTTTTAATTTTCATTAAAAAAAAATTCGACGAGAATTCAATTATTAAAAAACAAACATAAATAATTCACTGAATTTTATTATATTTTCTTTAAAATTTCGCAAAAGAATTTGATTATTTAAAGAAAAAAAGTTGATAAAATCCAACCAAAATTCAATTATATTCATAAATAATAAATTAATTTCCACAGGAATTCAGTTAATTTAAAATAGCATTTTAAGAATTGAAATTGGGCAAATTTCAAAAAAAATCAATTATTTAACAAAATTTCTATACAATTCTTCACAATGATAGAAATACTTTCACTAATATTAACATTTTTCACAGGAATTTAATTTTAAAAAAATATTTTTTTAATAAAATTCTAAGCACAAAATCAATTATTTTCATAAATAATAAACTTCATCGAAGAATCATAATTATTTTTAATACTATTTTAAATTTATTAATCGCAAAATTCAATAGTTTTACAAAAGAATTCAATTATTTAAAATAAAATGTTCATTTAGCTAAAATTTACTATAGTTCAAAAAAATAATTATTTAAAATGTTTATAAAAATTAAATGAAGAATTTGATTATTTTCAAAAATAGCAAAACTCTTCAAAAAATTTGATTATTTCTTAAAAATGCAATTATTAGTATAACTTCTCGAAAATTCAATTAATATCTGAAACTTTAACTGAAATTATTTTTTAAATCAATTTTTACGAGGAAATTCTATGAGAATTCAATTATTTGAATACAAACACGAATAATATTCATTAAATAATTAAATTTTACTTAAAAATTAAAATTGAATTCTTTTAAATATTTATTTTTTACAAATTTTCAAATAATTGAATTCCTTTGACGAATTTCAATAATATTTTCGAGAATAATTACTTTTTTCGAAGAATTTGATTATAATTGCATTAAAAATAATTTAAATTCTGCAATGAGTTGTATTATTAATGAGAATAAAGAATAATTGAACTAATTGCAAAGACTTTTATAAAATAAATTTTAAACAATTGATTTTTTTCTAAATTTACTCAAATTAAATTTTTAATTGAAATTCTAGAATTTCATTAAATGAATTTCTGAAAAATTTTCATTATTTTAGAAAATAATTGAATATTTGAGTAGAACTTTGTCAACATTTTTTTTTTAATAATTGAATTCTTTTGGGAAAAATTCATTAAAATAATAGAGAACAAGTTATTGAATTAGAAAAAATTTTTGCAAATATAATTAAATTTTATAACATTAAAAAATAATTGAATTTTTATTTCTGTTGAAAATAATTGAAATTTGCAATTAATTTTATTGAAATTATGACAACATAATTGAATTTTACGATGAATTTTATTAAAATTCTTTGAAATAATTGAATTTTGTTGAAGAATTTTACTATTTAGTTAAAAAAATAATTCAAATGTTGACACTAGTGTTTTAGATTTTTTGAAAAAAATTTAATTTTTTTTGCTGAATTTTATTGATTTTGCAAATAATTGAATACTTGTGTTGGATATTTTTTTTATGAAAATAATTGAATTTGACAATGAATTTTATAAAAAAAATTCTTAAATAAATTGACTTTTTTCAATGAATTTTTGCTATTAAAAAAATAATTAAAATATTCACAACAATTAAAGAAAAAAAATGATATTAAATAATCGAATTTCGGGAAAGAAAGAATATCTTTTTTACTACTTTTTTTTTATTTATTTACAAATAAATTCGTAAAAAAATAATTTTTTATTTTAATTCTCTACTTTTTCTAGTCTTGAAAATTTACTTTGACCGAAATTTTTTCACAAATTTACGAAAAGAAAACTTTAGAAAGTTGTTCTTTTTGTGATTTATTGTATTTTTACTTTTGATACTTTTTTTTATTAGTTACTTATTATTTATTTATTTACAAGAATAAAGGAGTAATTATAAAAATAATTTTTTTCTTTAACTATTTATCTACTCAAGAATTAAAAAAAAAATTACGTGGACTGTATTAAAATCATTAACAGAATCACTATATTTTTTTAAATTCCAAAAAAAAATCCTTTTTTTTGTCTAATTTACTCTGACATTATTTTTTCGAGATAGAGAGACTATAAAGAAAATGATCCTATAATTAATTCACAAAGTTCAACAACGTGTACAAGTCATTATATTTAGAAAAATAAGAAGACGATTCTCGAGATAAGCGAACAAATTTTTAATTGGTGCCGACATATTTTTTTTTTTTTTCTAAGAACAGAAGGAAAATAGAAACATTGACTAATTTATGAAAATGTAGAAATTTTTTTGCTCAATATAATTGAAAGATGAATATAATACTCTCTAAATCTGAATTAGTTGTTTTCTTCTAATGAAATAGTGCGGATTCGTTTACCAATTGAATTAGTAACTATTTTTACTAATTTTTAGTAGTTTTTTTTTACTAATTTTTAGTAGAAAATTTACTAATTTTGAAATGGTAAAAAATACGTACTACTAATTGAATTAGTAATTTTTTACTAGCAATTAGTAAAAAACTGCTAAAAATTAGTTTAAAAAAACTACTAAAAATTAGTAAAAAAAACTACTAAAAATTAGTAAAATAAACTACTAAAAATTAGTATAAAAAACTACTAAAAATTAGTAAAAAACGACTAAAAATTAGTAAAAAATGTTACTAATTCAAATTGGTAAACGAATCCCCACTAATACAGATTTACAGAGTAATAAATTGATATAAAAATAAAGAATTTCATGTTTATAATGATTTAATTCTTAAACGACCCAAAAAGCCATGTATCCCATTTTCTTTGACGACTAATATCCAAGATTTCCTGCGTGTATCTTATAACCAGTGTAGAGCAACTCGAGTTAAGCACAGCGATTATAAATAAAGTTCATTGTATATGAGTTGCTATCAATTTAAGGACATAAAGTGGTGAGCACTAGTTCTATCTCTTTCTCCACAAACTCAATGTCTTTTCCTCTTAATCTTGCGATATGAATTTTTTATCCAATATTTAAATCAAATATTTTCACGAATATTTTCAAAAAGAGAAATATTATTCTCAAACATTGGTTCTTTCAATATCAAATTGATACCAAAGTGAAAAAATCGAATTGATGGATAAAAAAATTTGAATCAATGACTTTTTGGTCCATCAATTCGTTGCAATTTGATACATTTAAGTTAACAGAATTATTATTTCATAATACTTCAATAAAAAAAAATTTTTATACTAATTTAGTTATCATTTAATTATATAATTAATTTTTCTATTTTAAATATTTTTATTTGCGATAAAAAAATACAAAATCTATGAAAAGGAGCCTTTTTCTAAATCTATAGTTAAATCGCAGTTAAAATATTAACTGATTCAAATTTAAAAAGTTCGTTTTAACGTAATTCATATTCTTAATTATTATTTATTTATAATAGTGATCTTAAATAATTAAATATATATTTAATAGTTACGAAAATATTCTATAATTTCATTTTTCGAAATTAATAACTAATTGTAATCAGAATAACTTCTGTTATTTCAATTTGATTATATTTATTTAAACATTCGCAAAATAATTTAATTTTAAAAAAATGGATAAAATCTAACCAAAATTCAATTTTTTTTTAATTTTTCTTTAAATTTCGCAAAAGAATTTGAATATTTTTCAAAAATGGATAAAATCCAACCAAAATTCAATTATATTTTCATAAATAATAAATTAATTTCGACAGGAATTCAATTAATTTAGAAAAGCATTTTTCAACCAATTTTCGAAAAAAATTAATTATTTAACAAAATTTTTTTACAATTCTTCACAGTAATATAAATAATTTCACTAATTATAACATTTTTCACAGGAATTCAATTAAAAAAATTTTTTTTTAATATAAATACTAAGCAATAAATTAATTATTTTCATTATTTTCATAAATAATTTCAAAATTTACTATTTAATTTGAAAATTATTTAAATTTGAAAGCAATTGAATTTCAATTATTTTTTATAGAATTTCACAGAAATGGCTCGAGAAATGTAATTAGTGTTAAAAATTTAATTTAAATTTCTCAAAACAAGAAATATTTTTTAAAAATATTTTTTTAAAATTCTTTAGAAGAATTTCATTATTTATAAAAATTTTAGAATTTTTAACAGGAATTCAATTATTTTCAAATATTTAAAAAATTCCTGAATGATATCAAATATTTTAAATTAAATTTTAATTAAATTTTTTCGAAATAATTCAATTATATTTTTAAGATTTTAATAAAATTCTTCTCAGGAATTTAATTATTTGCAGAAATAATTCATCGAAAGAATTTAATAATTTATGTCAATAAACAAAATTTACTCCTAAAAATTCAATTATTTTGAGGTATTTCAATAAAATTCTTTGCAAAATTCAATTATTTTCAAAAATATAACAATTTTCAGTACAAAAATTTAATTGTTTTTAAAAGCTATAAATTTCTTTCTTGAAAATTCAATTATTTTAAAAAATTCAAAAATAAAATCGTTCCCATTATTTCAATTATTTTAATAAATAATGAAATTCATAGCAGGATTTTAATTATTTTCAAATATTTAAAAATTTCTTGAATGGTATCAATTATTTTAAATACAATTTTAATTAATTTTTTTCGAAATAATTCAATTATTTTTTTTTTTAAGATTTTAATAAAAATCTTCTCAAGAATTCAATTATTTACACAAATAATACTTCGAAAGAATTCAATTATTAAAGATAAATAACGAAATTATTTCCGAAAATTCAATTATTTAGAGGCATTTTAATAAATTTCTTTGTAAAATTCAATTATTTTCATAAAGAACAATATTCTTCACAAGAATTCAATTATTTTTAAAAGTAATAAATTTCTTCTTGCAAATTAAATTATTTTTAAAAATTCTATTAAAATCGTTCGCATGATTTCAATTATTGTCAAAAAATTTTCATAGAATTCTTCGACAAATTTAATTATTTAAAAACAAAATAATTTTCAATATTTACTACAAATTTTGATAAAATTTCCAAACAGAATTCAATTATTTAAATTCTTTTTATATTTTATTCTTTGCACGAATTAAAAATCTTTGCATAAATAAGAAAAATTTCTCTGGAATTCAATTATTTAAAATTTTTTGTTGTATAATTATATTATTATAATTCTTAATAAAGAAAATTAGTCGAAAGAAATTAATTATTTACAAATTTGTATAAAATTCTTGGCCAAAATTAAATAATTCTCAGAAATATGTAAATTCGTTAATTTATTAACTAATTCGTTAATTTTTCGTCAGATACTTTTTTTACTACTTTTTTTATTTTTGAAGCCACTTTTTTAAAATTATTTATCGAGTGCGAAGTCTGTTTTGGTATCAGTTAATACTTTTTTTATTAATTTAACACTTTTGGTATAAATGTAATACTATTTTCCATAAGTTTAATTCATTTTGGTGCCAATTTAATAAATGTAAACTAAATGTAAACTAAATGTAAACTAAATGTTAATTAATAGTTAAAAATGAATACTATTAATAATATTTAATTTGTTATTAAATATTAAACAGTGAATAAATAAATTTTATTTAAAATTTTAATTATTTATGTATAAATAGATATAATTTAGAAAAAGCTGTATTATGAATACACAATATGTATAATATTTTACTATACATATTAATTAATCTTCGTCTTCTATTTAAACCACTACAATGTTTTACATTTACAGCATATTCTTTATCTCTCGCAATATCGTGTTCAATAAAATAAAATCTAGGACAACATAGATAAGAATGAAAAAAAGCGCAAATTATTCCCGAACAAAGAAGACAAAATCGTATATTTTTTATACAAACTTAGAAGCCAATTTTTTAATAAATAAATTTTTTCCCCCTACTAGATTTCATTTCTATTTAAAGAATATTAGTTAATTGATTAATTAAATTAACACTAAAGAACAAAAAAAAATTCAAACAAAATTCAAAAAAATAATTTTCTCCATTCCAAATTCTTGTAATTCTTTTTGTAATCCCAAACAAACAAATTTTTTGTTTCATCACAAATTCTTGTATAATTTTATTTATAGTTTAAAAGAAAATCACAAAATAATTTTTTCTTATTACAAACTCTTGTAATTCTTTCTATCACGAATTCTTGTAAATTTTATTTATAGTTTAAAAGAAAATCACAAAATAATTTTTTCTTATTACAAATTCTTGTAATTCTTTTTCATAATCTCAAGCAAACAAGCAAAATTCAAAAAAATAATTTTTTTTTCATTCCAAATTCTTGTAATTCTTTTTATAATCTCATCTGATTAATATTCTCATTATCTAATGAATTTGCACCAGTAACCCAATAAAAAAAAAAGACACATTGTTGACTGCTTTTTTTATCCAATTTTCTTTTTTAAAAAAGACCTCGTTTTAATCTATAAATAAAATTCAAAAAAAAAAACTAGATGTGATGCGGATAAGATATATAATGTGTGGAAAATTTAAGTTCGAAATAATGAATTTAATGAAATATATATATATACAATAAAACTAAGTACATTTTACATTGGAGAGAGATAAGATGTTTGTATGATGAAAATAGAATAATTTCTGAATTTGAACGTCTTGTGGCGTGAGAGTGGATTGAAAGAAATAAAATTTTAAAAAATACGTTATATATGAGACTAATTTCATAATAAATGATGAGTATAAAAATAATTATTACCCGCACTTACGTATAAATATAATAGGGCACAGGAAGTTAACGATTTACTTTTTAAGTTCAAATTAATATCATCAGTTCATTTTTGATTATACAGAAGAATATATAGTGATAAGAATTTCTTCACGTGTCTCCAAGTTCATATGAACCCAAAAAAAAGTGTCTAATCAAAATTTTACTCGATAAGATAATTATTAAATAAAGGTCATTTTACTTTTCTGCTTTTACAAGTCGAAATAACACCCAATTGAATATCAAAAAATAATTATAATAAGCAAAAAAAATAGTTAATAAATTCTATAACTTGTAGGAAATCGAAAAAAACATTAACTACTTTTTCAATAAATAATTGAGTCAAAACATTAACTACTTCTTCAATAAATAATTGAGTCAGAAATAATTTACAATAATTCGAATGTTTTATGTATACGAATTAAAAAAAAAGAATGAACCGAAGCTTAATTTGCTCGTCTACAAACATCTCTTCATTGTCAACTTTAAAATGCAGTTTTTCTCTTTCCTGCGGGATTTTTACGTGGCAAATTAATTCAGCTTTTCGGAGACTAATTAATTAACCAGGTCGAGGTGTTTGTATAAATATATGTATACATGAAAGTTTGTTAGTTGAAATTTCCGACAACTCTGGCATTGTGCCATCAATTTCAAATTTTCTTTTTCATTTCCCAAAAAAAACTTTTGCCTTTTATTTTTCTTCTAAAATAATTGCTTTCTTAAAAAGAAGAAGAAGAAGAAATAAATAAAGAAATAGAACCAGAAATTTATCTTTAAAGTCTCGCAAAAGTGTCACCATTTTTTTTTAAAAACTGTTTTAATTCGTGTACAAATTATTGCAATGACAAAAATATTCAATTTTTAATCGAAATTAGAATAAAAGACAGAGAAATTTAATTAAAATTTTTTACATTAAATTATAATTTTATTATTAAATTCAATAATTAATTGACAATATATAATTTGCTTTAGGTGCATCGTAATAAACGAACGTGAAACTCAATACCGGTAAATAGATATTCGAACAAAACCGTACAAATAATTGACTTAATAAATAAATTAATTTAAACATTTATTGGTAATTGAAGACGAAAATAATTAGCAGTCTACGTCCAAGGTTATTTTAAAAATTTTAATAAATTAATTAAAAACAAATAATGCACAAATTTTGTGGTAATAAAATTATGACCTAAAATCTCATTCCATTAATTATATACCTAAAACCACATAATTTTATTAACAAAGATTATAATTTCAAACTAAAAAACGTACTTAAAAAAATTAGTCATCGAAAAATTGAAGAATTATTCAATGACTTAACGAATTAAAGTATTTATAAAAAAAAGTTTAATTTTGGTAATGAATTTTGTACAAATATTTAAACAATTCATTTCATTCGACTAATTTTATGCAAATTGTATAATTTAAATAATTAAATTGCAGAGAAATTTGTCTTATTCATGCAAAGAATTTGAATTCGTACAAAGAATAGAATATAAAAAGAATTTAAATAATTGAATTCTGTTTGGAAATTTTATCAAAATTTGTAGTAAATATTGAAAATCATTTTGTTTTTAAATAATTAAATTTGTCGAAGAATTCTATGAAAATTTTTTGACAATAATTGAAATCATGCGAACGATTTTAATAGAATTTTTAAAAATAATTTAATTTGCAAAGAAGAAATTTATTACTTTTAAAAATAATTGAATTCTTGTGAAGAATATTGTTCTTTATGAAAATAATTGAATTTTACAAAGAAATTTATTAAAATGCCTCAAAATAATTCAATTTTCGAGAATAATTTCGTCATTTATCTTTAATAATTGAATTCTTTCGAAGTATTATTCATGTAAATAATTGAATTCTGGAGAAGATTTTTATTAAAATCGTAAAAAAATAATTGAATTATTTCGAAAAAATGGAATTAAAATTGTATTTAAAATAATTGATACCATTTCAAGAAATTTTTAAATATTTGAAAATAATTAAAATCCTACGATGAATTTTATTATTTATTAAAATAATTGAAATAATGGGAACGATTTTATTTTTGAATTTTTTAAAATAATTGAATTTTCAAGAAAAAAATTTATAGCTTTTAAAAACAATTGAATTTTTGTACTGAAAATTGTTATATTTTTGAAAATAATTGAATTTTGCAAAGAATTTTATTGAAATACCTCAAAATAATTGAATTATCAGGAGTAAATTTTGTTTATTGACATAAATTATTCTTTCGATTAATTATTTCTGCAAATAATTAAATTCTTGAGAAGAACTTTATTAAAATCTTAAAAATATAATTGAATTATTTCGAAAAAATTTAATTAAAATTGTATTTAAAATAATCGATATCATTCAAGAAATTTTTAAATATTTGAAAATAATTGAATTCCTGTTATAAAATTTCTAACATTTTTATAAATAATGCAATTCTTCTAAAGAATTTAAAAAAAATATTTTTTAAAAATATTTCTTATGTTTTGAGAAATTTAAATTAAATTTTATAAACTAATTACATTTCTCGAGCCATTTCTGTGAAATTCTATAAAAAAATAATTGAAATGCTGCGATGAATTTTATTTTTTTTTTTAAATAATTGAATAGGTGGTAAGAATTTTTTTTATAATTTCAAAAAAAAATAATTGAATATCCGGGAAAAATTCTAATATTTTTATAAGGAAGGGAATTTATTTAAAACATAAAAATATAACAACTTTGTTATTTACGCAAAGATAATCGGGACTTATTATGAAAAAAAAATGGTTTAAAATGTTTAAAAAGAATTAAATTTTGCTAAAGAGTTTTGTTATTTTTGAAACTAATAAAATTCCTAATAAGAATTTTCATAATCATTATTTTGAATAATTAATTGTTTCGAAATATAATAAATATGAGCGATGAAAATTTTATTTTAAATAATTGAATTGAAAAACTTTATTTTTATGAAAGTAATTGAAATTTGCAAAGAATTTTATTAAAATACCTCAAAATAATTGAATTTTCAGAAATAATTTTGTTTATTGACATTATAATTAATTTATTAAATTTTTTCGAAGAATGATTTATGTAAGTAATTGAATTATTACATTTCTTTTTAATTTTTTATTACTTATTATTAATAATAATTATTATTATTTGTTTATTATTATTTATTATTATTAATTATTATTAATTATTGTTTAATATTATTTATTATTATTATTTATTGTTTATTATTATTTATAAATTAATTATTATTATTTATTGTTTATTATTATTTACTATTATTAATTATTATTATTTATTATTATTTATTATTATTATTTATTGTTTATTATTATTAATTATTATTCTTAATTTTTTAACATTTAATTGAATTAATAATTACAAAAATTGATGCACGTAACAATTAAAAGAATGAAAAAGTAGTTGAGAAAAAAAAAGAGTTTTATATAGTAATGCATTACTCACAATGAAGATAAAGTTCTTTCTGCACACATGGTGGAATGACAAAGTTATATATCACAGTAAAATATAATACGTACGTACATTACACGAAATAGACAAACAATTTGAATAATAAACTTTTAATAGTTAATAGAATAAAAATAGAAATATCTTCAATAAACTTCTATTCAAATTTACAAGAGAGGAAAATAGAAAAATAAATTCTTTAAGAAACAAACAAGAAATCGAAATTATTTTAAACGACATTGACAGTACAACACAATTTTTCTTAAACAATTTTCTTATCTTTTCATTTGTCATTAAATTTCGATTGGTCATTAATATATATCTATATCTTGCAAACTATTTTTAGAACCTCTAATAAATGAGAATTATCAAACTGTTGAGGAGAATCTTTTCAAAAAGCTATTGTATATACATGACGTCAAATTATTTTTCAATTGATGCAGAAACCTTTTTTTCTCAGCTTTTTCTGGTAATTTATTAATTTTGTTATTTATTTTTATCATTTTTATTACTTTTATTATTTTTATTTTATTATTTCGTTTATTTTATTTATTTCAATTATTTTCGATTATTTTCAATTATTAATCTCTTATTGATTTTCGATTATTATTATTTATCTTCTATTAATGTAGAATATTTTCATTCAATGCGAAAGTCAGGCCTTGAACTTAATTTAGAAATAAAAACTAGTATCAAAATAATATTTTTCCAATTACGAAATAGTTTTTGAAGAATAAAATGCTTCTCCACCTGAGAACGCCAAGGTCACCGCCAGATGTCAGCAAAAATTTCCAAGAAAAGCCCCAACTGCCATCTAACGGTGACCTTGGCGTTCTCAGGTGGAGAAAATCTCCATATAATGAATCTCAAATTGTTCGTCAATATTCGTAATTCTATGATTATTTTTAATCAAATTTTGTTTCGTTCCATGAACAAATTAATTCAGTTTCATACATTTTTATTTAATTTTAACCATCTTTAAAAATGGAAAAATACTAAAATATAAAATAATTTACAAAATATATTCAATGACTAACAAAACTTCTTGCATAAAATATATTTCCTCTTTTTCTCTCTCTCTCTCCCTCTACGTCTGTCTCGATTGAAAAATTTATTGGCAGGATATTTTCGATCGTTTATTATACATTGTTATCGCAAAAAAAAAGAAAAAAAATTCTGATAGTGTTTGACCGAGAATTTATCGACCTTTCCCCCTATTTTTTTTTCTTCCCCCTTTTGGTCATTGTTCAATGAATGTAACCCAACGCGACAGAATATTAACCGCCTAAACCCTGAAATTCATCAAGCAGATGATTTATCGATTATCGATTTATATAATATGTTGCATTTCTGACGGTTTGTTTCAAAATCCCACACGGTTGACCCACTGAACTTTCGATCTCTAAATTATATGCATACACGACGTGTACATTGTCGCAATAATTAGAGAAAAAAATTTTTTTTCTGTTATTATAAAATAGGTAGAAAAATAATAACATTATTTTTATTTAATAAAATTTACAAAAACCAAACAAGATTAAAAAAAATTAAATAATTTTCAATTCTAGCCTTTTAACCCAAAGGCCACAAATGTTTCCAAAATTATTTTTTTACAGAAGGAAGAACATACAATAATTAAAAAAATCAAAATATTCTAAATTCTAATCTAATTAATTTTTACAGAAAGAAGAATATATAATTAAAAAAATTAAATCATTCTAAATTCTAATCTAATTAATTATTTTTTTACAAAAAGAAGAAGATAGAATGATTTAAAAAATTAAGTCGATCTAAATTCTAATCTAATTAATTATTTTTTTTAACAAAAAGAAGAACATAGAATAATTTAAAAAAATAATTCTAATTTTTTCATTTAAATGAAAATCGTGAATAATGGAGTGCAAAAAAGAAACGCGAGGGAAGATGGAGAAAAGAATTTCATTAATTATGTAAGTTAACTGAAACGTGAATTTTTAATGAAAAAACGCGGTTGACCGTGACAATGAATTTTATAAATAGAAAACAAGACAGAGACAAATTTTTTCTTTCAAGTGTTACTTTCGTTACTTCTTTTTTTCTTCATACATTCTTAATGTATGAACTGAAAAGAAAGTTAATTGAATAAGAAACAGGAATTAATTTTAAATAAGCTAACATCGAAAAAATATTCTATACAAATTACCACATTGAGTGTAAATCAACTTTACCACTTATTCCTAAAGTTATAATTCCCAATAATTAATTAAATAAATTAAATTATTTAATTGCAGAAAGATCACTGAAACTCGCAGTCAGTTAATTTTTCAAACTATTCTTTTTAGCTACAGAAAAAATATTTGATTTTTAAAACAAAATGATTGATAGTTTAGTTTGATTGTTTTAATTTATTATTATAATTAATAATTATAAATTATATTATAAATTATAAATTATTGTATAGTTAAAAAATAAAATAGCACTTTTTAGCGAGAAAGAATTAAATATTAAGAAAAGAAGGATAGAATTATTTGAAAAATTTCTCAAAACTGTTGTCTGGTAAATTTTTAATTGTTTGCAGTTTTATCATCATTTTTCAACAATTTCCACACTATGAAGATTTCAATTGAAAATAAATGGCAAATAAAATTTTTAATTAACGAATAAATCTCAATTATTTGTTTAAAACTTGTTCTTATCTTGTTTCGTAATATTAGTAGGCAACTATAAAAACGAAACACACTGCAAATATTTAATTTTTACACGACAAACGTATTGTAAAATATATTTATTCGAATTGAATAAAGAATTATGTTCCTGTTTCTAATAAAAATAATAAAAATAATAAATGTAATAAATGTAATAAAAATAATAAAAGTAATATAAATAATCTCTGAGATTATTTATATAGAAATTTAGATTATTTATATTGAAGGAAAAATATGTTAAGAAAAAAACAATTAAAAAAATAATTATCGATGTAAAAAACTACTTGGACACCCTGTATATTGCAAATTCAATATTTATTCTTTTTTAATTAAATCTCGTATCAAAGGAATTATTTTATTGCCAAATTCTTATCACATTGACTGTAAAATTTCAATTAAACCTTCATTAAGTGTAAAATAGTTTTATTTAACAGTATTCTTAATATTTTTATTATTTTTATTAATATTATTATCATTATTATTATTATTATTATTTAAGAAACATTATTATTATTATTATTTTTTTTCAATTTCAATTATTCATTGGCATATATTATACCAATTTTGTATATCAAAATCAATTATAGTTATTTTTTAATTATTGATTATTTCCATTACATTTCTATTATTATTTCAGTGAGATTTTATTTGATCATTTTTCTATTTACGCAACTGTTAAATAATAAATTACACAGTTTAAAATATAATTAAAAAATCGTTAAAAAAAATAATCTACAGCGTTATATCTATAACGTTAAACCAAATAATTAACAGTTATTAATAATCAGCTCATAAAAAATATATTTTTAGTCCAACCCAATTTAATTTCAGCTCTGAAATTAGAAAAAAAAAATTATTTTAATTTATTTTCAATATTTTTTTTAAAGGAAAACAACAAAAATTGTAGAATTCATTTCAAAAGGAATAATTACAATTCATTGTCTTTAACATACAATTAATTATTAATAGTTCTTGAAAATACTCAAGTATATTATCTATAATTCTATCTCAAGTTATTGATAACATTTATCCAGAATTATCAAAATATATGAAATTATGTAATTTCAAAAAAAGAAAATAATTAAAAATAATTATTGTAGATAAAATAAAGAAAAGGAATAAAAACAATGTTAATAGAAAATTAATTATGTTAATTATACTAATTTTCATAATAACACTGCATAATTAATTAATTCACTGATTTGTATTCGTATTTTTTTCTTTTCCTTTTGTGACAAATTCAATTTGTAAAATTTTTTTTGTAACTAATTCAATTTGTAAAAATTTGTTTTTAACTAATTCAATTTGTAAAAATTTGTTTTTAACTAATTCAATTTGTAAAAATTTGTTTTCAACTAATTCAACTTGTAAAACTTGACAATTTTAGTGATAAATAGAAATTATCTACTGATAATAAAATTATTTTTTATACAAACTACTGAAGCCAAAAATCAGACCCTAAATTACGTATGGCTAAAGTTTCCAACGAAATTTTTTTTACCTTAACTGTTTTTTTTTAAATTACTACCCAAAAAAGAAAAATAATCGAAATTAAACAATATTTAGTTTAGAATTAATTTTTTTTAATCTAAGAAATAATTTTTTGTAAACAAATACAAAGTAGAAGAAGCAAAAAAAAATATTGTCGTTCATTTGAACGTTCAATGCTTTAGAAACACACTAATTTTTCAATAAAAATTTTTTTTTTCTGAGTAATAAAAAATATAGTAAATTTTACGTTTATATTTAAATATTACAATTCCCACAAAAAGGAAAATAATAGATGAAAAAAAAAAATTTTTTCCTTCAATGACAAAATTCGGATTGTTGGACAATAAATAAATAATCATTGTCCAAGAAGCTTTTGTCAAATGTATCAGAAAAATAAGAACCGAAAACAAATTTCACTAGATTTCAACCAAATCGTGATTCTATTAAATAAAAATAAAAAAAAAGCAGATAACACGTGTCTTATCAGTTAATATATAAGTGGATTCTGAAACTGAAAAAAAAAATTACGAGATTAGAAACGTTTATCTTGCAGAAGTGCAATGACCGTTGGAAATTATTGGGAAAAAAAAGTAAATAAAACACTAACCCAATCGTGTACTTCCGTTATTATCCATAATCATGTGGTGTTCACGGAGATTTTTCTCTCTATAAATAATAAGAAATAACAAAATAGTCTCGATTGATTCAAATGTTCTTACAATCATTGATAACAACACTTTCACTTGTTCTCGATAATAATTCATCATTCGGATTTTTAATCGTTTATTGTATATATATATATATATATATATATATATTTATTTGTGGCTTTTAATTTACTATATTCATTCAACTGTCTTCTGTATTATTCTGTCTTCTTCTTATTTTTTTTTATACTTGAAACAACAATATATCAACTATTGTATTTTTTACACTGGAATATTTTTGAAAGAACAATGTATCAACTGTTGTATTTTTGAGACTGTAGTATTTTTAAAACAACAATATATCAACTATTGTACTTTTGACACTGCTGTATTTTTAAAACAACAATATATCAGCTATTGTACTTCTGATACTGGAATATTTTTGAAGCAACAATATTGTTATTTTTGAAACTAGTTTGTTGATTATTTTATTATAGACAAAAGTAATTTTAGTTTTACAGATTATTACCCATTGTTATTGACACTGTACAGTTTATCAACTATTCTAATTAATTTATTATAGAATGTTTCGTACGTTAACTAAACTTTATTTTTGAAACCGTTTTTCATTTCTTCTTGAAACTGAATTGTTTTTCAAGTGTTTTGTTTTCGAAGCTGTTGTTTTAGTTCTTTCTTTATTGAAACTGTAATTTATTAAACTCTTCTATTCCACTGAAACTGTATGGATTATTTACTATTTTATTACTGAAACTGTTATTTGTAACTCTTCTCTTATTCAAACTGTTGTTTGTTAACTCTTCCCTTATTCAAATTTGAATTACCATTTTTTAATGATTGGAACTTTTGTCCAACAACTGTTCTATCAAAGTTGCTGTAGTATCTTAATTTTCACTAACAAAATTATTTACTATTTTATTATTGAAAGTATTATTTGTTAACTTTTCTCTTATTCAAACTGTTTGTTTGTTAACTCTTCTCTTATTCAAATTTGAATTACCATTTTTTAATGATTGGAACTTTCGTCCAACAACTGTTCTAACGAAGTTGCTGTAGTATCTTAATTTTCACTAACAAGATTCATTAAAAAGAGTTTTTCCAAAAGAAAAGAAAATCTTTTGGCGCCAATTTTCTTTATAACACAAGTGGTGGCACTGCAGTGTTGAGCGGTCACTTTAAAAATTAGAAGACAACTTGATACTAGAGAATCACATCAATCAATAGCTTCTGTTGCTACAATCTTGATTTTCTAGCTACTCTTTTCTTCCTTTCTTTCCTTTACTTGAATTTTCCCTTTTCTTTCAATTCTTTCACGTAAATCATCTTGTTTCCTTTTAATCTCATCAATGGAGCTTTAAGTTCCAAAATAATGTTTGCGGGATTGGGAAAAAATCAAAAAATCAACGCCATCATCTAGCATTGAAGGAAAAAAATTGTTTCCAATTCGAAAAATTACTCTCCTTGTGATTTCAGTTGAATTTTTTTAGGATGGTAGAAAAAGTAATGATTGATAAATGTTCTTTCTGTTTGTATTTGCCTCGTGGAGGAAAGTTGGAAAAATGCTGCAATCCGGTGCGATGATGATGATGATAGAAAAAATTATTTCCTTATTCCGTAGTTGAAAATTTATTTCTTTGTAATTTCACTTTGTAGCTTGCTTTGCAGTTTGCTGCTCTCTTTGATGACGAAAATCATTACATTTCAAGTTCGTTAATTACCAAATTCACTCAAGACGATTCTAAAAATTAAAAAATCACTACTTCGATGCAAAACGAATTTTTCATTCAAACTTCTTTTTACTCCTTTTAGCCTTTTTTTAACACTCACTTTTTAATTGTTTGTTTTTCACTCGTTTGGTTTTTAACTGTTTGTTTTAACTGTTGTTTTAACTGTTTGTTTTTAACTGTTTGTTTTAATTATTTGCTTTTTAAATTGTATGTTTTTTTTGGTGAAATGCAATTTTCGATTTCGGAATAAGTGTCATTAATTAGTTGCACTTTGAATGTTTACACTGACAATAGATATAAAAGAAGTGTACGATAGGCTGGCCGCGTTAATACTGATAGACGAGCAGAGCTCTCGCGACTGAATATGACCAGATATAAATGTTCTAGCAGAGCACTCGACAGTGATGACTTCATATATATATTATATATGTAGGTACTTTCGAGAAGTTAAACATTTTTCTTCCTGTTCTTCTTCTTCTTTTTGTTTTTAAATAATGAATGAAATAAAATTTTTTTTTTCAAAGTGCATGTATGCAAACAATATGCGACAGAATATTGTTTTGAATTTATAATCAAATTTTATAGTTTTGTCTATAATGCACACCTCTCTTATTTCGCGACTCCAAACACTCTCCGAGATGTTAGTTAAATTTTTATTGTTCTCAAATGCATAAATATTATTCACTTGAAGCAACACTCTATAAAAAATGTTAAATAAATTAATACAAAATTCAAAGACTAAGAGATTAGTTTACAAATTAATTTTTTAGAAATTATTTTCTCATTTTGTATAAAATTTTTCTAAATAAATATTCAAATACTTCATTATTTCTTTACATTTTTCAATCATTTTTTGCACTTCGACAATTTAATTATCTAAATACAAAAAATCTAAATTTTTATAATAATTTTTCTTTTCAAAGATATTAATTCAGGTAGAATATTATCAAAAATTTTAATAAAGAAATTCGTAAAATTATCTTTTTCAAAATATTTCTAAATAGTTTTTTGAAATAAAAAAATTTTTACAATTAAGGGCGTTTGAACCATTATGACGTCACAATACGTTAAGAGCATTTGTTTCAAAATGTGACGTCATAATGGTTTTTAATTCCCTTAAATACAATTAAATAATGTCCGAAAAATTATACAATTTGGTAAAATCTTTTCAAAAATAATTTAAATTTAGTAAAACCTCTGGTTATGATAAATCAATTCAAAGAATTAGTTTTTTTTATAAATATTATAATGTAAATTTTTTGAAAAAAGTTGAATTTTTGTATTATTTAAAAAAAAATTTTTTTTTGAAGAATTAATATCAAGAATTGAAATAAACCAGTAAAGGATTATTTTTCCATAATAGAGTTACAAATGATTCATTTTTGCATATAATTTAAAAATAAATTCTAGAATTTTTCCTTAGAAAAAATTTTATTTTAGAAAAAAAAAGAAATTATTTTAATCTTTTCCGGGCAAATAAAATATTATTTACGCGCATTAACGCTTTTTAGTAGGTCATAATTTACTCTCATATCAAACTTGATATGAAAACTATAATGTTAGTACCTACATTAAAATGAAACTAATTTCAAAAAAATGTCCTTCAAGTTAGAGTCAATTTTAAGCGTTAAAAAAAGCATTAACAAAAATTCGCAACACTACTGCAAAACAATTTTCCATTGGAATTTTTGCCTAAAACTTTTTAATAATGCGTTAAAAAAAAAACTATCGAGAAATTGTTTCAGAAAAAAATTTTGGAAAAATTAGTTTCATTTCTGAGCATAAAAAAAAATATCTGTAGAAAGTGGGGCAAAACGGTACTAAGGGGCACTAACCTTTTTATTGTCAGTTCCTAGAGATTCAAATTAATAATATAATAATAATTCAAATCATCCTAATAATTCTTCATGAATCATTTGAGTACAAAGAAAACGAGAATAATTGATGAAAAGAAAATATTATATTATACAAAGATAATACTGCGTGTTTCTTTAAAAGCACAAAGCACCCCGTCATCATCATATTTTGTCTCTTTCTCTCACATTTTCAACGAGAATAAAAAGAAATGAAATAATAAGAATCTAACAATTTTTAGTCAAATTAATTTAATTATGCAAATTAATATTTAAATTAAATAACTTAAATTTTAATTTAATTAATTATTTAATTATTAATTCTTGGGAAATAGTTATTAATTTTTAATTACTAATTACTAGTTACTAATTATTAAATACTAATTATTAATTCTTAACGACTAATTATTAATACTTAATTTAAGATTAATTAATTAATAAAATTAATAAAATTTTGTTGACAAACGAAAAGAGTCTGTTGCTTTTCTGATAAATATTAAATTATTTAATTATTGATTACCTAATAATTCTAATAATTCTTTAATAATTATTTAATTATTGATTATTAATTTTCTAATAATTCTAATAATTATTTCATTATTTAATTATTAATTATATTTATGCTCGTATGGTAGCATAAATATTAAATTCATTATCAACGTTTCGCATTTTGTTTATATCCAAATTATTTATTCAGTGTTATCAGAGGCATTCAAATTTATTTAAATTTCTTTTTTTGGCAACCGCGGAAATTGTTTATTTACGAATTAAAAAATGTGACGCGCTCCCGAGAAAGGTGCTTAAGAAGTAAACAAATTGTAGGTTATGTTTGTGTCGAATTTATCAATAATTGAAAATTCCTTTTCAAATATTTTAATCTGAAACCAAGTTTTTAAAATATTTTCCATGTAACAAAAACTTGACGATTAACTAATTTGCAATAATAATTGATTCTGTTTTTGTATTTTTACCACAAAAATCGTGAGCATAACCTACAATTTTTTTTTGCTCTTTTATTTATTAGCCGCGCGTCACAAATTATGTTTTTAAATTACTGTTCGAATTATTTTAAACCTAAAGTTTATTTTTTTCATCTAATACAATACTTTTTTTTATTAGAAGCATAAAATATATAAATTAAAATGCAGCTGCTTTTCTTATTGCAAATTTTCTTCAAAAGCTAATAAATAAATTTAATTTAAAAATAAATTGTTTTAAATACTTTTTTTTTAAATGTACATTATTCAACAAAAGCAAATAGTTTTAATAGTAATTTTACTTTACTGCTAAAACGATTTGTTTAATTTTTTAATTCATTTCAAGAAATTAAAAAAAAAATTAATACCAATATGTCCACATTATTTAAAATAAACAAAATTAAAAATTAACAAAATAATCCTATTTTCCTACTAATTTTATTAATGCGCAAAAATATATAAAATATAAACAAAAAAATTATTGACGCAAAAAAAATGTAAATAAATAAAAAGTAATAAAATAAAAAACAATTTTTTTCTATTATTACGATGTAAAAGAATAAAATTCTTGCACACAGACAATAAAATTGTTTAACGATAAAAACTGAAAGTTAATTAAAAAAAAAATCGTCAACTATAGGGGAAAATATTCTATAAGAGAGTAAAAAAAATATTTTTTAAATTCGAGTATATTTTTTCTTTAAAAAATGACTAGAATTTTTAAATAGAACACTTTGTTATTGCTTTGAAAAAAGAAAAAAAAATTGAAACTTCGCAAAAAATAAAGATTTACGTGCAAAGAAATGAAAAAAAAGTCTCTGAATAGCACACTGACGCAAGCTCAACTTTTAACTATATCAAGAACTAAGTAGCCTTTTATTCCTTTCTATTAGATAAGGTAAATACGCCAATAGCCATCAGTGCATTTAAAATAATTCTAAAATGTACATAAAGTGAATTCAAACATAAAAGACTTAAATTCAGGTTAAATTAAAAGAAAAGTAGACGAGCAAAATTTATTAAAAATCCTTTTAATTTATTATATTTATAATTTTAATATTATAGTAATAATGCCACTAAATGGCAAAAATAGAATTTATAAAATTCATTAAATGCCTTGCAATTAGAGAAAAAAATCGATTAATTGTCAATTAGCAAATAAATATTTGAATCGCAAAAGAAATTTTATCCGAATTGCAAATTTTTTATTTGACTTACAAAATAAATTTTCAGTCATCAAATTATAATCGTATTTGTGTCAATCAAAGTTCTATTATTGCTCCAAATGCAAAAAATATTTATTAGAATAAAATTTTATTACTTGAATAATTGAAAAGAAAATTGATTCTCAAATAAATATATTTCTTTGACAATAATAGTCATGCGATCGATCATTTATAATTTCAATGCAATATATTTGTCTATTAATAGAAAATTTAAAAAAAAACATATTTTCCTATGACGGTAATTATTATTATTTATACAATTCAGTGGTAAAAGAAGATAAAAAAAATTGTTTTGCAACTTAAATTTCATCTATAACAAATATAGATAAATATTTCCAAGTTTTATTATCGTAAAGTTTTAATTTAAAGACGAAACACAAATTTAAAAAAATTAATACTAACTTAAGATAAAATTAAATTTAAATTTAAATTCGAAAATCGTAATTATATTTCTAATAAAAATATTACAAAAATAATAACGATTTTCGAATTTAAATTCAAACAACTATTAATTATTTAATATTATTATCGTTCAGGTAGTAATTCAATTCAATTAGATTTTAGATTCATAAAAAAAACGAAATAATAACTATTACTCTCAATAACTTTTTTATCGCTAGATTTTTTTAATTTCACACAAATTTCACTCGCGTCAGTAATAAAGAAATTAAAAATTATTTTTTTTACTATCTAATACATTGAAAGTGTTTCAACAATAAAGTTTCCGACATTTATTTGCCATAAATTATCATTTTTATATGCCATATTCATATTTTATGATTTCAACTCTTTTTAGAAATTATTATTGAATCAAATGCGACAGAAATAAATATATAAAATTTTTTTTAACGAAACAAGGAAATAATACGATCGCGCGAATATCACGAGAAACAAAAAACCGTGCACGGTAATCATAATATTTCATAAATTTATAATTTAATCTTTTAAAACACAATAGCTTATTGTTCGTCGAACTTTATTGCAAAAGAGAAGTCATTTCAAATGTATATACAGGAAATAAGAGGGAATTTGCATTAAATAAATTCATTTTTTTTTCACACGTGTAAACAAAAAATATCACTTTTTTAATTTTTAAATAAAGTTTTTATTTGTTTTCAATCTTCAATTGAAGTATAAAAAATATTTTTTTTTTAATTGAAAATATAATGAATATTTTTCTTCAATTGAAAATATTAAAAATAATTTTCATCAATTGAAAATAGTAAAAATATTTTTTTAAATATTCCAAAAATTATTAAGAATTATTTAAAAAATAGTAGGAAATATTTTTAAAAATACTCTGCTTTAAATTTTTAACGAGAAAAAAATTTTAATTTTAAATAAAAAACAAAGTGTTTGAAAATGTTTTAAAAAATATTACGAATTGTTTCAAAAACAGTGGGGAATATTACAAAAATGTTAGAAAATATTATAAAAATCGAAAACATTCGGAAAAATTTATTTAAATATTTGAAAAAACTAAGTTTTCAATTTATAAGCAATAATAAAAATTTTAATATTAAAATTAATAACGAATTATTAAAAAAATATTTGAAAAGCATTGAGAACATTATTCAAAAAGTAGTGGGAAATATTTTGGAATATTATTGAAAAATAGTAAGAAAATAATTTAAAGAATTTTTAAAGACCAACAAAAATTTTATTTTAAATTAATAACGAATTATTAAAAAAATATTTGAAAAACATTGAGAATATTATTCAAAAAGTAGTGGGAAATATTTTGGAAAATTATTGAAAAATAGTAAGAAAATAATTTAAAGAATTTTTAAAGACCAAAAAAAAATGTAATTCTAAATTAATAACGAATTATTAAAAAAATATTTGAAAAGCATTGAGAATATTATTCAAAAAGTAATGGGAAATATTTCGAAAAATTATTGAAAAATAGTAAGAAAATAATTTAAAGAATTTTTAAATAAACAATAAAAATTTTAATTTTAAATGACAACCAGATAATTGAACAAATATTTGAAAAATAATAATAGGAAGTGTTTAGAGAATATTAAAAACTATATTTGAAAATGTTCGAAAATATTTGAAAATATTAAAAAATATTTGGAAGATATTATAAATATTTAGAAAACAATGAGAAATATTCATATGTTGGAAACACAATTTTCAATTTATTTAAAATTTTTTTAATTTAATTTAAACAATTATTAAACTTATTTATTAAATTATATTGAATTGAATTACTACAGAATTATAAAACCTTCCAGTAAGATTTTATTTTACTGCAGAAAAAAACTTCAAATTACCCTCTGCAAAGTCAATAATAAATCTATTTCTGAACCTCAAGTTCCCAAGTCACATTATCATTATATTATTAAAAAAAAAGTTTTTAAAAAGCACGCACGAAAGTATATAACACGTAAAAAAATATATGTATATTGAAAAAAGTCCATTATATTTAAATTCAGAAAGACATTTCAAAAATTAATCAATTATAAAAATAGAAAAAATCCTACCTTCTCTTTTTTTTCTATTATATGTGACAAATTAAAATTCTCTACCTGTCACTGTGAATAAAATCAAAATAAAAATCAGCTGATGATTCCCGACAATATTGCAGTGCTTTATGTTCTATCGATCGTCTGCGTTAGTATATATAAAGCACAAGAATAATTTTCACTACCGGTTTTTGTTTTCCCTCTGTCATTAAATAACTTAACGCATTTTAACAAATTAATAATTAACAAACACTCACCGCAAGGTCGCAACTATTGAACAGGTGCTAAAAAACAGCCACGCACTGCATGTTAACAACTTTTTATAATCACTTTTCTCTTTAATATATATATTTAAAAAAGGGGGGAAAAAATGTTTATTCACGAGCTGTAGGAAAAAAGAACACAAAAATAGAAACAGTGAAATTAAAAACTTTTTTTTTTTGGAATGAAAATAAGGAAGTGAATTGAATCCAAATTTGTCGTCACACGGAAAAAAATCACGCACACACACGAAATGAGACGCTCTTTATAGTAGCCTTCGCCTGGGAGTGCGAACTTTAATTAGAATCGCGACAACACTCGTGAGGTCAATTAAGACTTAGGATAGGGTCAATCTAAAAGTGAATATTTTCGGAAAAAATTTCACTTTTTTGCCGGAGGAAAAAAAAGAAGTGAAATGATGAGAGATGATTATATGACGATTGTGGATAGAGGGACTTTGCTTTTTTTTATTTTTGAATTCTATTTTCTGCACGTGAATTTATTTCGTTGCTCTCTCAGGTGCTGCCACAGTGAATGGTTATAACAATAAAGAGATTCTCTAGATTTTCGAAGATGGACGTCGAGGACTATGCGCAAAGAATCAAGCTGCTCTCATATATGTGTTTTGGTCTCATGAAAGCCAAAAAATGAGGGGTGAGTTTACGTTGACTTTCCCTAAAATACGCATGCGTATTTCCGCAACCCTCCCATTGCGTCGTCTGCTCCATGCGGCTTTTCTATATAACACACACACACACAATTCTTCCTTTTCCTAATTTCTCTTTTCCAAATTGACCGATATTTCATAAACAAAAAAAATATTTATATTTTTAGTTTACAGAAAAAAAATCGGAAAAAAATTCTTTTTAAACTACTCAAAATAAAATTTTTGCCAAAAATTTCCTCTTTTGTTGTAAAATAAAAAGAAAAAATAAACATACTTGAGAATCGTATATACTTGCTATTAAAAATATAGTGCAACATCTTTATAAGTGTATATATAGATTTTTGGCACGCTTCCAAACTACCCTCACTAATATGCTTGTAGTTTTCAATTTTTTTTTTTGACGTAATTTTTCATTGAAAAACAGTAGTAGATTCTAATATACCAAAATATATTATTGAAAATTCGCCAATAAATTTAAAATTAATTTTTGACGTTTCAAATTTATCGTCAATTCTATTTTCCATTTTTTTCCTACTGTTTGAAATATTTATTTCGGTATGCAATTAATTATTTGGCATTCATTTGAATACTTATTTTCATTTATTTAATTGAATAACTGAATTATAAAATATTAAATAACAGCGACGCTGTTTATAGGTTATGTTCGGAAAAGTTTTTGCTTCATTCAGACATCAAATACTGATCATCGAAAGACAAAAACCTTTTTTATTAATTATTATTCATGATAGAAAGTGGCTAATCAAATTTTTTTATAACTTCAGAGTCGAAAACTTTTTCAAACATAACCTATAATTTTCGTTGACGGGTAAAGTGTCGTTCACCGGAAATCGAAATACAAGCATTTCTTCAAAACTTTACGATAATAAACTATTTAAACTTTTAAACATGATAATAAAAACAAACAGTTGTAGAGAATTGATGAGAAATGTTAAAAAAAAGTAGAAACTTAAATTTTAGAAAAAAATAATTAACTTGTCGATAAAGTAGATAACTGAAAGAAATAGAACTCAAATGCCATCTGTCGGCGAATGGAAAAACTCTATAAACAAAATGCTTCTAAGCGTTCTATGGCGTGCATTGTTGAATTTTCGTCGAGAAAAAATGGATAAAAATAATGTATATTTATTTAATTAAAAATTAATAGTGCAATGTCGGACGAGTCAGAGTACGAAGCGGAACCATCAGAATTTGATATTTATAAAACAAAGTACCAACTTCTACTCGACAGATGCGAGACTTTGCAGCAGGTGCGATTGAAAATTATTATTTTTTTCCAATACACACACTCACACAAGACACTTGAAAAGTCAAGGAGAAAAAAAACAATAACTTTATACATTTTTTTGTCAAATAATTTGCATGTTTTTTTTTATTAAACGTTTGTTATTCTAGGATAATGAAAGGCTGGTTTATCGTATTCAGCGAGTAAGAAAACTTCTCAAGAGGACAAGAAAAGAGAAAAAGTATGACTTTTTAGGTTATGTTTTGTATACTAACATTTCTGTTTATCCCTATAAACAAATGCTTTCTGCATTTTGCCCTCCGCTTGTCTCAATTACACCTTTGCTCTAATTTCCAAAAAATTTATTTCTCTCGAATATTTTTCCTTTATATTCAAACTTTTAAATTTTAAATTTTTTACTTATTTCCAAGTATTTCAAAATACTTCGAGATGTTTAGGTTTCGAGTTCACTACGATCGATAAATTCGTGATTTATAAAACTTCCGCTCTTGATATAGAAATAGAGAAGTAGAAATAAATAAAAATCTAGGAAAGAAAATTTGACATTTAGTAATAACAAGAACTTTTGTTTCTCGAAAGATTTTTAATTAATCGACTGGACCAGCATGGTGACAGATGGAGGGAAGCGCCGATGGGTGTTCTCGAGGAGAATAGCATTCTTCAAACTGCGCCAAAACAAGAAAAGGCTTCTAAATCTAGTGTTAACCACACCAAGGAGGAGAAGCCGAAAAAAGGGACAAAAAGAAAAGGAACAAAAGCTGATCCAAACGCACCAAAGAGGCCTGCGAATCCTTTCTTTCAATTTTGCCAAGAGCAAAGGCCTAGAGTTATGGAGAGATTAGCCGGTGAGCCAGAACCCAGTAAACAAGAACTGACCCGACAATTGGCTACGACGTGGAAGTCTCTCAGTTCCGATGATAAAAAGGTGAGAGAAAACAAAAAAAAAACAACCAACGACTCATAAAAATTCGTGAAAGCATTTAAAAATACGGACTTTACGGACAAAAAATAATGTTTCGAACGTTCAAATGAACGACAATATTTTTTTTCCTTCTTCTAATTTGTATTTCTTTACAAAACAAAATTAGTTCTTAGATTAAAGCAAATTAATTCTAAACTAAATATTGTTTAATTACAATTCTTTTTTCTTTTTAGGATAATAATTTTCCCAAAAAACTTAAGGTGGAAAAAAATTTCGTTCATTTGAACGTTCGAAACTTTAGTCGAATCCAAAAATAAAAAATTTAGGGTCCCTATCAAAGAACCGGTTATAGCTTTTTTAAGCTCAAAATCATTGCCCTGTAAGTTAATAATTAGAATGTTTTCAATCCTAATTTTTTCGAGAAACATTTTGACAATCTTTATACAAATGCAAAATGTTTACAAGAAATTGAAATTTTAAATTCTTTTTTTATTTAGAGGTCGAGAATTTTGAGTCTAAAAAAGTTATAACCGATTCTTTGATAGGGACCCTTAATTACGAACCAATTTATTATTACTGACAAAAATATAGTCAGTCCGAGTCAAATAGGAGAAAATTTTACATAAAATGTTTCTTCTTGTTTTATAATAATTAAAGCTGACACAGTGATAAAATTATTTTATATTCTAAAGAATATTCTACTTTTTAAAATTTTATTCCTCATTTCTATTAAACTTTTCGTAAATTCTTTAATTAAAGATACAATAAAAAATAAAAAAATCAAATTTTAAAGAATGAAAAATACGAATTTAGTAAAATTTACATTTGAAACCTTTGTAAAATTCAATTATTTCTAAAAATTCATTTTATAATGCTTTGAATATTTAATTAACTATTAACTAAAATTTCAAATATAATATTAATTTTTAAATCGATCTTTATTAGGAAATTAGCTAAGAATTCAATTATATAAATACAAAAGTAAATTTACTTTATAAATTTAAGTAAATTTACTTTTCTATTTATATAATTGAATTCTTAGCTAATTTTCTAATAAAAATCGATTATAAAATTAATATTAGATTGGAAATTTTAGTAAAAATTAAAAATAAAAAAAAATTAGATAAAAAATTATCCAATAAATTATTTATAATTTGTTGAATAATTTTTTTTCTTAAAATTAAATTCTTAGAAAGAAATTAATCGAGAAATTTTTTGATAATTTAACTCATAGACGAATTTAGAAAAAAATGTATGAATAATTGAATTAAAATTGTAGTAAAAAAAAAAATTAAAATTCTGCGATAATTTTTATTAGTAATTAAAATACTTAAATGTTAGCGAAGAATTTTATCAAAATTTATTTTTAATAATTTACCTTTTGGAAATTTTTTTAAAAATGTAGACATTGAAAGTAATTAAATTGAGAACATTTTTATTTTATTTTTAAATTTGCAATTTTCAACAAGAATTTTATTATAAATTTTTGAAAATAATTGAATTTTGGCAAACAATTTTGCTATTTTAAATGTGATAATTGAAATCTTGACGCGAATTTAAAAAAAAATTGTTGAAAATAATTGAAATTTTGACACAAGAATATTAGTAAAATTTTTGAAAATGAATTTTGGCCAAGAATTTTGCTATTTTAATTATAATAAATGAAATCTTCACGAGAATGTTAAAAAAGATGTTGAAAATAATTGGAATTTTTACACAAGAATATTATTAAAATCTTTTTACAATGATTGAATTTTCAAAGAATTTTATTAAAATTCCCAAAGAAAAATCAAATTTTTATGAATAATTTTGTTATTTATCGACAAAATTGAATTGTTTCAATGTATAGCGTTAAAATTAAAAACAAATTAAATAGGTATAAAAAATCGAATAATTTCCAAAGAATTGAAATAAAATTTAAAAAAATAAATTCTACATAAATGTTAGTTAAAAGTCAGAAAATTCAAAATTTTCAAAGTTTTTAGTTAAAAGTTCGAAATTTTAAATTACAAACTTTTTCAAAACTCAGTTATTTTTAATAAATATACAAGCTAGTGATTTGAATATTAAATTATTATCCAAAATTCGACATCAATTTTTACCCGCAAACTCTACAAGAATTTTATTATTTAAAAACATAATGCATAATTTTTTGAATAATTAAATTTTTTCTAAAAATGAATTCTGAAAGAATTTTATCGACTAATTTTAAAATAATTAAAATCTTTTGGTGAATTTTAATTTTTTTTAGGAATAATTACATTTTTCAAAGAATTTTATTAAATTTGTATTAAAAATAATTGAATTATTACAAAGAAAACTTATAAAAAAAAATTTACATAAATAATTGAATAATTGAATTTTCCAATTTTTTCAGTAATTTCATTCTTTTGGAAAATTTTATTAAAAATCATTTGAGGAAAATTTTTGAAAATAATTTAAATTTTGCCAAGAGTTGTATGAAAAATTTTGAAAATAATTCATTTTCGAAGAATTTTGATATCTAAAGATAATTTCAATTTTTAGGAGAATTTTTTTTTAAATTGAATTTTTGCGATTTTTGCGAAATTTGATTACTTTTGAAAATAATTTAATTTCTGCAATAATTTGTAATTTCTCTAAAATTCTTCAAATTATATCGTAAAATTTAACTTTTCGTCCATTTTCTATCAAATTAGAAACCTTTTTTCTTTAAAAAAAACCCCCGACTTTTACAAACCTAGATCGAGCCCTGCAACTAATTTTTATAAAATCGTATTTCCTTTTTTTAGGTTTACTACGATATGTACGAACGATCAAAGGAGAAATACGTGGCTGAAATGCAGATTTATAACAAAAAATCGGAAGACACGCCTACCGAAATGTCTTTAAATGTAACTTAATGTACAAATAATTTGTAAATACGTAATTCAAAATAATTAAATTGTCTTTGTATATAAGTGCACGTTTCACGCCGCTTATTTTATTTCTCACCTTTTTAAAGTAGTAACAGAATTTTAAAAAATATGAAAACTAAAACTATATATATAATAAAAAAAATAATTGTATTTTTTATCAACTAACATTTAAAGTTGTCCTTCTCTTTGCGTATGACAGCCATTGCTTCGATCGGATCGTTTGTTTTGGCATGTTCCATGACACTCGTTTCCACAACTCTCATAAATGGATTTGTCAATTTCTCCTCAGCAATGGAACTTGGAACCGAGGGAATGTGATTTTTACGCAAATCAGCAACTTTTTCGATTTTTTCCTTAATTGCTTCATTATTCGGCTCAACGTGCTGAGCGAACATCAAATTTGCAGCTGTATATTCATGACCGCAATAGACTTTCTACAGAGAGAGAGGAAAAATTATTCACTTTTCTATTTTCTTAAATATAAGCTTCGCACTCGATAATTAATTTTAAGAAAGTATCAGAAAGTTGATTTAAGACTGAAAAAAGGAGCTATCAAAAAATAAAATTTTATAACTCAGGATGTCTACTAACTGGGAAATAACCGGGAATTTAATTTGACCGGGAAAAACCAGGAATTAGCCGGAAATTTTATACCAAACCGGGAATTTTATCACCAAAATGAAAAAAAGTTCTATTACTTTAATTTGTTTTTCAAAAATAACTTTTTACTTCAATTTTTATAGATATTTATACTGTTCACTAAATTTGAATTAGTCAAAAATAATTAATTTGATGGTAAAAAATCAGTAAACAATTCAATTGTGTAAATAAATTTTAAAAAAATTATGGAGTTAATAGAAATTTTTTAAAATTTCACTGAAAATATGTAATTAAATTTGTTGAAGAATTTCATTAGAAACTTTTTAACAAATAGAATTTTTAAAGTATTTTAATTTAATCACTGATTAATAATTGAATTTTATAAAAAGTCATATTTCTAATGGCGAAGATTAATAATTAAAATTTTTATTAATTAATTTTAAAAAAATACATACTTAAAATTGTTTAATAAAATTGAACTTTCGCAAAATTTTTTTTAAATCTGAAAAATAAGATTGTTGTAATTCAATTATCTTGAATAAATATAATTGAATTTTTATAAGGAAATAATTGAAATTTCTTTACATTTTTTAAAAAAGTAATTGAATTCTTTTAAAGAATTATGATTAAATTTTTCGAAAATAATGTTAGTGACCGGAATTATAATTTTATTTTTTAAATTAAAAGTCCCTCTTACAGTTTTAAATGAATATTTTGCCTATAAAAATTCTATTATTCTATTCAATACATAATTAAAATTATTGAACTTCCTTTAAATTTTTATAATTTCAAAGTTCTGAGTGTTTTTATAATTATTTTTATTTATTTCTTGATCAAATTAAATGTTTATTTCTTGTTAAATAAATAATTAATTATTACTGTTTTATTATTTTCAAAAATTCGAATAAAATTCATCACAAGAATTTAAATTATATTAATAAATAACAGAAATTGTTTGGAAGAATTGAATGACTTTTACAAATAGTAAAATTCTTTGCCGAAATTCAATTATCAATATAATTTTAATAGAATTGAAAAATCAAATTTCAATTATAATTATAAGACAAGTTTATTTTCAACAAAATGCTTTGTTTAATTCAATTCTTTTCCAAATAACTATTTAAAATTATTTTAAAAAATTTAAAGATTTAATGTTTGAAATCAGATATAAATTTAAAGATGAGATAAATTTAGAACATAACTGGGAATTTTGTTGAAAAAAATAGTAGACATCCTGTATTTTTTTAAATACAAGCTTCGCACTCGATAATTAATTTTAAAAAAGTATCAGAAAATTGAAGTAAGATTGAAAAAAGGATGAGGTATGAAAAAATAAAATTTTATGACTAAAAAAATTGATAGATAAGAAACAATCGATTTACCGTCTCCGAGGGCAATTTTCCTAAAGTTTCAACAAGTGCCTTATACATTTGATCGGCAGTTCCCTCGAAAAATCTCCCGCAACCTCCTGCGAATAACGTGTCACCTACAAAAAAAAGTAATTTTTGTCAAAATTTTCCCAATAATTAAAAAATGATTTTAAAATTCGAAAAAATAAATGATTATTCTCACCAGTAAAAACGGCTGGTGAATCTCCGGTACCAGTGACATAATAACAAATATGTCCACTCGTGTGGCAAGGAGTAAAAAGGCACTTGACATTCAAATTTCCAATATCAAATTTATCGCCGTCTTTCACTTTATCAGTTAGTGCGCTAATTCTCTCGTCTCCACCGTAAACTTTAAGCGTGTTCATTATTTTGAATAATTTCTCATTACCGCCATCATGATCCCAATGATGATGGGTTGTCAGAATTTTTGTCAAATTAACACTGTGCTCTTTAACTGCCGAGAGAACCGCGATAGGATCAACGGGATCAACAATTGCCGCTTCCTTCGATACCTCATCAATTATCTACGCATATTCCATTATCAATTCGCATATTTTAATATCACGCGCATTAAATTTACCCAAATTTTTATTCCAGAAAAATGAAAAAAAATAAAAAAAAACTAGTAATAGCTGTTTAGAAAATTAAAACTATTGTATAAAAAGTTTCCAGAAAAATAAAAATGAAAAACTGCAAAATATAGAATTGTTAAAAACTTTAAAAAAAAACAGAAATATATTTCTAGAAATTAAAATTATTTTTACATACGAGGTACATGTAATTATCCTGTAAAGCTGGGAGAATTAAAACCTTCATGTCACTCTGTTGAATTAATTGTGGCAAAAATCTATGACCGTTTGCTGTCAAACTTCTCGCTGAAGACAAAAAGATTTTCTTTTTTATAATTTTTAATAACAATAAGTACCGTAATGAATTGTTTCTCCAATATTGATTAACATTTTTTTTTAAATAATATCAATATCTACCCTTGTAGTATGTGGATATAATTGTATTTTCAAGCCAAGTAGGACATTTATTGAAGACTGCTTTTAACATAGTACGAAAACACTTTAAATTATATCGGAAGTAGATGATTTTGGGAAGAAATCAATTATTTTGTGCGTTTAATATTGAACTTTGGATGTTACTTGCCTGACGGTAAAGTCTTGATTGTGTTGTGTACATACAGTCAGCTGATCTTGTAGTCACTATTTTGTTTCCGGAAAAGTTTTTGAGGTTATGTTTCCCTAAACACGATCAAACGCGTTTGACTGCACTCGGTGCACTCGAGAACTTGAGAATCGTTCAGAAAGTTGTTAAAAAAGAATTCATAATTTTAAAAAATTGTAGTCTTTGAATACTTAAAATTTAGAGATGTCAGCCGGTTCTTCGAAAAATTCACTACATTGTGATAATTATGAAGGTAAGTAAATTTCATTGTTTTACGTTGTTGATCCTCAAGACGAAGCCGGCAATTACCATAATTCCATTAACTATAGTCTCTAAAGTAAATTTTCTATAGAATTTTGAGACTTTTTGATTAAAAAATTGCTATTTTTACATAAAATAAAAATTGGGTTCTCAAAAAAAATATTAAATTAGCTTTGAAAAAGTTCTAATTTTGTAAAATTCAATTATTTTCATTTGCGATATTCAATTTTTTCAATATTTCCGAAAATTCAAATACATAAACAAAATAATCAAATATAATATTCATTACAATATTTATGAGAAAGAAATTCTTAAATTGTTTTATCATAATTCTTTAATTACCATCAATTGAAAGAAAAGAAATTATTTTTCTACCAAAAAAATTACATTTTCTGTTCACAAATATTTTTATCTGTTAGTCATTATTCAAAAAATTAATCGCACTATTTTCTTTACAAATTACAAATATTTATAAAAAATTACTTAAAAAACAATTTTTCTTCTGAAATCGTTGTAAACTTCACTAACGTTAAAATTCTTCAAAAATTTGACTATTCATATTTTTTTTAAACACAAATCAAATTTAAATTATTTTTTTAGAGAGATTTTACCGAATTTTTTATTAATATCTTGGACATTTTTTAATTCTATGCTATTGTCTTTCAAAAAATATTTTAATATTTATTAAGCAAAAAAGAAATAATTGAATTTCTGCGAAGAAGTTTATTAGTTTTGAAAATAATTGATACCTTAAATTTTGACGAAGACTTTTGTTAAAATAATTGAAATAAGGACGAGAGTTTAAAAAAAATCTTTTGAAAGTAAATGAATTTTAGGAAAGAATTTTGTTAAGATAATTTAAAAATCTTGAAAAGAATTTTTAAAAAATTGTGAAAATAATTGAATTTTAGCGAAGAATTTTATTAAAATAATTGAAATCTTGACTTGAATTTTGAAAAAATTGTTGAAAATAATTGAAATCTAGAATTTAAATAAAAATTGTTGAAAATAATTAAAATTTTGACTCAAAAATTTTATTATAATTATAATGAAAATAATTTAATTCCCACGAATAACTTTTTTTTAAAATAAAAATATCGTTTTCAAAAACGCTAAAAAATTTAATTTCTTTAAAGAATTTGGTTATTTATCACGTTAATAATTGAATTTTCAAAAATTTTGACTAAAATTTATTTTTAAATCAATTTTTATTATTAAATTTTACAAGAAGTCATAAATTACACAGATAATTAAATGATTAATATTGAATAATTGAATGTTTCTTATAATTGAATTTCAGAGAAGAATTTTATTTCTTATAAAAATAAACTTAAATTTGAAATTCTGACGAGAATTTTTAAAAAATTTTCAACCTAATTGATTTTTGCAAAGAATTTTATTACTTTTGATAAAAATTGGATTTCTGCAATAATTTTGTAACTTCTCCAAAATGCAATTTTATTTTTAATTAGTTTAATTTTTTTAAAGAATTTTGTTAAATTTATCACGTTAATTGAATTTTTAAAAACTTTGACTCAAATTTATTTTCAAATCAATTTTAATTTTCAAATTTTACAAGAATTCAATTAATTTCACACAAAAATAAATGATGATTTGAATAATAAATAATTAAAATCTTGAAAAGAATTTTGAAAATAATTGAATTTTGTTACGATAATTGAAATCTTGAAAAGAATTTCAAAAAATATTTTGAGAATAATTGAATTTTGTCGAAGAATTTTGTTTAAGATAATTGAATTCTTGAAGAAATTAAAAAAAAAACCTTTGAAAATAATAAAATTTTTGAGAAAATTTTTTTTTAAGATAATTGAAATGTTAAAGTAAATTAAATTGCAAAGAAAATTTCTGCAATTATTAGTTAGAATTTTCAAAAGTTTGGACTAAAATTCATTTTTAAATCAATTTTTATTATAAAATTGTACAAGAATTGAATTATTTACCCAAAAAAATAAATTATAAATTGAATACAATTGAATACGTTTCCTAACTAAAATCCACTTTTCAGTTACCGAAGACGACGAAATTAGGGCAATTGACTATGAACTGAGTCAAATTGAAGCTGAAATCCAAAAATTAGAAGACAGAAAGCAAGTGCTCACCTCTAGAAAGGAAAAATTGAAAGACCAAGCTATTTTAAAGAAGAGTTTAACTCTTTCGGCAAAAAATTGGAATACGGAGAAATTCGAATGGTCGTCGAACGTTAAAAAATGTTTGAACAACACATTCAAAATTAGCGAATTCAGACCATTGCAATTGCAGACAATAAATGCGACAATGTCAGGAGAGGATGTGATTTTGGTGATGCCCACCGGAGGAGGAAAGAGTCTTTGCTATCAATTGCCAGCGGTGGTTGGAAGGGGCTTTACCATTGTCGTATCGCCCTTGATTGCCCTGATGGAGGACCAACTTCGCGGTTTACATAAAAACAACATCAACGCCATGATGTTGAGTGCAAAATCCGGAAAGGAGAATACAAAACAAATTATGACAGCACTAATTGACAGTAATTCGAGTCTAAAGTTAGTTTACGTAACGCCGGAATATATGTCAAAGTCAAATAGATTTATGAGCAAATTACAAAAAGCTTACGAAATGGGTCGAATTGATCGTTTTGCTGTCGACGAAGTGCACTGCTGCAGTCAATGGGGACACGATTTTCGTCCTGACTATAAATTCCTAGGGATATTGAAATCAATGTTTCCCGGCATTCCTCTTCTTGGACTCACTGCAACAGCTCCTTCGAAAATAATCGTCGATGTTCAAAAAATGCTCGACATTAAAGGCTGTTTGGTTCTTCGCTCTAATTTCAATCGTCCGAATCTTTACTACGAAGTCCGGAGAAAACCGAACGAAAAAGATGTCTGTCTCTCGATGATTGAGAGTCTTATGAAAAGCAGGTAATAATCTTTTTTCACTTGTGAAAAACATTTGTCAGAGGGATTTAGTTTTTTTTCTGATTTCTAGACGAAATTTGAATTTTTACTCTGACGCTAAAGAAGATTCTAATTAATTTTAAATAAAGTTGAAGTTAAAGTCTTTGATCAACGAAAAAACTTGTTCACAAAATCAATTATTTTAAAATAATGTTCCTAAAGTTTCGAACGTTCAAATGAACGACAATAATTTTTTTACTTCTTCTAATTTGTATTTCTTTACAAAAAAATTATTTTTTTAGATTAAAACAAATAATTAAATTGCTGCAATTATTTGTTATTTTTAGAGAATTCAATTTTTTAAATAATTTTAACAAAAAGTTTTTTGCAAATCCATTAGTTTTAATAATTAATTAAATATATATATTAAGGAACTTAAATAATTATAGAAAAATAATTGAAACCTTTCAATGAATATTGTTATTTGTGAAAATAATTGAATTTTTGCCAAGAATTTTATTAAAATTTTTGAAAATACTTTAATTTCTTCGAAGAATTTTGCTTTATCAAGATAATGTAAATCTTTACGAGAATTTAAAACAATTATTTTGAAAATAATTTAAATTTTGCCAAGAATATTATTAAAATATTTGAAAATAACTGGATTTTAACAAATAAATTTGTATTTCTAAAGATAATTAAAATCTTACCTAGAATTAAAAAAAAATGTTGAAAATAATTTAATTGTCATTAAGAATATTTTTTTAAATTAAAAATATCGTTTTTAAAAACAAAAAATTTAATTTCTTTAAAAGAGTTTTGATATTTACCACGTTAATTAAATTTTTTAAAATTTTAACTAAAATTTATTTTGAAATCAATTTTTATTATAAAATTTTACAAGAATTGAATTATTTACACAAAAATAAATGATTAATTGAATAATTGTTCTTATAATTGAATTCTCATAGAGAATTTTATCGACAAATTTTATTAAAATTCATTAAAAAATATTAAATAATTGAATTCTTTTGGAAAATTTTATTAAAACAGTAGATATTGAAAATCTTTGAACTAATTGTAAGGAAAATTTATGGAGAATAATTGAAATTTTGCGATGTAGTTTTTTCGATTTTTTAAAAAATAATTGAATTTCAGAGAAGAATTTTATTATTTATAAAAATAATTTGAAATTCTGACGAGAATTTTAAATAAAAATTTTAAAAATACTTGATTTTTGCGAAGAATTTTATTACTTTTCAAAATAATTGGATTTCTGCAATAATTTTGTAACTTCTCCAAAATGCAATTTTATTTTTTATTTTATTTTTATTTTTTATTTTTTATTTTTAACTAAAATTCTTTTACAAGTCCATTGTTTTCAACAACTAATTAGATATATTAAAAAAATTTGATTAATCTCAGAAGAATTGAAATTATTAGAATTTTTATGAAAATCTAAGTTCTTCAAAATTCAAAAATTAAAGTCCACAACGTTTATCTACGAAAAAAATTTATTTTATTTTATTATTTTTAATTTAATATTTAATCGTCCAACAATTATCGTCAAAACATAAACATTAATCTTTTTGTTTAAATATTTTTCAGTCAATATTGATGCAATATTTTTAATTAATGTACTTATTGTTAGTAAACAATTTTTTTTCATTCATTTTATGAATATGTTATATTTAATAATTAATTAAATATGTATATATTAAAAAAAATTAACTAGAGAATATTAGTATAATTTAAGTTATTGAATTCTTCAAAAATCTGTGTTCTTTAAAATTTCGAATTCAATTCATTTCAAAATTGATATTTTCTAAAAATTCAAATTGTAAACTTTTAAAATTAAATTATTTTTTTGAAAAATTTGATTAAAAGCTATTTATTAAATAATTTCTGAGTAATAATTTTATTATATTTAGTTCTTGAAGAATTAAGTTATTAAAAAATAAATTATTGACAGAAATAAAAACAATTGAACGTGTTTTGTATGAGAATTCGTGATAACTTCATAGTTTATGAGTCAATCAGAAAGGAAAATAAAATTCAGATTTACTATTACTATTCGCTTTTTATTTTATCCCCAGATTCGAGGGCAAGAGCGGAATAATATACACCACAACAATTAAGGAAGCAGAAGACTTGACAACCGATCTGCGAGCACGAGGATTGAAAGTAGGTGCCTATCACGCCGTTCTAGAACCTGAATTCCGCACAAAAGTCTACACAAAATGGATATCCGGCGCCTATCAAGCGGTGGTTGCAACAATTGCATTTGGCCTCGGAATCGACAAACCGGATGTTCGATTTGTAATTCACCACTGCCTATCGAAGTCAATGGAAAGTTTCTATCAAGAGAGTGGACGTGCCGGACGTGATGGGAAAAAATCCTACAGCATCGTCTTCTTCAGACTGAGTGACGTATTCAAACTCAGTACAATGGTTTTCAAGGACAAAGTCGGTTTGCCAAATTTATACAAAATGCTCGCCTACTGTCTCGATCAAACGTCATGTCGACGCAGCTTAATCGCCACTCATTTCGATGAAAAATGGTCGGCAAAGGATTGCGACGTCATGTGCGATCACTGCAAGAAACCACGGGAAAAAAAGACAATTGACGTGGGGCCCTATTGTTCATACTTGTATCAAATAATGATGAACGCCGTGCAGAGTGAAACGAGACTCACACCTTTGAAATTAATCGACTCTTGGTACAATAAGGGAGTCGTTTCCCTAAGGGTGGCAAGTGTTCCCGTACCGAAATTCCCCCGAGAAATCGCCGAAGCAATCGTCGGTCATCTCTTGATGCTCGGTTATCTTCAGGAGGACTTTCAATTTACCGCGTACGCGACACTCACGTACTTGAAACGTGGTCCTAAAGCCGCTTTGGCCCTTGCCAAGGATCACTACATTCCTTTCGAGTGCGAAAATTTCGACAAAAGAAGTTAAAGTTCAGTATTAGTATATGGCAAAGTTCAGTAATCTTGACGAGAGAGAATTTAGACAAAGATTTCTTTTTTTATCTTCAAACTAGAAATTTAGGGAAAAATGATGAAAATCTAATTATATCTATTAACCTAGATTATTATTTATTATTAACCTCTATTATATATAGTTTTTTATTTTTAATAACAGGAAATATTCACTATTTTCCCTAAATCGTGTAAGAAAGTATGTTCACTGTTATACTCATTCTATAATGTTATAGAAATTCGAAAACTATTTTTGTAAAGTAATGAACGATAAATAATTATCATACAGATAATCTATTTCCACTTTATTCAAAAATTAATTTTTTTTCAACAATTTAGTTAAATTTTAATTTTTTTCCCAAGCAATTTGTTTTCCTAAACTATTAAGAAAAATTCGAAAACAATTCCCTTTTCTCTCAATCAGAAATATCTTGTAAAATTACAGCACATGCGGACTAGAGACAATGTGTGCGCACGCCTGTGCTGAAATTTAGCATCAAAGTAGTAAACGATATACTCGTAAAAATATTTAAACACCAAATTTTACACAGGGAAAATCAAATTCAAAATATAGTGAAATTTTTCAATTAAAACAAAAAGTTAATTCAGTGAAAAATAAGAGAAAATAGAGAGAAAGGGGTTGGAGATTTTTTTTTTGTTATCAAAAAGCTGAAAATGTAGGTGACTTAGATATACGTATGTGTGTGGACAAGTCATGAACAGTGATCAGGTGGAAATATTGATCCTGCTCGAGTCTCGTTTCCTTATGCTCTGTTGTCAAAACATTTTTCTTTTTTTCACCAAGTGCGTCAAAAAGTACAAATTCAAATTTTAATTTCTAAATTAAAAAGAAAAATCAAAAATTAAAAGGGAAAAATTCAAAATAAATTGTATTTAGAAATATATTTTTTTTTTGTTATAATCAAAAGAAAAAAAAGTTAACAGCTGTTTAGATGATGATTTTCGAAAAATAGTTTTATTAAAAAACGAGTCAATATTCAAGTCAAGATTTTTGAGTTTTTCAAAAAGAATCTACTACGATCAATATGGTACAAAATCGGTGAGTTAGTTTTGTATTTTTCTTATCGAAAAAGGGAAATATTTCGATTTTTTGAATTCTCGATTTTAATATTCTTTAATTCTTTAACATTCTCGATTATTAGACATTTAACTACTTTTTAATTTTTTTTTTAGTTTTTTAATTATTTTTTTATTCTTGCTCTACAGTTATATTTTTTTAGCTTGAGTTTAAATTTCAAGTTTCATATTGAAACATTTTTAAATGTGTCTTCCGGTTAAATATCAAGTTCCAGATAGGAAACAAATTTACAACTAGAAAAGTGAAGAGAATTTTTCGTTTCATTAATTAAGTTGCATAATTGCTAGAAATTTGTCAATAATTGACAATAATTAACCGGAAAATCAGGGAAGCCATGAATTTTATATACGAAACCGGAAATTTTTTTAACGAAATTAAAAAGAATTTTTATTATTTTTTATTTGATCTTAAAAAATCGCTTTTTAATTCAAATTTTTATAAATATTTAAACTCTTCTCTAAATTTGAAATAAATTTTTTTAATAAAATTGAATTATCGCAAAGTTTTTTTTTTTTGAATATTCTGAAAAATAAGATTTAGAAATTTTTCAATTCTATTCTTTCAAGATAATTTAATTTTTACAAAGAAGTAATTGAAAATTTTTGAAATAATTAAAATTTCTCTACATTTTATTATAAAAAGTAGAAAATCTTACGCGCGCTAAACGTGGTATTCAATTTGTTATTGTTATGCAAAATAAAAAATCTTTTATTTTCAATTATAAATTTTTCAAATAATTACATAATCGAAATATAAAAAATTTACTTATTAAGTTCAAAATTAATTATTACTGTTCATATTTTCAAAAATTTTAATAAAATTTCACGAAACAATTGAATTCTTTTGTAAAATTTTAATAAATCCTTCTAAACAATTCAATTATTTTTTTAAATAATCAAATCTTTACAAAAATTCAATTATTTTCAAAAAACAATTTAAATAATTTCATAATCAAAATTTAAGAAATTCACTTATTAAGAAAAAAATTAATTATTACTGTTCATATTTTCAAAAATTTTTATAAATACTTCTAAACAATTCAATTATTTTTTTAAATAGTAAAATCTTTACAAAAATTCAATTATTTTCAAAGCAATTTGAATTAAATTCCTCAAAAGAGTTCAATATCTTAAAAAAAATTAACACATTCCAAAAACTTCAATTTTTTTCTAAAAGTTTAACAAATTCTTCGAAATAATTCAATTATTTTTATGAATAGTAAAATTCTTTGCAAAAATTCAATTAATTTTTTAAATAATAAAATTCTTTGCAAAAATTCAATTATTTTTATAAATAATAAAATTCTTTGGAGAAATTCTATTATTTTCAAAACAATAATTTAATTGAATTCCTCGGATGAATTCAAATATTTTTAAATATTTCCATAAAATTCAATTTCAACAAGAATTTTAAATTCTTTAAAAATAATTCAATTATTATCAAAATATCGTAAAAAAATTCTTTATAAAAATTAAATTACTTTCAATGCAATTTTTAAATACATCCATCAAAAAAATTTACCGAATTCAATTATTTTCCAAAAATAATAAAATTCTTGTGATGAATTCAATTTTTTCAAATATAATTAAATTTAATAAAATTCTTTAAAGAAATTTAATAATTTTCAAAACTACTTTAATTGAATATTTGGAAAAATTGTCATTATTTTCAACTATTTCTATAAAATTCTTCATAAAAATTTAATTATTTTTAAAAATTTTCCCAAATTCTTCGAAACATTTTAATTATTTATATAAATAGTAAAATTCTTTGCAGAAATTACATTATTATCAATATAATTTTATTAAAATTGAAAAATCAAAATTTTTACTTATAATTATAATTATACAAGATTCTTTTATAAAAATTGAAAAAATTCTTTCCTCAATACAATTATTTTACTAATTTTTAATTAAAATTATTAAAAATGCATTATTATCAATATAATTTTAATAAAATTGAAAAATCAAAATTTTTACTTATAATTATAAACAGACAAGATTTTTTTTTGGAAAATTAAAAAAATTCTTTGTTTAATTCAATTATTTTACTAATTTTCATTTAAAATTTAAAAAAAGCATTATTTTCAAAAAATTAAAAAAAAACTCGTCAAAAAAATTTAATTATTCATAAAAACTGTGATAAAAAAATTAGAAGTTATATTTGTAAATTTATTTATGTTTGAAGTAAAATAAATTGAAAGTTAATGAGAAACAAAAGGGAAAAATTACGAAATAATCAAAAAATAATCGAGAATTTTGCTAAACAAAAATAGTAGACACCCTGTAATATTGTAAATTGCTAAATAAACGAAAAAATTGAGCCGTAAATTAACGACTAAATTAAATTAACGAGCGGCTTATAGATTTAAAATTAGACGAATTAACGATGAGATAATAGGAAAACAATGCGTTTATTCATATTGTTTCATAACACAATCTTCGGCTATTTTTATATAGAAAATTTCAAAATTGTAATTTCTTTGAATACAATTATAACAATGAGAAAACAAAATAACAAACATTAGATAGTAGTTCAAAGCGGTCGAGATATTTCCTCATTTATTAACCTCGAGAACATATTCAAATAGGTCACGACATTAATATTCATTTATTCTTTTGCCGAACGCTATCACGATTACAGATAGTAGGAAAAATGGTTTCATTCATTTTCTTCTAAAATCTGTCATTAATAATCCGTTTAAACTTCATTACCCTCTATTTTGTGATTTCAAAATTTTTTCACTATTCCAAATTTTCACTGTATTCTAAATTTCGTTTTCAATTTACAAATAATGCTGCACAATTTTACTTTTAACTTTCATCCTAATCAGTCGATTCCGAACATTCGTTTATACTTCATAGAAAGATTTATTTTAGGAAAAAAGTAATGAGTTGTAAATAAAATCGAAAAAAATTTAAAGTAGATACAAAAATATATTCATCGAATAATTGTGACTATTTTTAGTTTAGTTTTTGGTTTATTTTGAATTTGAACTAATTATTCATTTTTTTTTTCAAGGCAATTGCACGTGAAATTCATTCCTACGAGATGACAGAAAATTTTGCAATCCATTGATGAAAAAAAAGAAAAAGGAGCAAAGATTTGAGAAAATGAAGAAATTGGATTGAAGTTCGTGTTTTTAAGAGTCGAGTGTGAAAACGTCAAACTGGAGCTATTGTGTAAAATGCCTTTGCCGAACATCCTGAGGAAGGCGAGTAGCTACATCCTGGGCGATGGCTGCCAGGATTCTCGCCGGGTGATGTACCAGGATGGTGAGGCACTTTTTTGCAAAAACAATGTCTGCGTTCATCCGCCAACATTAATGAGACAGCATTGCGATATTGTTCATCATCCCGGCTACATGACACTGACATGCAAAGTCAATAAAAATTCGAATGTACCAACTCTACATCTCAGCTGGATTCCAAATAGTACACTGCGAAAGTATCCCACCACTCTCGAGAATATTGTGAAAAATCGGGAAAATTTAAAGGACGCAAGTTCATCGCAAATTACCGGTGTTGAGGAGGAGAGAGTCGACGTTTGTTTAGAGGTATGATAATTAATTAACAATTTCTTTATTGTTTAATCAATTTTTTATTTTTTACTCATCGCTATTTTTTTTACTAGTTTTTAGATTACAAAATTAAATTTTTTATTTATTTACAAATAAATTTACAATTTAACTAACAGTTACAATTTAATTTATTCAGGGTGGCCAAAAACCAGGAAAATCAGGGAATTCAGAAAAAAATCCAGGATTTTTATTAAAAGTACCGGAAGAAATTAAATTTTTATGAAATTACCACAAATTCTAAAAGAAAAGCTTGAAATTTTTTCAATTCATTTTAAATTACTTAATTCTGTTGAACAACTGCCACAAAGTTATTATTTATAAATCATTTAATTAAAGTATTTTTTTTTTTGAAACATTTTAATTTCAATTCTGTTGAAATTAGATTCAATTTTAAAAATTTTTAACGCAATTCTTCCAAAGAATTCAACTATTTTCATAAATAAAAAAATTCTTTCCAGAAAAGCAATTATTTTCAAAAATTTTAAAAAAATTCTCGTCAACTATGAAACTAAACCTAAACTGCGAATTTTAGAAAAAAGTCTGAAATGTTTTCAATTTCTGATACTAATTAAATAAAATAATTATTTTATTTTTATTTTTTAGTTTATTAATTTAAATAAACTTAATTCTAATCAAGAACTGACATAAAGTTATAACTTAAAAATCATTTAACTGAAATTTTTCTTTGATGAATTCTAAATTCAATTTTGTTGAAATTAATTTAATTTTTTTTAATTTTTGACGCAATTCTTCCAAAGAATTTAACAATCTTAATAAATAATAAAATTCTTTTCAAAAAAATCATTTATTTTCAAAAACAAAAAATATCCTCGTCAACATTTCAATTTTATTTATAAATTGCAAAATTCTTCGCGGAAATTAAAATATATTCAGAAATTTCTATAAAATTCTTGTCAAAATTCAATTATTTTCAAATAAATAACAATATTCTTTGCAATATTTCAATTCTTATCAAAAGTTAATAGAATCCTTTGTAGAAATTCCATTATTTTGAATAAAATTTAAAAACAAAATTTTTTCAACATTTCAATTATCTTTTTAAATGAATAGTAAAATTTGTCGAAAAAATTCAGTTATTTTCAAAAGTATAAAATTCAATTATGTACTTTCAAAAATTTGGATAAAATTCATGACAAAGTATCGATTATGTATTTATTTCCAAAAAAATTTGTTTAATTTAATGATTTTCAATGTTTTTCAATTTTAAAAACATTTTCCAAAAGAATTCAATTATTAAACAAAATTTTTTATAATATTCTACACGGACATTAAATTATTCTTCAAGAAAAAAAAAAATTTTTCACTGGAATTAAATTATTTCAAATAGAATTTCTGGAGATTTTTGCGAAAAAATCATATGTTATAAAATTTGCAATTAAATTCTTTGCAGTTCGCAGTATTTCAAGTATTTACATAAATTTTCAAGTTCTTTTTACGGATTTAATTATTTTCATAAAAAATAAAAACATTTGAAGGAAGTCAATTATTTTCATATAAATCACAATATTCATTACAAATATTCAACATTATTATCAAAAGTACTAAATTCAATTATTTTAAAAATTTTAGTAGAATTCATCGCAAAATTTCAATAATTTAAAAAAAATTTTTCTGACATAAATCATTTATACATTTTTTACTTTCAATAAAATTTTCCAAAAGAATTCAATTATTTAAAAACAATTTTTTCAAAGTTCTACACGAATGTTAAATTATTTTCTGAAATAATGAAACTTACACAGGAATTCAATTATTAAAAATCGAATTTGTATAAATTTTTGACAAAAAAATCAATTGTTTGAAACTTTTTTTTTATCAAATTCTCCCCAATAATTCAATTATTTTCATTAATAATAAAACTCATTGCAGAATATCAATTATTTTTAATACATTTTTAATTAAATTTCTTAAAGATTTTATTAAAATTCGTCCAGACAATTTAATTATTTAAAAATTTGTTGATAAAATCCATTATATGAGTTTAATTTTGAAAAACATTCAATTGTTCATTAAATTATTTTTTTTCTATTTAAATAATTGAATTCTCTTAAAATTTTCTAATAAAAATTATTTAAAAATTGATTTTAGTTAAAGTTTTAGATAATAATTGAATTTTGGAGGAATTACTAATAATTGCAATTTTTTAGAAATAATTGAAATCTCCAAAGGTTTCAAATTATTATCTTTGAAAATCTGATTTTTTTATACTTTTCTAATTCAAAATTTTTTGCAACTAATTTTTTGAAAAAGCATAATCGAAATTTTTTAAAATTATTTCTAGATTTTATTTTCTAATGTATATTTAATTGAAGCATTTCCGAATTTTCGTAACATTGAATAATTGTAAACAAGTGAATTTGAAAATTCTTAAAGAAATTTATCAATAAAAATTATGTAAAATAATTGATTTAAAAACAAATTTATTCAAAAACTAGAAAACAATAATTAAATTAAAATGATGAAAATAATTTTGAAGAATTTACATTTCACACGAAAAAATAATATAGTAATTAAATATTTACTTAAAAATAAAGTTATTGGTGTTTTTGAATAAATTTACAAGTGAGAAAATTTGTTAATAAATATAATAGAACATTTTTTCTAGTATCCAATTATTTTTAAAGACGATTAAAATATATTCTTTATGGCCAGGGAAAAAGTCGAAATTTTTTTTAGAAATTAGGGAAAAGTCAGAGTAAAACAAAATTTAATTTTTGTAACAACCCTGCAGTTAATTTTCCGAAACAAACAATTTTTTAAACTTACGATTTATTTCCTTGACGATTAATTTTCTAGACTTTTTTTAAGAAGAATAATTTTCTAGACTCAAGATTTATTTCCCAGACGATTAATTTTCTAGTCATAAATTTAATTCACTAGAAGGACAAAAATTAATTTACAGTATATTAAAAAAAGACAAATTCTTTTTCCTGTTAAAAGGTGAAAGAGCAGGTGAATTGTGGAGATTGCGAGCGCATTTGCTCGGGAGGGAATTCAACGCCAAAAGTGCAGAATCAAGAGGAACCGGAAACATTGCCTAAGATTTCGGAGAACTCGGATTGTCCAAATTCAAACGGAGAGACTGCGTCCAAACAAGAGAATAATAGTCCAGTAGCAGTAGTGAGTGATGATAATTTTCAAGAAAACGATGCCATCAGTCTCAGTAAATTAATAACCGAAGTCAAGGACGAAAAGAGCGACAGTTTACTCCGACAGGGAGTAACTCAGGAAGCATTCGAGCATAATGGCAAAAATATTATCGACGAAGAGCCTCGATTTTTGTACAGTGATAATGCCAGTATCAAGAGTCGAAGTCTGTCCCTCACGTCAAATTGCAGTTTATTCGTTTCTGTTTCAAATGACGGTGAGTTTTCTTTTTCGGAATTTATTATTATTATTTATGAATTTCTATTTTGGTAAAAAAAATGTTCTACTTTGTAAAATAAGTACAAGGATCACAGTGTTGTTGTTTTCAATTATTTTTCCAAGTGAAAACGGTATTTTTATTTAAAAAAGAGTATTTTTCGAATAAAGTAAAAAAATAGAGTTTTCTTACATGGAAAGTGAAAATAAATTCGTATTTTTATTCCGATATTTTGTTTCGATTTGTAATTTTACTGTAATCTTACTTTGTTTAATAGAAATTCATATTTGTAAATTTAAATTAAAAATTAAAAAAAATATAAAAAATATAAAAAATTTTAAACGAATTTCAATTAAATTGAATCATAAAATCTAAAGTTGTATTTTTGTTTTTGAATCCAGAGGAAATACCAGCTTGGATGAGAACACCGGAGTTGTTGGCCCTTCAGCACAATTTAACTTTTCCGGAAAGTGCAACAGCTTCGCCAGTGACTCTAAGAAGAGCGCATCGTTGTAGAAGATTTTCCGTCGACCTGAGCGAAATGAGATCGCTGCGATTATTTTTTGCCGATCCTGGTTGCACGAGTGGACAACTTGTTGTCGCGAGTAGAGAAAGTCAATATAAAATTCTCCATTTTCATCACGGTGGTCTAGATAGATTAGCAACAACTCTTCACCAATGGCACCAACTTCTTTATCCCAGATTGGATGCCGAGGCCGAGGAAATCCTTCCCTACAGGTACAAAGGATCGAATACGATTTTACATTCGTATTATTTTTCCTACTGAAAATCAGGGTTGCAACGTGAATTAAATTTTTTTCCTCTCAACTTTTGCTCGATTTTTCAACAAAATTTTGATTTTTTTCTGACTCTGACAAATATTCGGATCCGCACTACAAACGATGATCATTTCAATTCAATTATTATTTTTCAAATTTTTTAACTAAAATTCTGCTTTAAATTAATTTTTCTTCATTTAATAATCTTAGAGAATTTTCAAATCCATTTGTTTTAAATTCAATTTCAATTTTTTGTTCCTAAAAAGCATTCGGAAATTCTTCAATTAAACTTTCCCAGAAAAATTATTTCTACAGAATCATTAATTACAAGTATAAAAAATTTAGATATATTTAAAAAATCTTAATTGAAAATTTGAAACCTTCTCAGAATTCAATTATTTCTAAAAAAAAATTCAAGCTTTAGTGCTTTTAATATTTAATTATTTTCTGAAACCTTAACTAAAATTCATGTTTAAAGCAATATTTATTAGAAAATTCTACTAAAACTAGAAAATTCTTTCTAGAAATTTAAATAAAAATAAGAAATCCTAATTTATTAATTGAATGTTTCTTGAAATTGAATCTTGGAATAAATTTCATGAAGAAATTTCTAAATAATTCAATTCTTTCATGAATTCATAAAAAATTTAAGAATAATTGCATTTTTTGAGGATTTCGATTTAAATTTTATTAAAAATGATTGAAATTCTGCGATGAGTTTTATTATTTATGAAGAAATTTATGTTGACAAAAATAATCAAATTCCTCCAATAATTTGTAACGTTTTCAAAATAAATTTTTTTTAGTGTTTGTTTAACTATAATTAATTTTTAAATCCAGTATTTAAAAGAATTTTTGAAAAAGTTCATTAAGAATTTTTAAATTTATTGGTTTACAATTCAATTTTACAAAATTTCAATAATTTGGAAATTATTTAATTAAATATTATATTAGAAAATGAAAACTTAAAAAAAATAATTTCAAGTAAAATTCAAATAAGCTTTTTAAAGAAAATTAATTCTTCTACAAAATTGTTAGTTAAAAGTATGAAAAATCCAAACATTCAAAGATTTTTATATGAAACCTTATTTAAACTAGAAATTAATTATTTAAATGCAATAATAAATAATTTATTAAATAATTGAATGTTCCTTAAAATTGTATTCTCATAAAGAATTTTTTCACCAAATTTATTAAATAAGTGAATTCTTCAGACAAATTTTAATACATTTTTTAAGAATAATTACATTTTTGGAGAAATTTAATTAAATTTGTATTAAAAATAATTGAAATTTTGCAATGAGTTTAATTATTTATTAAAATAATAATATTTCTAAAAAATAATTTTAGTTTCAACAAAAATAATAAAATCTCTGTAAATAAATTTTTATTTATGAAAATATTTTTAATTCCTGCGAAGAAACTTTTAAAAAAATTGTAAGTAACTTAATTCCTGTGAAGTTTTTATTAGTTTTATATTATTATTATCATTACTTTTATAAATAAATGTTTGCGTAAACTTTTATCAAATTCTTTTCAAATAATTGAATTCTTTTGGAAAATTTTATTAAAATAATAAATAATGAAAATCATTGATTTGAGAAAAAGGTTTGAAGATAATTGAAATATTGACAAGAATTTTATTAATTTTTTTTTAAATAATTGAATTTCGTTGAAGAAATTTGGTAGAATATTGGAAATTTTGAAATCAATTTCAAAGAAATTTTTTAAAACAATTGAATTTCTGCTAAGAAGTTTATTAGTTTTGAAAGTATTTAAATTTTAACAATAAATATTGTTATTTATGAAAATGATTGAATTTTGACAAGAGTTGTTTGTAATATTTTTGGAAATAATTTAATTTTGGCGAAGAATTTTTCTGAGATACGTAATTAAAATCTTAAAGACAATTTTTTTAAAAAATTTGTTAAATAATTTAATTTTGACGAGAATTGTATTAAAAATTTTTGAAAATAATTGAATTTCGGAGATGAATTTTAATATTTCTGACAATAATTGAAATTTTAACGAGAATTTAAAAAAAATATTGTTAAATTTCTACGCAAAATTTTATTACTTTGAAATAATTTATTTTCTGCAATCATTTGTAATTTCTCTAAAATTCCCCAAATTATATTTGAAAATAATTGAAATCTTATATTGAATATTGTTATTTATGAAAATAATTAATTTTGGCAGAGATTTGATTTAAATTTTTGAAATTCTACAATGAATATTGTTATTTATGAAACTATTTTCAAAAAAATTTTCCCTGATCGATAACAACCCTGATAATGAATGAATTAATTGTCTTGGAACGTTTTTTTTTTAATGTGCAAAATCACCTATTTATTTGTCTCCTAATATTTTGGCGAATTTGCAGACATTTCATGGTGTGTCGACCAGAAGTGAGTCGAGACGAACTCCATCCAGAAGAGGGACAAGTGCCAATGATTACCTCATTAGCGTGGAAGGATTTACTAAACGAAAGGGGACAAGTGGAGGACGACTTGGCTCTGCGAAAGGGAATATTCTTCGGGGGTTTGGAGCCTGCCTTACGAAAATTAGTGTGGCCTTTCCTCTTGCACTGTTATTCCTATCAAAGTACTTACGAGGATCGCGAGCAAATTGACGCGATAAGACATCAAGAGTACGAGGAGATTGAACGTCGGAGACGGAACATGGGACCCGAGGATCGCGAACGATTCTGGAGAAACGTCGTCTGCATTGTTGAGAAAGACGTCGTCAGAACTGATCGAGCAAATCCCTATTACGCCGGCGAGGATAATCCCAATATTGAAGTGATGAAGTAAGTTCCACTCTGTGCGAACAATAAAATTCAGAGTGTAAAGATTGATATTTTTCCGAATTTAAAAATTCGGACATTAGGTATTTAGTAAATACGATAAAAATAGTAGCGTTTTTTTGGAAACAGTCGAAAAGAAATCGAGGTCTAATGTTATTAAATCGAGTGAGAATAATTTTGTTAAAAGAAAGAAATAATAGAAAAAGAAAGGAATAATTTTGATAAAAGAAAGATTTTACCAAAATCATGTCTCTTTTAGGAACATTCTTCTCAACTATGCGGTCTACAATGCACCACTGGGTTACACGCAAGGAATGTCGGATCTTTTGTCACCTCTCTTGGCGGAATTAAACTCCGAAATCGACGCCTTTTGGTGTTTCGCCGGATTAATGCAAAGATCAGTGGCAGTTTGCACACCAACCGACACCGACATGGACAGAAATTTGAGCTACCTCAGAGAATTGATACGAATAATGGTTCCTGATTTTTATTCACATCTACAAAAGCACAGTGACGCTTTGGAATTGCTATTTTGCCATCGATGGGTTCTATTGTAAGTGAAGTTTCTTATCTTTTTTTGGACCTATTCCAAGATTGCCACAAATTAGAAAATTCATAGTGAAAACAAAACATTCAAAAAAAATTTTTTTTATAAGAATAATTTCTTTTTAAATAACATAATTCTTTAAGCACTATTATTTATTTATTTGTTTATTAAAATTATTATACTTCTAAATATGTTAACTGAGTAATTTTGACTTTAATCTTTCGAAATTATTTGAATTTTAAAAGAATTGCGTTTACAATTGTCATATTTTGGTCAATTTCGAAATGGTTCAATTTGAATTTTAATAAACTTCCAAATTCAATGAATTGAATTAGAAATTTTAAAGAACTTAGATTTAACAAGAAAGTTAATAATTCAAATTCTTCTGAAATTAGTTGAATTTTATATTATTTATTTAAGTGATTATTAAAAATAATGGATTTATAGAAGAATTTATTGTTAGAAACATTTAAAAAAATTGAATTTTAGAAAAGTTACAAAAGGTTGCAAAATTTAAAATTATTTTTAAAAATTTAAATAAAATTTCTGTCAAAATTAAATTATTTTCAAAAATTAAAATAAAATTCTTATCAAAATTAAATTATTTAAATTGTTTAAAAATTGTCTTTAAGATTTCAATTACATATCTCAGCAAAATTCTTCGTCAAAATTGAATTCTTTCCAAAACATTAAAAACAATTCTTGTCAAAATGCAATTATTTTCATAAATAACAATACTTACTGTTAAAATATAAATACTTTTTTAAACTAACAAACTTCTTTGCTGAAATTCAATTGTTTTAAAAAATTTCATTTAAATTCTCTTAAAAATTTCCAATATTTCACCAAATTTCTTAGTTGAAATTCAATTATTTTAAAAAAATTTGGAATAAAATTCTCGGCAATATTTCAATTATCTTCAAAAATTTTTCTCAATTATTTATTATAATTATTTCACTTTCATTATTTTCTATTTTAATAAAATTTCCGAAAAGAATTCAATTATTTGAAAAGAATTTGATAAAATTTTACGCAAACATTTATTTATAAAAATAATTACAATAATTATAATTATAATATAAAAATAATAAAAACTTCACAAGACTTAAGTTATTTGTAAATTTTTTAAAAGTTACTTCGCAGGAATTAAAAATATTTTCATAAATAAAATTTTTTTTACAGAGATTTAATTATTTTCGTTGAAACTAAAATTATTTTTTAGAAATTTTATTATTTTAATAAATAATTTAACTCATTGCAGAATTTCAATTATTTTGAATACAAATTTAATCAAATTTCCCGAAAAATGTAATTATTCTGTAACATTTGTTTTTAAATTCGTCAAAAGAATTCATTTCATTCAAAATTTGGTGATAAAATACTTTCTAAGAATTCAATTTTAAGGGGAGACTTCGATTACAATTTTTCCTAATTATATCTAGAGAAAATCATTTAAATCTTACATAAAATTATTTTTAAAGTAACTTTTTGAGAGGAAATCAATTGAGTCAGAAATGTTTTTTTGTATCCAGAAAAAATTTACCGAATAAAAATGTGTCAGAATATTGTTTGACTATTGATTTCATCTTCAAAAATACTATAAAAATAATTTTTTGAAAGATGTAAATCATTTTCTTAATATAGTTAAAATTCAAGTTGAAGTTTCCTTTTAATAAATATTTAATTATTCCATAGAAAATTATTTTTCTGTATTTAAATAATTGAAAACTCTTGTGTAGAATTTTCTCTTAAAAATTGATTTAAAAAATGAATTTCATCTAAAATTTTAGATAATAAATCGATATTAAAAGCATTCATTTTGAAAAGATTTGAAATTATATTGAAAATCTGAATATTTCGAAATTTTTACTAATAATTCTCTACAATTAATTTTTATTAAAAAAATTTATTTCAATTTTTGTTGAAATTATTTAGTTTTTTATTTTCTATTTTTTTTAATATAAATAGTTAATTTATTTTACGAAGTTTCGATTCTTAGGAAATTTTCAAAGAATCGAAACTTCGAAACATTGAACCTGAAAATTGTCAAAGAAGTTTTTCCAAAATTATTAAAAATAATTAATTTAATGATGAATTTTCGTTAATCGAAACTTCTTAAAATTGATTTTGAAAATTGTCGAAGAAGTTTTTCCAAAATTATAAAAAAAATTGATTTAAAGATGAATTTTAGTCAAAAGCTCTAGAAAATGGTAATTGAATTGAAATTATGAAAACAATTTAATAAATATTTATTTAAAAGAGAATTTATTGATGTTTTCGGCTAATTTGTAAATAAGTGTAATAGAAAATTGTTTTTTGAGAATTTAATATTTTTTTTTGTTGAGAATCTAATAGTTTTTATAGAGTGAATCAGAAAATTCTTTAGGGTCCGAAAGAAGGTCAACATTTAGAGATCAGGGAAAAAAATTAAATTTTTGGTAACAACCCTGTATTCGCTTCTTTTTTTCTTCCTTTTTAAATTCTCACCAAAAAACAAAAATAAGAAATTTTTTTTGCAATAATTAATTAATTTTTTTGCAGATGCCTAAAACGTGAATTCCCAACGGAAATGGCACTCGTCATGTGGGAAGCATGTTGGGTCAATTATCTAACGGATCACTTTCACTTGTTCCTTTGCTTGGCGATAATGTGCGTCTACGCTGACGACGTAATAGCTCAAGATTTACGAACCGACGAAATGTTATTGCACTTTAGTTCACTAGCAATGTACATGGATGGCATTGTAATTCTCCGCAAAGCTCGAGGATTACTTCATCACTTTAGACAGCTTGATAGGTTGCCCTGCACTCTGGCCGGCCTATGCAGACAATGTGGTCCCGGAATGTGGGACAGTAGTCATGACCCAGTAATCGAGTGCGTAGGACATCCCGAAGAAACATGTCCTTTCGCCGACAACTACGAGTAAGAAAAAAGAGAAAAACAACTAAAAGAGACCTAACTAAAAAAAACATTAATCAGGGATTATTTATTTTCTCGAAATTTCTCTTGATTTCAAAATTTAACGAAATTAATGTCAATAATAATAAAAAAAAAAGAGTGAATTTCCCATCATTTTACCTCTCAAGGTACAAAATAACAATTAAAATCAGAATCAATAGTTTTTAGAAGTATTATTATTATTATTTATTTATACCAATTTCGCACCGATCGTCGCTCATTAAGAAGCTCAGTTATTACACAAGTGTGAATGTAATTAATCATAAAAAATTATAAATGTATTACAAAGCGATCAAAAGTTTTTTGGCGTTATTATATGGCCTTTATGTGTTCAAATTTCCGAAAGACGTAACAAAATAAAAAAAGTATTTTAACGATCAGTAACAAGATTTTTACTTAAAAAGAAAAATTATACAATCCGAACCAAGCTGTGGAATGAAATATTCTCTCAGCCTTTAAGTCGAATTATTACAGATTCGACAAATTCGAAGCATATCTGAAAGTCCGATTTTGTATGTTTTCAATATAATGGCTATTAGATGAAGTATGTAATTTAAATGAAGAGAATAATAAGAAGCCTCTAAAGAAAAATCTCTATATGGTACAAGATAAGACTGACGTACGAAAAAAAAACATTACAAGTAAGGGAGTAAAAGTATTTTATCAGGCCCTATAATAATACGGAATGAACGTTATATGCGACTCAATTTTAAAAAAAAATTCTATTTCCGGTTATATTGTATTACATGTGCCAATATTAAATGGAGGAAAAAAAATTGTTGTTTGCGAGATTTAAACTACGTTAATTGTACCCTGAATGATTATTGCTGGCGATTGACGAACAATCAAATTGTTTAAAAATGACAAAATCACAAAGTATGAAAAATTGAAAAATTAGTGAGAAAAAAAATTTCTTTGGGATAATTTTATCAATTTTTCCGATACAATTTAACAGGGTGTCTACTAAACCGGAAAAAGAGAAAAATGCCCAGGAATATAAGCCATGAATTTTATGCCAAAGCGGGAATTTTTTTCATCAAATTAAAAAAAGTTGTACTATTTTAATTTCTTTTTTAAAAAACGCTTTTAAATTCAATTTTTTTCAATAAAATTTGTCGAAAGAATTTAAATCGTCAAATATTAACATAAAATTAATTTATTTCCTAAAATTTTAATCAATTCTTCGGAACAATTCAATTACTTTTATAAATAGTAAAATTCTTCGCAAGATTTCAATAATTATTTTTAATACAATTTTAATAAATAAGTATAAAAATAAAATTTTATAAAATACAATTGCTTTCAAAATTTTCAATTAAAATTATTTAAAAAAATTGAAAAAAATTCTTCAATAGATTTTAATCAGGATTTTGAAAGATTTTAATAAAATTCTTTACGAGAATTCAATTATTTTCCAAGTTTTCGATTAAAATTATTTTAAAAAAAACATTGTTTTGAAAAAAATTCAAGAAACTCGAAAAAAGAATTTATTTATAAAAACTCTAGTTTATACAAATTTTTGAAGCCATTTGTAAATTTATTTATGTTCGAAATCAAATAAATTTAAACTTGTTGAGAAAAAAACTGGGGAAAATTATAAAAAAGCCGGGAAATAACCGAGAATTTTATCAAAGGAAAATAGTAGACACCCTGAATTAAAAAATTTCAATAATTATACTCTAAATTTTATGTTCGCACAGAGTATTTTAAAATTTTCTTTTTAAAAAGAAAAGAAAAAGAGTTTTTTTATTCATCTGCAATCTGCAAATTCTGTAAACTCTCGAGATTGTCATCTCAGTGGTTATTATTAAATCAGAGTGATTTTCAAACATGAATTTATTTTTAATCTTACTCGACTTTACGCCATTCTCCCCAATACAAATAATTAATTTATTATTTATAATTAAATTTTAGTTTATTTCTTCCTTTTTTTTTGTATTTTTTGACTTTTTACAATTTGCATGCTTCTGAAAAAAGCCTTGTATTTCATATAAGACAATATAAAATGTGTCTATAGAAAAAAGATTTTAATATATCACGTATTGTTAAATTATTAGAGAAAAAAAAAAGAATTTTATTCGTGTTAAGGATTGTTACGCTTAAATTTATTCACTTAAACAAAATATGATCAAGAATATGTACATCTGTATTATATATACCAAAACACATTTAACAAGAGAAAAACTTTATTTTTAACCTTCCTGTGAACAGTAATTTTTACAATAATGACAATAGAATAGAATATAATTTCTTACTCTTTAATATTTTACATATACGTTATTTTTTTTTTACTTTTTCAACGAAGGGATTTGTGACTTTACACTATTTCGAATTTCTATAGGAACTTTCGACTTTTACATTTTATTTTACTTTGAATAAAATTTAATTTTTAATTTATTTAAATCAAATAAAATTTATCAATTATACATATTTGCCTCAAATTGAGAAAATTTTTTTTAAATTTCGAATTAAAGGAAAATTTGCAAATTTATTTGATTTAAATAAAAATTATTTGTCCTAGGAAAATATTTATTTATCGCACCTCAAGTTCTTTTATTGAAATAAATTTCTTTTCAGCAAATACTTTAAAAACTACCAGAAAGGGAATTTTACATATTTTCAATATTTATGTAAAGGAAAAAAATTAACTGCGTGATTTTAGAAAAATACTTAAACTATCTATAAATCTAATTATCGTAAATTTCCTGCAGTGGTAAAATTGGCACCATTACCATTTTATAATATATGTCACATTTTAAAAAAATATATCATCCTTACTTTAATTATTGTACTCTTTTTTGAAAACAAGACAACTGAAAATGAATTTAAAATCAAAAATGTTCATTTTAAATATTAAAAATAGAAAATTTTAATAAAAATTGTACTTTTTTAAATTAAAATTAAAATTATAAATTTTGAACGGGATGGTCGCAAGTTTGAGTTTATCAATTCCCCTGATAATTTACTGACAATTTTTAAAAAAATAGTTTTAAAATAATTTTTTCCCTGACAAAAAATTTGTTTTTCTGCAATTTTCTTGACTCTACTGACATATTGTGGCGACCCTTAAATTAATAATCGATTTAAAATTAATTAAAACAGAATCATTTATTTCTAATGAATAATATTGAAACTTATTGAAATAAAGTTACACAAATACTAAATTATTTCTAAAAGAAGAGAATAAAATACACAAAAAATAAAGAAATAAAATCTTTCAATTATTGATAAAAAAAATCTCGAAACACTTTAAAATACAATAAAACTGTGTTAAGATCTTTTCGTTAGAAAATAATAAAAAAAATTATTTTAACAAACAAAAATATTGAAACATTTTATAAAAATGACCTAATATTTTTATAATATACAATATATATTTTTATATCACGTATTTCTTGACTTGTGCCAAAGTATTGTCGGTTTCAATCACCTTCTTAAAAAGGCAGTGTAAAAACAAAATCAGATCCATATTAAAAATTTTATAAAAAAGGAATTAAATTCTCAAGTCGAATTCAAATGAATTTCTATCAAATTCACCGAAACTAAAATCATACAAGCAATTGACCAGACAAAAACAAAAATCAGCCAATAATTACTTTTAAAAGGACTAGCGAATTTATTCGTAATGCCAAGTCCAATTGTCTCACTAGTATGACGTCTAGCGAAATAAATTAAAAATGTCGGTATTAAATACTGAATTCCAGTACCTGCATAGGAGCCCGTAATTCCAACAAGAATTGATAAATCTTTCGTGTACTTTGCAACAGAATATGGTAACAATATCACAGAAGTGGCTATAATTATTTTAATAGCAATATTATAGTTTCTATTCTGACTAAAGAAAAGTGTCTGTAAATTATTTCTCAATGTAATTGCAATTATGGGAAAATTTGTGCTCAACGTAAAAACGGGAAACAATGTTAAAAAGTAGTCAATTATTTTTACGAATAAATTGGAAATATTTTCCCCACCATTTGGATCGAAATCTAATGTATAGAGATCGTCAACATGAGCAAATGCAAATGTTCCCGTTAAAGCTAAAATCAAATAGAAAAATGCAATCAGCAGATAATCGAATGCCAATGACCTGTTGAGTGTTCCTTTATTGCTTATCGGTGCAACCAACGCTGGAAGTGAATGATGACACATGAAGGAATAAACACAAACACCAAATAATCGTGGAATACCTGAAAAAAGTTTAAAGTTCAATAAAAACGTTTATTTAACTTAAGTTCTTTTAACTTTTAATCATCTTCTAGAATTTTTAATTTACTCTTATCGAAAGACGAATAATTTATTTATTTCGATAAATAGTAGAATATCTGAAAATCCTATTTTTTGGAAATAAAAATACTTTCCGAGTCCTGAGGAACTAGGAATTTAGAAAATAATCAAACCTGATAGATTCACAGGCGGTGGATTTCCTTGAGGACCATTGGCGATAATTTTTTGCAAAGCAAATATAATCATAATACTAAAAGCAAGCCAACGCATTGCGGACGTTAAATACTGCAGATATTTCGTTTTCTGAACGTTGAAAAATGCGAAAGGTCCCATCACGACTATGAATAAGGACTGAAAAAAGAAAATATTTTTACCTAGTTTTCTAAAGCTAGTAAAAGATAAATTACTTCCAACTATTAAAAAAATAAAACTATATCTTTCTAAAGCTAGTAAAAGATAAATTATTTTCAACTATTAAAGAAAAATATCTTAAAATTACAAACCAAATAGTTGTCATAAGCATCGAGTCTATTATATTTTGAATCTTTCCAACACGGTGTAGTGTCTGGAATCGTATCGTTAATCGTGTAATTCTCAGGTATGTACGTACAAACAACGTTTGCCAATGTTTTTGCCACAGCTGCACAATAGATGCTCAAATCGCCAAATAGATAAACAATCAAGCAAACATAAAACAAAATCACTCCAAATTTATTGAAGAAAATCGACGCCATCTCTCCCATTTCGACTTTTTCGTCAATAACATAATGTCTATATGTTATTTCATTTACTTCTAAATTATCCGTTTGCTGATTAACCAACGGTGTATCCTCACTATCCGCAGCACTCGCTTCTCTCATCGATTCAAAACCCTAAAAAAAGTTTTAAAAATCAGTAATAGTTCCCATGCTTTTGCTCCTTTCAAATTCCCATGACTTTCCAGATAAAATAACGGAATTTCTCCAAGTTTTTAAAACAACATTTATAATTTAATAGTCAATTGATTATTAGTCAAAACTTTGACATTTTTGATTGAATTAATCATTTCTAAAATGATTAACTAAAATTCATTTAAAATTTTTTTTTTTTTGTAATAATTGTTGAAAAAGTTTTTTTCAGAATTATCAAATTAATTTGTTTACAATTCAATTTTATGTGAAATTTCAAATACTAGAAAATTCTTCAATTAGATATGTATTAGAAAATAATAATAGTAATAATAATAATAATAATAATAATAATAATAATAATAATAATAATAATAATAATAATAATTGAAAGAAAATACAATTAAGCTGTTTGAACAAATTCTACAGAATTGTTCATTAAAAATATGGAAAATTCAAATTTTCAACGATTTTAATTGGAAACCTTTTTAAAATTCAATTATTTCTAAAAATTCATCCTCTACTTTCAATATTCAACGATATAATCTAAATTTTACATAAAGTTTGTATTTAAATAAATATTTATTGGAAAAATCTCCAAAAATTCAATTATTTAAATAACGAAATTAGATTAAACAATTGAATATTTCTTAAAATTGAATTTTCATAAAGAATTTTATCAGCAACTTTCTAAATAATAAATTGACTTCTCTTAACATATTTTTAAAAAAATTTTTAAGAATAATTTCATTTTTCGGGAAATTTAATTAATTATAGAAAATTGTATTAAAAATAATTGAATTTCTTTAAGGACTTTATTTAAAATTCCTGAAAATAATTGAATTTTGCTAAGAATCTTATTAAAATTATGAAAAATAATAATTAAAGAATTTTATAAAAATTCTTGAAAATTTATTGAATTTTCCAAAGCATTCTATTAAAATTTCTGAAAATTGAATTCTACAAAGAATTTTATCGAAATTCTTGAAAATTATTGAATTTTGCAAAGCATTTTATTAAAATTTCTGAAAATTGAATTCTACAAAGAATTTTATCGAAATTCTTGAAAATTCTTGAATTTTAAAAAGCATTTTATTAAAATTTCTGAAAATTGAATTCTACAAAGAATTTTATCAAAATTCTTGAAAATTCTTGAATTTTGCAAAGCATTTTATTAAAATTTCTGAAAATTGAATTCTACAAAGAATTTTATCAAAACTCATGAAAATAATTGAATTTTGTAAAGCATTTTATTAAAATTCCTGGAAATAATTGAATTTTCAAAGAATCTTATATTAAATTTCTAGAAAATAATAATAAAAGAATTTTTTTTTAATTCTTGGAAATTTTTGAATTTCTGGAAGAATTTAATAAAAATTCTTGAAAATTATTGAATTTTCCAAAGCATTTTATTAAAATTTCTAAAAATTAAATTCTACAAAGAATTTTATCGAAACTCGTGAAAATAATAATTAACGTTATTAAAATTCTGGAAAATAATAATTAAAGAATTTAATAAAAATTCTTGAAAATTATTGAATTTTCCAAAGCATTTTATTAAAATTTCTGATAATTGAATTGTACAAGGAATTTTATCGAAACTCCTGAAAATAATTGAATTTTGCAAAAAAAGTTATTACTAAATTTATTTTAGAACCGTTTTTAATAATATTGATAAATTAAAAACGGTTCTAAAATAAATTTAGTAATAAATTTTTTTGTAAAATTCAATTATTTTCAGGAGTTTCAATAAAATTCCTTATACAATTCAATTTTCAGAAATTTTAATAAAATGCTTTGAAAAATTCAATAATTTTAAAGAATTTTTATAAAATTCTTTAATTATTATTTTCCAGAATTTTAATATTCAAAATTTATTACTGTTTCTGAAAGTATTTGAAGTTTAAAAATTTTTTAAAATAATTAAATTCTCTTGGGAATTTTTATTAAAGTAGTAGATAATAAAAATTATTAAATAGAAGAAAGTTTTAAAAAGTAAATGAAATTTTGACAAGAATTTTATTAAAATTTTTGAAATAAATTGATTTTCTAGAAATACATTTGTAATTGCTTCAAAATTTAATTATTTTTTCAGTGTTTTTGCCGAAAATTCTTCTGTAAATCGATTATTTTGAATAATCAATTAAATATACAATTAACAAAATTAACTAATTTCAGAAGAATTCGAATTATTAAAATTTTTCAAAAATCTACTTGCCTTAAGATTTCAAATTAAATTCGTTTAAAATCGAAATCATCTAAAATTGGAAATTCAAATCTTTTTGAAATCGATCGACTTTTAAAAATTGTAAACGCAATTCTTCGAAAATTGAATTGAATAATTCTACAAATGGTAAAATTGTATGAAAATAAATTATTAATAAATTACTACTTACGTATTTAATTAAATATTTACCAACCTCAGATTCATTGGAATCTTGTAAATTGACTTCTCGTTTATTATTCTGAATTCGATTCCATTTAATTATAGCATTAGCCGATGCCATCGCTTCTATTACAAATGTAACAGTAATGAAGCTATAAAAAAAAGGTGATAAAATTATTTACGATTATAGTTTCTGGGAAGAAATGAAATTTCGAAATTAAATATTTCATTTACCTTATGAGGCCTAAAATTAAAATAACTATCACGCCAAGTAACCATCCTGCACGACTAAAAACAGCTGGTAGTGTTAATGCTCCTGTGCCAACTATTAAATTAAAAATATATATCAGGCCAACCTGTGAAAATATAAAAACATTATCTTCAAAATAAATCATTAAATTTTGTATATTTTAAAATATTAAAAATTGAACTGTATTTATTGGTTATGTGAGAAAAGTTATTCGCTCAGAATAAAAAAATATCGATTTATAGTTTTTAAAACTTGCTCCTTTATACAAAACAATATTAAACAAGTAAAGTTCAATTTTAAGTATAAAATAAACCAAAAAATCGCAATGTTTTTGTTTCCAATTGTTGTGATGACTACACTTTTATAAATACATGATAAACTCTCGCTATTTTTTTTTATTCCATTTCTATACTAAATATCAAATTTAATTTACCTACACTCAATATTCCTGCCCTTTTATTAGTAAATATTCGATAAATATTAATAACAGAAAGTTATAATGCAATAAAGGAATATTGATTCAAATATTTCTTTACAAATTTGAGGTTATGTTTATACGTCAAAATCTATTGTTTACTTGTTTACTTACCCAAGTTGAATATTGGGAGCCAATGTTTTCATCAGGCATTGCGAATAATTTATACGCTGCATATGTGGCTGCTTCTTTATTTATATCACTTGTTATAATTATTAACACCGAAAATTATAAATTACTGTGCACAGTAAACATTTCTCTACCCCCTCTTGCGTTGATAAATTCACAAATGGAATCGGTACCGCGCATTGAAAAATTGAAATGCCAATGACGTGAAATATTCCGTAAAAAGGAAGAAAAATTTCTTTGTTACCCCACCAATAAATGATTTATTATTAATTTTATTTGTTATTTAGTTAAAAATCTACTTTTACGAATAAATTCAATTAATTATATTAATATTGTATTTTATTAATGATCCCCAAGTTTTGAACGTTCAAAATAAACGAAATATATTTTTCATTAAAGATATTGTAATAAATTACTAATCATAAAAAAATTTAAAAACTAAAATTTTACGTTTACAAACTCAGTAATTAATTTTTGTGGATAGTGAAGTAAAATAATTGCAATAAAAATTAATTTTTAGTAGAAATAAATAAATTTCGTTCAATTTGAACGTTCAGAACCTTTATTATTATCAAATAATAATAAATAAATAATATTTAAATGAATAATTATCTGAGTGTCCTATTTATAATTCTTTTATTTATTGTTTGTAATTTTTTATTTAAAAAAAGAAACGTAAATAAAGAAAAAAATTTACTTTTTCCTTTTTAGTGAATAAACGCGATTCAGTTTCTTTATTCAAGGGGGTCGCAAGTTTCAATTTATTAATTTCCCTGATAATTTACTGACATTAAAATTACTTTTCCTGGCAAAATTCTTTTTATACGAAAAAGTAAAAAAAATTAACTAAAAATTGTGATATTGTTTTAATGTTTGGAGAAAAGTCGTATTTTTCAAAATTAGACGAAAAAAGTCTCAATTTGTTTAATTTCCCTAACAAAAAGTCTTTTCCCTTTGTTTACTTTTAAAGGACCAGCTTTTTATTTAAATAAATTTTATAGAAATAGTTTTGAACTGAATTGACGAAAACATTAAAAATTTGAATGAATTTTCATAAATAGAAATTGAAATCCAATTTCAAAAGAATTCTTTTAAAATTGAAATGAAGAGTTCAAATTTTAGAATTCAATTCTTGAATTCAATTTTTGAATCGAAGTATAAAGAAAAGAAACGTTTAAATTTGAATAAATTTTATTTCCTCCAAATATTGAAGTAATAAAAGTTCAAGTTTCAGTTTTCGAGTATGTAAAATTTTCAAAAAAAATTGCAAATGATGAAAAAATACCAACACAATTGTTCATTTTTTTTTTTTAAGATAATGTATAACTTTTATTTCTACGTTTTAATTTAAATGTAATGTCATTTTAATTTGCAAAATAATTCACAGTTTATTTATTGGAATGAAAGAAAACAAAAAAAAATAATACTGTAACTGTCGCTAATAAAACTGAGTACATTTTTTTTTTCGTTGAAAACAATTTTATTGAATTAAAATTATAAAACTAATCCTTAGAATAATTATTGTATTTCTTCGACAAGCTTTAGATACAGTAATTAATGACATGAAATGAGTTTTTAGATTATAATAATCAATGTCAGGGAATATAATTATGTTTTGACTAAAACGAAATTGAAAATGATGCTTATCAGAAATTTGAGTTGTTTATATAAAGAAAAAAAGTGTTCTTTTGCATAAAAGTGTATTTCTCTCTCTCTCTACTCTTGTTTTTTCTCGGTCTGCTTTTTTTATGTCATTTTAGAAATGTCAAATCAAATTACACTTTTATGGAAAAAAATGGAATATTCAAATAATTTTAATACTTTTAAACTCGCTATTTTTCATGAGCATCATTTTCTGTATCGAATTGTATCATCATCATCATCATCATCAGTTTCTCCTTTTTTTTTCTTTGCTATATTTCACAAAACATTGATTATTAGAATCTCAAGAGTCGAAAATGTGAGAAATCGACAAAAATTAGCGACTAGACGCTTAGAAGCACTTCCTGTGGACGATTGATGGTCCTGACTCGTCGTATTCTTGTTTGGAGATCCACATCTGTTGGAAGGTCGAGAGAGAAGCGAGAATTGATCCTCCGATCCAGACGGAGTATTTCCTTTCGGGTGGTGCGATGATCTTGATTTTCATTGTCGATGGTGCCAAGGCAGTGATTTCCTTCTGCATTCGGTCAGCGATTCCTGGATACATTGTGGTACCACCTGAGAGAACAGTGTTGGCGTACAAGTCCTTACGAATGTCCACGTCGCACTTCATGATTGAATTGTATGTGGTTTCGTGGATTCCGCAAGCTTCCATACCTGCAGGAGCAAAAGGATTTTTAGCATTTTTTTCTCTATTTATCTATTTTTTTTTAAATTTAGCAGAAAATTGTAAAATTTGGTAGAAAATTCTAAAAACTAGTAGAAAATTGTAAAAATTAGTAGAAAATTGAAAAAATAGTAGAAAATTGTAAAATTTAGTTAGAAAATTGCAAAATTCAGTAGAAAATTGTAAAAATTGGTAGAAAATTGTAAAAATTGGCAGAAAATTGCAGAATTCAGTAGACAATGCACTGGAATCGTACCCAAGAAGGAAGGTTGGAAGAGAGCCTCGGGGCATCGGAATCGCTCGTTGCCAATGGTGATGACTTGACCGTCGGGAAGTTCGTAGCTCTTCTCGAGACTGGAGGACGATGCGGCGGTGGCCATTTCCTGTTCAAAGTCAAGAGCAACGTAGCAGAGCTTCTCCTTGATGTCACGGACGATTTCACGTTCAGCGGTGGTTGTGAATGAATAACCTCGTTCGGTGAGGATTTTCATGAGGTAATCGGTGAGATCACGACCAGCCAAGTCAAGACGGAGGATAGCGTGAGGAAGAGCGTATCCCTCGTAGATGGGCACGGTGTGCGAGACACCATCGCCAGAGTCGAGGACAATACCGGTGGTACGACCGGAAGCGTAGAGTGAAAGTACGGCCTGAATGGCGACGTACATGGCGGGTGTGTTGAACGTCTCAAACATGATTTGAGTCATTTTTTCACGATTAGCTTTGGGATTTAGTGGAGCCTCAGTGAGGAGGACGGGATGTTCCTCGGGCGCAACTCGCAATTCATTGTAGAACGTGTGATGCCAAATTTTCTCCATATCGTCCCAATTGGTGACAATTCCGTGTTCAATTGGATATTTCAAAGTGAGAATTCCTCTCTTCGATTGGGCCTCATCACCCACGTACGAGTCCTTCTGTCCCATTCCAACCATGACGCCCTGGTGACGTGGCCTTCCCACGATCGAGGGGAAGACAGCGCGGGGCGCATCATCGCCGGCGAATCCGGCTTTGCACATACCGGAGCCATTGTCAACTACGAGTGCGGCAACTTCTTCGTCACACATGTTTAGTCTGTTGTTTTATTTAACTGCAAACAAAATTTTTCATTAATACCCAAAGTTTTTCACTCCAAGAGCTTAAAGTTCTGAACGTTCAAATGATTCATTCATTCATTATTTATTTCTTCTAAAAACTAAATTTCTATTGCAATTATTTTGCGTTACTATTTAAAAAATTAATTACTAAGTTTCTAAACGTAAAATTTTAGTTTTAAAATTTTTTTCTGACTAGTAATTTATTAAAATATCTACAATAAAAAATATTTCGTTCATTTGAACCTTCAAAACTTGAGAATCTTTTCAGTCCAATTTTCCCGAACTTGAAAGTTGAGAACAGTAAATTGTAAATTCGACGAGACTTTAACTATTCCCAACTTTCAAATTCAAGAATAACTGTCTTAAAAAAAAAAAAATTTTAATAAAAAATCCCCTTTGTCTAGTAATTAATTTCCACTAGGCTCGACTTTTTCTAACCCGAAAGCAAAGTCATAAATCACTCGCCCCTTAATTATTCAAGCACGAAAAGATAGCACTCTGGGTGATTTCAGGAGAAAACTATTCGAGAAGTAAAGATAAAGGAGAGGAATTTGACCGTTAATGCTAAATTCCAAGAAACACGTCACGTGATGCCAGCAAATATTTAAGATGGCACCTGGAAAAGTAAGAGCCTCTCGCCACGAGTCCCTCTCGCTCTAAAATCCCCCCCGGCGTTAATTCCACTGTTTTAAAAAATCGAGACACCGTAATAATCGAAATAATTACAACGAACAAACATTAATAATCGCCCATTGAAATCGAACAATCGACTTTGGAGGCGTCGGCTCGCAACCGCACCCTGCCCCGCCCAACCCCGGTGCGAACCAGTCGATAAAACCCCACAACCGGTGCATTTAAAATTCAACAACCATAAAAATCGGAAAAATCCTTCTTTTTTCAAAAAGAGACAAATCGAATTCTCCGTAAATTAAATTTCTCTACCACTTTTCCTCCGACAAAAATCCAAGGCAACACTTTTTTTTTCAAACACTATTCCGCAGAGCACAAATTATAAATTCCAATTTTCGAGACAAAGCACAAAAACACCCAATTTGGCATATTTCACGGACTTGAAAAAAAACACCCACTTGACAATTTCACGTCTCGAAGAGTAAAAAATCAACCACTTCTTTAAAAAAATGCTAACGCAAAGACACTTAAAAAAAAAAATATTCCGAAAATACAATTCGATTAAATTACAACTTTTCTATATTGAAACTTACTTTGGGGTATAAAAAAAATTTATGTACAAGTTTTTATAGATTTGAAGTTTCTTTGGATGTTACACGACAGATTGTCGTACTGCTGACAAGTACAGCATCTAACACAAAATGTAGCCGACCAGCCGGTTTGCAGTGTATTATATGAACAGACCCGTTGTTCATCCCCCCACCTGATGTTGATCGACCAATAAAGTCAGGACACCCTTGGCCAATCCTGGCTTTCTTTACCATATATGGAAGTGTTCCGTTGCGGGAGGGGGTCCCCTTCTCTATCAATACTATCTTCTCCCTCTTTCACCCGCGCAAACGCGAAATAACCAACCCGTCAATCTTTGTAAAATGCATCATATTCCAAATAAACTGAACGAGACACTGAATAAAATCCTCTTTAAGTCTATACTTGTTTTTTTTTGCTTCTAAAATAAGAAAGAAAGAAAGAAAAAAAAACCCCCCTCTGCCTCTGTTTTCCTGTTTGTTAAAATATTTCTCAATGCCATCAGATCCTTGCCAAGTAAAGATTTCTCGCGAGTCAGCTTGAATGACTTCGACACTGTTTGACATTTGAGGAATTCGATTTCCCGCACACAAGTGCCTGTCAGTTCACGTAGTACTTCATCAGATGTGAATCACGTGGTTTCTAAGTCACAGATTTTCTGACAGCACGTGTAATTTGATTTTTGAGATTTTCGAAAAAAAAATTCCAAGTGCTTGAGTAAATTATATTTGGTAAAATTTTACTTTTTTTGAAACTATGTGTTTAAATTTCGAATTTAGTTATTCCAAAATAGAATTGAAATAGATTCTAATTTTTAATTTACAAAATTATGATTACATTTGGTAATTATAGAATTATGATTAAATTTTTAATTTGGAATTTGGATTAATTTATAAATTATTCTATTTTTTAATTCACAAAATTATAATTAAATTTTTACTTATAAAATTAAAATTAAAAAATATTTAAATTTATGATTATAAAATTTTAACTACGGCTAGAATAAATTCCTTTTTTTAAAAATAAATTTAATCTTCAAAAAACAAAATTATTCAACTTTTTAAATAGTGATGGACAAAAAGGTAAATTATCTTTTTGTCAATTACTATTTTTATACAATTCAAATAATCGTTTTCAAGAAGATTAAAAAATATCCAATAAGCCAAGTTGTTTATTTCAAATTTTTCTATCTGAAAAAATATTTTTCTAATTTTCCAATATTTTATCTGTATTTTTCTAATTTATTTTAAACATGAATTTTAAGAAATAAATATCAGCTGACTTGTTAATAGCTAATTTTATTATCCATAAATCTAACTTTATCTACTTTTTAATTAACAAAAAAGCAAAGTAAAATTTTTTACCAGTTAAATAATTTATTTCAGTTCTCGAAATTTTTTTAATTCTTTGATAATTATTTCCAATTTAAAAAACATATTTTACTAAATTTTCTCATTAAGATCATTAAAATAACGGATAATAAATACAGAAATCAATTTCTACTGAAAAAAGTTAAATCTAATTTTTTATTTAATAATTAAGCATATTAAAATTTTTTTTGACAGTATTATTAATTTTTACTGAAATAAGGGAAGAAAAACAAATTTTTTACAAATGAAATTTTAACGACACAGACTAATATAATATCTGAAAGAAATATAATGAGCAAATTAGCATAACAGGAAGTAAATTTTCAAACCTTGGTTTCCTGCAATCTGCAAAGTTATTTATCTTAAAAAAAATTTGCCAAAAAAAGTGATTTGACGGAGATTCCAGGAAGAAAAGAGAGAGAGAGAGAGAGAAAGAAAGAAGGGGAAGGAGACAAAAAGAAACCGTTAAAAGAATTAACCGGCTTCCGGCTAATGAAAAACTGGTTGTTCACCAAATCGTCTATCACATTTGAGAGGGTCAACGGAGGTCAATGTCAACATTTCGCGGATAACTGAATGGGAGAATTAAACGAACGAAAATAAACGTGTTTCATCTCCATGAGACGAGGTAGGTTAGGGCAGAAATGACGACGATGTGTGTATGCCTAAGAATAGACGCCACGATGTGACGACCACCTGCAAACACGCGGAACGTCAAGGAACCACCTGACAACTACAACCTGTCGGATTATTTTAAAACAAACACTTTCGAAATGATTTCAGAAAAAAAAAGAAGAAAAAAAATTATCACACAATTGAAATAAACAGAGAAATTAATTCCTGAATTCCTGCTTTTTGAAGAATGCCACGAGGAAGCAACGCCCAGAATTATTATGGCGGACTTGTGTTCGCCGGCCTGATCCGTTCCAACGACGAAACTTTGTACCCAAAAAATTCTGACAGTTCGTCGCGAAACGCACCGGTTTTCATCGCGTAATTACGAGGATTTAATTGATTTACGAGTACCCACCTTTTAAAAAGGAAATGAAATTGATGATATTGCCTGGTCCTCGATCGGCAAGCTGAACTGCAGATGATACTAGTGACACGACGAGTCGAACTAAAACCGAAAGACGCCGCAAGTTACGAACTCTGGGGCTAAAGATCAGGAACGTCGCATTTAAAAATCACCCCCCCATTCAATTAAAATTCTAAAAATTAAAAAAAATAAATTAACCCGAATTTTTAATTTCTCCCTTTTGCACGTTTTTCTCATAATTTCACTAAAATCACATAAATTATTATCAGCCTAAAAAACCATTCATCCCGATATTTACAATTGAAACAAAATTTACAGAAAAAAAAAGAATTTTCTGTTTCAAAATTTTTTCCGGAGGAAAGTTATTAAAAAAATTGTTTCGAAACACTTTTTTTTTGGTTAAATAAACGAAAAAGGGAGATAGAAATAAAAGAAAGGAATTAAAACACCATTCAAGAAGCTTTAGGTAATATTCCACGACTATGAGATAGTAGAATTGATCGTTTTTCAAAACATAAAAAAATTGATGATTCTAAAAACAATCTTTATGCAAAATAATTGTATTCAAATTTCAAATTCCTAAAGACCGAAAACAAAATATCGTGACACGGTCCTGAGAATATCGCGACCATTCCAATTCGATCGCAGGTATGAATGGTGGTTGCAAACTTTCAATAACATTCTAATTAATAAAAACGGGAAATTCGCATTTATCATTAATTACCAATCAACTAAAATACTAATTCCATGCAAAGAACTTTGGAAAAATGATTATTTCCCATAAATCAGCATCTATTGTCAGGTATTTGTGCACCTCAGGTGCGTAACATCCCTGGATAATGAAAATGGACTAGTCCAGCTTCCTTCCCACCACGGCAATTCACAGCTCTTGCCATATATGGGCATAAAACGAATGCGGCACGCTGATTGGTTGGTCGACCGGCTGCCGGCTAGATTCTCCAAATGCCGCTTCAAACTGTACGATATCGAGAAGCATATAATGTCTTCTCGAAGTGTACACTAGCGTAAAAGCCTGCCTGACTAACCGTCGACTCGCTTCGGTGTGTCAGTAATGTTAGCATGAATATACAAATACAAAATCAACCTTAATTGTATGAGAGAGAGAGTTTTTTTTTCAACTCACAAACACACATGTTTATATCTTTGTCTTGTAGAAATGAATCGAACTCTATAACTGTGTGTTCGAATTTTATAATCGGTGTTAATGCACCATAAAGGTACCCTTAAGTACAATAATTATAGAGTGAAAAGAGAGAGAGAGGGGGAAGGGGGGTATAGGAGAAATTATTGACAATGGATTTGTTTCACTCAGCAGAAGAATTAAGATTTCCCTAATAATGATTTGCTATTCAAAACTGTAACAATTGCCTGTCAAAATGTCAAAAATTTTCTTGTTTCCCTTTAATTAACGAATGGCAATAAAATAATTATAAGGTCAGAGTGCTTATTCTAATATAGTTAAACGTAAGTAATTTAATAGCAAAAATTTAGGCAGTGATTGAATAATATAATTTTAATATAACCTCAAATTATGACTTTGAAGTCCACAACGTTTATCAACGAAAAAAAATTATTCACTTAACAAATTAAAACAAAAACAAAGCAGCAATATTGCCATAAAAATATTTAGGAAACAGATTGATGTTTATGTTATGATAATAATTGTTATGTAAATAAATATTAAATTAAAAAATAATTTTGGAACAAATTAAAAACAAATTTTTTTCGTTAATCAACGTTGTGGACTTCAATTTCGTCAAATTACAATATTTCGACACTTCTTGTCAATCTGAATGAGTAAAATTCATTAAAATATTATTTCTAAGTAATTATCCAGATAATCGGCTTTTCCCAATTTTGTTTATTTTTTGATAATTCTTTTTGGAAAAGCTTTCAATTAGCTAAATTATCGTTTATTTAATTATTATTACGTATATGATGATAATAATATTATTGTATTATTTATATATTATTATTGTAACTATAATATATTGTTGATTCTATATTATTATTCTAACTATAATATATTATTGACATTATAAATAATCATAAATAAATTAATATAAAAAATTATTTTATTTATAATATTTAAAAAAAAATTTTCTCTTTTTATTTTTTTAGTTTTTTTACATTCACAACTGTGTGAATAAAATTCTATTTAAAATTTTTTTTTCGTATCAAATGTCTAACAAAAATTATTTTCACTTAGTTCGAGAAGATTTAAAAAAAAAACTAAATTATAGAATAATTAATTTAAGGATTTTTGACTGCAATAAAATTTTAAAAATCGAGTTGCATTCTTACTGTTTCCATACTGTAAAATATTTGTAACAAAATTTTTATACCGTGCAACATTCGTAATGTAAAAATTCTAATTAAATAATTTTATTATAATTATTTTATAATTATGTTCTCGTTTAATTTACCTTAATTTTATTATAAATAAAAATTATTTGATAAATAAAAATAAAATATATTAATAAATAAATAGTTAAAATAAATTAAAAATAATAAGTTTTTAAAAATTTCTATTAACTCAGTTTTAACAAAAAAAAAAATTTGCTACATAAAAAAAAAATTCTATTCTAATTCATTTATTATAATCGCAATTTGTCTACTTTTGAAAATCAAAATAAATTAATTATTTGTTATTTTTCGCTACAAAGAAATAATTAATTTGATTCAAATAAACAAATTAGTTTTTTATTAGCAATGCAATATTTATTAGAATAATAATTCTAATTTAAAATTAAATAAATGGAATTTGCTTCATTATTTTTTTTGTATAAAAATAATAGCAAAAATTTAGCTCTAACTTTACTAAAAATTAAATATTCTGGAATTTTAAAGAGTTCAACATTCTCTGAATATTAATTTTTAATATTATTACAAAATTTTAAATATTAACAGATAATTTAAGAATAATTTCAAATCGTTTTTATTATTTTGTTAATTAAATTATGTATATGAACAAAATTATTTTTTTCATATTTATTTAAATTGTATTACACTGGTAACATTATTATTTATATTTATTGAATAATTTTATTGAATTCTATTATTAAGGGAAGATTTCGACTTGAATTTTACCTCTTTTTTTAGGAAAATGATTTAAAATCTTCCAAAAAATTATTTTTCTATAGTCGTTTTTTTTATTGAAAGGAATAATAATAATAATTTAAAATATTTAAAAATTCAATGAAGAAAATAAGATTTTAACACTGTTTTAATATATATTGTTAGGCATAAATAATATAATAATATCGTGAATATTTATTTATATTGAAATTAATTTAACATTTCCCCTATTCTATATACATATATGTATACATAATACATTTTATCACAGAAAACACGAAAGCGTATAATTGTTCTTAAATTCCTTTGGTAATTAAATATTTTTTTTTCGAATGTGTCGAAATTGTGGTTGCAACACTTTCCAATTTAGAAAATTGCGTTTTAAGTTTTTAATAATTACCATCCATAGTAACTAATATTCTGTTTTAGCTTTTCCTTTTTTTCACATATATATGCATATATTTATCTATTTTTAATTATAGCAAAGTTAACGAATTTTTAAATATAAATAATATGTTTTTCTTTATTTTTAAGTGTATATGTATTTTAATCAGTCATTTACCTACTATCAGCATAATTGATAACAATTTTCTTGCATAAAAATATTTTACAAAATTAAATTTTATTATAAATTATAATTATTATAATTGCTATAGTTTTATTAATATTGTAATATTATTGTATTTAAATTCTTACCATTAAAATATAATATAATAATAATAATAATAATAATAATAAATACCATTTAATAATATCATTATTTTATTTTATTTTATTTTATTAATACCATTTTATTAATATTGTAATATTATTGTATTTAAATTCTTACCATTAAAATACCATTAGTATATAAGTTATTGCATTATTATTATTATTATTATTATTATTATTATACACTGAAAAAAATGTGTATTAATTATTGTAAAAGTATTTTACAATTTGGGGAAAAAGTGCAACAATAAACTGAAATTTTGATATAAAAAATACCAGCCTTTAAAAAAAATTATGTAGAATTTAGTAAAATTATATATCAAACATCAAGAATTTTATTTCAATTTTAATGTAACTTTACTAAATTCCACATAAGTTTTTTGAATGTTTAGTATTGTTTACATAAAAATTTCAGTTTGTTGCACTTTTTCTCTAAACTATGTAAAATACTTTAACAAAATTTAATAAAAATTTTTTGTTAGTGTCAGTGTCAGTTTTTTATTACAAAAAATATTAATATTATTGTACCTATTAATAATGAGGCATTATAATCGTGATTAGTTTTAGTATTAAAAATTAAATTTAATTATTATATAAAAACACTGCCGATATAGTTGAAAAATTTTATTAACCATAAACAGAACAAGACTAATTTTCAAATCACTGATCCAAAAGTAATAATTTAATTTTATGCACTATCGACCCTGTGATTATACTACAACTATAATATAATATATACGTGTATGTGTCCAAGGACAACTATCAGAAAGACAAAAAATTTTCTAAGAATTTTGTCTGCACGACCCTTAAAGAAATGAGAAGCATGCGAGTATAGGGTTCAAGAGGATGTATCCGGATGTTGCTTTTATGATGTATATTGTGTCTGGCAATACATACATATATATATATATATATATATATATATATATATATATATATATATATATAAATATAGTCACATACACAGAACATAAAAGCAATATATCAGGAAAATAGAACATAACAAGAGTAGTTTTTTCTCTTATATAAAAATAGATATAACATTATATATGGACCTGGGGAATAAAATAAAAAGAAAATTTCCAATGTCACTACATCGAGTTTCTTTGAAAGGAGACAATAAAATAAAAAAGGGGGAAAAAACAATATTATGTTAAAAAGATCAACAGGTGAAAATAGAAAAATGATTTTTTTTCCTTTTTATTGCAATTATTATCACAAGGGAATAGACGTGAAAAATGTATAATAGAGTATAGAGTATTTTTTGTTTCTTGATGCTGTAGAAAAATTTTGCTTCTCTTAATTTTAATTTGTAGCAATTTTTAATAATCAAAAATATAATTAATTTTATTATTTTTTTTAATCAAGCTCTTGAATTAATATATTTTATTTATATACTATAATACATTAAACATTATAGTAGAAATAACTATTTAATATTTTTACTTTATGTTAAAATTAAGAGAGTGCTTTCCGAAAAAATCATTTTAATGATGAAAAGGTACAATTAAGCATTTAAGTTTATTTATTAGAATTAAATTTAAATTAAAGTAAAGTAAGTTAAAATTAATTAATATAAAATTTAATTTACCCATTCAAGTTTCTTGAAATTATTATTAATTTGAGCATATAACTATATAATTAATTAATAAATTAAATTCACTCCCTTATATCTTCACAGAAAAAAATTGATAAACTCCAAAATGAGTCAGAAATGTGACTATATAATAATTTTGAGTCCTTTTCTCAAATTAATTTCACGTGAAATAAATTTTACAACAATTAAAATTCACGTTAAGTGAATTTTTTGTCAAAAGAAATTTACGTTAAATGATTTTTATGTCGAAAGACATATACTCCATCAATTAAAAATTATTGTGACAAAAAATTTTAAGAATTAAAGAAATAAATTAAATTAAGTTATTATTATTTAAAGCCTTTTAATAATAAATAATTGGCAATTAATAATAATAATTAATTTTAATTTAAATATTTACTATTATTGTGATTATTATTCAATTATTTTTTTGTTATTAATTTAAATTATTTGAAAGTAGTTTTATTTTCACTTCAATTCACTCTCTGAATTAGTAGAAAATGTTTACTAATTTGAATTAGTGACTGACTTTTTGCTTTTGAATTAGTAAAATTTACTAAAAAATATTCATTTCTACTAATAAATAGTAATTTCAACTAATTTATTAGTAAAATTTAAAAGCATAAAAATTCTGACTTTTTGCTCTTGAATTAGTAAAATTTAGTAATAAATAGTCATTTCTACTAATTTACTAGTAAAATTTACTAATTCGAAAGCAAAAAGTGAGTCACTAATTCAAAATAGTAACAATTTTACTAATTCAAATTTAGAGAGCAAATTATTATCATTTTTTTGTTGTTGTTTTTGAATTGAAAAAATTCATAAAAACGAAAATTGAAATGGATTTCACGGTTTCGAGGGTAAGAGGTGAATTGAAAAGGGTTAGAGTTTCGTTTTCACTTTATCAGACACCTGCACGCACATATCCAACTCCCACGCATACTTTCTTGATGCTTTTCCGAGACGAAGCTTTAAATAGATTCAAGGGCGCGAACAGAAATATTTATGTATATATAACGACCTCTTACATTGTAGATAAAACTATATATATGCAATTTTTACTATTTAAACTATTTTTTTTACTTTTTTTTACTATTTTTTTACTATTTTTTTACTTTATTCAAAATTTAGCGGGCTGACACCCCCACTATAATATGTATAGTACACCTGGCAGTAGTTGCAAGGGCACTTCCGAGATTCCGTTTGAGTAATTTTATTTGTTTATTTTTTTAATTTAATTTATTTAATTTATTTAATTTATTTAATTTATTTGTCTATTTATTTTCATTTATTTTATTTATTTACTTTAATTTATTTTATTTATTTATTTTATTTTTTAATTCAAGTAGATAAAGAAACATTAATTAAAATATTTCACTACATGGAAAAAAAAGATTAAAAAAAAAAAATTGCGAAGCAACGTTGGGGTAATATTGCACAACAAAATATTGCCTCGGGTGATTATTACACAGAAATATTTTATATGCAAATTATCTATGCAATAGTATGCAAACATTATGTAGACAATATTGATTCAGTGTTCCCGTATATGCCAACAATTCTTATTACTAAAATATTAATATTATATTATAATATTATTATATTATATTATTATGTATAAAATATAATATAATAATAATAAATTTAATAAATAAAAATTATGTCCAATTTGATCTAAATTTTGACAAAACGTACGGCACGTGATGTAACGGCCCCTTGAAAAGGGTGGGGGTCAGAATTTTAACTCAGCGATCGACAGTGGCGAAATATAATAGGGAGAAATAAATTAATTAATAACAAATAAAAACAATAACACATAATAATAATATATATAATCTATTAAGTAAATAATTCTGACTAAAGAAGTTCGTCAATTTTTTTATAATAAGGATTTATTTATTTTTAATTCAAAATTTTATAGAACTTTATGCTACTAAATATATTGTTACAAATAACAAGTAAATAATTTTGAGGAAAGAAATTCGTTAATTTATTTATTATAATGGTTTTTTTTATTTGTAATCAAAAATTCTATAGAACTTTACGATAATAAATATATTGTTATATAAAGAATAATAAGTAAATAATTTCGAACAAAGAAATTCGTTAATTTTTTTCCCCCATTTTTTTCATAGCTTTAAAATTATTTTTCAGTTAATTTCTTTATTATAAGGATTTATTCAATAGAACTTTATGAAAAAAAAAAAATAATAATTTAGAACAAAGAAATTCGTTAATTTTTTTCCCCCATTTTTTCCATAGCTTTAAAACTATTTTTCAGTTAAATTATTTATTACAAGGATTTTTTTTTAGTTTTAATGCAAAATTCTATGGAACTTTATGAAAATAAAAAATAAATAATAAATAAATAATTTTGAATAAAGAAGTTCGTTAATTTGTTTCTTATAAGGTTTTTTTGTTTATTTTCAATCCGAATTTTTTTTAGGACTGTTTAGGAAAATAAATACGTTGTTATAAATAATAAATAACTAATTTTGACTAAATGTACGTTAATTTTTTTGTTACGAGGATTTGTTAGATCTTTTGGTAAATCAAAAATTCTGTCGAACTTTATGAAAATAAAAAAATAAATACATTGTTATAATTAATAATTAAATAATTTTGAATAAAGAAAATCGTTAATTTATTTATTATAAGAATTTTTTATTTTTAATCCGAATTTCTTTAGGACTTTTTATGAAAATAAATATATATGGTTATAAATAATAAATAACTAATTTTTAATAAATATGTTAATTTTTTTGTTACGAGGATTCGTTACTTTTACTGTAAATCAGAAATTCTGTAGAACACTTTATGTGAAAAAAAACTGTTTTCTTGAAAAAAAACGTTTCTAAAATAAAATTATCAAATTATTTATTTTCACCGAAATATTAGTACGAAAAAAAATCTTGTTTCAAGGCGAACAGAAGCAATATTGCAGCGCAATATTTCGAACCTCGTCGGGTCAATATTGAGACTAAAACTATTATATACTAAAAACCCCATTTTTTGCAATAAATTTCGTTCAAATTTCCCTTTTTGCGAAAAAATAACAGTAATAAAAGTAAAAAAAAAATTTATTTCACGCGCAAACGCATTAAAATATATGTATAAAGTATATGAATATTTTTCGATGTAAGTGCAACGCTCGCTGAAAATCGATATGCCACGCAATTTCGCACAGTTGAGAAAGCACGTATAGAGCAAATATATATATACATATGTAAGAGAAAACGTCAAAGTTGTACCAAAAAGTTGGAAAATACTTTTTTTTTTTTTTTTTTTTGATTCTATAATATACAATTGTATAATAATCAAAAAAAAATTATATTCCTCTCGTTGCTTAAAGGGAAATATGAATTATTAAATGAGTCATTAATGTTGAAAATAATAATCTAGATCTGCACGAGCTTTAAAAATCGACATCCTGCGTGAGTTCTTTTTTTTCTTGCTCTCTCTCTCTCGCACTCTTTTTTTTCTTTATTTTTTATCTCTATTGTACATCCGTTATCGTATAAATTCTATATACGTATTATATGCGAGAAAGTCATGGGTTCTTAGAGCGTTGAACTTACATCTTATTCCTGTATTGATTTCAATAGCTTGTGAGAGAGAAAGAGAAAGAGAGACTCGAGCCAGACGTTATATACCTGCGCCACGTGTCACGCCCATTTTTGTTCATTCAAAATTGTTCAAAAATGTAAATAAATAAATAAAAAAATAAAAAAAAATAAAAAATATATTTTTTTAAAGATAAATAACAAAATATTTTGCTAAAATTCCCCTTGTACAAAAGACTATATAAATCTTGTATTCTCCCAATAGAAATAGTATTCAAATTCTAAAAATTTTCAAATTTTCAAATTTTCACAGTTTTATCTTTTTTTATACCAAGTTAAAGTCCACAACGTTGATCAACGAAAAAAAATTATTCACTAAGAAAATTAATTAAAAACGACGCTGCAATATTGACACAAAAATATTCAGAAAGAATGATTGATATTTATATTTTGATAATAATTATTTTACAATTAAATATTAAATTAAAAATAATATTTGGATGAATTAAATAAATTTTTTCCATTGATAAACGTTGTGCAGTTGAACTTCATTTTTTTATTGATATCAATTTTTGAAAAAATGAAGATTGAATTATTGAATTATTTCGTAATATTTTCGTAAAAAACGAAATACTATAGTATTAGTTACGTTTTTTTTTATTTAATAGTCGAAATCCTCAAAATTCAAAATATTTCTGTCAGCGAAAAATTCTAACATTAATGATATCAATTTTTCTTTTTAATTTTCAATTTTGTTTTGTAATAAAATTTCTGAATTTAAAATTTAGGTAAATAATAAGAAATAAAATAAGAAGCGCATATATGAAAATGAATGAGAAAATTATTTTGAAAATATAAATCGAAAAAAATTGTTCTGTTTTTATTTTGAATTTTATGCCAACTATCAAGTTAATATTTTGGAAAAAAAAAATATTCCTCATGGTAATTAAATTTTAATGTTATACGTAATTTTATACTTCCGTAATTATGGTAATTAGCTTCTACTTTAGTTTCTATAAAGTTATAAACATAAATTCGAGCTTACATTTGACACTAAGTACATTAGAAAATGATTGAAAATAATTATAATAAAAAATAATAATGCTGCTAATAATGGTATTAGTATTAATTATTATTAATATCATGATTTATTTTATAGATAATTTTTTTTAAATTTTTATAAATTAAACATCAATAATAATAAATACAATTTAATAATAAATAATAAATAATAATAATTTACAGAATTTCCACTTTTGACTACAAAAAAAAATAATAATAATACAAACATGAAAATCATCAATAATTTAATAATAAACAAATTCTGAATATTAATTTAAAATTTTTTGTATTTTTAAAAAAAATTATAATTATAAATAAAATTTTTAAAAAATGATTTGAAAAAAGGCAAAAAATTTCGTTAATATTCCAAGAACTTTATGCAAATAAAATTTTTTTTTATAAATAATAAATAAATAATTTTGAATAAAAGAAATTTGTCAATGTATTTATTATAAGGGTTTGTTTATATTTAATCCGAAATTCCAAAGAACTTTACGATTGTATAAATATATTATGTTATAAATAATTTTTAACAAAGAAATTCGTTAATTTATTTATTATAAAGATTTTTTTTTATTTTTAATCCAAAATTCTATAGAACTTTACGATAATAAATATATTGTTATAAATAATGATGATAATAATAATAAGTAAATAATTTTGAACAAAGAAATTTGTTAATTTATTTTTTCCCCATTTTTTTCTTAGCTTTAAAATTATTTTTCAGTTTAATTATTTATTACAAGGATTATTTTATTTTTAATCCGAAATTTTATAGAACTTTACGATAATAAACATATTTTTATAAAGAATAATAAATAAACAATTTTGAACAAAGAAATTCGTTAATAATTTATTTTTTTCATACACTGAAAAAAAATGTATATTAAATTTTGTAAAAGTATTTTGCAATTTGGAGAAAAAGAGCAACAAACCGAAATTTTAATATAAAAAATACCAAAGTTTAACAAAATTTATGTGAAATTTAGTAAAGTTATATTGAAATTGAATAAAAATTCTTGATATTTGATATAATTATAATAAATTCCATGAAATTTTTTTTTAACGTTTAGTTTTTTTTATATTAAAATTTCAGTTTGTTGCACTTTTTCCCTAAATTGCAAAATACTTTTACAAAATTGAGTCAACATTTTTTTTAAGTGTAGCTTTAAAACTATTTTTCAGTTAATTTATTTATTTTAAGGATTTTCTCCTTTTTAATTCAAAATTCAATATGGAACTTTATGAAAATAAATAAATATGCTGTTATAAATAATAAATAAATAATTTTGAACAAAGAAATTCGTTTATTTATTTATTATAAGGATTTGTTTATTTTTAATCCGAATTTCTGTAGAATTTTTTATGAAAATAAATACATTGTTATAAATAATAAATAACTAATTTTGAATAATTATATACGATAATTATTTTTGTTATGAGGATTTGTTCGTTCTTTTTGTAAATAAAAATTTCTGTCGAACTTAATGTAAAACAAAACTATATTTCGTTGTAAATAATAAGAAAGTAATGCTTTTGAATAAATAAATTTGTTAATTTTTTTATTCTGCAAATTCGTTAATTTTACTGCAAATCTAAAATTCTATATTTATATATATTTAAGTGTTCATTTATAAAATAACACAAATTATTGTAAATAATAAATAAATAATAATAATAATTTATTAATAATAAATAGATAAATAATTTTAAGTGAATCGAATTTAGTATTTCTTTTATTTTAAGGATTTTTCGAAATCATATTCTATGGAACTTTATTTTTTAAAAAAATTGTTATAAATAGAAAATAAATCCTTTTTGATAAAGAAATTCGTTAAGTTTTTTTTTTGAAAGGGATTTGTTCATTTTATAAATCCAAAAACACTAGAATTCACGAAATTGATGTTTTAATTAAAAAAAAATAATAGGAAAAAATATTTCTATTTTTAAATAGGAAAATAGAAAATAAAAATTTTTATAAAACTGCAAAATGAGTGAGACAAAATTTTTGCCCAAAACTGGGAATGAGGATGTATAAAAAATACGCGTAATATTATAACTGCAATGATAATAATCGGTTAATCGTTATGCCAATGACAAAACGGGGCCTCACGCAAGGTCAAAAAAAACCTTGATTGGACCATATTTGGGCGTCAAGGTCAGCCGCAAACTTTAAACACTTTATAGAAACTAATTCTTCATTTGCCCAAATAATAATAAAAATCATTTCAAACAAGTCCTCGTTCCTAATTTTTCAATCTAACCTATTTTTTTTTATATTCATCAAACTTCCTTATTTCTTCTTCTTCTTCTTTTATATATTGACATTAACAATTATTTTTGCCGGCTAATTAAACAATCTTTCAAAAGAAAATCGTAATCATATCGCATCTCTTTTATCAATTTTCAGAAAATATTATTTATCAATTATAAATTACAGTGAAATATAAAAATTAAATAAAAGATAAAATAAAAAAAATAAAAAATAAAAACTGCTGAGACTTTTCAATAAAAAATCACGAAACAGTGAAGTAAACAATAAATAAGAAAAAAAAATCGTGATATTTGTCTGGCTTTTAATTATATCACGAAAGACTCGACGAGGCGAAGCAAAAAAATTCATTTTCGAATTTATAAATATTTCATATTTTCGGAATAAATGTTTGGAATTATCACATATATCATGACATGATTATCTCGAAAAAAAACTCATAAGCACACGTATCGATATATGCGAGAATTGTGAAGAAAATAATGCGAAGAATATTTTTTCCGAAGATTGGTATTTTGTGATATATAAGAATTTTTATATTTAATGTCGTCTTTAAAAAAAAAAAACAAAAAACAGGTGAAAAAAATAAGGAAAGAAATCATCGTCATAATTTTTTTTGGTACATATGATAAGAGGCGACCATTGATGATTCTATTACGTATGGGTAAAATATATTTTATGGAAAAAATATCGATGATTCAAGCTAATGACTTTCGCAAATAAAAAACGAATATTAGTTTCTCTGTTTATCATATGAGCAAGAATTCCTGGACGGTTAATAAACGATGATATTTTTGCTGGCACGATCGTCACTGATTGTGAGAGGTGAGATCATAACGAGAACGAGCAACGTATGAGACTTCGAGTATATCAAAGTCTAGTAGAAATATTTAAAAAAAAAATTTTTTTCTATCTATTATATAGCGATGAGGAAATTTTCTCCAAGCATTTATATATGCAAAGAAAGAAGACGTAAACTGTAATTTTTATTATTTAGAGTAAAATCTTTGTATATTTGTATAATTTTTAGTTTTTACGCTTCTTCGCATTAAAGCTTTTTGAAATATACGAATTCAATTTTTTGCTGTAGAATTAATCATGAACCAAAATTTATTTTTAATTAATCAATCAAAATTTAGTCATTTTCAAATAAATTTTTGGTTGAATGAACAAAATTACATTCATTTTCTATACCAAATTAATTCAGTTGAGTTCGTTTTTATTCAAATGAACCAAACACACATTAACAGCATGTGACTCACATTTCTTTACTAATTTTATTGAATTTTTTCTTGGAAAATAATTGAATTCCTAAAAAATATATTTTATTATTAAAATTTGAATTCTTGCGAACGATTTTACAAGAATTTTTCTTTTTAAATAATTGAATTTCCAAGAAGAAATTTATTACTGTTAAAAATAATTGAATTCTTATGGTGAATATTGTTATTTATGAAAATAATTGAATTTTGCAAAAAATTTTAATAAAATGTCAACAATATTGTTCAATTTTCGGGAATATAATTTTGTTATTATAATTAATATACAAGATAAATTCTTTCAAAAAATTATTCATGTAAATAATTGAATTTTTGGAAAGAATTTTGTTAAATAAAATTATTTATGTAAATAATTGAATTTTTGGAAAGAATTTTCTTGAAATAAAATTATTTATGTAAATAATTGAATTTTTGGAAAGAATTTTCTTGAAATAAAATTATTTATGTAAATCATTGAATTATTTCAGGAAAAATTAATTAAAATTCTATTTAAAATAATTGATCTTTATTTTCGAAAAATTTTATTAAAATATTTGAAACTAATTGAATTCCTGTGAAAAATTCTAATGTTTTTGTAAAATAATTGAATTTTTCCAAAGATTTAAAAAAAGTACATTTTTTTTAAATGATTAATTTTTTCAAGGAATGTAAATAAAATTTTTGAGAATAATCACAATTTTTATCAATTCCTATATAAAATTGGATTAAAAATAATTGAAATTCTTCGATTAATATTATTATTTATATGCAAAATAATAGAATAGTTGCTGAGAATTTAGTTAAAATTTTCAAAAATAATTGAATTCCTGATAAAATTTTATCGTTTATGAAAATAATTGAATTCCCGAGAAAAATTTTATTGTTTATGAAAGTAATTGAATTATTGCAAAATAATTTATTAAAATGTTTAAAAATAATTGAATTCCCGTGCATAAAGGTTGTTATTTTTGAAAATAATTAAATTCTTCATAAGAATTTTATAAACATTGTTTTAAATAATTAATGTTTTCGAAATATAATAAATATTATAAAAATGTTATTTTAAGCAATTATGAATTCTTACTGAAAACTTCATTTGTACAAGTAAACGAGTTGTTCAAATAATTAATTTAAAATAGTATTAATTTAAAATAAATTAAATTTTTCCATGAATTTTATTATTAATGAAAATAACTGAATAGTTGCTAAGAATGTTATAAAAAATTTTCAAAAATATAATTGAATTCCTGAGAAGAATTTTATTATTATTTTATGAAAATAATTATTAAACTATTCAGAAAAAATTTAATTTGAATGTTTTAAAATAATTGAATTTCTGTGAAAAAATTTGTTATATTTTTGAAAATAATCAAATTCTTGAGAACGATTTTATTACAATATTTGTAAATAATTGAATTTCCAAGAAGAAATTTATCATTTTGAAAAATAATCGATTTCTTGTAATAAATATTGTAATATATGAAAATAATTTAATTTTGCAAAGAATTTTATTAAAATCCCTCACAATCATTAAATTTTTGGGTATAATTTTGTTATTTATGAAAATAATTAAATTTTGCAAAGAATTTGAATAAAATTCCTCAAAATAATTCAATTTTTGGGAATAATATTGTTATTTATCGACATAATGGAATTCTTCCGAAGAATTTATTTATGTAAATAATTGAATTTCTAGGAAGAATTTCAATTTTATTTGTCAAAATAATTGAATTTTTGAATTAATTATTTTAAAATAGTATTAAAAAGAATTGAAATTCATCGATGAATTTTATTATTTATGTAAATAATTAAATTAATGCTTAGAATATTATCAAAAAATTTTTATAAAAATTAAATTCCCATGAAAAATGTTTGTATTTGAATTATTGTGAAGAATTGAATAGAAATTTTGTTAAAAAATTGCTTTTTTCGCAAATATTTTCTTTAATTTCCTACTCTATAATAAGTTAATCGAATTTCTGCCTGATGGATTTTATTATTTATGAAAATAATTGGAAATTTGGATGAATTTTATCAATTTTTTTGTTAAATCACAAAATCTTAGAAAAACTCTATAGGATTGAAATTTTAAATTATCACAACGAACCGATATACCAAAAAATTGGATCAAATAATAAAAATTGACCCAAATTTCTGCTTACATTTTGATCCAATTTGCTGTCATTCTGATACTTTTATATAAGAATACGGTGAATTATAAAAATTACCAGCAAAGAATTTAAAATATTTTTATTCGAATTTTTCGATTCATAAAAAACAATTATTCTCGAAGTTCATTCAAGTTAGTTCAAGACCTGAAATTTATTCATCCGGAAGTAGTATAGAAGTTCCTGTTTTATTATCTTTTGTTTAGATTTATAGACAGTTTTCTTGAATAACAAATTGATACTGAAGTGGATCAAATTGATGCCACAAATCTGGATCAATTTTTTATTTGATCCAAATTTTTGGGTATATCAGTTTGTTGCCATTTGATACTTTTAAGTTTGTGTATCAACTTAGGCTTTGCTATATGAGTATTGTAAAATTTACTTCATTTTTGCATTTCCATTTTTGTATTGGAATAAAACCTTTATTTTCTGATTAATTTTGCAGAAAATATGCGAGATGAAGCAAAAATTAGAATTCCCCTCGGCATCCTAATGAATCCTATTATATAATACGCACGTAATTCTATATAAAGGATTATTTAGGGAGCCTTTTTCGAAAAAAAAAATAATTAATGTCATTAGTCACCGAAGAAAAGTGAAATGGAAGGGGTCCACGGGGATGGCATCAACCTTCAACATTGCCCCTGGGCAAATGCTCTTGACTTCGATTCCTCATGTGACCACATTTATATATTTATATACAATTCCGAACTGACACAGCATCATGCGAGGTTGAGGAATTCGGAACATGGTCAATTGCAGAGCTAATGTATGGGGTCTTTGCTTTTCAACTTTGGAAAATTAGTTTCATTTCGAAAAAAATCTAGCTGACATATGTTAGAATTTTTAGTATTGTTATATGTTATACTTTATCATATGATAAGATAACAAAATTTGTCGAATATTGCATTTTTTTTCTCTACCCAAGACAATATCCTTACAATAATTTTGTTTTGAAAAAAAGTTGCAACATATTCAGCTTACTGATTCTATTCTTATTTTCGTTTCTTTTTTTCAGTCTCTCGTTTGAAAATAATACTTGATAAAAGAAAAAAAATGTTATTCTTTGTATCGTATACAACAGAAATCATATGTTTCGCAGTAGTAATGACCTTTCTGCTTGCTCTGCACTTTCTCACGTATCACAGTATTTGCGCGGGGCGTAATTATATAGTTGCAGAATATCAAAATATGTTTTATTACAATTTGCACCAAGTGCTGTGTGTATAATTTGAAAAAAAGCATGTTTTTCATAATGGCAAAAAATGCATAATATATTATTTATCTGTATAAACATTTATTTAATCTTTCATCTCGTCTTTTATTTATTACACACAGTAATAAACATTTTTGTGCATTAATTTATTTTTCAGATAAATGTGTTATTTTTCAACCACGTATATCATAAACAACAGGTATTATCAAAAAAGAAGTATAATAGTATCGAAGAATATACTATTTTTATAAGTACCTAAACATTAATTATTGCTGTCTTAATAAATGCAAAAAATACGATTCAAATAACAGATTTAGCTTTTCAATAACAGATTTAGGTTTTCAATAACAGATTTAGGTTTTCAATAACAGATTTATGTTTTCAAATAAATATTTACTTGCACCAAATAGTTGTCTTTTAAGTAAAATTAATTTTATTCTAAACAAATAATTTCAGTATTTGAAGCAAATATATTAATGTACGATACAGTTGACTCTGAGATAAAAATTGTGTTTCGTACAAACAAACATTTGTTTGATAATACAGACAATCGTTTATTATTTGAATCAAATTTTTTTTGTATCAATATGAACAGAATTAATAAATACTGATGTATTAGAAACATTCAGATCAAGTTAATGATTTAATACAATTTTACAATTTTTTTGAAAGTTTCATATGGGTACCAAGTGGATCGAATTGATGCCAAAAATGTGGAGCAATTTTTTATTCGATCCAAATTGTTTGTATCAATTCGTAGCCATTTGATACGTTTTAGTTAACAGTTTACAATTAAAAACAGAAGTAATCAGTACTGATCATCAAAATCAATTTTTCATCAAATTGCAAAAAAATTGTCATGAAAATGGTGTATGAAAACAAAACTTGTTCTAAATTTTTAGCATTAGATAAATTGTCACTAAAATAGTGTATCAAGACAAAACTTGTTCTAAATTTTTAACATCAATTCGAACCACTTTACAGTATCAAAATTTGATACCCTGAAGAAAGTGCTTCTGATTCAAATAACGAATTTTTATAACATTCAGTCCATAATCGATTGTTTGATTCAAAATAAATACTTTTCAATTGTATAAACTACAAAGTTTGATAAAAAAAAAATTCATAAAAGTATCAATTGCAGCTTTAAAAATTGAGAAACAAAATCAATAACCATTCATTATTGTCAATTTGCATCAACTTTGTTTTTCAACTTTTCCTAAACTATTCCTTAAAAATAATGCCTCGTTTTTTCGGGAAAATTAACAATTATTTATACATCTCGTGTTTTAGTTCAATTTACAAGAATTTTTTGTACGCGACTTTATTTATGCGCCACTTAAAGCTAGGCCAAGTGCAGCGATCTCGTTATGGAAAGTAGGTGAACAAATTAGAAGACTTTTGTAGTATATAAGAAAATGAAGAAAATTTAATATGAAAATTTATTGCATATAGATGACGCGTGTTTCTATAAAGAAAAAGTGTATATTTTCTTTTCCTCCGTTTGATTTCTGCAAAAAAAAAAAAAATTTTTAAACATCCAAAAAGATTAAATTTTTACTAATACAAAACTGGAAAAAGAAACCAAAATCAAAACATTTAAAGATTTAGTAAAGTTTCACTGGATTTTATTGAATCCAAAATTAATTTTTAATCCAAAATGAATATTTATTTATTGCAGATCCAAGGTTTGCAGATTATTTCAACCCATTTTGGTATTCAAATAATTTTTTTCAAACACAGTTTTCTTGAAAGTATGGAATTGACATTAAAGTGAATCAAATCGATGGCAAAAATCTGGATCCATTTTTTATTTGATCCACATTCTTGGTACCAATTCGTTGCCGTTTGATACTAAAAGTTCTTGATACTAGAATTCACTGTTAACTTAAAAAACAGTGAATTTTAATTTCACCATTTTCTATTTTACCCAAAAGCTGATGCAACAAATAGACTCGAAAAAATTCATAGTAAAAATTGACTAAGGTCTTAAAATAAAGTATTTAGGAATTCAAGAAACGTTTCATTTCCGCCTGTCACGCTGGAAGGATCTTCCGTTTCGTTTCGATCCAAAGACAAATCACCTTATAATCATTCATTGACAATTTTTTTTTATTACAGAAATGATCGTTTCAACGGAATTACACTCCCATACGATATAATAACCATACGGAAATATAAAATTGATCAAAAAATATTTGTAGAAGATAAAATTTATTCATATAAAGAAACATTATATGGCTAAACACAAAAATTCAAAAAGAAACCATATACTAAAATATTTATTAAACTTTCGCCGATTTTCATTAATTTAATATATATATATCTATATAATATAATATTAAAACAAAAGTAAAAAAAAGTCGACAAGTCGGTTATTAATAAATTAAACACGAATGTTTGTATTTACATAATTTAATGCATATATGTAATTAACTATTTTTCCCTCTGTTTATATATCTCTTTAAATAGAAATTTAAGTGAAATTAATGCATGTAATCGATTTAGGTAAGGAGTTCAAACTTTCGACTGGGACTTCCTACATCGAGACAAGTCTATGGATATTTGCCAATTAGAGAGAGTCGTTTTACGCGCAGGGATACCTGTTAATGTGAGAGTCGTGTTATATATGACACAGATTACCTTTAGAAGTTAATTCAATGAAACTAAATTGGCAAATAGGGTCATAGAAGAATCGTATTTGTTACCCAAAAATTACATTTATGTTGTAAAAATGAGTCAAATGTTAGCCCCCTAATATCGGATTCTTACGACCAAAAGTCACAAAGTTCCGGAGTTGGAGCAAAGGGACTCAAATTTTCCAATTGAATTCTAATTAATTATTAGTTAACTTAACAGTATCAAGTTGCAACGAATAGATACCCACAAATTTGGAACAAAAATAAAAAGTTGATTCAAATTGGAGCAAAGGGAGTCAAAATCCACTCCTCTGTACATAACTGTACCAACTCCCAACTTAGTTTAACCCTTTTTCACTCCTATTTAATTTTTGGTCTATGATTTTGAACTTCATCTTTTTATCCTGTTCCATTATCTCCGATTTTATGTTTTAATGCTCCCTTCTTTTAGGCCCAAAAATGGGTCATATTTTTAAGAAAAAAAAACCACGTTCAAAACACATTGTCAAAAAGAAAAAGAATTGCTTCCTTAATGAACTGATATTCGTCATAATTAAGACAACAAAGAGGTGAAAATTTATAAACAGATTTATAAAGAGATTAAATCCCGTTGATTGAAGAAACTACAATGAAGCTCCACAAATAGAAATCGTGCATTTAGCTCACGTACACGTTTCTTCCTCAAAAAAAAAAGAAAAGAAAAAATTTTCAACTACTTATATTACATTTATTCTGTCAACGTTATCCTTTTGCTTTCGTCGAAGCTGTTGTCTTTTTTTTCTCTTGAGTCTCTTCGCTTCTACATACTCCATTCACTCTTTTTTTGTTTCTATTTTGTCATCGACATTTAATTTTTATACAGAAAGCTATAATTTCTAAAAACTAAAAAGCTGTATAGACGCATCTTTTTTTTTATCTTACACACCATCTCATCGCTATTTTTCTCTTCACTGACATTTTTTTATTATATAAAAGACAAACACAAGTCTTACTCTACTGAAATTTAACGAACCGTTTCTTTCGTTACACGATTTCATTCAGTCTCTGCTACTTCTCTCGCTTAATCATTCAACAGTATTCTACGTACACGATGCGTGGAACATTTCATTCAACAAAAAAAAGAAATGTTAAGAAATATTAATGTTAAATATTAAAAGTCGTTTGTAGTTGCATTCTCATTTTTTTCGTTAAATTTTGTTTGTTCGTTGAATATTTTTGACAAAATATTTGTCTATAGAACAAAATGTATAAATAAAGTAAAATTGATAACAGTTTTATAAAAATAAAATTGAACAAGTCTAGTACCATATAATAAACAAGTATTTATCGAAAACCTGTTTTTGTAACAGTTGTGCTATTTGTAGTTTTTTTTCTTTCTTTTCCCTTTTTGAATATAAGTTTTCGAAAGCGTTTCTTGTCACTCGAAGGTTAAATAATAATAATAAAATAATAGATAAAAGCTCGCGAGTTATTGAGTTAACGCTGCGTGACCTTGAATGGAGAACAAAAGGCTAATACTCCACTGCGGTAATAATTAACAGAAATTATCGCTGTGACAATATTGTAAGTCATTCTAAATGAATTTGTGTAATGACAATCAAATGAATGTCACAATCTCAGCATATTATTGTATCATGTCTCATAAAAGTGATACTTTTCTTTTTATTACTATACAGTATAAATAATTTCCAAATTTTTACGATGATTCAAGAAAGGCAGGCAATTGAGAATATAGTTCTAATCACTAATCACAATTTGATCCACTTTTTTATCAAATTGATACTTTTCAGAAATAAACAAGCAAATAGTTTCAATTTTAACTGATTTACAAGCAAATAGTCACTACTTGAAATCAGTCGGAATTGAAACAGATTTAGAAGCAAATATAGTCAGTGACTAATTCGGAAGAACTGCAATTTTAACTGATTCAAATTTTAAGGAATGCCTTAAAAAAACTAAAGTATAAAAAGACATCTCAAAAAGAAGCTTTAAAAAACCTAAAATTAAAGTTGGGAGCATCTCAAAAATTTAGGTTCCAATCGCACAGTTTTTCTAAGGATCTTACAGACAAACAACAACAACAATTTTCGCAACAATTTTAATACATTTTTCGTCTCACTTGGACATACTTGGAAAAGTTCCAAACGAATTTAAAAAGCCTCACAGCTTTATCATAAGAAATCCGACAAACTAACAAAAAAATTAATTTAAAAATTAATAAAAAAAAATCGGACAATAAAAAGGGATGACTACCGTGTAAGAATCTTGCCTTCTAAAATTACTATCATACAAAAAAAGAAGTAATAACTACTCTAGTGCATGCGTATTTGCACGCGAATGTCGATGGCACATGCGCGTTCCGTTCTACATTTTTACAAGTTCAAGTTCATTCAGGGGAAGGATTTGAAGAAGGGAAACATTGCATGGGAATCGCTTATAGTTTTCTCTATATATAGCACTATACGTGGTTGCATCTCGTTACCGGATGTGCATACGCACTTAATTTTATTTGCAATTTAAATCAGAAACCTTTCTCACTACTTCTCTCGGGAGATGAAAAAAAATAAAATAATAATCACGTCTTCTATTCAAGAAAAGTTATCATCATTGTATGATGTGATGACAATACTTGTCAACACCCTGAAGAAAGAATACAGGATAGTCACAAAGAATCATAATTTGATATCATAAACATTTTATGAGAACAATCTTCTGATGATTTTAGGGACTTCTAATTGTTTAGGGAGAGTTTCATCAACTCCGATTGAAAGTTTAGTTGGTTAAGGATTTAATCATTGGTTAGAACTTTTAATCAGTGTTGGTGAAACTGACCCTAATGATTTTTATGTTACCGAATTAATCGACAAAGGTCCTGATTCACTATGTCGAAGGAAAAATACTTTTGGGTTCATAGAGATGAAAATGGTAGTAATTTTACTCTCTTTATTCGTCGAAAGAAAACAAAATGCTTTAATTTGCCTTTTCTTAAACTCGTTTTTGGTTTTCAAAGAAAGAAAACCGTTTCTGCTCCTTAGCTTGGTATCTTCAGCAACTTTTAGGTCCAAGATGTTTTCAGTCATTAGGATTCCTATTATTCCAAAAAATATTTGTTATACCTAAAAAATTGATCCAGATTTTTGGCATCGATTTGATTCACTTTGGTACCAATTTTGTATACTTACAGAAAAACCGTGTTTGCATTGTATAGGGAGAGAATTTATGCGATAAATTTATTATACAAAGAGTACGTTGCACTCTTTTGCGAAATAGTGCAAGTATACAGCAGAAGCTTGGTGAATGAGAAGATCTTGAAAACGGGTCCTGAGGCCCAGCAAGTCTACAAGGGCCTCCGTGTGATTTCAAGAGGAAACGAGGGGCGAGGGAGGTGGGTTGAAGAACTGCTTTCAGCCTGCCACCTGTCGACCCGTTATAAGGAGCCCGGATTCTACCCACAAGACAAGAAGACATTTTTAACATATTTTTCCATCCAACATATATATCCACTATGTATACATATAATACAACAGCAGAAAAACTTATACAACAATTGACTTTATTACGCATTTACACAAAGGCCATATTCATTCTGTTTTCTTCTCTCGAATTTCTTCTTCTATTATCTGTTTCTAGAGAGAAAATTTTTCTATTTCGAAAATTTGAGAGACTGAAAAAAGAAATATCCCTACAAAGAATTTTTCTTTGTTTAAAAGAATCTTTACAGCTTTGATGCTTTTAGCTTCTTATTCCAAATTAGTGAAATTCGAGTAACAAGAGCGGAATTTTACTACTACAACACTTTAGCTGTGTCAAATCAACTTTTGTTTTCACTTTCGAAGACAAAAATTAATTCCATTTTTGGAATAATGTTGTTTCCGAAACAAAATACACACTCTGACTTTTACTTTTCTAATTGTGGCAATTAAATAAAAATCTACTTCCACTGTTTTGTAAAGGACGAATAAAGTGACAAAAAGTGGAGAAATTTAAAAGTTCACACGGCATTGCTTTTCACTGCATTCCGCAGTGTGCAAGTGTTTTATGTATAGCAGCATATTTTTGTTAGACTGATGACAGCATTTTGTTCACTATTCAACATTTATCGGATTTTTAAAACAAGTTTTCAAAATTTCTTACAAGACACAGCCAATTAAATGTGATCGAAAAAATAAAAATTTGCCAGTGCAGCACTCGTCAGCTTCCTGTTTAACAAAAGTGAAAAGTTGTCAATATTTTTGAGGCTGTTTTAAAAATCCAAAGCCTAACAACTATTCCGCCTTTCTATATCTAGTTTAAGCATTTTCGTCCAATTTCCCACTTTCTTCAAATATTTCTGCAATTTAGTTTCCAATTCTGCCTTAATAGGAGAATTTTTATAAAATTCGAAAAACAAAATAAAACAATAAGTGAAAGAAAATACTAAAATTCGGTACTAGAAACAGTATACTCCAAAGTATTTCTTTTCTTTCAAGAGAAAAAAAAAGGTGTCTCCACGTGACCGCGCCTTTTTTTCGAGAATTTAACAGTCAAATGAAGCCAAAATAATGGAAATTTGAGCTATTATATTGATGTCCTTAGGCACAACTAACACGACCCTGTATTTAGATGACTCAGACTTGTATTAGTAACATGGGGGAGTTTGTTAAACGATATATCTACATTAGACGATGACCCAGCTGTTTTAAAACCTGGTGAATTTGTTCCAGAAAAAAAAAACTTTTTATTGTGCACAAACTATTTTATCAGCTGCTGTTTGTATTTTGATAAAACAAAAGTTTACAAGAGTACCTCAACCATAAAAACCATTAAAAAAAAAAAATCTCCACAAATATTTGAATCTATATAATTTTATGAAATCATCATTCCAGATTTATTACAGCACAAAATAAACACACGTTTCGATTCAATTTCCAAATTAACCCAAATCTTTTTATAATCTCTACACAGATTTTCGGAGAAATAAAAAAAGAATTCAGTACCACCAGAGATACAAAAAAAAAAGTGTTACAAACATTTCGTCAATAGATTTAAAATAACAAGATAAATTTTCCCCGAAAAAAAAGAAAACATAAATCAAAATATAATTGCGAGAAATTGGGTACAAATTTTTTGAAAATCATTTCCCTAGAGTATCATAATTGGGCACTTTCACTGGAAATAATTTATATTCATTCAATTTTCCTCATCGTGAAGAGAGGCGAATTGTTCTAAAAATTTCTCTAATCTTTTGAAATTGTTTTATGCTATATACACTCGCACGGGAATAAAATACTTTGTTAAATATGCTAATAAAAGTTGGCTTTTTTTTTGCGACAAAAGTCACTGTTGCATGCAGTCATAAAGTGGGTTAATCATGGAATGTTAACTTTTAAAGAGAGTTGCGGAAATACTAGAAATTCAACTCGTTCATCAGCATTAAGAAATGAGCATTTACCTCACATTAATAATAGAGAGACCCAAGTGTCTGAGAAATCATTATAAAAACTTTCTCAGTTCACATTGTTATCCATTTTTACAAACATATACACACGACACATTTTTATTATATATTTTCCCCGTTTGCTTCTTTATGAATCTCATTTCAATTTTCTTCAATGAAACTGAAAACAATATAACAAGAATATTGTTTTCCTTAGGAAATGCTTCTTTTTTTAAATAATAATTTTCCAGTTGTTTGGGATTAATTTTTGACAAAATTATGATATGTTTTTTGGAGATAGAAGAATGTGTAGAAAGTTTCGGTTCATGAGGATCGATTGTAGGTTGTGTACCACACCCTACTGCATATGGGGTAGTTTCCCATGAGTCACCCCCTACGGAGAATTTCAAAGTTTGTTGATCTCTGAGGATTTTTTGGGAAAATCTCCACGATTCGCCCTAAACGCACACGTGTCTTTTCAATATCGACAAAAGTTTCCAAACGAAAATACATGAGCGCAAGTTTTGGAGGTTGTTTACAGATTTTATGGGGCCTAGGTCAATATATGTAGTGAAACTTTCCCTCTTATTTTGGAACTTATCAATCAGACTGAATCCTCGGAGGATAATTTAATGCAACGTTTTATGATGTTGCCTTCGCTGCTGTTAGTGAATTAACCAAATAAAGCAGCAAGTTTATTGTTATTATTAAAATTGTTATTTTTTGTCATGTACAGCAACACGACATTGAGGATAATGAATCATTTTTGATGTTCCTTAAAGATGCTGATTTTTAAATTTAATCATTATTTTGGATATTACTTATTAAGCTATTACTATTTAAGATTTGTCATGTAAAACAACACAACATTAAAGAAAATGAATCATTTTTGATGTTCCTTAAAGATGCTGATTTTAAAGTTTAATCATTATTTTGGTTATTACTTAAAGATTTAAGATTTGTCATGTAAAACAACACGACATTGAAGATAATTAATTATTTTTTATGTTCTTTAAAGGAATCTGTAAGGAACATCAAAAATAATTAATTATCACAACACACAACAATTATACAACACGACATTGAAGATAATTAATTATTTTTGATGTTCCTTAAAGATTTTCCTTTAAAGAACATCAAAAATAATTCATTATCTTCAATGTCGTGTTGTTTTACATGACAAATCTTTAATCTTTAAGTAATATCCAAAATAATGATTAAATTTTAAAAACAGCATCTTTAAGGAACATCAAAAATAACTCATTATCTTCAATGTCGTGTTGTTTTATATGACAAATCTTAAATCTTTAAGTAATAGCCAAAATAATGATTAAATTTTTAAATCATCATCTTTAAGGAACATTAAAAATGATAATAAATTTACAGATTAAATTTTTTGGTTTTTTGATTCAAAATTTTAATTACTTCATTTGTCGACTAATACAATTAAAACTTTTACCATATTCAGTAGAGTAAAACCCAAACTTTTTAGAATTTCTACTCGCATTTCTGCATGCAACTTTTACTATTTTTTCCAAAGTTTCGAACTTCTACATTTAAATTTTAGGCGAGAAAGAAATGAATAAAGAATCTTTTGCTACAGTGTCAGAGTGAAACCTAAACTCTGTCATATTAACTTTTCGGCATTTTTGGCAACTTTTACTACATTTTTCAGAGTAAAAATTGCAAAAGTGCCCGAGACAGTTTAGGGTTTCAGTTTCTAAAATCTAAAAAATGAAATTTAACCCAAATTATTCCATTTAGTAAAAAGGAGTGAATTTCGATTCAAATGTATACAATAAAATTAACTTCGAAAATAAAAAGTTGTAACGGAAATACTCATCTGAAATTTCATCAGATAGCTTTGATTTTTATGTTTAAAGGTAGACCTCAACTATAAAGTTTTAACTATATATAAAATATATCCTAAAAATGATTTAACTCTTTCATATATAAAATTATTTTTATACTAATTCTTTGAGAGAAAATCGAATGGTAAAAAACTAAAATCGGTCAGAAAATATTTGGAACCTTTTGCGGATTTTTATTTTTCTTCAAAATTCATCAATTTTACAATCCTTTTGTAATTTTTTAGATAATATGTTTCTGTACGTTTGAAAAAAATTGATTTTTATAATTTTTTGAATCATTTAAAAGAACTGAAAATTAAAATTAAAGCATTTAAAAGAAAATGCTAAAAAGTAACATTATTCATTTTTTTAATACGATAATTCACTTGTTTATTTTTTAACTAATTTTAATTACAACATTTTCTATATTTTACAGTTTAAAAGATTATATGATTCGAAATTATTAAGAAAAAAACAAGTGAATTTACGTATAAAAAAAATGATACTTTTTAGCATCTTCAACAACGTTTTTTTTTAAATGGTTCAAAAATGGTAAAAATCTATTTTTTCCTTCGGCAATTTTTCGGCAGATACAAAAACTCTTTTTTCTACAACATTACGGATGGAATTTCATACATTTTTAAGAAAAATAAAAATCCGAAAAGCGACAGAATATTTTTTTAACATTGATTTCAAAAAATTACTATAAAAATAATTTTTTTTTTTGATAAATTTACATAATTATTAAAATAATAAAAGAAATGGAATAATAATTGAAACAGAAATGTTTCCTCTTGAAAAAATAATATTAGGGATAAATTTATCTGCATTCAAATTTATATATAATATATATTGATGAAGACGCGAAAATTTTAGAAATCTTACAGTTTCATCCTATTTAAGTCATTGAATGTCGCGGATTTACCTGTTTACCTTCGTGAAAATTTATTCTGTCCTTTTTGTGTCAGATAGCGTATTTATAATGTTGTCAGTTCCTGAAAGGAAATTCGTATTTTTAAAACACGAGAGAAACATATATATCTTTATATAGACAAATACTTTTATATATATATATTTATATCGATGCTAAAAAGGAAATATATTCCACTGTTTTTCTTATTAAAAAAAAGTATTTTAAATTATAAATTCCGTATTTTTGTTTTCTCGCTCATCGTATACGAATAATTATTGTTTTTAAAATTTCTGTCAATTTTGCAATTTTCTCGCATATACACATTTTTCTTTCTTTCACACACTGTCCTCGTAAAAAAATGACTATATATAAATGTGAGTACATATAAAATGAAGAATGGCCTTGATACTTATGCCGTGAAAAATATCATGCTATATAAAACTTAAATTAAGTCGGAAAGTCAACGACTTCATTAATCGTGTAATTTCTCTCGCTAATATGTCGTCTTGGTAATAACTTTGTTATAATTCCTGGTATTCTTCACATTATAAATAGAAAATCGATCTTTTTTATGTTCACATTTGAAGAAATTTTATTCTAAATTCGAGCATTCATTTACATTGTATATTGATTTAGTGGAAAAATTTATTTTTTTTAATTTTAGCTAAATTTGTATGAATGCTAAAATATTTCCATATCAAGTGCTTTATATTCGGTAAATTATTGTTAAACAAGTAATTTATTAATTAGGGAAAAAAAATTAAGAAAATAATAAATTAATTAAGGTAAATTAATTAATTAAAATCAAATAACTAAGTAAGGTCATCATAAGTACTTAATTAATTATGTAAATTAGACGTTGATGAAGTTCACAACGTTTATAGTCAACGATTTTTGAAAAAAAAATATTTTCTAAAGCAAATTTTTCTACATTTTTTTTTAAAGAAAATAGTATACGTTTATTTTTTTTTAATAATAATTTACAAACAAAATATTTGTGAACGAAAAATTTTATTCTTCTTGGTAGGAAAATAATTTTTTTTCTTTTAATCCTTGATCATAAATGTTGCGAACTTTTACCAAATTTGCGGTAAAATTTTTTATTTTAACTTTTTGCAATGAATTTTACCATATTTTTAATTATAATTAAATTGTTTCGAAGGATTCATTAAAACTTTATGGAAAATAATTGAATTCGTTGGTGAAATTTTATTAAAATTTTCTTTAAAAATAATTATTGAATGTTTGCTAAAAATTTTACACTTTTGTGCGTTTAAAAGTAAATCGAATTCTTACGAAGAATGTTTTTATAAATATGAAAATAATCAGAATTCTTACGAAGCGTTTTATTAGTACTTTTGAAATTAATTACTAAATTAGTTAATAATTGAATATTATTAAAGTATTATATAAACCCGGAAATTATGATTTTTGCAAAAGATTTTATACTATTTCTATAAACATAATAATTGATTTTATATGGGAAGAATTTTATTCAAAATTTTGAAATTAATTAGTAAATTTAATTAGTAATTTTCATTAGTTTTAAAAGAAAAATACACGGAGAAAAATTCTTTTTTAATGATTACAATAGTCTACAGTACAGCTCGGATAAGTGACCACTTTTTGCAATGATTACGAAAACTATGTAATATGTTAAGAATTGAGTAGGAACGATTACTACAGCTGTTGTAAGGGATACCTTTTAATTTGTACTCCTTACAACAGCTATAGTAATCATCACAAAAAGTGGTCACATATCCGAGCTGTACTGTAGACTATTGTAATCATTAAAAAAGAATTTTTCTCCGTGTAGTTACAGGAGTAGAAAAAACTTTGAGAAAATAATATATTCATTAAGTATTTAAATTTAAATACTCAGATAAATTACAGTTAATCAAGTAATTTATTAATTAGCTAAATTAACGAATAAAGAAATTAATTAATTTAATGAATTAATTAATTAAGTAAATTCGTCAATGAAGCAAGCATTTTGCATGTATTTACATATATATGTGAATGTTCAAAACAAATTGACTGTGCGTTAGCTCAATAAAGGAACATCCCTGAGACGTATAAAGGCATCTTGTGGATATTTTCCAATTTTGGAAATAATGTATTTTAAAACATGAATTGCGCAGATGTCGCGAAAAAAAGTCTCATTGACGTTTCGTCCGCCTTTGAAACAATCAAAAGCTATATACAATTTACAATGTAAGAAAAATTTTCCAATTTCTACGGAGTTTTTTTTTTATTTTATTCAAAATTAATAATTAATAACAGGCTTATAGTTTCCGTTAATTCGAACGGAAATAAGTCTTGATTGAAAGTGAAGTGTTAATTAACGCCAAATTGATTGCAAAGAAGTATGCGCACGCCTCCACTAGGTCAGTGCAATAATAATTATTCCCCTCGATCTTGGTTAAGGTCAACGCCATATATGAAAGAAATCGAGTCAATTTAATTATTTTCAATTCTCCTTCGACAATATATTGACTTTTTTTGATCTTTTTCGTCAAAATTACAATTATTTTTATAAATAATAAAATACTTTATTAAAATTCAATTATTTTTAAAAGTTTTAATAAAATTCCACAAGAATTCAATTATTTAATTTTTAATAAATTTCGTCAAAATAATTCAATTATTTTCATAAGTAGTAATCAAATTTTTCACAGGAATTCAATTATTTAAAATACAAAATTTATGAAACATTTTCGAAAAATATCAATTATATAAAAATGTTTTTATAAATAATAAAATTCTTCGCCGAAATTCAATTACTTTTATAAACTTAAATAAAATTCATTCGAAGAATTAAATTATTTTCAAAATTAATAAAGTTCTTCGCAAAATTTCAATTATATTTATAAATAAAAAAATTCTTCATCTTAATTCAATTATATTTAAAAATTTTATTAAAATTCTAGGCAAAATTTTGTAGGAATTCAATTTTAATGAATTAATTCAAAATAATTCCATTATTTTCATGAGTAATAAATAAAATTTAACAGTAATTCAATTACTTAAAATACAAAATTTCATAAAATTTTTCGAAAAATATAAATTATTTAAAAAATTCTTCACCGGAATTCAATTATTTTTATAAATAATAAAATTCTTCACCGAAATTCAATTACTTTTATAAACTTGAAATTAATAAAGTTCTTCGCAAAATTTCAATTATATTTATAAATAAAAAAATTCTTCATCTTAATTCAATTATATTTAAAAATTTTATTAAAATTCTAGGCAAAATTTTGTAGGAATTCAATTTTAATGAATTAATTCAAAATAATTCCATTATTTTCATGAGTAATAAATAAATTTTCACAGGAATTCAATTATTTAAAATACAAAATTTCATAAAATTTTTCGAAAAATATAAATTATTTAAAAAATTCTTCACCGGAATTCAATTATTTTTATAAATAATAAAATTCTTCACCGAAATTCAATTACTTTTATAAACTTGAATAAAATTCGTTGTAAGAATTCAATTATTTATATATAAACTTGTATAAAATTCATTGGAAGAATTAAATTATTTTCAAAAGTAATAAAATTTTTCGCAAAAATTCAATTATTCTCAAAAATTAAAAAAAGGTTTTCAAAATTTCAATTATATTTATAAATAAAAAAATTCTCCATCTTAATTCAATTATATTTAAAAATTTACTAAAATTCTAGGCAAAATTTTGTAGGAATTCAATTTTAATGAATTAATTCAAAATAATTCCATTATTTTCATAAGTAATAAATAAATTTTCACAGGAATTCAATTATTTAAAATACAAAATTTCATAAAATTTTTCGAAAAATATAAATTATTTGAAAAATTCTTCACCGAAATTCAATTATTTTTATTAAATTGGAATAAAATTCTTTGTAAGAATTCAATTATTTTTATAAATAATAAAATTCTTCACATAAATACAGTTATTTTTATAAATTTGAATAAAATTCGTTAGAAGAATTAAATTATTTTTAAAATGTAATAAAATTCTTCGCAGAAATCCAATTGTGTTCGAAAATTAAAAACAAAAAATTCTTGTTAAAATTCCAAGTAACTTTATAAATAATAAAATTCTTCTCCAAAATTCAATTATTTTATGGAAATTTGAAAAAAATGTAAATTATTTTCATAAGTAATAAAATTCATCGCAGAATTTTAATGATTTTTTTAGACAATATATACTTTTAATCAAATTCCTCGAAAAATGTAAACTATTCTTAAAAATTTTTCTTAAAATTTGTCAAATTAAATTCATATATTTAAAAATTTATTGATAAAATTCTTTACGAGAATTAAATTTTAACAAAGAACATTCTATTATTCAATAAATTATTTATTTTTTAATTTAAATAATTGAATTTTTCTAGAATTTTCTAATAAAAATTGATTTAAAAATGAATTAACGGATAATCGATTTATTATTATTTATGAAAGTACTTGAATTATTGCCACGAATTTTATTACATTTTTTAAAAATAATTTTATTTTTTTGAGAAATTTTACTGCTTGTAAAAATAATTGAATTCTTGCGAAGGATTTTTTTTAGGATTTTTGTAAATAATTAACCTATTCTGAAAAATTTTATGGTAATTTAAATTATTACAAAACCTTCTTCATGTTTTGTGATAATATTCTTATAAGTTGTTCAGTTTAAAAAGGTTTGAATTTGAATGTTTTGAAGAATTTTAATTCCTACCGAAAAATAATAATCATTAAATATTTATTTAAAAAAGGAGTTATTGATGTTTTTGAATAATTTTACAACTAATGAAATTTGTAAATAAATGTAATAGAACTTTTCGTCTTGATTATCTAATAATTTTTAGAGTGAATCAGAATATTCTTTAGGGTCAGGGAAAAAGTGATGAAAATTTTGTCTGGAAATCAGGGAAAAATAAAATTAAATATTTGTGGCAACCCTGTATAGTAAAATGCTAATTCAAAATAGTAAAAAAAATGTAAAAATTCCCTTTTTCTTCGAGTTTAAAAATAAATAGAAAAGAATTAATTATTATTTCAAGGAAATCAAGGTGACCCTGATACGTGTGTGTGTCTCCAAATTAAATGCAGCAAGGAAACGATTATTCGCATTATTGCGTTACGTGCGTTTTATAAACATCGATATAAAGATTGTTTAGAGAGAAAAAAAAAGGGAACGATAGAGAGGAAGCTTTCCATATTTGGTGTTGAGAGCCAAGCACGGAAATGTGGGTGTGATTCTGTTGCTCCAGTTAAAATGGGGCCTAATTGATTTTGCACAGGAAGAACCTGTCGGTTTATTCAAGCCGAATTAACAGGGCGAAAATGAGACAATTCGTGCTTTTTAAAATATGTTCTAATCTTCTCGATATTACATTATCTCCTTCTATACTCTTCTCTTCGAAATCAAACATTTATATATCTACGCGCATTATATAAACATCCGTTGGATATAGTGTTTCAAATTCAGGAAATGCATTTCCTTTAAAAATTTTGATGTTCAAATATTTCTTTTATTATTTTTTTTTTCGTATTTAACTGAGAAAAAAAAGAAACGGACAATAAGGAATATTTTTTAGAGATCATTTTCACATTCCAAAAATCGAATTAGTCAAAAAAGTTTTAATTTTAATTTAAATTAATTATTAATAAATACAGTAACAAGTCTTTAATACTACGGAGTTGCCACAGCTCAGGGATTTTTAATTTTTTATTAACTCGAAAAAATTAAATGTTTCGAATAAATATTAATAAAATTAAATTAGTACTTAATTGATAATTAAACTGATTGACTCAATTGTAGATTATTTAACCAGATTTGCATCAATTTGATTATTTATATTCAAGTCATAAAGTCCTGTGTGTATTATTTAATTTTTTTTTTACCAAAGATTTTGGAGATTAAAATTAAATGAATTGTCTCTCGCGAGAGAAGATAGATTCCAATTTTATGGAGTGAGAATAAAGAGCAATAAATATTAGAACATCGAGATAATTAACTGTAATAAAATGCTCTTAATTGCCTATTACATTTCTAGTTTTACTAATGACACTGGGAAACGCAAACAAGCATTCTGGAGTATCGCTAAAGAGATCTGCATTCAACAGAGAAATCACAAAACGAGAATACATTTCACGCAATTTGAGTGTGCATGACAAACTTGCCCTAAAAATCAAGATTCTTAATTTCCAATTTTTTTTTTGTCGTCTTCTTTCTTTTCTATTGATTTTATCAATTCGCAAAAAAGGCGCAGGTCTTTTCTTATTTTTTTAACTAGTTTTCTAAATCGCTATATTAATTTTTTTTAAGTCCCTGAAGTTGCCATCGATGCTCTCAGTATCGAAAAATATTTTTTGTACAAACCCCAAAAAAACACTCAATTTTTTTCCAATGTTTTAAGTCAAAAAAAATAGTAGTAAATAGTTTTTTACTTCTCAGGCGAATAAGAGGAGTAAAATTAATTAAAAATAATAAATGATAAATTTTGTTTACCAAAAATAACGAAAGAATACTTTTCGATGCTGAGAGATGCCAACTTTAGGAACCTTTATTTTTAAAAACTGCGGTGTTCCTGTAGTTTTTTAAATAAATTAGTACTTTTAATAGTACCTAAAACAATATGGAATAAAAACATTGAAAATATTAAGACAGAAGAAAGTTTAGCTCAAAATTTTAGTGAAGAATAACAACACAAAAGAACTTTTAAACCCATTTATAGAAGTTTGTTTTTGGAAAACATTCTTACTGTACCATTGTGTAGATTAAGATAATTTTTCTCCAAAAAATATGAGTGAAAAAATAAAAAAAGCGAAGAAACATTGATATTGAAATAAAGCAACAGTGGAAAATCGCATAATTAAAAGATCCTTACGTAGAAAAAAATCTATTAAAACAATAATTTACAATATTGAACCGTTCGCTCGAAAAATGGCCTAAGTTATGATTTAAATTTAAACTGTTTTTCAAAAGACGCTTATCATCGTATTTATCAATTATCTAAATAATAATACATATTTGATTAATATTGTTCAAAGCAAAACCTATTAAATTAAATAATAATAATGCTTTCAATGACTTATAATTTATAAATAAATGTTAATTTTCAGATTTTCCAAAATGACTCAAAAATACTTAAGGCAGTTTTAAATAATAATGCCTTCAATTACTTATAATTTGTAAATAAATGTTAATTTTCAGATTTTCCAAAATGACTCAAAAACAGCTTAAGCTGTTTTTAAAACGAACGGTTCAATTATGTTATTACTGTTCGCTCATCGCAGGGAAAATTTTTGCCTAATACCTAACTGTCATATATTAAAAATAAAACTTTCTCACGTGATGAGAATTTAATTATGGTACATTTAGATATATGAATGAATTAGTGTCGCTATGTATGAGGAAAAAAATATTGCACTTGCCGGTCGTTGATTTTACAGCAATAACTTCTCTCGATTCGTAGTCTGAAACATTAGAAACAAAATATTTTTCATTTTTTCGCTTTAAAAAGTAATGGGAAAATCTTTAATAAATAGAGAAAAGGGGTATAGTTGAAGTAAAGTTAGTATCACTTCGAACTTTTTACTCTGAATTCTTTTAGTCGGTCAAACACTAATTAGTATTGATCATAACAACATCAACTATAAATACATTGGAAGAAAAAAGAACATATCCTAACCGAAATATAATATTTCTGTTAGATAAGTAAATTTTTGGCTGAAACACTATATAACTACAACCTTTTTTTTATTTCTTTCCCACAAGTTTATTGTTTGCTCAGAAATATAATATTTTTTGCTCAAAAATAAATATTCTTTGGTCAAAAATCAACTTTTTATTCGTATAATTTCTGTAACATATATACAACGGTAGAACTTTAGGAAACCATTTTTTGGTTTTTTTGTTACAATTTTCAATATTGTCTAATTTTCTTCTAACATTTCTTCTGTAACATACAACGCGGTAGAACCTTATGCAACAATTTTTTGGTTTTTTTGTTACAATTTTCAATATTGTCTAATTTTCTTCTAACATACAACGGTTAGAACCTTATGCAACAATTTTTTCGTTTTTTTGTTACAATTTTCAATATTGTCTAATTTTCTTCTAATTCCCTTCAGTTCCAAAATATCGTATATTAAAAATACAGTAAAAATTCATTTATCTAAGTTTGTAAATATTGTTTTTGTTAAAAAAAAATGCTTCATTTGGTTCTACTGTATACACTATAAATCTCAGTCACACATTCAACGTACAGAATTAACTGTAATTGTAACAAATAATTTCGGAATATTTTTTAATGCAATAAATTCTAGTGCAACATTGGAAAGTTAAGTTTGACAAAATTTGTTTAAGTTGCGAAGTTTGATGCGTATAACGTATTTGAAAACATTAGCCCCCTCAAAGTTGTCAGAAGGCGAAAATAATCAATATTGCGCCACAATATCGCCCCAATGTTGTAAATACATCATCTATAAGAAAATCTAATAAAAGAAAAAGAAACTAATTTTTACTCTAGTTTTATTGTAAAAGCCAAACTGATGTCTGGAATTTCTCCAAATTTCTACGATGTACATTAAAAAATCTTTAATTTTATCTTTAATTTTTTTTATCTTTTATCTTTTTAATCTTCTATTATTTTCAGTTGCGTTTCACAAGATTTCTATTTAGTCGCTAATTTTTTTTCTTCTTTATTTAGACACTGTATTTAATTCAAAGTATTTAAATTCTGTATTTAAATTTTCAACTATTCAAATTAATTTTTTATTAAATCAAATTTAGAGAACATATTAATAATATATTAATTATTATCATATTATATTATATTATATTATATTATATTATATTATATTATATTATATTATATTATATTATATTATATTATATTATATTATATTATATTATATTATATTATATTATATATTATAACATATTAATTATTATTTAAACTTTAAAAATGGAAATAAAAAGCGATTTTTTGAAAACTAATTAACAAAACACTTTTTTAATGGAGTGAAAAAATTTCAATAGAGAATATCGTAAAATTAACTTTTTCAAAATATTTATAAATAATTTTTTGAAATGCAAAAAGTTTTACAATTAAATACAAAATTAAAAAATGTCCAAAAAAAAATTGAAATTTGGTAAAATCTTTTAAAAAATAATTTAAATTCATAGTAAAACATTTGAAAAGTAATTCAAAATTTGATAAAAACTTTTGAAAATAAATTTTTTTTCAAAATATAGAAAAATTATTCTTACAAAGACGAAAGATATTCTAAATAGAAACTTATCCTAGTTTCAAGAATTAACAGGATAAGTTTTGCACTTTGTAGAATAAATAAAAAGACACTAATAAATAAATAAAATAAATAAAAAAATAAAATAAAAAATAATAAATAAATAAAATAAATAAAAAAAAAATAAAAAATAATAAATAAAGAAAATTTACATTATCACGTTTTCATTTTTCCTTGCGGAAAAAAATACTTACATAGTTTAATGATAAACATAAAAAATACATTACTCATTGACAACTATAATCTAATATAGTTCTCAATAAAGATAAAATGCATATAATTTACAAAAAATGATTTTATAACGAAAAAAAAATTTAACAATAATTATGTTTTCTATTATAAATGTTTCAAAGAAAATTTTCTCCTTTGTATATCTCTATAATAGGAAGTCGTATATTTAATTTAAATCTTTGGAAATATTTTCTAAAGTGTTTCATCTTTTTTTATGTATTATATTAGGTATATACATGTATATAAAACTTGTGACTAAATTTTCCATCAGTATGGAGTTGTATGACTCATAGAATTCAAGTATGACAAGAGAGTTCGTGTCTCCCTGGTATTCCACACGCGTTACCAAGAATTTATCACTTCTATACGTATATACTTCTCACAGGAATGAATCATTGAGCGTAATTTCTCTATAGTAGTATTTTTAATTAGCTCATATGCATTTTATGAATCACATTCTTTCCAGTCGATACACCAATATTTTGATAGTTGATTTCAATTTTTATTTTAATTCGAATTATTGCCGATAAATATTTTATATTATTATTATTATTATTACTATTATTATTATTTTTATTTTTATTATTATTATTATTATTATTATTTAATTATTCAATTATTATTATTATTATTATCTGAAAAAAAATTTATTTTATTCAAATAATCGATTATTCGATTATTATCAAATAAAAGTTTACTTAAGGGCATTTGAACCTTTATGACGTCACAGCATTAAAATATATGCTTTGCAACAATTGTGACGTCATAATGTTTCATATGCCCTTAAATCAAATAATTTTTATTTGAATGAAATAAGCTGTATTTGAAGCAAATATTATTTAATTGATTCAAATAAAAATTATTTGATTTAAGTAAATATTTATTTGATAATAGTCAAATAATCGGTTATTTGAATCAAATAAATTTTTTTTTTCAGTGTATTATTCAATTATTGAATTATTATTAATTATTGACATTATTATTAATTAATTTAATAATTATTAATTATTAAACAAAAAAATTAATTATTGACATTTTATTCAAAATGGACGCATTATTTTATTCCAAATAAATGCTGAAAATTATTTATTTATTTCAGTTACAACATTTTTTTTATTTTTTTTTATTTGTCCACTTTTTTACAAGTTTTATTTGGATAAAACAAACTTTATTCCGAAAAAACAAACTTTATTCAGAATAATCACGCCTCGGATCGACTTTAACGAGCAAAAAAAAGTCACTTTAGTCTATTAAAAATAAAAAAAAGTCGAAATAAAAGTCTTTTATTTAATTCAGTGTTGTCAAAAAAATTCAAATTAATCAAAACTTGTATAACTTTGCTACAAAAAATATTCAAATACTTCCTATTTATTTATTCACAGAAGATAAAAAAAAAATCTAAAATAAATTCTGAAAATTAAAACTATCACCATTTCAAAAAATCAATTATTTTCTATCATTTTTAACTAAACTTCATTTCCAAATTAATTATCCATATGAATTTTTAATAATTTTTTGCAATTTCTTCAAAAATTCAATTATTTAAATAAAAAAAATCCAATTTTTTATAATAATTCAAACCATTCGTTTTTCTTTTCAAAAACATTAATTTAAGGTAGAATATTTTCGAAAATTTCAATAAAGAAATTTGTAAAATATTTCTAAATAATTTTTTCAAATGCAAAAAGATTTACAATTACATACAAAATTAAAAAATGTCAAAAAAAAATTGAAATTTGGTAAAATCCTTTAAAAAATAATTTAAATTCAGTAAAACAGTTGAAAAGTAATTCAAAATTTGATAAAAACTTTAGAAAATAAATTTTTTTTTCAAAATATAGAAAAATTCATCAAAATTTCTCCAAGAATTTTAATTGGAAATGATTTCTGAAAAATTCTAAAATAGTATAATAAATTTTTCTAAATTTTAATTTACTTTATTCGAAGGTAACTGAATCTTAAAAAATTATGATAAAACAATTTTAAGAAATAGTTTTTTATAAACACTGTAATACAATTTTCCAATAATAATTGTAGAATTTTTGTACAATTTAAAATAACATTTTTTGAAGAATTTTAATTGAAAATTTTAAATATTATGTTTATTTTCTCCAAAATGTTAAAAATAATTCTAAAAAATTAAAATGTTATCATTTTTTTTCAAGGTAGAATATTTTCGAATATTTTAATCAAAAAATTCGAAAAATTAACTTTTTCAAAATATTTTCTAAAAAATTTTTAGAAATACAAAAAGTTTTACAATTTTAAATACAAAATTAAAAAATGTCAAAAAAAATCAAATTTGGTAAAATCTTTTAAAAAATAATTTAAATCTGGTAAAACCCTTCGAAATATAATTCAAAATTTGATAAAATATTTTTTAAGTAATTGAATTTTTTAAAAATATTTAAAAAATCATCAAATTTTTCTTCAAGAATTTTAATTAAAAATTATTTCTGGAAAATTCTGTAATAGTAAATTTTAAAAAATTTTAATTACTTTATTCCAATGTAACTGAGTCTTGAAAAATTATGAAAATACAATTCTTAAAATTAGTTTTTTTATAAAGATTGTAATTCAATTTTTCAAAAATAATTGTAGAATTTTTTTACAATTTAAAATAAAATTTTTTTGACGATTTTTAATTAAAAATTTTTTGTACATATGATTATTTTCTCCAAAGTTTTAAAAATAATTCTGAAAAAATAAAATTTTGATTATTTTGTCTATGAATTCGAATTTTCGCGGAAATATTGAAAAAATATTGAAAATAAATGAATTTTTTCAAAATTAGAACGTAATAATTCAGAAAATTACTTTTTTCTCAAAACTATTTTAATATTTTTTTTAAAACCTATTTTTCATTAAATTTCATTTTTACTAAATTTACACTTGAAGATTATCAATTTAAATTTTTTCAAAAATTTTCAAAAGCTAATTTTCCAAAAATTGTAACAAAATACTTGAAAAAATAATTTACCTACTTTGAATTAAATTTTACGGAATTTCCATTATTCAAAATCTTTTTAAATGTAATATTTTTAAAATTTAATTTAAAAAATTATTCAAAAATAAATTTTCAAAGATTTGTCTATAGTTTCGCCTTTCACACTATAAAAATCGAAATAAGTTGCATTTTAGACTAAAAATATCGTATTTTGTCGCAAAACTTGATAAAAAAAAGTCGAAAAAGTCGCAATATTTTAATAAAAGTCGATAAAAATGGCATTATTTGGAAATAATCGATAAAAGTCGAAAATAGTCGAAAGAAGTCGAAAATAGTCGAAAAAGTCATTCTGAATAATCCGAAAAATAATGTTTTTCCAACAAAATAAATTTTGATTGAAACAATATTTTTTCCTTGTGAAATTAAATACAAGTGTAAATTATTACGAAATAAGCGATGGCAATACAATTATTTCAATTAATTAATAAATAATATTGAATCAAACATTAGTTCCACAAATTTTACAACACAAACATTGGAAAATGGCTGAAAAAATTAAATATTTACTAATCTACTTTATTAATTAGCCGAACTATCAAATTTCGGATAAGTATTACAATCTATAAGCTGTTTATTATTTTCGGATTTATTTTTGAAGGACATTTTCAATTCATTTCCTTATCCGTGCTTATAATATAGTTCGATGAAGTACATACATCAGTGACGCAACACCGAAACAGAATGTCCATATATGGGCATGAATGTTCTTATCTGTTTCTTGCCAATTAAGTATTGTTAGATAAACGTTTGTTTAAAAAAAACATGTGTGACTGTATAGTGATATAACTCAAGATACCTTGAAAAATATTATTTCAATAATAGAACAATTTACACTCTCCATCATCGAAAGTGTCTATGAAAAATTTCTTTTTCCAAAAAAAATTGTAAATCTAAAAATTTCCACATTTATCTATAGTTTCTAAATTTTGCACTGCAGGTAAAAAAAAATAAATTAATCGCAATTACCTTTCTATTTATGTATTTTCAATCGTTTAGTTTGAAAAATCGTTTTCAAACTAAAACAAAGTGTCTAAACTGCAGAAAACAAAAAAAAACAATTGTAAATAAGTAAAAAATTGTTTAGTATTCAATAATAATTTACTGTAAAGTTAATTACGTCACGAGGGCAGCACTGTCCGAATATAAAAACGAAAATCAATTTTCAGTCGATAAGAAAGAATGTTTTGTTATTCTCCGGAAAAAAAAATCCGTCCAATGCCGACTGGTGGAAAAGTCCACGCGGGAAATATGAAAAACGCAAAAATTTCCATAGGAATTGAACAAGTGCCGCCCTCTCGTGTTGAATTAACAAAACAAAATAGAATCTACACCAAAGAAAGTTTCTAAAAGGGAAAAGAAGCAGAAAGAAGTTTCTCACTCCCATCAGATTTTTTGATTGTTTGACACTTTTTTTTTCCTCCCAAACGACTAAATCAATAATTAAACGACGATAATTTCCCTGAAAAAAAGAATGTTATTTGGATTCACAGAAATGGTATATCCTTAAAATTCGGGAAAATAACAAGATTAAGCATTAAATAACAGGATGACTCACGCAAACAGGTTAGTTTATGTTTATATTTTTTGACATCTTTGACAATTTTTCTTTTCAAAGGGAAAGTAGTTGGATATTTTTACCCACCCCAAAAAAAGAAAAATACTAACTGAAAACTAAATATTTAATTACTTTCGAAACTGTTACAATGTTTGTAGAGCAAATTAAAGTAAGACAACAATTTTGTGATACATTTCCAAAAGAGTCGAAATATATTACACAATTTTCTTTGAAATATTTTCCGAGTTACGAAAGTTGGAATCATTTTATGGGTCAAAGAAAGAAAGGAAATTATTTTGATTCTAGTTTTCTGTTAGAAAAAAAATTATATTGGATATTAGAAAAAGCTCTGAGAATATTGCTCTAAAGACGCAATTAGTCGTAATTTTATGTGCATTTTAAGCATTGTTTTTATTTTCAAATCAAGACACAAAAAAAATGTTATTTATTTTTATCCATTGTTCTTGAATCTAAGGGGGAAAAAATTGGAAAAATTATTCTTCGGCAAAAAAAAGATTTTGAAAAATAATTATGAGAATAAAACGAAACTTTTTGATATTCTAAGAAATACAAAGAAATTCTTATCTTTTCGTATCATTGTTAAGAGTTTCTTTCAATTTTTATTCTTCATTTTCCACAAAATCTCCATGTTTGAAAAATTAATAATTAAGTGAATGTTTCATTTTTATGACAGTTTTCGAAAAATTTATTATTTATTTATTTAAATCCTACTTTTATGTAAATATGAAGATAAATATTTTTTTTACTTTCGTTTGATGTTTAATTTTCTTCGAAATCAAACTTGGAAGTAATTCAGAAATAAAAGAAATACTAAATTAAATTTCATTTCATTTTAATTCGAATTAAATTTAATAAATTAAATTAATTAAATTTAATAAAAAGTTTCGAACGTTCATATGAACGACAATATTTTTTTCACTTCTTCTAATTTGTATTTCTTTACAAAAAAAAATTAGTTCTTAGTTTAAAGCAAATTAATTCTAAACTAAATATTGTTTAATTACAATTATTTTTCTTTTTTTGATAATGATTTTCAAAAACACTTAAAGTGAAGAAAAATTTCGTTCATTTGAACGTTCGAAACTTTCTACAAATTAATTTTAATTTTTTTGGAAGAGAAAAATTTTAATTAAACCAAATACAATTAATTTGAGTTAAATCTGTAAAAGTTTTATCTCGAAGCCAACTGGAATTCTTATTTCTTTAATCCTTGAAAATTTTAATCGACAAACAAATCTTTTACTCAAACTAAATAAAATTTTATTCAAACCGAAGTAAAATTTATTTTTAAACAAATAAATATATTTCGCTCCGAATTAAAAAAAAATCTTTTTTTCCGAGGTAGAAAAATAGTAGAGAAAAATTCTAAACTGAAAATTAATCCAAAATTTTAACAAAAGAGAATTTGGAAATTAATTTATTTGTTTTCCCTTCACAGAAAACGTGGTCGCAATGCAGAGGAGGAAAATTCCAGCGAATTCATGCCATTAAGTAAAAGGATCAATAATTTGCACATTAATAATTTCTCACGTCTACCAGAAGCGGCAACTGAAAAAATGAATTCACAATGGGAAGAGCATAATTTAATAGCGTCGTCAAATCATTCAGAGCCATCGAGAAGTCCCTCGAGCGATGGTTACAGTTCAAGTCAAAGTTACACATCAGATTACAGTCCAGATTTGAATTCCAATCAAAATCCCTATTACTACGAAACAAATAAACTTTTATACGATCTCTACGTTGAACGAATGCAAAGGATTAATACACTCTACTGATATTTCGACTTTTAACGTCATATCATGTTAATTTAAAGAAGAAGAAAAATAAGAGAAAAACAAGAAAAAAAAATCAAGAAAAACAATATACGTAATTCTACACAAGCAAATTGAATTACAATATATTGAATTACGATATATTTGAATTACAAAATATATATAAATAAAAAAAATTTGACTCCTTAATCAGGAGTTAAGGGTAAAGAAAAATAGATAAATTGTCAGTTTTAAGGAATTTTTGTGCTTATACACACACACACACATATATTTTTATAATAATTAAACTTTAGTTAGATTTATAAAAATCTTCGCACTAAGAGACTGCTGAATAAAATGGAGATGATTATGTTTCTCTTTTTATTAAAGTATATATGCGCACTTAAGATATAATTTTTGTGTCTAAAATAAACTAATAATATTATTGAATATGAATTATTTTTTCTATAAGTGTCGATGAGCTAAAAAAATTTTTTTTTTGCAAACAAAAACAGTATAATTGATTGTTTAGAATTCTCTAATTGTATAAAATAAAATTGTCAGCGTAACAAGTGAGATACTAATGTAATTAGCAATTAATATCCAAGTGAAGTTAAATTAAATAGAAGAAATACATTTATGCATTTTTCTTTCTTAAAATTTCTTCGAGCATTTAGATATTTAATTACTATTTAAAGAAAAAATAACAATTCAAATAATTTTTTGTAACTAATTTACATTCAAGTATTTAAAAATTTGTTTACTGTCATTCAGATATTTAAATATTTATTTGCATTTAAAAGTTTAAATGTTTTCTGATTTGCATTTAAGCATTTAAATACTTAATTACCGATTTACATTAAGGTAATTAAATATTTATTTACTTACACTGAAAAAAAAATTTATTTGATTCAAATAACCGATTATTTGGTTATTATCAAATAAATATTTACTTGAATCAAATAATTTGTATTTAAATCAAATAAATTGTATTTGAATTAAATATTTCAGTATTTAAATCAAATATTATTTAATTGATTCAAATAAAAATTATTTGATTCAAGTAAATATTTATTTGATAATAACCAAATAATCGGTTATTTGAATCAAATAATTTTTTTTCAGTGTATATATACTTTACATTTAAGTTTCAAAATTTAAATAATTATTTACTTAGTTACATTAAAGTGTTAAAATATTTTCTTATTTACATTGAAATATTTAAACATTTATTTACCAAATTTCAATTACATTTTCCTATATTTACGATTAGGTTTTAAATATTTATTTATTTTTTAACATTAAAGTATTTTAATATTTAATTAACAATTAATTAATTAATTAATTTAGTTAATATTAAAGTATTTGATTATTTATTTACCAACTTACATTAAAGTATTTAAATATTTATTTACTTATATATAATTGACATTTAAATTTCCAAATTTATAAATAATTATTTACTTAGTTACATTTAAATGTTGAAATATTTTTTTATATTTACATTTAAATATTTGAACATTTATTTAACAAATTTAAATTATATTTGTCTATTTATTAATTAATTATGTTATAAACGTTTTAAGATTAAAATTTAAATATTTATTTATTTATTTTTTAACATTATAGTATTTAAATATTTATTTATTTTTAAACATTATAGTATTTAAATATTTAATTAATTAATTTAATTAGCATTAAAGTATTTATTTATTTACCAATTTACATGAAAGTATTTAAACATTTATTTACTTATTTACATTTAAATAATTATCTACAGTCGGAAAAATGTTTTATTTACACGAAATAAAATTTGATGCAAATAAATAATTTAGTAGCGACTTTGAGTCAAATTTTTTTTTCCGGGTGTACTTGTTTACATTGAAGTATATAAATATTTAAACACTTCGTTTATTACTGAATTACTTCCAAGTTTAATTTCGAAAAAATCAAACATCAAACGAAAATAAAAAAAATATTTATCTTCCTATATTTACACTAAAGTAGGATTTAAATTTTTCTTTATTGTTTTTTTAGTCAGCAAATATTTTTTTCGAAAATATTTCCAATTCTGTGAAAGTAAATTATTAATCAGAAAAGTGAAAAATACTTTCTTGGAATAATGTAAAATTTTGTTGTAGTAATTTTTTTTACGTAAAATAAAAAAAAATTTAGTAAAATTATTTTTTTTTATTGTAAAAAAATAAAATTTCCCGCCATCATTAATGTCGACTAATCGTTTTTATGACTGTATCAATAATCGAGTAAGACCAGCTGCTGCTGTCTGTCTGTCTGCTGCTGCTCTGTTGCACTTCGATAAGGTTGCGCACGCAGTTATTATACTGTATCCCAAGAGCGAAACGAAAGAAAACTTTTGTCGAAGAGAAATTCAAGTGAAGTGCATTTTTTATCATTAGAGAAAAAAACGAAACGTGTCAAGTTTAAAATTAAGAAGGACATTTAATGTCCTTTTTTCTGTAAAGGACTTTTTAAAAGGACTGTCTCTCGCAAGGGCTAGAGTTGCATACGAATGCGCAAGCGCGGTAAACTTTACACGCACACGTCGCAAAATACAACGACCGCCATAGTCATACTTGGTAGAATATTAAAATAGGCTTTCGTTTTCGTTGAAGGGAGAGAAAAAAAAAGGAATTTCAAAGTACAAGTATAAACGGAATGATGTCAAGCCGTGTAAATGTCTCCCTATTCCTCGAGAACAGTCTTGTAGACATTGTCAACGTTGTGTTTCAATATCGTAACATTACAGTGGCGTAGACTCATTGACGAAACAACTGACACGACACATAACGTGCCGCCGGTGGATGTGTACCGTTAGCTTGAAAATTCATTCCCCGTTGGTCAAGAAGCCTACGCTCTCTCTCTCTCTGTTACCGCGTTCAAGAGCACTCCGATCAGAACATCGAAAGCAGCGTGTCGAGTCAACGGAGTGTTTTAGTTTCCATATATATAAGAAAAATCAGTGACTTTTTTTTTTAATGCTTCACAAATGAAAAATCGAATGACGTGTGCAATTGGGAATTGAGTCAGGACGGGCCCCTTCATTGAAATGAGAAAGTTGCCGTCACTTTACTGAATATTGGGAACGCGCCACACGCTAATTCTCGACGAGAACAGCGCACCAGTTGCGGTACACAAACCACAGAGAGTTCACAGTCATTGTGTGGTAAGTAGGACAAAATAATTCCAATGTATAATAATATCTATTTGGTGCGTGTATATGCATTTGTATCGAAGACGACGGTGCATTAGAGAAAACTTTGCTGTCACCCCGGAGTGCGAGAAATATTGTGAATTGCGTTATATTGTGGCGGTGCTTTTGGCTCGTCAATGGGAATAAGGTTAGTGGAAATAACCTGGGGACGATTGGGAGAGAAACCGCGAAACAGTGGCCACAGAGAGCCTGCACCCACCCCAAGACACTAAAATCGTCGCGGGGCCCTCGCCGTGGCTCTCGGCCTGGCTCGAGCTGCTGGCTTTGGTGGGGTGGTTGGAGGTGCGGACAGTGGTTGAGAAGCTGGTGGGGTTGGAAATTGCGTGGTGGTGGGTGCCCGCCGAGGTCTCGCCGAGGCCCCTCCGTGGCATCTCTCGCTTTTGCCTCTATAACCCATCGAGGTGGGGGTGTAAACAACAGCCCTGTGTGTTGCCTCTACTATACTCTGCCTCCAATTCGTTTCGTTTCATTTCGAAACTCACTGTGTTGAGCCTTTGCTTTCCTCCACTTCCTTCTATAATTCCAGACTGGTTGTTATATAGCCCCCCACGAGGAAAGGGATTCAATGACATCGCCAACTAGTCGGAAACCTTTGGGGTAGGAGGTGAAAGTGGAGGTAGAAGATTCGAGAAGGGGCTTTTCACACTTTGGGGTGTTTAGCTTTCACGGAACTTGCAACATCTTGATCAGTCAGTATGTGCCTTTTGGCATTTCATCATGGCGGATTGATGACGTGTCGACCAACGCCCAAAGCTTTGGATTCATAACCCTTGGACTTGTTCGAATGCTTTTTTCCACCCATTCCCGATGGAAATATAATTTTTTTCTTTCAAATTTTTTTTTTTTTAATTTGTAACACCTTTTTAGGTATGTAGGGAAATAAATGGTTGGATTCAGGTTGACACGCGTCCTTCAACGATCCGCCATTACGACATGCGCGTCTTGCGAAAGCCTTGTTTGAGTCCAGTAACGGAGAGGCGTCTCACGCCACGAAGTTGTGCTCTCTCTTTTCTAGTGTTCCTAGACGCGTCACGAATAGTATTCTAAATGTTGTGCTCTGGGAATCTATAAGTAATTTCGAGTATTTTAAAAAAGAAAAAAATTCAGTCGCTTAGGGGAAAAGTTGTTTTTAAATCTAGAATAGTAGAACTCGCAGGGAATTCTAACCTCAAAATGTTGCATCAGCAGGTGAGTACCGAGAAGCTTGTTAATGTACAGAACAGCAGAGTGAATGCACGTGGAGTTTTTGGGGTTGACCCTTTGTGGCAAATATGCGTGCGGTAATCTCGGAAGGGAGGCACGTAGTGTGTGTCCCACTTGGTGTCGACTCAACGTGTTTCTCTTCCACAGATTTTGCTTCCCTCTCCCAATATACTTGGGGGATCTCGATGCACGAGGCTCCCTTCTTTTTCTTGACATGCCCCTACCCTTGGATGTGATCTGAACACCCTTCCTTCCTTCCTTTCCTGGTATCTCGTTCGCACGATACGTCCGAAGAGGTGCAAGCCAGAGATGAAGGGAGAGAGACAGAGAGAGAGAAAGAGAGGGAGAGTGAGTGAGGCCAAGTCCTATTTCGCTTTGTGTTCCCGTTTTCCCACCTATGGGTTTCCTCCTCCTCCGCCACCTCCTGTTCCTCTTGCCCCCTACCATAATCCCCTCGACATTGCGCGCCCACCCCCGTGGGGCACCACGTGGTGGAGTGGGGTGCTATCCTGGGCCACTTCGATGACTATTCTCCCTGCTCCCGGTTCCCCATTGGGGTGGGGACGGGGGTGAAGTGGGGGCTACCTCAACCCCACCCCCATGATATTCAAACGTACACAAAGATGCGACGCACGAGATCAGTGTACGGCGACGTATCTTCGACGTGACGACCGACGACGACGACTTTTGACTCCTTCTTGTATTCGGATAACGAAGATGGCGAGACTTGTGGGAAGGGGGTTGGTCCTGACGGGGGAATTGTGGCCAGGGGGGGGGACACTCGTGACCTTAGGGCACTTAAGCTTCGCTTTGTGTAATCTCTGTGGGTTCCCTCATGCGAAATTCTTTCTTTTTTCCCTTTTATCTCTTCTAAACAATTCTTGTTATTACTTTAAAAAAAATATACAATTTAATTTATTTTTCGTTATTTATTTTTTAGGTTTGCTGAATAGCAAAACAAGATGAATTTCACTCCATTTCCTGGTTTCACCGCCGGCTCACTGCCGGCCGGCACTGTTCATCAATTGGCCACGACGAAGTTTGCACAGAATTTAACAACCGATGGCCAACAGCAACTTGTTGGCGTCTTGACCGGTGGCGAAGGTGGAGTTCAATATCTACGACCACTCAATACAAATAGTTTTGCCACAATTTCGGGGGGCAATAATCAACAACAGATAATAACGCTTCCAATCACCGTGCCTGGGAAAGATGGAACCCAACAGCAGCAAACGGTTCAAATACAGGTGGTGAATCCAAATGTGACGCAAACCGGAAATAGCGGCGATCAACCGAAATATCATCTGGCGCCGATTTCTCTCGGACAATTTCCTCAGGGTGGTGCCACTGTTCTGACTGTCGCCTACAGTCAACAGGGCTCTGACGGCGTGCAAATACAAGTCCAACCGCAGAACACGATTGCAACAACGCATACGTAAGTTTAATGATGAAAATAGAAAATTGAGAAAGAAAAGAGGGAAAATAGTATGAATTGTATTTTTTTGCAGATCGGACCAAACGACGCAGAGTACGTCGACCGCGGTGACGACCAGTTCGCAGCAGACGATTCAGCAGACGGTCCAGCTACCTGGTGCCCCCGAGGGCTTGACAGTCGTCGCGCAAATCCCCCAGGACCTAATCCTTCGCGAAGGTCTGGAGGATTCGAAAGAAGACGTCAAGGAGGGAATAGCAACTACGCCAGTAGCCTTAATAAAACGTGGCAGTGGAAAAATACAAGCGAGCCAAACCAGTGGCGAGGAATTTATAACCTCGATGCCCGCCAGTTGGCAGAGTCTCGCCACCCCCGGCTCGACCGTCGCCGACTATCTGTCCCGACTGCCAGCCAGCACTCTACCTCTTAGTCTCCATCACTTTCTGAAATTCTCCGCCGAAACCATAAAGCGAGAGGCGACCATAGAGTCGAGTCCCCTGGGTGCTGACGGACTAGACGCCACCGGCGGTGCCACCTCCGGAGAGCAAGCCGTACAAATAACAGTCGCCGGTGGCGAGACCGAAATCATACCCGACGTCGTCGACGACCCCGAGTCCGGCGCCAAACCCAAACGCAAAAAGAAATACAAGAAGAAACCACCAAAACCCAAGAAGCCTAAACCAGGTCAAGTCAGCATCGTCACCGCTCTCGACGGCACCACCCTCTTCTGCTGTCCCCAATGCAACATGGCATATCCCGAGAAAGAACTCCTCGAGCAACATCTCATCGGTCACAAAATCGAAAGGCGATTCATCTGTGACATTTGCGGCGCCGGTCTCAAGCGCAAAGAACATCTCGAGAGGCACAAACTCGGCCACAATCCCGATCGACCATTCATCTGCTCCGTCTGCATGAAGGGCTTCAAACGAAAAGAACATCTAAATCTCCACTTCGTCATTCACTCGGGCCAAAAGACCGAGGTCTGCACCGAGTGCGGAAAAGCCTTCTACCGAAAGGATCACCTCCGAAAACACGCGCGCTCCCACTTGGCGAAGAGAGCCAAAGAGGATCCCCTCGGTCCCAACGACATCACACAAAATCAACAAAGCGATCAATCCCAGCAATCGCAGCCCGAGATACAAGCCACGGAATTGCCACAAATTCAAATACAACTCGGCCAGGGACCGTCGGCGCAAATTCATCAAATCTCCGTCAGTCAGCAATCCACCGTTGTTCTACCGACTGCCGCCGAAACTGGGGCAATCACAATGCTTCATCATCAACCACAGCAACAACAACAACATTAGCAGCAGCCCACCGCCCAAAGTCAAACCGGGCGGTACTTTCGATTTAATCACCAACAAGCCAAGGGCAGAGCAAAGTAAAATTGGCTTCAATTAAACAGGGCATTCAACATTCTTCGAAAGATTATTTTTTATTCCGTAAGTAGACAAAAAGAAATATGCCGTTCAAAGTAAATTCACCCAATTTACTTTCTACTGCATTTTTTTTCCAAAAAAAAAGAGAAAGAGAAAACTCAAACGCCCCAATTGCACTAGTTTAGTTTCTCACCAATTTCTAATTGATTTAATCTAATCGCATTTAGAGTTTGATGAACTTAATAAAATTCATGAAATTGATGAAATTCGTGAAATTCATAAAATTGATGAAATTAACAACGTTTCAACATTCAATTTGTACTAAATCATTTTTTGTTCCGCAAACTCTCGAATTAGATGAAATTAACTATTGAAACGTTCGTCCAGCTTGAAATTATTCACCGATTCCAACTCTCAAGACGAATTAGAATTTTTATGGAAAAAGGAAAAAAATATATATAAAGGAAGAAAAGTATAAATATATATAAATAAATAAATATAAATATATTATATAAGAATATATTTTTGAGAGCGCGAACTGGATTCGCTAGGAGATGAAATGAATGCTGTTTAGGATTTTTTTTTGGCCAAGAGAAAAACGCTCTGCAAAAAAAAAAGGACTCGTTACGAAAAAAAATTGTAACAGAAAGACAATCGATGTCCTCAAAAACTACTGTAAATATCCATCGAGCGGTTTTTTTCATCTTACCGATTTCGAAACAAGACTGCGAAGTGCAAATATGGAATTTTTTTTTTTAATTCTATTTTTAATTTATTTCTGCCTTACTTAAAGAATGGCTCGGAATTATTTAGAGCTATCATGGTGGGAGAATTTATTATTTTTTTTTAAATTTTTTTTATAGATTATTAAGTATTATTTAGTATACGACACTTTTCCTTCTCTATTTAACAATCCACTGTTATAATTCTTCCAAAAGTCACTCTATTTATGATTGACAAAAATTCATTGACTTTTGGAGAAGAAAAAAAAAATTGTACATTCATATTTTTCTCTTTTTTTCTAATGATTTATATGATTTTTTTTTAATATTGAAAATATTGGAGAAAATTAATATATATATATATTGAAAATGTAATATAAAAAAAAAGTGGATGGGTTAAACACGTTAGGAATGATTTTGTTTTAAAGGAGAAAATAGAAATTAGGTCCGAGATTTTTTTTAAGTTGAAGTAAAATTAATTGAAATATGCGTTGTTATAATTGAATCCTTAATGGGACGAAAGTTTCTTTTTCAAGGATTCATGAATTGTAAAAAAACACGATTTTTATGGGTAAAAGGTATTAATATTACGAAAATTTCTTTCGTTTACATAACAGTCGGTGAATGATTTTTGAAATCCAATTCTTCGATCATTTACGAATAATTAACTTTTAATTCACTGTTTTTTTGTAATCTTTGCGAAAAGAAAAACTAATTACATATAGCAAATTGCGAATCGGGTGGATCACAACTTTTGCCGAAAGTAGATTCATATTTTGCACCTTGATTACCTATGATTTATTTTTTACACTTCAAAACTTTAATTCTGTATTTATTTTTGTTAAATTTTCCAACCAAAAAACAATAAAAATTCGCCGTCAAATCATTGTCACTGTGCATGCATTTAATTTCCATGCAGTGCACATGAGAGAAAAGACAAAAGAAAAATTTCAATTCAAAAAAGAAAGGAGTGTGAAATTTCGTATAAATCTCATTGAAACGAATAAAAAAAAAGCATTTTAACCTATAGTCGATGTTTCATTATAACTACTGTATTCATACTAATTGATGACATTTGAGAGAAAAAAAAGAATGACCCGGTAATCTTACGAATATGAGTGTTACTATTTGACGTCTGACGAAAATCAATTGTAAATGCGGCGTAAAAATAAAAGATTGAAAATTGTAAAAATGAAAGGATAATCGTTCTGGGACGTAAGCCTTTTCGAAGCATTCTCGAAAATGCAGATATATAAATATATATATATATATACATATATATATATATATATTAAAGAATAAATAAAAAACAATTTTTATTGTAAGTATCACAATAAAGGCAGTGGGTATAGAACTACGAAAAATATATATAACTATTATTTTATTATTAATGTAGCTATCATCGTTAGTTAGTAAGCCTTTTCATTGTTACTTACTGATATTGGACAAATGATACAATAAAGCGTACCTTTAATAAAATTCTCGACTTAATTCTTTATCCTACATGCAACTTGGAAAAAAAATATATTTCAAAGGTGTGACACAAAATACTGGTCAATTCATACTTTGGTAAAAACAAAACAAGGGTAAAATCACAGACTACCGAATTCAGTGTTTAAAACAAACGGATTTGAAATTTAATCGATTTATGTTGATGGAAAAGTGACAACAGTAGGGTTGGGAAGGATTCCTTTTTTTCATATATAATAATAAAAATTGGCAAATGGCGTTGGGAGCGATTCGGTTTCGGGCATTTTCGCCGCCGAGAGAGAAAAAATAGTTAAGAGGCCGGCACAGTAGAGGGCGGACGGGTGGGGTGGGGGCTTAGCTGACTTGAGGGACAGGTGTCAACGGCCCGCGGGGGATCATCCTCAACCTTTTATACATTGGACAAAAAAAAATATATAAACGTGTTTATCATCTGGCCGATAGCGAGCTGACGATTTACTGGATTTATTTTAAATGGTAAGCAACAAAAGAGGAAGTCTTTGGTTTAAAATCGCGACATCGGCGGGAAACACGCTTTTTCTACATCCACACACACAAAGCTGACAGTGAACAGCCATTTTATGCTGAAATTTCGTGCGAATTCGGTCCGGTATCGACTAGTAGTTGCGGGAGGGGAAGAGACGCGCTCGCGCTCTCTCCCCCTCCCCTTTCCTCTCATCGTAAACCTCATCCCATCTCTCTCACACCCCAATTTCATTTCCAACTGGTTTTATGGTGTTCTCTCTGTCTTGTTCTCTCGTCGCGCCGCTGCTTTTCCCCCTTCGACAATCATCCCCCTTCCCCACCCCGTGTCACGTCTTCAACAAAACCCGACGAGTATCTCACACAGAGCCTCTGTATATCGTTTCCGACCTTTTTTTTTTTGTAAAACCTCGTGCAAAAATATATATTTCACGTGCGCGAAAAGGACATTTCGCACCATCGTCATTGTTGGAGGAGTGACTATCGCGTCAACCTGTTTCTTCGTAGACGGCGGCTAGACGTGGTGTCCAGGTGACCGCAAAAAGTGTGTGTAGGAGAGGGAAAGAGAGAGAGAAAGTGGTGTGGCAGTGCTGGTGCCATCCATTGTGATAGGCGGCGTGGTGCTTTTGCATTACTGCGGAAAAATTACACTTGCTTCGGGTATATAACCCCACTCTTTTAAAAAAAACCCGAAAAGTGGGAAATTGCTTTCCAATTGTAGTGAAACATGAAAGAGACAGCATAGTGTAAGTAAATAATCCGTCCTACCTCATGGAAATCGAGAGTGCGGCGCGTGTCCATGACCCACGTCGTCGTCATCGAGATGATTTTTCCCTTTTTTCGAGTGCTTTGTTACGGTGATAGAGCGTGATAAAAAATAACGAGGTAACGAAATAAGTCTTTCAATTCGAAAAAATGATCCTAATTCCAAGCTTGCTTAATTTTTTTCTTAACCTAAGGGCTGAAAAATCAGCCGAAACGTTATGACGTAAGAAAAAATTTTAATTTCTGCTCGAAAAAACGATCAAAATTTTTTTTTTTTGGAACTAATTAAAACTAATTTGTTCAGGTATCAGATTGACGGCTAGCCATGAATTTCCCGCCGTTCGGAGGTCACTTTCCCGGTACAATACCGAGTATCCATCAATTCACGACCGACGGCTCTGGTGGTGCGAGTGCTCGATATGCAAATCACTTCTCCAATCAGCCTCCAATCGGAGTGCCGGTCATGGGGAAATATCGTCCAGAGTCAAACAGTGTTCAAACAGCCCAGTCCCAGGTGATGATGAACAACAAAACCTCCTATCCAAACAGCAATGTTCATCACTACACGAACGTTCCCTACTCCCAGGCTCAGCCTGTTCAGCAAAGACCGACGAATTCGCCAGTGATGCAAGAGAAACGAACCTATCATCAGGTAAATTTTGGAAATTTCTTCCAAAATCAATTTTTTTTTTTCTCAAACTAATTCCTTTTTCCTTCACCCCAGGCAACAGAGACCATAAATCAGCAAGACGTCTGCAATCTCCTTCAGGAGAAGGACAAGAGCAAGGACAAAAAGTCCGATGATCAACGAAACGGCGAGGCGGCAACGAATGGTGGTGGTGGTGGTCAGCAGGACTACACGATGCATCAGCATCATCAGCAGCACGCTCATACACAAACACCGGCAACAATGCCAGCAACGTGGCAATCGTTGGCAACACCCGGCTCAACAGTTGCCGATTATCTGAGTCATTTACCAGCCAGTACTCTACCTCTGAGTTTACATCATTTTCTCAAGTATTCCGCCGAGAGTATTAAGAAGGAATCGGAAATGGCGCAAACAACGTCCGTTGCAGTGGCAACAACCACGACGCCAAATATTATGATGTCGCCAAATAGTAAAAAGAAAAAGAAGAAGAAGGCGCCGAAGGAGAAGAAGCCACGTCCAAAACCCGGTGAAATTCGACTCACAACTGCTTTAGACGGTTCGACACTGTATTGCTGTCCGGAGTGTCATATGGCCTATCCGGAACGCGATCTTTTGGAACAACATCTCCTTGGTCATACACTGGAGCGGCGATTTGTTTGTGATATTTGCGGGGCTGGCTTGAAACGAAAGGACCACTTGACACGCCATAAGCAGAGTCATAATCCCGAGAGACCTTATGTTTGCACCGTATGCCTCAAGGCTTTCAAGAGAAAGGAACAATTGACATTGCACTTTGTCATTCATTCCGGCGAGAAGAGACATGTCTGTACAGAGTGCGGGAAGGGATTCTATCGGAAGGACCATTTGCGGAAACACACCAGGAGTCATATTGCGAGACGAGTCAAAGCCGAGCTGAGTCAAAATGCTGGTAATGTCTTTCGTATTCATTTCATAGCTCAGGGTGTTGCAACGCAAAAACCTGGAAAACCTCGAAATGTCAGGGAATTTTTATAAAAATTGAAGGAAAAAAAAACCTGCTAAAGCCAGGGAATTTTGATCAAAATCCTGGAAAATTTATTTTTGAAATCTAATTTTACTTAAATATTTCAAAACTAATTCAATTTTCAAAGAATTGCAATTAATTTCCATAAGTAGATGAACTTGAAAAGAATTTTCATTTAAAATTTTGTAAAACTTCAATTTTAAATGAATTTCATTAAAAAAAAATTTTTAAACCTAGATTTTTAAAAAACCTTAATAACTAAAATTAGAGAAGAATTTTATTTAAGACACTATAAAATTAAATTTTGAAGCCAATACATATTATTGGAGAAATTCAATTATTTTTGGAAAAAGTAAAATTCTTCTCAGAAATTCAATTATTTTTTTAACTTCTATTATTTATTCTGCAAAGAATTAAATTATTTTCAAAAATTTTCAATGAAATTCTATTCTGACAATTTAATTTTTTTCAAAATAATTTTTATAAAAACTCTTCGTAGAAATTTAATTTATTTCAAAAATTTTTTTCAATTCAATTATTTCAATGTTTGCTATTTAAATAAAATATCACGAAACAATTCAATTATTTAAACCGAAATTTTAATAAAATTAGTCCGAAGAATTTAATTATTTTCAAACATAAATATAATTCTGCGCAAAAATCCAATTATGTTTGAAAATTGCCAAAAATTCTTGTCAAAATTTAAATAATCTTTATAACTAATAAAATTTTTCTCCGAAATTCAATTATTTTCAAAAAATTTTAATAAAATTCTTTTCAGAATTTCAATAGTTTTTTAGTATACAAAATTTTTATCAAAAAATGCAATTACTTAAAAAAAATTTATTAAAATGTTTTAGAAGAATTCAATTATTATTTAAAAGTTTGTTGATTTTTTATGAAAATTCAATTTTAAAAAAAGTTCAATTCTTTAATAAAATGTTTATTCTTAGAGTAAAATAAATGAATTCTCGTAGAATTTTGAAAAAAAAATAAATATTTTTGAATATGATATTCAATTATAATCCATAATTTTTTTTCTGAAATTTATTTTCAAATCAATATTTATTAGAAAATTCTACGAGAAATCAGTTATTTAACTATAAAACTAAACAATTTATTAAATAATCGAATGTTTCTTAAAATTGAATATTTCATGAAGAATTTTAACAAAATTTAATTATTATGTTTTTTATCATTTATTATCAAGAGACAAAGTTAAAAATAATTTTAACAACAATTTCATATCTCAAAATATTCGATTATGCATATTAAAAATAATTGAAACTCTGCGAAGATTTTTATTAAAAGTATTTTGAAAAAATTGAATTATTACAAAAAATTTCATCACAATTTTTTAAAATGAATTAATTCTTTAAAGAATAAATAATAAAAGATAAAAAAAAGTAATTAATATTCTCCAATATTATGCATTTGCTTCAAAATTCAATTTTGTTTTAATGTTTTTAACTAAAATTCTTCTATAAATCCGTTATTTTTAAAAATCAATTATAAATATATATCAAATTTAAATAATTTTAGAAGAATTTTAGTTATTAATGTTTTTTAAAAATCTAGGTTTTTAAATTGTTTCGTAAAAGTTACAAAATGATTGGCGACATTTACTTATTTGCAAAAGTAGTAAAATTCTTCGCAAAAATTAAAATGTTTATTTGTTATATATAAATTTTATTTATTATATTGCATATTTACGGGGCAAGTCCTTTCATTCATTTTCAAAACTTTTAATAAACTTGGGGTTAAAATTTTGAATATTGTGACAAAAATTTCTTCAGTTCAATAATTTCCAATATCTACTATTTTAATACACTTCTACGCAAACATTTAATAAATTTCATGAATACTAAAATTCTTTTTAGAAAGTCAATTATGTTTATAAATTTAAAAAAAAATCATAGCAAAAGTTTCAGTTATTTTTTATGTCATTTTAATTGATTTCTTCGAAAAATGTAATTATTCTTAAACTTTTTTTCTAAAAATCGGTAAAAAAAAATTCATTATTTAAAATATTTTTGATAAAATTCTTTATGAGACTGCGGGATTTTTTTGCAGGGATTTTTTGTAAATTTCTAAATAAATAAATAAATGAGAATTCAATTTTAAGATACAGTCAAGTATTCAATAAGTAATGTATTTATTATATTTAAATAATTGAACTATTGTAAAAATTTCAATTATTTTCAAAATTTATAAAATTATTCTCCAAAGTTTTAATTATTTTCAAAAATTTTAATGAAATTCTTTGCTAATTTCAAAACTTCTTTGTCAAAATTCCATTATATTCATGAATTTTATAAAAAAAATTTAATTATCTTTATAAATAATAAAAATTTTCTCCGAAAATCAATTATTTCGTAAACTTTTAATAATATTCTGAACAAAATTTCAAATTATTTTCATAAATTTAACAGAAATTCAATTATTAACTAATTTTTTAAATAAATTTCCTGTCAATAATTCCATTATTTTCATAAATATTGGAATTTTTCACTGAGATTCAATTATTTTCAAAATAATAAAATTCTTTTCAAGAATTCAATCATTTTCATAAATAATAAAATCATTGTTGAATTTAAATTATTTTTAATACAAGTTTTAATCAAATTCCTTGAAAAATGTAATTATTATTAAAATTTTTATTAAAAATTAAAATTCCTTGAGAAATAATGTAATTAAAAACTTGTTGATGAAATTCTTTATGAGAATTGAATTTTAAGAAACATTCAATTTATTCAATCAATTATTTATATTTTTTTAATAATTGAAGTTTTCCAGTTTCAAAAGACAATATTTGGCAAACTTTCTCTAAATCAAAAATTAACAGACAAAAAAAATCTACAATCCTCATTTTTTTTTCTCTTCAGCAGGTAGTCAACAAAATCAACAACAAAACAACGTGACGAGTATGCAAACAACGGCAGTGACAACATCCTCCGTTCTCCCTGGTGGACATCCAGGACCTCTCCTGTCCTGAGCCCCGCCACCAGGGAACTTTCAAGTTCCCCATCCCAACAACATTATTCATCAACACACACCTCATCACACGCTGCATCATCATCATCTAACGACAGTAAATGTCGCTCATCAATCTAGCGTGACACCACTCGCCACACCGAGTCACTATCAGGCGCATGAACTTAGCTTCCTTGGGCACGTCAAAGATTTCTGAGAGCACGGGAATACCTCATCGAAGAGGTAACGAGACATTCAATGACAAAACGTGACAAAAACTTTCCACTATTCATGACTATTTTTGTTTCCAAAATGAAGAAAAAGAAAGAAAAACAAATTTCGCAAAGAAACACTTAAAACTTTCTTTATAAAGAAAAATACGGAACACGAGGACAAAAACAATAATGTATACGTGGGAAGAAATCAAATTTTTCCTTATATAGAGAGGACTCGAAATGAGTCACGAACTTGCTTTTTACATGCGTGCGAGAGGCAACAAAAAAAAACCTATTTTTATCGTAGAGCTCAATGAGTATGTAGTTCACAAAATTTAAAGATAAACCAAAATTAACATCCTATATACTAAAAAAAATGGTTAATCAAAATTCAAAGAAGAAAAAAACTAAGGCATATAGACATTTTTTGTCAATTGGATTAAAATTTTATCCTCTTTTTAAAAAAAAATAGGGTGCTCTCTAATCGCACTTGACAGGGCCTTAGCACAGTACCATAAGATAGAAGTGGCAATACTCTATTATACATTCAAATTAAAGACAAAGCGAAGAAAAAAAGACAAGAAAATGTTTTTTTTTAATGTCAAAACATTTTCTACTCGTTTTTTTTATATATATATATTATACAAAGTTGAAAGCAGTATTTTATATTTTACGACTAGTTCACTTTTCCTCTCTTACGATTATGTTTCAAAACATAATTTCCCAGTGAACTCTCCAAGAGTTTCAAAAAAAAAAGGGTTTTCAAAACTTTTTTCTTTTTCCTTTGAAAAAAAACTCTTTTTATAAATATTTTTTTAAACGCATAATTATATTTTTAATTATCCTAATATAGATATCTAATTTTCGTTGAGCACTGATTACGCTTTTAAGAATGTAGAAATTTTTTAAAAGGAATATTTTTAAATATGAGTATCTTTTAAAGATCTCTCTCCTATGCTGGATACAGTCGAAATACGAAATTTTTTAAATAAGTGTAACTCACAATATTTTGTATTTAAGTTCTTAGTTGTGTCGTTTAAAAACGCTAAAAAGCCACATTGCAGTGCCTAATTGTATGGTGACACTTATTCGACTGACGGTGTAAATGTTTTTCTAGCATTTAAAAAAAAAAACGAGAATATTTGAGTTATTCGAGAGGAATATTTAAATTCCACAGATGAGAGAATATTAATTTTTTGTTTTTAAGGAAGCAAAAAAAAAAAAATTTTTTTTGTTAATGTGATTCTTTTAATTTAAGTATACAGTCAGAGATACTCATTTTTTTTAGCCGACCTGATGGTCTTTTATATATATTTTTTTTTAATATAGTAAACTTTTAGTTGCTGTGCCATTAAAATACTCGCGTAAATCAATAATTGCAAATCCCTTGCCATAATTATATTGTATTGACGAAAAAAGAAATTGCGAAAGTTGTATTATTTTCATTTCGCATTAAAACAGTTAACTGTGCTTGGGAGACTGAAGCGAGAAAACAATATCTTCCTCAAATATATTTTTATATTTTTCTACGTTTATCCTTAGATTTAGAACGTAAAACATGAACAAAACAATTTGTTATTTACAGACTTTATTTGTTATTCATAGAATTTATTTTTTTTTTTCTTAAATTTTCACTTGTTTTTCTCCATGTAACAGATTTTTAAGTCAATAGTTTAGATATTTAAAAACATTTTTATTTCTCCAGTATTCGAAATTATTTTTTCATAATTCTAGATTTTAATAGTTACAATTTACAAGTTTTTGTAAATTTTTATTCAATGAATGAAAAAAAAATTGTTAATTAATTTTATTATATTAGTTTATTTTTCTTTTCGTATTTTTTTAAGCATCAAGCTCCTAAACGCAAAGACGATTTTTAGCAAGCAAAATAAAAAATAAAAAGGACAACAGACCTCAAGTTTAAGAATATTAAATGCTGCATATACATAAAGTTATAAGAAAATGAGCTGTATTAAAATATCCACCATGTATTTGTAATCGTAAAAAAAAAGAGTACCTAGTTGTACGTTTAGTTAATAAGTTTGTATACAAAATTAAACTATAAGAAACTTAAGTTAAACAAGAGAGAGAATGAGAGAAAGCCCCGTGAAAAAAAGAATTCTCGAAAGTGTTAATCGTATTTACGTTCGGGAAAAAGACGGGCCAGTATTTTGTGAATAAGGTGAATTGTGCAAAAAAAAACTAATTGACAAATAGCTTTACGATTTATAAATAAAGGTGAAACTTTCTCCTCAACCGAAAATTGATTCAATAAAAAATAGATACAATAAAAAATTAATTTTTTTTAAAACTAATTTCTTTGAAACAAAAATTGTTTTTTAATTCAAAGAAAATTGATTACTATTCGATGCCGAAAAAAAACGGAGGGAGTTTTTCCGCTTAAAGACAGAAGATGGATGAAAAAAAAAGATAAATAAGATAAAATATTTTTAGTAATACAAAAAAAAAGGATTTAGTGTTACAGAAAAGCAACTACATTATGAATAAATAAAAGAAAAAAAAATTATAGGTAATGCTTTAAGACATTGCAAAATTCTAATTCTAAAATGATAATAAAAGTGCGCGCGAAACGAAAAACACAGCGCTTTTTCCCCTCAATTTTTATTGACTTTCACTCAAGAATTGAAGCAAGAAAATACGAAAATTTTCAATTCTTCTCAACCTTAATTTGTAATTAGGGAAACAAATGTGTGATTTTAAATCGAATCGACTGCAAAAAAAACCTAATTTGCAAATTTACACTCTTAGGAATTTTTAATTGTCGAAAAATCTACATAAGTAAATAATTAAGAATAACACCAATAGTATTTTTTAAATTTTAGGGCCTTTAAAACTCTCGTAAGATGAAAAGAAAAATGTTTTCAAAAAGCCGGATAATAAATAATGACTGATTTCTAATTTTTCAAATAGCCAAACTGTGTAAAAACCAAAAAAAAAATCTGCAACTTCCAATTTTTCTCACATTTTTTTACATTCTTCCGCATCTAAATAGTGAAAATCAAATGAATCGAAAAAAGAGTCATAACAAAAAAAAGAGCAATATTTTTCTACACATCTTCGAGTGAATTATAATTCTTTTTTTATTTTTCATTTCAAATGGAACACACGCGAAGAAAACGAGAGGATTAAAAGCTTTTGTTTTTTTTTTGACAGAAAAAATGAGAGAGAGAAAATGTTTTTTACTTTTTAAAAAAAACCTACTATATAGTTAACTCGTTGTGGTTTTTGTATATGTAAATTGTAGAGAAAAAGGAGACAAAACTTAAATAATGAAGAAGAAAAAAAAAAGATCAGTGTAAAGGGTGATTGAAATTACGACGTATGAGAGAGAGAGAGAGAGAAATGGAGGATACATAGAGTACAAAACAGATAACTCTTCTTTCATAGACTATAGTATTTAAATGAAATGAAAAGAAAACCATAGGACATAGAGAAAAAAAAACTTGTATAGAATTTATTAAAGTGACTTTTCCCTCGCTGTAATTTTCTATCGTCAATCACAAATAAATTATAATTTTTCCTCCCGGACGAAAATAATTATTATTTGAAATCAAAACAATAAAATTATTCAGTTTTCTACGTCGGCATTTTTTTTACTTTGTAAAAATAGTCAACAAATTCACGAGGTAAAAAATTAGAGCGACATTTTCAGATATTTTTTTTTTTTAAAGATATTCAATTTATTTTTTCCAATAACCAAAAAGTAAAACCGAAAGCGGATTACGTCGTCGTTTGTAAATCAAAACAAAAAAAAAAGTCAGAGAGAAATGGTTTAATGAAAGAAAAATAAAAAAAAACATGAAGCGAATAAAGACAAAACACGTTGTGTACAGCTACTGATCTCATCGTTTTATTTTTGTATAGAGTGCAAAAATTTTTTGAAACGAAAAAAAAACATGCAGAAAAGAGAGCGAAAGGAGAAAATAAGGAAAATAATGAATAAATAAATAAATAATAAGAATAATAATAATAATTTGAAAAAAAAGAGTGCGAGAATGTGTAATTTTACTGCTGCTTTATGTAATATCCTATAATAATATATCTATATATATAATAAAAATCGTAAGAAAACTCAAAATGAAGAATTATTTTTAGTTGGAATGAAGAAAAAAATTTTATCTCAAGTTAGATTATTTTTTTAAAAATTTTAATACGTATATAAAAAATAATTTATTTTATTGAATTATTTTTTATCGACTTAAAGATTTAAACAAAAAATTATATTTTCAAAAACAAATTTTTTTCTAAGAATAGATTTTAAAAAACCGCAGGAAAAATTTAATTTTGCTTTCTTTTCTTATTTTTAGATAAAAGTTAGACTTTTAAATCTGAAAAATTTTCTAATTCATTCAAAAATTGAGTAAAAAAGTCTTCACAAAATTAATATTTTTTTCAATTTTGTAAAGTGTTTTTTTAATAAATAATTTGGAAATAATTTTATAAATGTTTTTTTAAGAATGAAATTATCTAAAATAAATTCAATTTTGTATTCTGATGTAATATTCTCAGAAACAGCAAAAGTATTAAAATTTGAGTCAATTTAAAAATTATGTGGCAAAATAAAATTCAAGAAGAATTAAATGTTTAATATATTTGAAATTTTTTTTTGAATTACTAATAAATTTGTTACGCAATTAAAAAAAAATTAATAATAATTTATTTAAGAAGCAGAAAGGCGAATATTTTTAACTATACCAAGAAAATAACAGAAATACTCCATAAAATTGACTAAATACAAGAATAAAAAATTTTTCGTTAAAAAATTATTGAAAAAAATGAAAATTATGCAAATTTTTTTAACAAAATTTAAAAATAAACTAGTTAAAAATCATAATTAACAAATATAAAACCACAGGGATTTTTTTCCTAAAGATATTAAAAATTTTCAAAAAAATATTTAATAAATATATTAATTTTGGAAGTTCTGTTATAAAAATCATGCAGATTATTTATTTTCTCAAAGAAAAAACATAATTTTGTTAGAAAATTGTGATGAGAATTAAGAATTTTATAAAATTTTGTTCTTCCTTTTCGAGAAAAAAATCTCATAATTTTTTGAACAAAATTGTGATTGAGAAACGGGAAATATGTAAAATAGTTTTTGCTTCTTGATCTTAGTTTTTTTTAAAGATTTGTTTTTGTTTAAAAATTATAAAAATATGATTCGAAAATAGTTGGAGAGATAAGCAAAAGAATTTTTAAATATAAAATTGAATAATAATAATAATAAATTGTATTTTTTTAGCATTTTTGCCATAAAAACAAATTTTTTTTTTTAAATGCGTAAAAAGAAGTAAAAACCAACTTTTCATAGAACAATTTTTTGTGGTTACAAAAATATATTTTTTTCAATTCATTTTCTTTTTTTCCTTTTCTTCTTCTTTTCCTATGCATGGATTTAAAAATGTAATAATTTTTAGGAAATGTAAAAATTTAAAATATGTCAAAATAATTCGTCTCAGAGCCTAATAAAACTTTTTAATTGTTACTAATAAATTTTTTAATGAATAAAATTCTTTTTTAAACCAAATAAATAATTTAATAAACAAATATACATATTAATTTAATTTCAAATAAATTATATTTGCTTCAAAAAATTTTTTTCCCCGGGTGTAGAAATTTAATTCCTTTTTCAACCCTTTCGATAAAATTCTTTGACTTTTCCCTGTTTTTTCTGACAAATTTTACTTCCTCCAACTTTTCACAAAATTCCCTCATTTTCCTGACCTGTGGCAATACCGAGAAAAAATAAAAATTCAAAAGTAAACAATTTTTTGAACTCCTTGAATTCCCCAGGTGAAAAAATCGAATATTCAAGTTAATATTTTATTTATTTCTAAATTTTATAAAAAAATCGTCGACATACATCGACTTCGCAACACAACAATTATTAATAAGTAAATTTCATAAGTCTATATACTTAAAGATGTAATAAATACGCCTAAATTACTTTCACTTTTCTTTTATCTACTGGCAAATATGAAATTAGATCTCATTTTTCGAGTAGAAGCAAAACTATCAATTTTTTTTTTGAGAAAAAAAAATCAAACGTTTGAGAATATTTATCTGATTACATTTTTCATTTAAAGCCTGGTTTTTTGTTTAGTAATCGTTTGATTATTATTTTAAACCTTCATCGCCTTGTTTTTTAAATTACTTTTAAATACTTTTTGCTGATAACTTGATTCAAGCTTCAATTACTTATTATCTAACAAAGTTTATCAAAAACAAAAACAAAGTATTTAATTATTTCAAATATATATAAATCGTGTATCTACTTCTAGTTAAAAATAAAAAAAAAATAACAATATCAAAACTTGACGGTTTCTTCTTTAAAAAAAAAAGAAATATTCTTTCCGTGTAATAAGAAAATTAAAATTCAATCGTCTACTTGTTTTGAGTAGTGAAAAATGTTTCAAGAATGTTTTTCTCGTCTTTATGTTCTCTTTATGTTCGTAGAATAGAAAAAGGAGAAGGTCCAGCCTGTCTCATCATGAGAGCAAAGTTGTTGAGGCCATTTTGTCCACTTGGTGGATTCTGATTGTTGTTACTCACTGTTTTATTTTTATTGCTGTTATTGTGACTTTGTAAATGTTTCTTTAAATGATCCTTGCGAAAGAATGCCTTTCCACATTCGGTGCATATTTGATTTTTACTACCAGAATGAATGATCACGTGACGTGCCAAATGTTCGTTGCGCTTAAATGATTTGCAGCACATACTGCATTGATAGGGTCGATCTTTATTGTGTCCTTGCTTGTGACGATCCAAATGCTCCTTGCGCTTTAAACTTGCACCACAAATATCACAAATGTGCGAACGTTGCCTGTGATCCTCCAAATGCTCGTGAAGTGTTTCGCGGTCCTCGAATCTGTAGGCGCACTCTGGACAGTGATAAATTAACATACCTAGAAGAAGAAGAATAATAAATATTTTTATTTTCAAAGAAAATACTTTTATAAAAATACTTTTCAAAGAAAATACTTTCATAAAAATACTTTTTGAAGAAAATATACTTTTATCGTTAAAGAAAATACTTTTCTATATAAGGAAAAAAATAATTCCTTTTTTTTTGTACCATGTGATGATGATTTCACGTCGTATTCAATTTTAGGTCGAATCTCCTGACAATTGTGAATCAAACTGTTATTCGCCGCACAACGAGCTGCCAAATATTCGGAGGTTAATTTGAAATCTATTTGCAGTGGATCTGTCATTGTCGAGGCATCGACTTTTTGAACAGTTTGCGTTCCAGACGATTGACGCGTTATCGTTGGACATATTTCCTTATTTCCACAATCGTTTTCGTTTCTGTTTTCATCGGTTTGCAAATTCGGTTGCGATTGATGTTCAGGATAAACGTATCCCGTCATATTATGTTGCTCGTAAGCCATGTTATTTGTCAAAATTTTATTCCGCTCCGTTTTTACATCTGAAAAAGAATTTTCCAATAATTTCCAAAGAATATTAACCAAAACAAAAAAATTCAATGTTGAAATTTAATTAAATATTCTATTTGATTAAAAAACTACCACATATATATTTATTTAAAAAAAAATACTTTCATCATCAAAGAAAATACTTTTATCTCGATAAAGAAAATACTTTTGTATCTTGAAAGAAAAGACGATTTTTCAAAAATAATCTATCTTAAATAATAAGAAAGGACAATTTTTCAAAACAAAAAAAAATTAAGAAAAAAAATATCAAAGATTTTCAATAAATTCGTTGACAATAATTTTTTCTCGTCTTTATCTAAAGAAAAAAGAAGAATCGTAGGCTTTTTCGCTCGTCATAAATTCGATCTTATTGAGCAGGTCAGGAATGTAAAATTTACTTTTGGAAAAATATATCTAATATTTTGCCAATGATGATAATAATAATAATTAACGTACTTACATGTTGGATATGTCAAATAAACACAAATTGTAAAAATTCTGCTTACCATATAGTTTCGTATTCTTGGAGATGAGCAAATTTTAGAGAGCAGTACTATTTTGTTTGTGTCAGAATATCACCGGCCATCTTTGAATCAGCTGCACTGAAACATTTTTAACACCGGTGTGCTTTTTTCCATTGAATGTTCACTATAAAACTGGGCAAAACTTTATTTTCCAAAGGAAACACGATTAATTCTACACGTTCAGGATTTAATTGAAATACTTGGATCGAAATAATCGTACAGTGAATTATTAATTTAATGGAATATTATTTTGATTACACACATACGAAAGAGGTGTAAAAGATCATAGGCGAGATCAACGATTTGATATGGTGGAATGCGAATTGTTATGTGTAAAGGTAAAATCGAAGATCGATTTAAAGGGTCAGTGTTTAAGAATTTAAAAAACAATTTCCCTGCTTGTAAGGTAGAATAATGGAAAATTATTGAATCAGTTAGTTGTAAATTATGCTTTTTTTCTTTGTGAAAGTTATATATTCTTTTTGAAAATAATAAATTGGCGCCACTTCGTAAAATGCCAGCCATTTATCAGGTGAGGAGTTTGTCACTCGAGTGAAAACAGGGTTGCCACAAAAAAAATTTGCTTTTCCATGATTTTCAGAAAACCTTTACCATTTTCTATTTTTTTTAAATAATATATTCTGCAAAAGTATAAATATTGAAAATCATTTAAATAAGGAAATTTTTTTGAAAATAATTAAACTTTTGCCAAGAATTTTATTATAAGTTTAGAAAAAAATTGTTTAGCCGAGAAAAATTGATTTTTTGCAAAGAATTGAATTACTTTTGACAATAATTACACTTTTGCAATCATTTAAAATAAAATAAATTAAAAATAAGAATAAATATTAAATAATGCAATATTTTTAAAATTCAATTTTAATTTTTAATTATTCAAGTGAAATTATTTGTTCATTGATATTTCTAAGTCATAATTTTCTGACAGTTCTTCAAGAATTAAGTTATATTCTAAAAGAAATTATTGTCAGAAATAGAAAAAATTGAATCCAACAAAAGACTGATATTTAGAATTATTTTATGAATTCTTTAAATTTAATTTTTTCCAATATAATTTTAATAAAATTCCCTGACTTTGCCCTTATTCCCCTGACCGATGGCAACCCCGGCAACCATGAAAAAGTAAAGTGAAACAAAAGTTTTCTCAAAATGTTTAAATTACAACTCACCGTTAATTAACCTAAAAAAGTCCGTTAACAAATTGCACTTTTAGAAATTTCAATTCTGTCATTTTTAAAATATTGTTTACAATCTGTAAATAGTATAGAAAAGAACGATAATTTAACCTTGCGATAACAACAAAGACGAGAATATTGAGGTTGGAAACTGTACACTCCGCGGCGAAAAATGAGACACATCATTGGAACTTTTATGTACACAAGTGTTTTTACACTTATTACCAGAAAATTCGCATTTCCACCGGATTTAACACTACCGGAAGGGCTGTCATTGTTAAAAACATTTTTTAAACTAAAACTAATTTCAATAATAGGGAAATTCGGTTATTTTCGAACTAAACTGAACTTGGCGGTACGGCATAGAATAAGTAAAATAGAAGGTAGACTTGCAACGCTGAGACGACAATCTAAGTTTGAATTTTCATCGCCAGACGTCGCGTTTATATATTTCTTTCATAAAAAAATTATTATTTTATCTAAAATCGTGATTAAAGTGATCGGGGAAACATAATGCTTTCGTGATCGACATTTCATTCAAAAAGAAAAGAATTTTTTGAGTCAGGAATCTTTTTCTAAAATATATAACAACTTCGATGATAAAAATATTACATTTTCAAAATGAACATAACTTGGCGCTGCTTCTCTCTTGAGCATAGAATATACATATCATTACCAAACGCAACTACGCTTGCTTTACAAAAAATGGATCTTATTCGCGAAATAAACCGCGCATATTTAAAACATTTTATGTTTCACATATAAAGTAATTTAGATGGACAAGTTTTATTCTACCAATAGGAGAATTTTTGTAGCGCAAGCGCAGTTGCGTTTGGGGACAGTCATTGGCATCTCTCTAGTGTATCACATAAAAATTTATTTTTATTTTTCTGAAATGTGAAAATGTCTAAACATTGCTTGAATCTAAGATGAATTTCAGTATCATATTTATGAAGTAAACTAACCCCAATAGTTTTGTAAAAGGCAGTATGTTTTATTGATTACCAGGTGGTAATTGTAATCACGATATGGCATCGCGCAGGTGAGGCATTTTTTTTTGTACCTGCATTAAAAAGATTCGTAATTATCATAATTCACGGACTCTTTGAGAGCAATCCCACTTATTGTCTTTTGTAAATTAGTTCTGCTCCGTATTAGGTAAGTTTTGCGGATTTTATTATAGCTGTTATGCAAGCTACAACTGTTGTTAGATCTCGTAATGAAATTTTTGTAAAAAAAAAATCTTTTGCAAATTTGCATTTATTTCCGAGAATCACGTTTTTATTGAAATAATATCGGTATTTAAAAATTTTTTGTCTAATTTATTAAATTTACTAGGAGTAATTTTAAGGTGCGGCAATTTTTCTATTTAGGAGAAAAAAAAGTATATTTAAAGTTAAAAGTAATTTGTGGAAATGAAAATAGTGTTGAAAAATTAATTTTAGGAGAAATTTGAATTCTTACGTGTAAATTTCTAAATATTTCCAACTATTGTATTTTAATTTTCGAAATTAGAGAGTGAAAAGTTAATTAGAAGGTTGTTAAAATTTATGAAAACTTTACAGATGGTTTCATCCGAACATATCAGGTTTAGAAGCAGAACGACTTTTGATGGAACGTGGATATGACAGTTCTTTTTTAGCAAGGCCTAGTTCTTCTAATCCTGGAGATTTCACTTTATCTGTCAGGTAAAAATGTCTTAATACTAAAAGATTTATTGAAGAAAACAAAAAAAGTTATAAAAAGATTAAAAAGAAAGAAACATTAATTACTGTGTAGTGTAGAAAAAGAATGTCAAAATAATTATCTAAAAAAAAAAGGAAATTCTATTAAAATGACAGTGCATAATTAAAACATAATTTATTTAAAGGCGAAACGGTGAAGTAACTCACATTAAAATCCAAAACACTGGCGATTTTTATGATTTATACGGTGGAGAAAAATTCGCAACGCTTTCGGAATTGGTGCAATTCTATATGGAAAACGATGGACAATTGCGCGAAAAAAATGGAGAAGTTATTGAATTGAAATATCCATTAAATTGTGCCGATCCCACCACTGAAAGGTAATTTAAATTTTTTAAAAGCTAATAATAGTGAAAAACTAAATAATTTAAAACTAGTTTTTTTTAAAGTAGGCGAATAAAAAATGAAAGCAACTTATAAATAAAAGAAAGTGTTTAATTCAAATATTATCAAAATTATCGCAGGTCAGGAAAGTCGGCGATTTTTTAATTCGAAATAAAATTAAAATTTTTAAAAGTAATAAAATTCTTCGCAGAAATTCAATTTTTCTCCGAGAATCAATTATTTTCTAAACTTTTAATAAAATTCTTGGCAAAATTTTAATTATTTTCTAAAAAAAATTCCCTCAATTAAATGATTTTCAATATCTACTATTTTAAGAAATTTTTCCAAAAGAATTCAGCTATTGGAAAAAAGTTTTTGATTAAATTCTGTGCAAACTTTTATTTATTTTCACAAATTATAAAAATTTCACAGAAATTCAATTATTTAGAAATTTATAACTAAATTTCTTTACAATAATTCCATTATTTTCGTAATAATATTGAAATTTTTATATAGAAATTAAATTATTTTTCTTAATAATAGAATTTTTTTAGGAATTCAATTATTTCACATTAATTAAAAATTTTTTTTTAGAAATTCAATTATTTCCATTAATAATAAAATTCTTTTTAGTAGTTCAATTATTTCTATTAATAATAAAATTCTGTTTAGGAATTCAATTATTTTTTATTAAACAAAATTTATCGCATAATTTCAATTATAATTTTAATACAATTTTCATCAAAATTCCTCGAAAAATCATTTAAATTCTTAAAAATTTTATTAAAATTCGTCGAAATAATTCACTTATTAAAAAAAATGTTGATAAAATTTATTCCTTATGTCTTTATGAGAATACAAGTTTGAAAAACATTATTCAATCCATTATTTATTTTTGAATTTTAAGAATTGAATTCTAATAGAATTTTTTAATAAAAATTGATTTTAAATTGAATTTCAGTTAAAATTTTAAATAATAATCGAACAATAAAAATCATATTATAACATGAATTTTTAGATATAATTGAATGTTAAAAAGTTCTCAAATTAAAATCTTTGTAAAACTGAATTTTTCATACAAATGACTAACACAATTTTGTAGCAAATTTTTTTTTAAAATAGTTGTATTTTTGAAAAAATATTTTGAAGTTTTCTTCCAATATTCATATTTAATTGAAGAATTTACGAATAATATGAATTTTGTAAAATAGAATAGTAAAAAATGGATTTGAAAATTCTTAAAGAAATGAAAAAAAAAGATTTAAAAAATAAACAAAAAAATTAAAAAGGAATTTTAGTTCAAAATTCTAGAAAATAATAATTGAATTGAAATAATGTAAAGAATTTTGAATTAGTTATACAGTAACAATATTCTTATAATATAAAATAATTATTTTATTACTCAGTCATTTTAAATTACTAAAAAAAAACATGAAGAAATCGATTACTCCTAGTAATAATATTCTTAAAACTTATTGAATTTCAAAAAGGTTTTGAATTTAATTTTTTTGAAAATTCCTTATTTTCATGGAATATAATAATTAAATATTTATTCAATAATAAATTTATTGTTTTCGAAGAATTTTACAATTAAAGAACTTCATAAATAAATATAATAGAACCTTTTTTTGGAGAATCTAATAATTTTTAGAATGAATCATAAATTCTTTAGGGCAGGAAAAAGTGAAAATCTACGTGAAAAAATTAAATTTTTGCTGAAACCTTGATTGAAAAATCTGATAAATAATTAGAAATTCCTTTAGGTAAAGAAAAAAGTGAAAATCTAGGGGAAAAAATTTAATTTTTTATTGAAACCTTGATTTAAAAATCTGATAAATAATCAGAAATTCTTTAGGTCAGGAAAAAAGTAAAAATCTAGGGAGGAAAAAATTAAATTTTTGTTGAAACCTCGAATGAAAAATCTGACAAATAATCAGAAATTCTTCAGGTCAGAAAAAAGTGAAGATTAAATTTTTGTCGAAGCCTTAATTGAAAAATTAAGTAAATAAATGATAAGCTTTGCTAATATTAAATAGATGGTTCCATGGGCATTTGTCAGCAAAAGAGGCAGAGCGATTGATGTTGGAACGTGGTAAAAATGGATCATTTCTCGTTCGTGAATCACAGAGTAAACCTGGTGATTTTGTGTTATCTGTTCGCACAGATGATCGCGTGACTCATGTTATGATTCGATCTCAGGTCAGTGACCATAAAATTCTAATTTTATTTTAGCTTCAACTTGCATTGATTATTAAAAATAATTTGTTAATTAATACATGTATTAATGATATTGTCATTTCAACTTCAACTTGGATTAATTATTAAAAATAATATGTTAATTAATATATATATTAATTATATTGTCATTTCAACTTCAACTTAATATTCATTTAATTAGAGAAACAATTTTTTTTTTAAATTCTAGGATAACAAATACGATGTGGGAGGTGGAGATAAATTCGACAGTCTCAGTGATCTTATAGAACATTACAAACGAAATCCAATGGTGGAAACGAGTGGAAGTGTTGTCCACTTGAGGTAAATATTTGTTCTTTTCACCAAAACTGTTTTTGGGATAAAATTTGATTTTTTCAACAAAAATGAAAAATATTTCACTAATAAACGTGTAAATATGATAAATTTTTTCAACAGACAGCCGTTTAATGCAACACGTATAAATGCCAGTGGAATCGAAAGCAGAGTTAGACAATTACATAAAGAAAATGGATGTTCGAATGGATGGCTATGTTGGAATGGAGCAGCGGCCGGCGAAGAAGGTGGAGCAGTACGAGGAAAAGGAAAAGCCGGCTTTTGGGAAGAATTCGAATCCTTACAGCAACTTGAGTGTCGACATCTCTTCTCGAGGACTGAAGGATTGCGAGCTGAGAATCGAGCCAAAAATCGTTATAAAAATATATTGCCATGTAGGTTTTCTTTTTGAAACAAATTTTCCTAATACTAAATAACTAATACTAAACTAAATTAATATTAATTAATTAATAACTAAATACTAAATTTGGAAATTAAAGTTAAATATTTAGTTCATACTCAATATTTTCAAATTTAACAAAAAAATATTAATACTTTAAAAATTCTATTGTTTCAGTCGATCACACGAGAGTTCGTTTGATAGATGTAGATCCAAATGTACCTGGTTCGGATTATATCAATGCCAATTATATCAAAGTATGTTTTTTTTACTCAATATAATATTTAATACCGAATCGAAATAATACTTTCATAAATTATATAATCCCGTTTTGAAGATTTTTTTGCTAAAAAATAAATATTTTAAATTTTTCTGTAAAAATTATTGATTTTTGTACAGAACGATGAGAATGAAGGCTCGAGTGTTGGAATTGGAAACGTAGGCGATAATGGATTATTCAATAAATGTTACATAGCCACTCAGGGATGTTTACCTAATACAGTTCAAGATTTTTGGCACATGGTTTATCAGGAGAATACTCGTGTAATTGTAATGACAACGAAGGAAATTGAGAGAGGAAAGGTGATAACATTTTTTTGCAAAGAAGCAATTTATTTTTAATTTTGTTTTTGAAAATTATTTTTAAAAATTGTTTTTAAAAACAATTTATTTTTTAGAATAAATGTGCCCGTTATTGGCCGGAAGAAGGCGAAGTTAGTGAATATGGCGGAGAATGGAAGGTACGAGCACTTGGTCGAAATTCTACCGCAGATTATACTCTACGAGAATTTCTCCTTCAAGGAAGTAAACCTAATTTCTCTGAACCGAGAAAAATTTCACACTATCATTTTCAGGTCTGCTTTTTTAGATATTAACGTTTTTTCTTTAACAATATAAATATTAAATTTTTTTAACAATATTGTGATTTTTTAAATTTATTTCTTTAATTTATTTTTTAAATTTTGAAGTAACTTTCTTCTGGTTTATTTTCAGGCGTGGCCTGATCACGGAGTACCATCAGATCCGGGTTGTGTTTTAAATTTCCTTCACGACGTTAATGCGAGACAGGAATTAATCGCTGCCACCGCTTCGACCGGTGTTCCCAGTAGTCAAACACCAACGGCCGTTGGGCCAGTGCTTGTTCACTGTAGCGCCGGTATTGGGCGAACAGGAACGTTTATTGTCATTGACATGATACTGGATCAAATAAAACGCCATGGTAAAATAATTTCCTTTTATTTCTTTATTTTTTTATTCATTTCACTTTATTTATTATTTCTTTGTTAAAATAGATTTAAAAAACACGGAGAAAGATTCTAAAATTCAGTTAACTGTATGTGAAGTAATTTAATTTCTTACTTTTGTATTATTGGTAATTTTCTCGATGTTCTTCTCAGGCCTTGATTGTGAAATCGACATTCAAAGGACTATTCAGAGGGTAAGATCCCAAAGATCCGGAATGGTACAGACTGAAGCGCAGTACAAATTCGTGTACCTCGCTGTTTTGCATTATATTGAAACTGTCTCGCAGCGAATGCAAGCCGAACAGGTAATTTTTATGCAAAATTTAAATTATCTTCTTCTATATTCATACCAGCGAATGATTATTTCGAAATTTGTCCAGGGTTGCCACAAATATTTAATTTTATTTTTCCTTGACTTTTCCCTGATTTCCAGACAAACTTCACTTTTTCCCTGACCCTAAAGAATATTCTGATTCACTCTAAAAATTATTAGATAATCAAGAAAAAAATGTTCTATTACATTTATTTACAAAATATCATTAGTTGTAAAATTATTCAAAAACATCAATAACTTCTTTTTTAAATAAATATTTAATCATTATTATTTTTCTGTAGGAATTAAAATATTCTTCTAAACATTCAAATTCAAACCTTTTTAAATTGAACAACTTATAAGAATATTATTACAAAACATTTTTCAGAATAGGTTAATTATTTACAAAAATCCTAAAAGAAATCCTTCGCAAGAATTCAATTATTTTTACAAGCAGTAAAATTTATCAAAAAAATTAAATTATTTTAAAAAAATGTAATAAAATTCGTGGCAATAATTTAAGTTTTTTTCGAACACAATTGGATTTCTGCGAAGAATTTTATTACATTTTAAAAATAATTTAATTCTTCTAACGAATTTTATTCAAATTTATAAAAATAACTGTATTTATGTGAAAAATTTTATTATTTATATTAATAATTGAATTCTTACAAAGAATTTTATTCCAGTTTATAAAAATAATTGAATTTCGGTGAAGAATGTTTTAAATAATTTATATTTTTCGAAAAATTTTATGAAATTTTGTATTTTAAATAATTGAATTCCTTTGAAAATTTAATTACTTATGAAAATAATGGAATTCTTTTGAATTAATTCATTAAAATTGAATTCCTACAAAATTTTGCGAAGAATTTTATTAAAATTTTTAAATATAAATGAATTTAGATGAAGAATTTTTTATTTATAAATGTAATTGAATTTTTGCAAAGAATTTTATTAATTTTGAAAATAATGTAATTCTTCCAATGAATTTTATTTAAGTTTATATATATAATTGAATTCTTACAATGAATTTTATTTAAGTTTATAAAAGTAATTGAATTTCGGTGAAGAATTTTATTATTTATAAAAATATTTTTATATAATTGATATTTTTCGAAAAATTTTATTACTACTTATGAAAATAATTAAATTATTTTGAAGAAATTTATTGAAAATTGAATAATTGAATTCTTGTGGAATTTTGTCAAGAATTTTAGTAAAACTTTTTAAAATAATTGAATTTTAATGAAGTATTTTATTATTTATAAAAGTAATTGTAATTTTGACGAGAATTGTTTTTAAATTTTTGAACATAATTGAAATTCTGCGAAGAATTTTTGTAACTTTTGAAAATAATTGAATTTCTCTAATCATTTGTAACTTTTCCAAAATCTAAGTTTTTTTAGTATTTTTAACTAAAATTCTTTTATCAGTCTAGTATTTATGAAAATTGTAAAAATTATTGATAAAATAATTTATAAGTCACAATTTATTATAGTTGTAACTAATTTTATTTAATTTTTTTTATGAGTCATAATTTATGATAGTTATTATTGATTTTATGAAAGTTTTTGAAAATTTAAGTTATTTAAAAAGAAATTATTGACAGAAATAGAAAAAATTGAAGGTTTTTTTATTAAAATTTGTGGTAATTTCATAGTTTACGAGGCGAAAAGAAAAAAAATTTAGTTTTCTCATGAATTTTAAAAATTCAATTTTTTCCCTGACTTCCTTAACCAATTTTACTTTCCCTGAATTCCCTGACCTGTGGCAACCCTGATTGTCATTTATTTTCTAAATTTTAATCAAACGTTACAAACCTTGTTCTTCTTCTTTTCAGAAATCCTTGCAATTAGGCCGAGAATATACAAATATTCGTTACAAAAGTGAAACAAATGCCATTAATTCGGGTCTCGGAGATACACCAATTTCCACACCAACAATGCTTTCTAGTTCGTTGAGTTTCAATCTTCCCACAACGATTGGAAGTCTCAAACCGAAATAATTGAGTAAACTTTTTACGCGCTTTTTAGGCCTAAGGCCAGTCATAGAGGCACAGTGATTATGTATTAAAGAAAAAAAAACGACTGTCATTCCTAAAATCGTTCGTCACAATATTTGAAACAGACTTTGAAAATTGCATATTATTTTATTTATTTAATACAAAAAGAAAATATTTCTATTTCTACAGAATGGCTATAAAGTAAAATTAAGTCTACAGAAAATAGAATTAAGAGATTTAAATGAAAAAGAAAACACCATTTATAATGAGACAAGAAAATAAGGGCCATCTGGTACATTTTTATTTATTACGAAACGAACATTATTTCTTTTTTTTTAATCGTATTACGTGAAGAAGCGTTGCATTAGAAATGCAATGAGCCTTTTCAAAAAGCTGTGAAATTAGTGTTGCTGTAAATCCTATGATCGGGGTGAAAATACCACAAATAAGGAAAAAGATCTTCATTTAGAATGTTTTACATTTAATTAGTGAAGTGAAGAGAAAAGAAAAATGATAATTATAAAGAAAAAATAAATTGGATAATTGAAATTATAAGGAAAACAAAATTCTAGAATGCTTAATTAATTATATTTAGCTACGTTTAGAACAATTGTGAATCAAACGATTTTGAAGTCACGTTTTCAATCAATTTTTTTTTCTTTATATTTGCAATAATTATTTACGTGATACTCGATTAATTTTTTAATTTCATTTAATCAATTTTATCAAATTTAATGATTTTTACGCGTTTGCATGCTTTTCTTTATTTTAAAAAAGATTTTATATTATATTATTGGTAAAAACAGTTCTCTTTCATTTACTCAAAGACAATCAATTAAAAAAAAAAGTTTATTCATTGAAAACAATTAAAACGAAATCATTAACAAGATCTAACATTGTAAAAATTTGACAAAGAGAACTGCATTTTCCATCAAATTTTTTTTTTTTTTTTTTTTTTAATCAAATCAAGTATTAATTGTATTAAATCGAAAATATAAGACGTGATACATAAATCAACACAATGCATTACTAATAAAAAATTAAATTAAATGAAATTAATTTTAAAGAGAGGAAAAATATTAAATTGTGAGAATAAAAATTGTAATATGAAATTTTATGAATATGTAAGAAATATTTAATGCGTAGATTAGAATATTTAGATTAATCGAAAAAGCAATTTTGTCAATGTGTTCATTTATGTATTATTTTTCATTAGTTATTTTATTATATTGTTTTGGACATTTGTAGACATTCGTAAGTCGACAAAATTAATTATTCAAAAAATGGACTTCGATTATGACTTTTAAATAATTTATATATATATATTTTTTTTTTGTTATTACACTAGAAAATACCAAGTGGATTTTTTTAAAAACGTTTTTGCTTGGATGCTGTAAAAAGTACACAATTAAATTTTATACAAAGAGATAAAATTATTGTTTTTCTAATCAAAAAGAAGCACATAAAAATTTATTTGTGAGACTTACTTTTTGCACATAAAAGATTTTGAAATGTCAAACATTATTTTATAATCCGGCTTCAGTTTTTGTACTCGGTTGTTCAAGGGCTTATATATATATAGATATAAAAAAAAGAATATAAATTGTAAACATTTTTGTAGCAGTAAACGTAAATGTGATATCTTTAAAATAAATTTTATAAAGCTTTATTAAGTTAACAGAAATTAAATATGTGCTGCACATCTATTTTTTGTCTACTTTCCATTTATTCTCCTTTTTCATTTCATTTTGAATCCATTTTGAATTATTTCGAAAATTAAAGAAAACAAGGAAATATCACTTTTGAAATATTTTTATTCAAAATGTTTGAAAATTCTTTTAATTTGTTTTTCAATTTCTAATGACAATGATAAAGTTCGCTTTTATTTTAATTAAAAAAAAATATATGTGAACTAAAACTAATTAATTCTAATATTATAAATTTAAATTGAAATACTGTTTAGTGAAGAAAAATAGAAAAAAATGTACAATTTTCCATTAAAAATTATGTTTTTCACGTACGTATGTAGATAATTACTAAACTGTATATAATGAGAAAGAATATATAAATGAATTTTACAATATACAATTTTTTTTTTGCATACGATGAAAGGAAAAATTATACTCGTAATCGCGTTTTAAACTTAATTAGTTCGAAATATAAAAAAAACTTATTTATAAAAATTTCTATACACTCGTCAAAGCTCTTGATAGTCACACAATACATTATCAAGCGTATTTATGTATAGTCATATAAGTGATATTTGTGTTTTGTTTCTTCATTAGAATTCCAACATAGGTGAATAGAGGAAAATAAAATAATTTTGTAAAAATAATAAACGAGATGGTAAAAAAGAAAAGACTTGCGGGAATAAACTTATATTTTATTAATATTAATGTTAATATTTAATGAAATTTTGATTTCATCTTATCATTAAGATTGAGATTTTCTTTAAAGTAAAAATTCATTAAAATTAAATGAAATCACCTATGTTGATTCTAAATTGGCATTTTGGTATATAAAATTGAATATCATTTTACTATCTTAATTTTATTAGCAAAAACTTTATCAATTGGTTTCACTTCACCGAATCTTGCTTTTCGTTTCTCTATCCTTTCTTGAAGTTCAGCCTAAAAAAATAGGTTTCTCTAATTAATTTCTTTTAATTATTTAAAATTATTAATAATAATTTTTTATGTAATTAGCAATTATAAATTTTTTTTACTATTTGAAATTTTATCTGGAATTATTATATTAAATATTTATTACCTTTTCCATAACGCTGGAAACTGAGCATCCGAACCTTTCTTTTCGCTTCTTCAACGTTTCGTACGATGTATTCTATGTAAATTAATTTGAAAAGAATTATTTAAAAAGACAAATATTTTCGATTTGGAATAATTATGAATATTATACAGAGCTACGAGAAAAATTTAATTTTCTTTTAGCCTCATAATTTTACTGAAGATTTCGCAAGTAATTGAATTTTATCAAGAATGCATTATTTTTAATAAAAATAAATGAAATTCTTAACAGGCTTTCACTTTTATTAACACAATTTTAATGAATTTCTTCGAAAATTTCAATTATTTAATAAAAAAATAATTTTACATATTTTTAAAATAATAATTTCAATTATTTTTAAAAATGTTGGAAAAATTTTTCGAGAAAATTAAATAATTTAAAAAAATAATTGTAATAAAATTCTTTGCAAAAAGTAATTTCATAAAGTATAAAATTCTTCGTAAGAAATTCAAATATTTTTATATAAATGATGAAAATCCTTATCAGTCTTTCACTTTTATTAATACAATTTTAATTAATTTCTTTGAAAATTTCAATTATTTTTAAAAATGTTGAAAAAATTCTCTGAGAAAATTGAATAATTTAATAAAATAATTGAGTTTTACACAAGAGTTCAATTACTTTAAATACAGTTTATATTAAATTCTAGGGAAAATTAAATTGTTTTTAAAAAATTATGTTTAAATTCTTTAAAGAAATTCCAAAATAATTTTAAGAAGAATTGAATTGCTTAGAGAAATTTGATTAAAATTATCTTGAATATAATTTTTTGTTAGACATTTTATGAAAATTGTATTAAAGTAATTGAATTTATGCTAATAATTGTAGAGTTTATAAAAATAAATGAATTGTTGCCAAGAATTTCTAAGAATTGTTGAAAATAATTGAATTTTTAATGAAAATGTGAAAATAATTGAATTTCATTTTTTTGGAAATAATTAAATTTTTGAAAAGATTTTATAACGAAATTAGAAAAATAATTGAATTCTATCGCAAAAGTTTCTTGAAAATAAATTGAATTTTTAATAAAAATGTGGAAATAATTGAATATAATTTTTTTTGAAAATAATTAAATTTTTTCAAAGATTTTACAACGAATTAAGAAAAATAATTGAATTCTATCGTAAAAGTTTCTTGAAAATAAATTGATTTTTTGTAAATCATTTACTTAATTGAAAAAAATAATTGATTCTGATTTAAATAATGTTTAAAAAAAAATTGTATTTTTTCGAAAAATTTTATTCAAATTGTATCAAAAATAATTCAATTCCTCCGAAACATTATTGTCTATGAAAATAATTGAATTCCTTTGAAGAAATTTATTATTTATGAAAAAAATTGAATTCTTGCAGAGGATTTTATATTTCATAAAAATTACTGAATTGTTTTGAAAAATTTCTTTTTTGAATTTTTGCAAGTACCAAATTGAACTTTTTGAAGGAATTTTATTGAAAAAATTTTAAACAAACATAAATAGAAAAAAATGTAGTATTTTTTAAAAAAATTCGTGACAATTTTAAAGTTAAAAAAGGAAATGAAAACATAAAAGAAGAATTATGTTTCAATACTAAAACCGTGAATGTTTTATCTGTTCTAAAAATGTATTACCGTTGCCAATGCTTTTGATAAAATTCCATGAATTTTCCCTGACCTGTGGCAACTCTGTTTTACATTTGTTAAATTAATTATAATTAAATTTACATTAATTAATTATAATTTCTATGTACATACATGACAAGAAAAATTTCAAAAGTCATTTATCATTTCTCTTTTTTTTCCTCATCAAACTTTGTAATTCTTTAAATTCTGTTTAAAAATTTTTATATTACATTTCGTTAGTTGTAAAATATGGATAGAAAAATTTCTTTCAATAATTCTTGATTTTTAGCATTTAATTATGTTGCTAAAGTCGTGAATGTTCAATTGAACGTAATTTATTTCTTTCCTATTCAGATTCAAATCTAATCATATTACATATCAAGTAGTGAAAAATAATTTATAAGTTAAAAACCAAATTTATTTCTATTCAATTTCATTTTTAATTAATTTGATTTAGTGGGAAAAACTTACTTCTGGTCCTTTAATTGAACCCGCTGATGAACTATTATCACTCATATTAAACCTTGCAGCTCTTGCTAATTTTTTCGCCGATTCAGAAAGAGGCATTCCAAATTTTCTCTTTCTCATTTCCAATCTCTGAAATAGGTTTAAAAATTAGGAGAAATATTTTAAAAAAATAATAAATGATTATAATAAATAATAATAATTGACTACGTACTTCTTGCATGCTGAGTTCGGATAATTTAATAACTTTCTTTTCCGCTGCTGTATTTTCCGTTGTTTTTGGCGTTTCCTTTTCTTTATCTAATTTTTCCTCGACTTTGATATCTTCTATGACAGTTTTGCGATTCAAGACAATTTTTTTACCATTAGAAGCACCATTACTATTGCTGTCTGTCGACAATTTTCGTTTATCGGCAGTTTCCTGAGAATCTGGCTTATTGGACAGCTCTTCGATTTCCTCGTCCTGTTTACATCATTTTTACATTAAAAAAAATTTAATAAAAGAAAAAATCGTCTATTAATTAATGGAAAAAAAAATTAATTTATTCCAGGTTTTAACTTACACCTAATATTTCTTCGTCCAATATTTCTTCGGTAGTTTCGTCGAGTGATAATGTTGAATCTAGAGAAAGAGAATCTGATGCTGAGAGTACTATACAAGTTCTAGTGAATTAAATAAGGGAATTCCAATTTAACCCCCTTTTTTTAAAGAAATATACAAGAAAAATTAATTTTTCGAAAGAAACAATTTGCAAAGAAATGAAAACATGAAATTTCAAGGAGTTATTTTAAATTTGGAGTGTTATTTCAAAATGAAAACATAAGGTCATTTTTTTCGTATTTACGATATACAAAGATTAGCATTTCATCAACTTCCAAGGAAGTTACCTTTTTTCTGCGAATTTATACTTGTGCTCTTCAAGCAGAAGAGAATTATAGATTTATAACGTACAAAAAAAAATTTAATATACATCTATATATTTATTTTTTTTTAAACTTACCTCCATGCATGGCCAACTGGAGTCTTTCCACCAATTCATTCTTATTTCCCGAAGTAGGTAAATTCCGTTGCTTAAGTTCAGCCTTTAAATCAGCAACCTAATGAACAGATTAATATTAACGAAATTAGAAAACAATGAATGTTTTTTTCCGCGAATATAATAAAAAAAAATTGAGAATCACAAATTTTGAGGTTATCGGCTTAGCCATTCGAATTTCGGAGAAAAATACACACCTTCATCTTTGATAATTCAGAGAGTCCTTTTTCATAGGACGAATCGGCCATCTTTCAGGATTTAATTATCGTCACAGATCTATTATTTTCTATAAATTGCTCAATAAATTATCTTTGAAAAAATAGTGGATACTTTACACTCAATCTGGGATTAAATAGGAACACGAAACGATGAAACTGAAATCACTGGAAACGAAACGATTGGAAAAGAATCTCGGTCGATAACACGAACACGGTCGGTAAGCCGTAAAGCTCATTTCACTTTCTGACAAACCAATTTTCCCTTCACGCTAATTGGTTCATTTCATTCCTATTTTGTCCTCAAAATATTTCCTACTTGTGATATGAACTTTAACTTCTTTTCTAAAATGAAAAATGTGTCGTCTGCTCTTTTTTGAAAATTGTGTTTTACTTTCTGTATTTCTCGCAAGAAATAACACGGAGTTGATTTGTCAAAATGAAAAATGTATCAAATGATAAAAAAATCATTATTTAGTTAGAATTATTCGTGAAGATGTTTTAGAAAACAAGAGCTAAAATGTCAGGGCGCATATGATAAAAATTCTTTCAACCAATACACGCACGATCAGCATTTTAAAACGCGAAGTCTGACGAAAGCGAAAGCATTCATTTTCTCCTCGGTTATTATTTTTTTTTTGAATAAAGCACAATTATTCAGGTTACTTATCAAGAAGTGATATAATAAATTTACCGTAATTGACATAAGCACCAAGGGGATTGTCGGTTAATGCAATTATTGTAAATGCATTGTGAACTAGATCATTTGATCAGTAGTGGTTTGGGTCCGGAGGAAGATGGCCGCCAGTGATTCTCTGTCATGAAAAAGTCAAGAATTGCATTTTTGTTAAACATTCGCACTTGCTGCAATGGAACATAGCAAGTTGCGAAATCATAGTGGCATTGTCAATTAATAGTCGAGTTTTTTTTTTTAACTAAAAGCACGAGGATTAAAGTGGCAATCGAATATTGTTTAGTGTGACGCGATATAGAGAGGTGAGAACGTGGTGAGAATTTTCCCGAAGGAGTTAAGAATGGCATCCGATAAGTGAGTTATTTAATTGTATTTTAAAAAATAATTATTTTTATTCCACCTTGTCAAATTGTTGGATAGAAAATTCTATTTAGCGGAAGTTTGCTTTGCTTTGAATTTGTCGACAAAATGATTAGTCATCGAATTCTTTTTCTTTTTTTTTTATCGATATAGTGTTTCTGAATGTTAATCGTTTCCTGTATTATTATTTACAAAAAAAAATAGGAGAAATTATTAAGTAATAATGGAGAGCTTGGCTTTGGGTGGGACCTCGCGCTGCACCCTTCTTTTTTCCTCTCCTGTCACTTGTTTCGCTGTTATCTTTTGTCCACGTCTCGTACTCGTCTTTTTTTGCACTTTCGCGTACCGATCTCCACATAGATAAATTTGCGCGGACTATTTGTGCCAATTAAACGAGCAGCATGACATCAGCCGGTTTTGCAGTTTGCATTTTCATCGATTGTCATTTGGGGAAAAAGGGTGTGAAATTGTGACAGTTCAGGGCAAAAAAATTTTTTTCATTTTACTATAGCTGCTAACCAGGAATTATTTTATTATTCAATAATCTCAATTTCAAGGAAGCACTTTCCCTCGTTATAGTGTAACTTGAGCACTTTTTTTCGAGGGAAAATAAAAATTGCTTCTGTCGAGAGAGAGAATAGTTTATGATTCTTTAATAGTCTTTAGAAAAAAAATAACGTTTAAGTAGATTGTCGATTATTGTTATATACATTATTGTATAGAGTGTGGAAAAATTTCCAAGACGAATGAATAAAGAGATGCAAAAACATTTTTTTTTTCAAATGAATAATTATGCATTTCTTTTTCTTTCATTCTCTCTTCCTCTATATAATTTAAAAATGGTGAATTTACTATACATTTGAAAGAGTCGTAAACGACGAGCTTTATAAGATTCTTTAGAAATTCCAGTTTCATTTAATTTTAAGTGGAATCAATGAAAGTGGTACTCTCAACCTTATGTTTATGCTTCGCTTAATTTTAAGTACATCCCCCTTTTATGTTTAATGGACTTCTGTATATTTTCATTTCATTAAACTCGTCACTTTTTCATAATTTCCCCTCTTAAAGGTTTAAGTATTCCCACAATGTAATATCGCTTAAATTTTATCTTACAAATTACAAAATATTTAAATTAACTTTGTCATCTGATTTTTTGAGCAAGAGCGGGGAATTTTTCATTCAGTGATAAACATTTGAAATGTTAATGTTGAATGTCAAAACTACTGATACGAAATCCGAGGGGGATTTACAATTACATGATAAAATTGAACAATTTCTCTCTTTAGAATAATAGTTGATTTATGGATAAATCGGAAAAATAGAGTATGAATTTTTATACAATATTTTTCACTTCAAATAACAATTCAAGTTTCTTCTTATTTTTTTTTGCTGTTGAAATTTCACATTGCATTGATATTGATTTATTCATTGAAATAGTTACCAATTTTATTTATATAGAAATGTTTAAAAAAAACACACAGCGAAGAGAGAATTTTCATTTTAAATAATGCAAAATGATTTGAATTTTCAGTAAAATGGAATGGGTGGAGATCATCGAACCAAGAACGAAAGAACACATGTACGCCAATCTAACAACTGGGGAATGTGTTTGGGATCCTCCACCAGGTGTTCCTGTGTAAGTATATATATACACACACATTATATATATTTTCCAAAACCCGATAAACTATTTTTAGATAATATACATACAGTATATACTACTTCATAGGAACTAGCATTATATCAAATAATTCTATTTTAGTTTCGACAAAGTCTGGAATTTTGACATCAATTTTCAATTATGAGTCAAGCGAAAATTGTTTACGATTTAATGGCAAAACATTTCTCCAGTTTTTGCTATTTCTGGAAAATTGCACTCGGCAAAATTTACTTTTGCTTTACTCGTAAATTTATTATTTTAACGTCTTCGATTTTTTTTTCAATTGCAGGAAAAGAAGAGGATTTTTATTCAGTAAATTGATTTTCTTTTCTTTTTTTTTCATTTTGAATAGAAATTCGTAATTTTTACCATTTTTTTATTAGATTCGTAATTTTTACTATTTTGTGAACTATTTTTGAGAGAATTGGAAATTAATCGAAAATTGTGAAGTAAAAATAAAAATAAACGTATTTAATTTTTACCATTTATTGAACTATTTTTGAGAGAATTGGAAAGTAATCGAAAATTGTGAACTAAAAATAAAAATACAAGTATTTAATTTTTACCATTTATTGAACTATTTTTGAGAGAATTGGAAAGTAATCGAAAATTGTGAACTAAAAATAAAAATACAAGTATTTAATTTTTACCATTTATTGAACTATTTTTGAGAGAATTGGAAAGTAATCGAAAATTGTGAACTAAAAATAAAATTAAAAGTATTTAATTTTTACCATTTATTGAATTATTTTTTAATGAATTGGAAAGTAATCGAAAATTGTGAACTAAAAATCAAGTTGAAAGTATTTAATTTTTACCATTTATATTGAACTATTTTTGAGAGAATTGGAAATTAATCTAAAATTGTCAATTAAAATTAAATTAAAAGTCAATTGAAAGTTTAATAGAGGTTCAGAAATTTAATTATGTTCGAAAATTAATAAGAAATTCTCGACAAAATTTCAAATTATGTTCAAAAATTAATCAATAATTCTCGACAAAATTTCAATTTAATTTTAGAAATAATAAAATTCTTCTCCGAAATTCAATTATTTAAAAAAAAATTGTCCCCAATTTAATGATTTCCAATATCTACTATTTTAATGAAATTTTTCAAAAGAATTCAATTATTAAAAAAAATTCACAAGAATTCAATTATTTACCGACTTTTTTTTTTAATTTCTATTATTTATAAAAATATATAATTCTGTTATTTTTATCAATAATTTTATTATTTTCATAAATAATAAAATTTTTACAGAGATGCAATTATTTTCATAAATAATAAAACTCAACATTGAATTTTATTTATTCTCAATACAATTTTAATTGAATTTCTCGAAAAAATTTATTATTCGTGACAATTTTTTAAAAATTCGTCGAAAAATATAATTTTTTAAATTTTGTTGATAAAAGTCGTCAGGAGAGTTGAATTTTTGAAAACATTCATTTATTTACTAAATTATTTTTCTTTACTTATTTCCATTTATTTTCATCTGTTTTTATTTCCTTTTGATTTATTTAACCATTAAATAATATTTCCTTTATTTAAATAATCGAATTCTCGTAGAATTTGTGCATACAAATTGATTTAAAAATTATGTTCACTTAAAATTTCAGACAATAATTGAATATTTGAAATAATTGAAATGCATTAAAGCTCGAATTTTTTAAACTAATTGAATTTTAAAAAGGTTTTCAAATCAAAATCTTTGAAAATGTAAATTATTCACACGTTTAACTGAAAATTGTGTAGAATTAATGTTTTTTTAAAAAGATTTCGTGGAATTTGTTTTGAAATTATTTCACAAGTATATTTATTTTCTAAATATTTAATTGAAGAATTTCCGAATAAACGAAATTTTGTAAACCTGAATTGTAAAGAAATGAATTAAAAATATTCTCAAGGTGCTCTTGCAAAAATAACTAAAAATAATTGATTATTCAATTTTTTCGAAGAATTATAATAAAATTTTGGAAAATTATTACATTTTTCGAAGAATTTACGTAGAATTGTATTTTAAAAGAAACTGAAATCCAGCGAAGAATTTTATTATTTATATGAAAAATTGGATTTTTGTAGAGAATTTGTATTCTATTTTTATTTTACTTTATTGAAATCCTGTGAAGAATTTTATTAATAAAGAAAATAATTGAATTCTTGCAACGAATTAAGTAGGAAATGTTACGCGCGGAACGTGATGTTCAATTTATTATTATGCAAATTACAAAATTTTTTATTTTCAAATATATATTTTTTTGAATAATTTCAGGTTTCAACTTTAAAAAGGTTTAATTATTAACTAATTTCATAATTACGTAAAAGAATTTCAATAAATTTCTTCTAAAGAATTCAATTATTTTCATAAGCAACAACATTCTTCGTAAGAATTCAATTATTCTAATATACCATAAAAGTTAATTTTTTTTACAAAAGTATAATCACTTTTGTAGTAAATTTTAATAAACTTTCACGAACGAAAACAATTATTTTCCACATTTTTAATTTCATTCTTTATAATTTATATAATTTAATTTCAATCTTTCGTAACAATTCAATTGTATTTATAAATAGTAAAATTCTTTGCAAAAAGTCAAATCTTTTCAACAAAATTTCACGAAAGAATTTAATTTTTTCTCAATCAGGTATAAAATTCTTCGAAAGATTCAATTACTTTCTGAAATTTTTATAAAATTGAATAATTTGAATTATAGAATTTAGTGAATTTAATTTTGAATTTTTAATAAAAGCGATTATTTTAAAAACTTGGAAAAAAATTGTTCTTAAAATTCGCTTATTTACAAAATTTGTAATAAAAATTACTAAAGAAAGTCCATTATTTAAAAAAAAATCAATGAAATTTTTCAAATGAATTAAATTATAATTTTTTAAAAATGTTAACAAAATGCAATAATTTTTCTGAGCGAGTAATAAAATTTTTTTGAAGGAATTCTATTATCCAATTTTTAGATAAAATTCTTTCATTATTAAGGGCATTCGAACCATTATGACGTCACCAGTTTCAAAATACACGCTTTGCACAAAATATGACGTCATAATTTTTCAAATGCCCTTAATAAAGATTTGTTCCTAAATAATTAAAATCCTGTAAAGAATATTATTATTCATGAAAATATTACGAATTTTATTACTTTTTTTTTGAAAAATAACTAAATTCTTTTGAAAAATTCTAATTAAAATATTTGTTTTTGAAAATAAGTTTGAATTTCAGCGAAGAATTTCATTAATAGTGGAATGTTATTTGAATTTTAATTGAATTGTTGCAAGAGATATTTTCGAAAATAATTACATTTTTCGAGGAAAAAGAAAATTGGTTTTTTTTTCAATCAAACCTGAAGATAAAATTTACTATTTAATTAGTTTGAAGAATTTTTTAGCCGTTTATTGTAATTTTCCTGTTATAGTAATTAATTTATGATTTATAGGATATTTGACATTTGCAAAGTAATAGTCGAATGAAAAATATTGGAATGATAAATTGAAGAAAGAATATAGGGTATCGATCTCTCGCGAGACTGCAGGCATGAGCTTCATATATATATATGTATATATCTGCATCCTGTAGCTTAAGGGCACTCTGAACTTTCAAATCTTTTCTTTTTCGCCCTACATTATATTTTGTCATTGTATTTCTTTGTTTTATTAGAAAAAAAAGCAATTGTTTCTTTTTTCAATGTCAAATTTTGTTTTATTAGAATTTTCCCCGAACATTCTAATGAATGTTCATACAATAAATTTTCATACAAAGAGGGAAAAAATTAAGAAAAAAGCATAGAAAATTTTTTTAATTTGGAAAAAAAAATTCATAACTATTTGTAGCTATAAATATAAAAAGTGATAAGTTTGAGTGTTTGTAGTAATATACGTTGTAATATATCAAAGAGTTTTTGTTATTTTGATAATGTTTACTTTGTTCAGCAGTGTGCGATTACTTCAAAAGGCAAAGTAGAGATTGATTTTCATTTAATATTTCTTTGCGATAAAAAGAAATTCGTCGGAACTGTTTATATGGAAGCATATATAAGACTACTGGTCAAAGGTTGAACATCGCTGACACAGATCTTCTCAACGTGTTTAGTGCACGAGCATTAAATTCCGTCAGAAATGCAGGATGGGCTTTGCATTCGTGGTCAAGATACCTCATATATGTGCATAGCAGCTAGCGAGAGATTTAATCCCCCGGTGTATTATAATTCATACACTAGAGCAGAGAGCAGCTCGTTCAATGTTTAATTTTTTATTCATTACGTGAAATTTGAAAGAATATTTCTATTTTTATTTTCCTGCGCGCGAAATTTACATATTTCAAGAATGCAACACTTTTTTTTTTCATTATTATAATTAGACATTATTATAATCTTTAATTTAAATTCGAGAAAAATTATTCATATATACATTTGGAAAATATAAGTATTAAGTTGATAATTATTTTTTTATTTAAAAAAAAGTATTATTAGTTTAATTTGGTGAAAAAAATGAATAGATTTTTGTTAATTTTTGCTAAATTTCTCTTCTTTTCTCTAAATTTGAATTAATTGAAAATAATTAATTTTATAGTCAGAAATCAGTCACTGATTCAAATATAGAATGTAAATAAATTTTCCAAAAAAATTTCGAATAAATAGCAATTTTGTGAAATTCAACTGAAAATAATTAAATTTGTTAAAGAATTTCATTTTTTGACGAAATTCACATATTTCAAGAATGCAACACTTTTTTTCATTAAGTATTATAATTAGACACACAATTTGAATTAGAAAAAAAATTATTCATACTTTTGGAAAATATAAATATTAAGTTAATAATAATTTTTTTATTTCAAAAAAGTAATATTAGTTTAATTTGGTGAAAAAAATCAATAGATTTTTGTACTTTTCTCTAAATTTGAATTAATTGAAAATAATTAATTTTAAGGTAAAAAATCAGTCACTGATTTAAATTGTATATTTAAATTATATTTTAAATAGATTTAAAAGAAATTATCGAATTAATTGAAGTTTTGTGAAATTCAACTCAAAATAATTAAATTTGTTAAAGAATTTCATTAGAAACTTTTTTATTGAATTTTCAAAGTATTTTAATTTAATAATTGATAAATAATTGAATTCCATAAAGAGTCTAATTTTAATGTATTCATGTTTCTTAGTGCGAATATTAACGATTGAAATTTTCATTAGTTAATTTAAAAAAAAAGATACACACTTAAAACATTTTTTTATAAAATTGAATTTTCGTAAAGTTTTTTTTGGAAAATTCTAAAATTGGATTGAAAATAATTTTCTTCAATAATAAATTCAGCGAATTGAACTCTATTATCGAAGGAAGTGATAAAATTTGTAAAAAACAAATTCAATTCAATTGAAAAACAAACTTTTTTAAACAATTAAAATCAATAAATAAATCAATAAATTTTTAAAACTGTTTTGATTGTTGAGAAGAAAATTATAATTCTTTAGAGGATTTCAGTTGAAACTTTTTTTGAAAAATAATTCAAATTCTGGGAAAAGAATAAATTGTATTGTTCATGAAAATAATAATTAAATTTTTGCGATAAATTTTATTAAAAAGAAAAAAAATAATTGAATTGTGTAAAGGAAATTTGATTAAAAGCGTATTGAAATTTGAAAACAATCAAAATAATGCGAAGAATTCTATTATTCATGAAAATAATGAAATGACTTGCAAACAATTTGATTAAAATTTTTTTCAAAATATTTGAAATCCTGTGAAAAAATTTTACCATTCATTAAAAATAATTGAATTTCTCGACAGAATTTTAATTTAAATATTATTTTAAAATAGTTAATTCGTTTTCAAAAGTGAAATTTATTAAAATTGTATGGAGCTGAAGTTCTGAACGTTCAAATGGACGAAATTTTTTGTCACCTAAAGTATTTTTGAAAATTACTATCGAAAAAAGAGAAATAATTGAAATTAAAAATATTTAATTTAGAATTAATTTGTTTTAATCTAAAAAATAATACAAAAAAAAATAATTGTATTTAAAATACAAATAAGAAGTTAAAAAAGTGTTGTCGTTCATTTGAACTTTCGAAACTTTAGGAACATAAAATTTTATTGAAAACAAGAGAAATTCTGTAAAAAAAAATTAACTTTTTCATTGAAAATCAATTGAATTTTTATACAGAATTTAAATAATTAAATTCTTTTAAAGAATTTTACTGAAATTTTTTCAATTAATTAGATTTTTTCGAAAATTTGAATTATAATTGTATATATATATTTGATATAATTAAATTCTTCCAAAGAATTTTACGAATATTTTAGAAAAGAGTAAAGAATCATTTTTTTGAGAATTTTTTTTAACAGTAAAAAAAAGTTATTATAGTAAAAATAATTTTTTTAAATCTTGTCTCTAATCAGTTAAAAATTGTTTAACTTTTAATTTTCCAAAGAATTTTACTAATATTTTAGAAAGCAGTAAAGAATCATTTTTTTGGGAATTTTTTTTTTTTAAGTAAAAATAGTAAAAAAAAGTAATTATAGTAAAAATAATTTTTTAAACTCCTTAGTCTCAAATCATTTAAAAATTCAAGTAAGCATCTGAAAATACAAAAGAATTTAAATTTACATAATCTATAATAGATCAAAAAAACACCGCGTTTGTCACGTAATATTTACTAGTTCAATAATAATATTTGATTAATAAATTCTGAAAATGCATTTCCCACATGTGAAATATAATATCATTTATTGTATTTATCTTTTTTTGTATTATTTTTCTTGTATTATTAATTTTTTTTTGTATTCCTTCTTTCATCAAATGTATGACTTTGACGATACATGTTTTTATTCATTTTCTTGATAATGCTCGACGATTTAATTAACATGTTGAATTTTTAACATTCATATACGCCATGAATGTTGTCTGATTAATTTGATTTGTCCGTAAAGCAAAATTAAACTTCTTCATTCAGTTGGCTGTTTGAATGAACGGGTCTGTTGAGTTTCAGTTTTGCCCCTCTTCCTCGAATAACGTTTGTCTATTTACCGACATTGACTTTTTCTTCATCTTTTTATTTACAGTAAGAAAACGGATAATAATCAATGGTGGGAGTTGTTCGATCAAAATACTTCGAGATTTTATTATTATAATGCAACATCACAAAAGACAGTCTGGCACCGTCCTAATGATTGCGACATCATTCCACTGGCGAAATTACAGGTGAGTTTATGCTTTGTTACATTTAAAAAAATTCTCAAAAGTCCTTCTTTTAAAATGAATTATTTATGATGAATTATCCAATTTATCTTATTTTCGAATTTCAAACTTGGAACTTCCTCTTTGTTTTAAATTTGGAATTTATTTTCTCTTTCCGGTGTTTTTTTTTATCTTTCCTCAGCAGTTGGGATTTATTTTCTATTTCCGGAAGGTTTTTTTTTTCTTTTTAAACTTGGAATTTATTTTCTAATTCTGGAATTTCTTTATTTTTTCCAGTAAAGAATATTGCGCTGGGGACGATAAAAAAAAAATTCGTTGTGTTTGATTAGTCTGACGTCATTCTGCATTGTATTTTCTAATAAAGATCAGGGGCTCGAGTTCATAGTTGCAGATCAATTTCTTTTTATAGAGAAAAATGTTTTTTTTGTGCCAAATTCGTATGGAAGAAATTGAGAATTTTTCTTCCACTAGATTTTTGTTTTTATTTTTTTTTTTACTCTCTCCCTGCGCCTAAGGCAGGTTTTTTTTAATTTTGCTACATAATCTCTTAGAGTAGAAACAAAAGTCGAGAGATAAAAAATAATTTATTTTCGAAATATTTGTCTCCCAGCGGGTGAAAATAGATTGGCCTCTGAAATTCTTTCTGCATTATTTTTGAACTGCAAATTCTTGTCATTTTCTTTTCTTTTCGTCTCGCAAGGAAAATTTACTGTATAATTTTCTTTCGCCGCAGTCACCTTGAGAATAAAAAACGATATTTTTCTCTCTTGTTTCAAATGATAAAAAAAAATGTTATTGAAAGAATTTTGCTTTTTTTTGTTGGAGTATTTTTATTTTTGCAGAATTTTGCCTTCTATGGTTAGAGTTTTTTTTTTGTAATCTTGAATTTTGTCCGTCGGCAGTGTTTGTGTGCCTACTTGGCATAGAGGTGGAAATGTGAGTAAGCTACCATCTTGGTTTCTGGTGTGGCTATAAATAGGTGATCACAGAGAGCCAGATGAAAAAGTGTGGCCTGTATCGTAGTGTACATCTACAAAATGTTTAGGATCCTGCATTAGTCATACGCTAAGAGATATTGGAGAGTAAAGTACCCAGATGCACAGCTTCCTCCTGGACCATGAGTTTAAAAATTAAATTAGAAATTCCCGAGAAGTCTCGAAAAGAATCGTAAACCAATTCAATTAAATAGAAAATTAAAATTCTAAACTTATTCTATTCTGATTTTTATTTCTCATTCAATCGCAAAATTAGAATAATAACCTATTTATGAATTTCCAATTACACCAGTTTTTTTTCCTCATTTTATTTTATTTTTTGTAATAATAATGTCGATAGAAAGCGTGTGAATTCATCCATAGAAGTCTTTTGCCTACGGTTCAATGACAAATCACTTAACTGTTTCCTTTGAAAAAATTCAATGTGTTTCCTCTTTTAAAAATGAAAGTGGAATTTATTTCCAAATGAAGCAAAATTATATTTTTATTAAAAGTCATTTTCAATTTAAGGAAAAATTTGTAAAAATCTAATTTCCGCTTGTAAAAAAGTAGTAGTAAATAAATTAAATGATTTTTTTTTCTTTTTTTTTTGTCAAAGCGGAAAAACTAAGTGGTAATATTTTCTCGAGCGGACGTTTTACTTTATGACTCTCGAGTGTTCTATAGGTAAAAGTATTGGCGAGGGAGTGCAGTGGGTTGATGGCGAGGATCGTTAAAACCTTGTCCTTCGTCCCAATTTGAAAATGCTTCAATGCATGTATATTCGTTTCACAACTATATACTTACATGATAAAAGTGCAGCTGCCACTGAAATGAACTTTCTGAAATTTTAGAAACTCAGAAAAAAAATTAAATCGACTTAATTATTACAAATTGAGACAATTATTAATTAGGTCAATTAACGTATTCGTGTGCGTGTATATGACAAATGTTAATCGCTTCAAACTGCTCTTTACATTATCTTAGGATTTTTTTTACTTTGTTCTTAAAAATGAGTATCATTACATTTTTTTTAAATTGTTAATTAAAACCATAATATGATGCGAGAAAAATATTTATTTTATATTTAGAATTCAGGCCTCGAATTTAATTACTTATTTCCACTATTTTCAAAAAATAATGCGTCTTTTTTGTATTTTTAATCGACTATTTTTGCTCCTTAGAGTCGATTTTAATTTTGATCGAAAAAAGACTGTGATTTTGTATGTTAATGATTTCTGAATCATCTTTTTTGCAGACACTGAAGCAGAACACAGAACCAGCAGGTGGCGAAGGTACGACCAATTCTCAGAAGCAAAATGAGTCAAGAAAGAAGGAATCGGTTTCAACGCAAACTCAAACCCCGATTGTTGGTCGAACGGGACGTTTTAATCATCACGAGAATCCTAATTTGGCAGCTAATATGGTATTTTTTGCGAAAACAATTATATTTTTTAAATTTCTTTTTCAAAATTAGAAAATTACGATTTCGAAATAATGAAAATGATTTTTTTTTGTAGCAAATAAATAAACCGCTGGGTATAAATACGGGAGCTGGTATTGATCTCAGAACATCGCCGCCATCACCGTCGCCATCGTCAAGACGGCATCATCATCATCATCATCACAATAGTAGACATCATCACAGGCATCATGAACAACCAACGACACGACGGCATCACAATCATTCGCAGGATTCGGGGAGATCGAGCGATAGTTCAGTTTCACATAGTCGAACATCCCTCGAATCGACTGGCTATAGACTATTAGATTCACCCCATCGACATCAACATCAACAACGAACTGTAGCGCAACAACAAATTATATCCTCACAATCTTCGTCCAGACAGCCTAGCGGTAGTTTAGAAATTAGATCATCACACAAGAGTGGAACCCTCGAGGGCGTTAAAAATCAAAAGATCCTCGCCACCGTCGATTCACAACAACCAATTGGATTGTCCCTCTCGACAAGTACTCCACTCTTTAAAAAGAAGACATTCACTGAGCCACAGCGCGAATCACGTGCTGGTAATCTCGATTTAGACAAGAGTAAAAATGGTGAGAAATTCTCTTATTCTTTTATTACAAAAAAAAACTTTACAATTAATTATCATTTTATTTTTAAGTAGTAGAATTCAATTTTTTGAATTGAATTCTTGCAATGAATTTTTTTTTTAATTATTGAAATCCTGTGAAGAATTTTATTATTAATGAAAATAATTGAATTCTCGCAACGAATAAACTGAAAAATATTACGCACGGAACGTGATGTTCAATTTATTATTATGCAAATTACAAAAATTTTTATTTTCAACGTAAATTTTTAAAATAATTTCATAGTCAAAATTTTAAAAAATCACTTATTAAGTACAAAATTAATCATTGATGTTCCTATTTGGAAAATTTTAATAACATTTCAAAAAAGAATTCAATAATTTTATAAAATTTTAATAAATCCTTCTAAACAATTCAATTATTCTTTTAAGTAGTAAAATCTTTACAAAAAATCAATTATTTTTATAACAATTTTAATTGAATTCCTCGGGAGAGATCAATTTTTTAAAATATTTTTAACACAAACTTCGAAAGAATTTAATTTTTTTCTAAAATTTTAATAAATCCTTCGAAAAAATTAAATTATTCCTATAAATGTAGTAAAATTTTTCGCAAGAATTCAATTAATTTTGTAAATAAGTAAAATTCTTTGCAGGAATTCAATTATTTTCAAAACAATTTTAATCAAAAATTCCTCCGATAAATTCAAATATTTTCATAAATTTTATTTATCTCCTAAAAATTTAAATATGTTCTTTGAAACATTTCAATCATTTTTATAAATAGTAAAATTTATTGCAACAGTTTATTTATGTTTATAAATAGTAAAATCCTTTGCTAAAATGGAATTATTTTCAAAACAATTTTAATAGAATTTCTCGAAAGAATTTTAATCCTCAAATATTAACAATAAAATTCAGTTATTTTCTACAATTTTTATAAATTCTTCGGAACAATTCCATTATTTTTAAAAATAGTAATAAAATTCTTCGCAACAATTCAATTATTTTTAATACAATTTTAATAAATTCTTCTTCAAAAATATTCTTTTTTTTTCTTTAATAAAGGGTAAATTTTTTTTAATAAAATTCTTCACGAGAATTTAATAACATTTTTAGAAGGAATTCTATTATTAACAAATTTTTTGATAAAATTATTTGCAATAATTCGATGATTTTCAATAGATTAGTTTTAAAATTGAAAATATTTAAAAAGAAAAATTATAAGGAAAGTTGAGAGACAAAAAAGCAAATTCCTCGAAAATTGTAATTTTTCTTGAAAAATTTATTAAAATTTAACAAAGAAATTCAATTTTTTTTAGAAACTTTGCCACAGTTTATTTATTAGAATCTAAGTATTATTTTTAATTAAATTTCTTTAAAGAATTAAATTACTTTAAAAATTTTAATGTAATTCTTTATAACACATCAATTTTTTTTCGAAATAATTTTAGTAAAATTCTTCGTAAAAATTTAATTAATCTAAAAAATTTGTCAAAATTCAAATATTTGCAATGTTTACTATTTCAATAAAATTTCACAAAAGAATTCAGTTATTTAAAAAGATCTTTTAATAAAATTCGTCTGAAGAAAACAATTATTTTGAAAAATAATATAATTCTTCGCAAAATGTCGATTGTGTTTAAAAATTTCCAAAAATTCTCGTCAAAATTTGAATTATATTTATAAATATTAGAATTTTTCTTCAAAATTCAATTATTTTCAAAAATTTTAATAAAATTCCTAGTCGAATTTCAATTATTTCTAATTCATTAAAATAAAGAATTTTAGAATAAACGAAATTTCGTAAAATTAAATTGTAAACAAAAGGATTCGAAATTTCTCAAAAAACAGTTAAAAAAATTATTCAAAACAAATTGACTTAAGGGGATGTCAAAGTCGATTGGATTTTTGCATTGTGCTTCAATGGGAAAATCGCATCCACTTTGACACCGCCTTAAAGAAGAATTTTATTTGAAAAATCTAGAAAGGAATATTCGAAATGATGAAAATGATTCAAATTTTTGTGAGGAAATTAGGGAAAAGTCTTGAAATCAAAGAGTTATTTAATTAGGTAAAATATAAATGTAGTTTTAAAAACTCTGATAATTTAAAATTACTTCCTAGATTTCTGTTTTCTTCGATATTTCTTTTTTTTCTATACTTGAGAGCAATGAAAAAAATTTGTGGTATTTTTTTGATTTGAAAATTCCAGGTAGAGAAAGTAGTAGAAGTTCATATGGACCCGAGCCAAGTACATCGCCGTATCGAGAAACTGTTATGGAATGTCGTGGATTTAGACAGGAAATGGCGCCATATCGTCCACCAGAAATTCAAGCGTGCTACAGTCATAAACCGCAAACTGAAAAATATGGTTCCCTTATTGAAATGGGCAGCCGTTTTCGTGATCGTGAACGTGAATCACTTCATCGCGAGAGAGTAAATAGTTTTGATAAATCGAATGCACCTGCGTTCTATCCGAGTTCAGGCCATTCGAGAAATTTAAGTAAACCGGAAACCACCGGCAGTATTGGCAGGCGACATCATGGATGTTCCGCTTCCCTATCCGAGGCGAATGTCCGTGAAATGTACGGCTCAATTGCCACCGACAGAAACGAGCCCTCAAAGAGCCTCGCGAGAGGTGTGTTAATCATTCTGCAAAATTATTACTCTGCTTTAAATTACGGTTTGAATTTCATTACGAGTTGAACGTATTTTTAATTCATTTTCACTAATTTCGTTAATTTCAGCTATAAATTCAACTTCATTACGAATTGAACATATTTTTTACTTCATTTTCACTAATTTCGTTAATTAATATTTAATAATTATTAATTAATAATTATTAATTAATAATTATTAATGATTTAGAATTTATTCGCTACTTTTATTAATTATGAATTTATTTTCTATTTTAATTAATATTTTATTCAATAATTCTACGTATTAATATTTTACTTACTAATTTCAAAAATTATAATAAAAAAACGATTCTAATATATTTAGAACGATTTTATTATTTTCATAAGGTAAAATTAAATTAATTAATTATTAATAATTAGTTATTAAGTATCAAGTATTAATTATGAAAATTTTAGGTACGACCGTTATGGGCAATGTGTCGAAACAAAGAAGTTTGGAAGTTTCTGAACGTGAGAGAGATTATCGAAGAACAACGGCGTGCAATAATTCGATAGATTCTAGTATACAGCAGCAGCAGCCATTGGCTCGTAGTTATAGTTTTGTGCAACAGCAAAAGCAACAGCAAAAATTACAACAGCAGCAACAGCAGCAACAACAACAACAACAGCAGCAGCAACAACAACAACAACAACAACAGCAAAGTCGACGGCATGAAAAGGACGATGATTCCATGCACGAGCGATATTTAGTGGGACAAAGTCACGATCCGACTCGTCAGCGACTTTGTAGCAATACCAGCAGTAGCAATAGTAGTCACAGTAGTAGTAACAGTGCCGTTGAAGATGAGACGGAAGGTCAAACGGACGCTGACAATGGAAAGAAGAAAAGAAGCAATGGAAATCCAAGTCCACCTCCTTCACCCTACTATGGAAATCTTCTCGTCGACGCTGATCATCTATTGCCCCTGCAACATTACATTCTCCAGCAGGCGAAACTTTCGGGTATTTTTCCTTCAATTTCTATTTCTATTATCTGTTTGTCTCAATTTCTATTTTTTATTTCTTATCTAGTTAATTCTGTTTTAGTTTTTCTGTCTCCATTATTTTCGTCTTATAGAAAAATTTACGTACTGTTAATAAATAATGATACAGCAATTAATTTTAATCAATCAAAAATTAACATTAAAAATTGAGATTAAAAACAAAAATAAAAAATTAAAATTAAAAATAACAATTAAAATTAAAAATAAAAATTAAAAATAACAATTAAAAATTAAAATAAAAATTAAAAATTGAAATTAAAAATAAAAATCACAATTAAAAATAAAAATTAATCAAATTCTAACTGAATTTAATGCTCCGCAGGCTGTTACAAATTTGGAGATCCTTTATTGGCAGAAGAGGGCGACGATTCATTGGACGAGGAAGGAGGCAGAGCGAGCGAACTTCGAGGCAGAGGCGACGACGATTCAGATGATCAATTCGCTGACGATGAAGCTGCCAGCAATCATTCCAGTCAGGAATATCTCGAAGATCACTATGCTGGTGCGAACTTAATTAATAATTATTTCAATGTTGCCATATGTCAGGAAAATTAGAAATTTTCAGAGATAAGTTATGGAATTTTATCAAAAGTACTGGAGAAATAGTAAAGTTTTAAAATTTTATATAAGAAAATTCTGGATTTCGTGTCTAGAAATTTTTGAAAATATTAAAAAGATTTAACTCTTTTTGAACTCCTTTTTGTTTATCTTATAAACTTCGATATTCGAAAAATAAAATTAAAAACAGTAAATTTCTTTTATTTCTGACATTAACTGAATTTGACAAAATATGAAATTGAATTTTTTTGAAAATAAGTTAATTCCTGAAAAACTGTCATAAACTCATTAGTTAAAAATTATTTAATGAATAATTTTACTTAGGAACTGGAAAAATAATTGAATCTTAAAAGAATTGTGTTTAGAACGTTTATTAATAATTGAATCCTAAAAGTTTGTTAATTGAAACTTTAGAAAATTTGCATTATAAATTTATTAAAAATAAGTTGATTTCTAAAGAATTATTATAAACTTATGGCTTACAAATTATTTAATGAATAATTTTAAAAATTAAATAAAAATAATAATAAAATAATAAAAAGTTCAAAAATAATTAAATCTTGGAAAAGATTCTAAAGAAATTAGTTGTTGAATGATTTCCATTTCCATTTTTTTTGGAAATAATTGATTTTTTAATATATATCTACAATTAATTAAAAAATTATTGAATAATCGAAATTTTGAAAAATTAAATTATTGATTTTAAAATTCTAGATGATAAATTGATTTGATTTCATAAAAAAATAATTTTAGAAAGTTACTGCAACAATTCTAATAAAATTTGGAATAATGTAATTCTTGAAAATCTTAAAAATTCATTAAAAAAATTCAATTTTGGAAGAATTGCTTTTGCAATTTTTATAAATAATTAAATTTTAGAAGATTTAAAAATTTTAATTCTTGTGGGGAAATAATAACAGGCCTCGGTTATTATGACTTTTTCGACTTTTTTCGCCTATTTTCAAATAATGCGACTTTTATTAAAATATTACGACTTTTTCGACTTTTCTTTCAAATTTTGCGACGAAATACCATATTTTTAGTACAAAATGCAACTTATTTCGATTTTTATAGCGTGAAAGGCGAAACTATAGACAAATCTTTGAAAATTTATTTTTGAATAATTTTTTTAATTAATTGTTTAAAACATTACAATTAAAAAGATTTTGAATAATTAAAATTCTGTAAAATTGAATTCAAACTAAATCATCTTTTCAAATATTTTGTTACAATCTTTGAAAATGAACTTTTCAAGAATTTTAATTGAAAATTTTGGAAATAATATTAAATTCTCATCAATTTTAATGAATAATATTCAAGTGTAAATTTGAATTTATAAGAAACTAATTCTTAGAATTGTTTTATTATAATTTTTTAAGATTCAGTTACCTTTGAATAAAGTAAATTAAAATTTTGAAAAATGTTACTATTTCAGAATTTTTCAGAAATTATTTATTTATTAATAAATAAATAATAAATAAATAATTACAATTCTTGAAGAAATTTGATGAATTTTTCTAAATTTTGAAAAAAAAATTATTTTTCAACTGCTTTACTAAATTTAAATTATTTTTCAAAAGATTGTACGAAATTTCAATTTTTTAGAGATTTTTTAATTGTATTTAATTGTAAAACTTTTTGCATTTGAAAAATTATTTAGAAATATTTTGGAAAAGTTAATTTTACAAATTTCTTTATCAAAATTTTCGAAAATATTCTACATTAATTGATGTTTTTAGAAAGAAAAACGGATGGATCGAATTATTATAAAAAATTGAATTTTTGTATTTAAATAATTGAATTTTCAAAGAAATTGCAAAAAATTATTAAAAATTCATATAGTTTATCGATTCAGAGATGAAGTTTTAGTTAAAAATTGTAGAAAACAATTGAATTTTTGAAATGGTTATAGTTTTAATTTTTTAAATTTATTAAATTTTGGAAGTTACATTTTTTCATTTTATCTTCTGTGAATAAAGAAATAGGAAGTATTTGAATATTTATTTAGCAAAATTATACAAGTTTTGTTGAATTTGAATTTTGGTGACAGCACTGAACGACTTTTTCGCCTTTTTTTTCTATTTTTAATCGACTAAAGCGACTTTTTTTGCTCGTTAAAGTCGACCCGAGGCATGTATTTATTTCTCTGGAAGATTAAATGAAACTATAAGTAAAATAAAAGAAAATTAAATATGTATAAAATTTTTCAACTAGATTAAACTTATTTATAAAATAAAAATAGATTTTGTGTTTACAGATCTCGCGAATTATGACACAGCGGGCCTAGCGACTTATTACAATACAGCGGACACATTAACGAGGCCTCAGGTGACAGCGCCACTTGCACCGCCACCGCCACCACCAACAAACGTCACTCAAACCGAAGCACGTGAAACAATAACACCAAGACCAATATCATTACCAAATCCCGTGGTGATATCGGGGAGAAATTTCGATACAACCGATTACGATGAGGCGCGACGCGACGACAATACAAGCGGTGGCGATATTGAAAAATACGCCCAAGACAATTTGAATTTAAATTGTGGCCGACCAAAGGGTCTTCGTCTTTTGTTCAGAAAGAAATTCAGCGTACGCGATATTCTCAGTTGGTCAAAGGATCCAATACCACAACCGATGCTGGTCGTCGTTGACGGTGAAAAACTATTGAAACGTGAGGCGTGTAATTTATTTCGCTTGGTACAAGTCTATATGGGCGATCGTAAGGCAAACGTTGGCATGACATTGGACGGTGTGGCGATGGATATTGTGAATACGGCATTTTCCAAACCACCATTACGCGACGAACTCTATGTGCAAATTTGCCGTCAAACCACCGAAAATCCAAGGAAGGAAAGCTTAAGACGCGGTTGGGAATTAATGGCAATTTGTCTCGCATTCGTTCCACCTAGTGCAACATTTGAACCATATCTCGAGGGCTACATGAATAGACATCGTGATCCGAATTTTCAATTTCCAGAAGTGGCAAAGTGGCCGATTCACGTGCAAGTGAGTCATTATGCGACTGTCGCCTGTCGACGACTCCAACGAATAGGCGCTCATGGAAAACGACAACCGCGAAAGGCAACCATCGAGGACATCGATCAGGCCAGAGTGAGTATTTTTCCCCCCTAATTTCGAATACAAAAATAAATTTCAATTTCAAGGTACAAATTTCAAAAGAATTCAACAATCAGATTTAAAGATCCAATTTCTTTAAATGAGTAAAAATTTTCTTGTTCGCAGTTGCAAATTTTCCGCGCCTCTATGTTTGGTGCAACTTTGTCAGAAGTGATGGCCCTGCAGAGAGATCGTTTTCCACAACGCGATTTACCCTGGGTTCAGACGACATTGACGCGTCAGGTTTTAGTTCGTGGTGGAACAGTGACGGAGGGCATCTTTCGGGTATCAGCCGATGCCGACGAAGTGAGCGCGCTAAAATCATGTCTCGATCGATTTGAAGACGGTGCAATATTGGCAGCTTCACAGGATGCACACGCGCCCGCTTCACTGTTAAAATTATGGGTTCGCGAACTTTATGAACCACTAATACCCGATTCATTTTATCCCGAATGCGTTTCAATGCGTCACGATGATCCGGAAATTTCCGCTGCTAACATTGCTGGCGTTGTCGAGAGACTTCCCGATCTTAATCGACGAGTTTTGTGTCATCTCGTGCATTTCCTTCAGGTATTTTTTGTTTATCTTAATTATATTTAATTTATTAAATTATTTATTTAATTTATTCTTTTCTTTAAAAAAAAATTATTAAACAGGGTTGTCACAGGTCAGGGAAAAGTTAGGGATTTTTACTAAAAGTACTGGAAAAATTGAATTTTTTAAATTCATGAGAAAACTTAATTTTTTTTCTTTTTGCCTCGTAAACTATGAAATTACCACAAATTTTAATATAAAAAAATCAATTTTTTCTGTTTCTGCCGATAATTTCTTTTCAAATAACTTAAATTTTCAAAAACTATCATAAAATTAATAATTAATAATAAATAACAAATAAATAATAATTAAATAAAATTAATAATAACTATTATAAATTATGACTTATAAATTATTTTTATGAATAATTTTTACAATTTTCATAAATACTAGATTGATAAAAGAATTTTAGTTAAAAATACTAAAAAAATTAGATTTTGGAAAAGTTACAAATTATTAGAGAAATTCTATTATTTTCAAAAGTTACAAAAATTCTTCGCAGAATTTCAATTTATGTTCAAAAATTGAAAAATAATTCTCGTCAAAATTACAATTATTTTTATAAATAATAAAATACTTTATTAAAATTCAATTATTTTTAAAAGTTTTAATAAAATTCTACAAGAATTAAATTATTCAATTTTTAATAAATTTCTTCAAAATAATTCAATTATTTTAATAAGAAGTAACACAATTTTTTCACAGGAATTCAATTATTTAAAATACAAAATTTAATAAAATTTTTCGTAAAATATCAATTATATAAAAATATTTTTATAAATAATAAAATTCTTCACCGAAATTCAATTACTTTTATAAACTTGAATAAAATTCGTTATAAGAATTCAATTATTTATATAAACTTGTATAAAATTCATTGGAAGAATTAAATTATTTTCAAAATTAATAAAGTTCTTCGCAAAAAATCAATTATTTTCAAAAATTAAAAAAAGATTTTCAAAATTTCAATTATATTTATAAATAAAAAAATTCTTCATCTTAATTCAATTATATTTAAAAATTTTACTAAAATTCTAGGCAAAATTTTGTAGGAATTCAATTTCAATGAATTAATTCAAAATAATTCCATTATTTTCATGAGTAATAAATAAAATTTAACAGGAATTCAATTATTTAAAACATTCTTCACCGAAATTCAATTATTTTTATAAACTGGAATAAAATTCTTTGTAAGAATTCAATTATTTATATAAATAATAAAATTCTTCACATAAATACAGTTATTTTTATAAATTTGAATAAAATTCGTTGGAAGAATTAAATTATTTTTAAAATGTAATAAAATTCTTCGCAGAAATCCAATTGTGTTCGAAAATTAAAAAAAAATTCTTGTTAAAATTCCAAGTAACTTTATAAATAATAAAATTCTTCTCCAAAATTCAATTATTTTATGGAAATTTTAAGAAAATTTAAATTATTTTCATAAGTAATAAAACTCATCGCAGAATTTTAATGATTTTTTTAAACAACATATACTTTTAATCAAATTCCTCGAAAAATGTAATTATTCTTTAAAATTTTTCTTAAACTTTGTCAAATTAAATTCATATATTTGAAAATTTATTGATAAACTTCTTTATGAGAATTAAATTTTAACAAAGAACATTCTATTATTCAATAAATTATTTATTTTTTAATTTAAATACATAATTGAATTTTTCTAGAATTTTATAATAAAAATTGATTTAAAAATGAATTAACGGATAATCGATTTATTATTGTTTATAAAAGTACTTGAATTATTGCCTCGAATTTTATTACATTTGTTAAAAATAATTTAATTTTTTGATAAATTTTACTGCTTGTAAAAATAATTGAATTCTTGTGAAGGATTTTTGAGGATTTTTGTAAATAATTAACCTATTCTGAAAAATGTTATGGTAATTTAAATTATTACAAGTTGTTCAATTTAAAAAGGTTTGAATTTGAATGTTTTGAAGAATTTGACTTCCTACAGAAAAATAATAATGATTAAATATTTATTTAAAAAAGAAGTTATTGATGTTTTTGAATAATATTAAAACTAATGAAATTTGTAAATAAATGTAATGAAATATTTTTTTCTTGATTATCTAATAATGTTTAGAGTAAATCAGAATATTCTTTGGTGTCAGGGAAAAAGTGAAAATTTTGTCTGGAAATCAGGGGAAAATAAAATAAAATATTTGTGGCAACCCTGTTAAAGATTTAAATGATTTTAGTTAAAATTGTAGAAAAAAAATTTTGATTTTGGAAGAATCATTGCGATTATAATTTTTATAAATAATTAAGTTTCAGAAAATTTATAATTCGAAGTTTAAAAAAAATGTAATTGTAATTCCTGTGAATTTAAAAATAAAAATAAGTTTTAAATTATTTTAATAAAAATGTTTGCAGAACTTTGAAAAAAGGGCAATTAGTTTTTTTTAATTAGTTAAATTTAAAAAATATACAATTTTTATTTTAAAACTTTTTGAAAAAGTTAAAATTCTCTCTAAAAAATCAAGAGAAAGTCAGTGAAGAACAAAATAAATGTTTGTTTCAGTAAATGCAAAATTTGAAAGAAAATAGTAAATAAAGTTGTGGTGATAAATATTTATTTTGTTTATTTCTTTCTTTTTTTTGCAGATTTTCGCACGATCGGAAGTAGTGGCCCGAACGAAGATGGACGCAAATAATTTGGCAATGGTGATGGCACCAAATATTTTGCGTTGCACGTCACAGGATCCGCGGGTAATTTTGGAGAATGCACGAAAGGAGATGGCCTTTGTTCGTTCAATGATTGAAACGTTAGAAACTGCTTGGGTAGATGATTTGCACTGACCATTGCGCCACCGCTAGAATGTTCTAGACAACAATGCCAAATCAATCAGCTGATAATAAATAAAAAAAAAAATATTATCATTATAATTATTTTTTAAATAATTACTATTACTTATAGATTTTTTTTTTAAACAAGTAATTGACACATTTGTTTATATAATTCACTGTCACTTTTAAAAAAAGCCTCTGATCCTTCTCTTTATCTATCTAAAGAAAAAAATTGTTTTTTTTTCTTTTGCAAATTTATTATGCTACGTGTGATAGACACAAAATTATTGTGCTATTAACTCGTTTTCTTTGACACTTCCTATTTATTATTTATAAATATATATTATATATATATAAAGAGATTCTACGTTATGAATCTAGAGATTATTAGATATATATGAATATATATATATTATAATAGCTATATCGCAATAACAATGTATTGTATATTTTAACTTCCCTTGTTACCGCGTGTTAATCGCGGACGGCTTTTTTACTCGATCGTTGTTGAATCTCGTGTAAGATAAAATGAATAAAAAAAAACAATATGTTACCGTGTATAGGCTGCACCAAGAAAAGGTCCTTTTTTTGTATGAGCGATGAAACAACGTGTACGAAATTTTATTGTGAAGTAAATACTGTGAAAGGTTTAGCAAGCTAATTCACGGTGTTATTTCTTATTTTTTAAATTTTCCATTCCTTATCCATGATGGGGATATTTTTTTTTTTGATATTTTTTATTATCGAAAATACTAGTCTCGTATTTTTCTAGAAATTATGTATGTGTACATAAAAAAAAGCGTTTCAAAAAAACAAAAACTGTGTCTTAGGTACTTTTTTTATTATTTATATATTCTATGTTTTTAATTATTTTTCGTAATTTTACCATCGTTTTCACTATTAATTTAATTTTAATGAAATATATATTTAAAAAACAACGTCGAATTAATGTAACATATTTTTACTAAATTACACACTTTATTATTTCCATCATTTCGTTTTTTACATTTCATATACCATTTTTTTAGCTTTATAAAAAATTGTATAAAGCTATTTTATTCATAAAAAATATTCATTAAGTAATTGAATAATAATATTTATTTATAATAATAATAATAATTCAATAAATATTTATTGAATGTAAAAAGTTGAAATAGAGCAAAAAGAATGATTTTCAGCAGAAAGAAAATAATACCAGGTTTTTAATAATTGGGAGCCTATTATTTATTGGGAATCACATGTTTTGTTTTTACAATTATAAAATGTTATAGAATGAAAAAAAAATCGATGTACAATTGGTTACGGAAAAATAGTATAGTTTCACTAATAAGTATTTTCTATTAGTTCTGTTTTGAGTAATTGTATAAATATATGTTCTTAAAAGTTTAACAACTGTTAAAAATAATTTTTTAAAGGGAACAAAAAAATACTCGATGCAATACCGCTAAAGTATATTTCTATAAAAGTATTTTAAAAAAATGTTTAGAAGTATTCCAATTCTTCTAAGAATCTTTTAATATTTATTTTTGTCAATTATTTCATTCAACTAGAATTTGAATTTTGATTATTTGTTAGACAAATGATTTTTTGAACAAAATTACTCTAATCTATACATTTACATGGATTTGAAATTTTTTCTCTCTGCGAATCATAGAAGAACTGAGAACAACTTCTAAAAAATCAGGCTTAAGTTTGATTTTTCATTCTTAACAGACTATCTCTGAACTATTTGGACATTCAGACTTCTAAAAACTAGTCAAATAAATCACAAAAGGAGGCTAATTCTTAAGCACTAGATTAAAAAGTAATGGGAAATATTCTTAAGAAAGATTTTTTTTTTATAAAAAAAAGCTTAAAATAAGGTTTTTTCACACTGGACTTTCTTCGACTAATTAGCATTTTCTTAATGACAAATATGGCCGCGCGAATCAGACTTGATGTCTGTTAAAGACAATTCACCTGAAGTAGAGTTTTTATAATTGAATATTGAAAACAAATTTGCGAAGAAAATTTCTTCGTATGAAACAAGATTTTTTTAAACTTTGATAACATTTTTTTTACCAAAAGGAAAAATATTTCATTGTAATTTAGATTATAACTATGAGAAAATATTTACTATTTATTTATTTCATATAATATTTAAAACAATTTAAGAAAATTGTTCGTCAAAGGTTTATATTCTTTTTTTGGAAAATATTTTAACGGATCAAGAAAAAATTTAATTCTCTCGTGAAATTTTATCGATAATAATTGAATATTTGCAAAGATTTTATTACATTAAAAATTCTTTCGAACGATTTATTAAAATTTTGTAATTTGCATAGTAATAATAATAGTAAAAAAGTAAACATCACATAAAATTTGCTAGTAATTAATAAAACAGTAAAAAGAAAAAAAAATTGTTTCATAAAATCTTTTCATTTTGAGAATTAATTCCCAACACATAAAAATGTTTACTCACCTACTACAGAAGGTGAACTGTCTTTCAAGAATAGATTAAAAAATAATCTATTTTTACCCTAAAATTACACCTATTTACAAAATTTACAAAATTCGTATCATACTAATACTGGTGAACACGCATTTCTTTTTTACACTCTAAACATAAAATTTCCCCTATACTTATTAGCCGCTGAAAAACGTATTTTTTAAATCACAAATTTTTCAATAAATCAAGTCAATTATTGACTTATTTAAAATTGACTTTCAATTTTTAACACTTAATTAAGGAAAAAAAAACCTTCTTTTCACCCCTAATTTGTTTAATCATTATTATTTAGTAATTAAAAATGTTTGAATTTTTTTTTGTTTTCTTTCTTTTTTTGTTTGTTTAAGTACTTTGGCTAATGAGTGATTTCAATTTTCAAAGAGGCGAGATTAGTCTAAAGAGTTTTTGAGATCACTGCACAATTTGAAATTGTTCACAAATGCATAATTCGTCAGCAATTGTCGACAAAAGAGGCAGTTGACCCACTCGCTATTTCCGCATAGTCACGTTTACTTGCAGAACACAATCTACTGGAGAAATCCGCTTCCCTTTTCCTGTAAGTATTCAAATTCTTTATCAAATTTCTTATTCACATATATGAATATAGGAAAAAACGAATAAATTATCATTGAAGCGACAGTGAGGAAGTAAGTAAACAAAAAGATAAATAATAACAATAATAATAACATTAATTTTAATAATAATAATAATAATAATAATAATAATAAATAAAAGTAATTAAAAATACTAGTAATAAATAATTTCAATTACTTTTGTTATTACAAATAATTATTTTAATCTCGTACTTTTATTTTTTGAATAATTTAAATAACTAAAATGGTTCATTTTGATTTATTATTATTATTATTATTTGTTGTGTTTATATTTTTAATTTTTAGAAAATATTTTTTTCTGTTTTTAAAACTAACCCTCTTCCTGGGAGTTCCATAATATCGACAAGAATGCTGTTAACGTACAAATGATCGTTACACCAGAAGAAACAAAGGGAACGTGGTTGTAAAACATCCATATCGTAAGCCCAGGATAATTCAACTCGTCGAATTTTGCCTATTTCGCCAATCGATCCTCCAGGATGGGCTACAACCATTCGAGTTGATGTTCCATGTTCCAATTTCATGTAACCGCTGGAAAATAATTTTTTTTTCAATAAAATCTAAATTAAAATAATATTTAAAATAATTTATAATCTAAAAAGCAATAATAATAAAAAGCAAAATAAAAATACAAGAAGTAAAATAATAGAACAAAAAGTAAAATCTATATTAATGTAATCGTTGTATTTAAATTACTTTTTAACAATTCTGGAAAAATTCTCCGAGAAAAATGAATTATTTTCAAAAAAAATAATACAATTTTTTTTTTACAAAAGTTCAATTATTTAAAAAAAATGAAGTAATAAAATTCATTTTAAGAAATCTATTATTTTAAACACAATTTTAATAAAATTCTTCTCAGAATTGAATTATTTTTTTAAATTTTCGCAAAAATTCAATTATTTGTAGAAATTAATTTATTTTCGCAAAAATTCAATTATTTGTAGAAATAAATTTTTTTCGCAAAAATTCAATTGTTTAAAAACGTTTTAAGAAAATTCTATTCTTTATTTCATTAATTTAAGAAATAATTCAATTGTCAGTGTACTGAAAACAATTGAATTCTTGTAAAATATTTATAAAAAAAATTGAAAATTAAATTGAAATATTCAAATATATATAAAAGTCATTCATACAAAATTAAATTCTTTTAAACAATTTTATTATTTTGTAAATAATTACAATTTTAAAAATGAATATTTAACGCAAAACATAACTATATTTCTTCCAAAGAATTGAACAATAATTTACTAAGAAAATTGAATTTTTTTGAAAAATTTTTTATCAAAATTGTTATAAATAATTGAATTTTTATTAAAAATCTCGAAAATAGTTGAATTTAAATAATTTTTTAAAGAATAATTGTATTCTATCTAAAAATTTTATTAAAATTGTATTAAAAATAATTGAATTCTTACGAAATATTTTATTATTTACAAAAATAATTGAATTCTAGCTGAGGATTTTACATTACATAAAAATAATTGAATTTTTTCGAAGAATTTTATCTGAATTTTTTGAGAATAATTTAATTTTTGAAGGTATTTTCATAAAAATTTTGAAAATAATGATTTTTTTTTTGAAATTTTATTAAAATTGATAATCTTTAAAAATAACTGAATTTTTTCGAAGAATTTTTTATCAGAATTGTTATAAATAATTGAATTTTTATTAAAAATCTTGAAAATAGTTGAATTTAAATAATATTTTTAAAAATTATTAAATTCTTACGAAATATTTTATAATTTACAAAAATAATTGGAAACTTGCTGATGAATTTAACATTTCATAAAAATAATTGAATTGTTTTGAAGAATTTTATCTGAATTTTTGAGAATAATTGATTTTTTGAAGGTATTTTATTAAAAATTTTGAAAATTTTTAAAACAATGATTGTTTTTAGGAAATTTTATTAAAATTGATTAAAATACTTGAATTTACATTAAAATTCTTGAAAATAATCGAATTTAATGAATATTTGTAAAAATAATTATATTCTTTCGAGAAATTTTATTTAAATTGTATTTTGAAGATAATTGAGTATTGCTCTAAAGAATTTTATTATTTATAAGAATAATTAAATACTTGTAAAATTTTTTTTTGAATAATAAACAAAAATATTTAACTTTATGCACTTAAAAATTGAATTCTTTAAATTTTGAATCTGTAATTATTCCAAAAACTGATTTTTATTCTTGAAAATTAAACTAAGTAGAACAAAAAAATACGAAATTTCTAAAAATTAATTCTGAAATTCTAAATAGAACGAAATTTTTTAAAATGAATAAAATTCTATTTATTTCGAAAATAAATTTTTAAATAAACGAATTTTGTATAATAGAAATTATTTTTCCACAACAATTCATGAGTAACTATTTTTATACTTTTTATAATGTTAAATTAATATTACTAATATAATTAATATTTAAAAATTTTTTTTATAATTTTACGAAATTGTCCCGTAAACAAGTAAATTTTGGAATTATTTTAGTTTTAGGTGAACATTTTTTGTTGAAAGTAATTAAATTTTTAAGGAACTTTTCTGTCCAGAAATTTGGGAAAAATAAAGTCGAATTTTTGTCACAATCTTGCATATATTTATATTAATTAATAAACTTGCAATATTTACTCTACTTTCATGAAATAATTATTTATATTGAGAGTTTTTCTTTATAGCCGGTATAAAAATTCAAGACAAGAATTTTTTTTTTGAAAATAGAAGACTGAATTTTTTTTATGCAAATATAGAAGATTGAAAAATGTTTAATGTTGATTAATACTCAATCTACCTTGGAGTGAGATCAATATTTCGAATGATTCCATTCTCAGCGTGGAAAGTCACTTTTATGAAACCCTGGACCCAACTCTCGGCAGTCGGTGGCCTCGCAAGATTGATTGTTATCCTGTAATGTCTTCCTGAAGAGTAAATATTTCAAAATTAATCGAAATTCTTCTGAAATTTTATAAACTACTTAAAATATAAATATAAATATAAATATAAATATAAATATAAATATAAATATAAATATAAATATAAATATAAATATAAATATAAATATAAATATAAATATAAATATAAATATAAATATAAATATAAATATAAATATAAATAAAAAAATTAAATAAATAATAAAACAAATATAAATATAAAAATTGGAACAGTTGTGTGTTAATTTAAACAGTCCAAGAATAAATACAATGAACTCACTGCAATAAGGATCTTCTTTTCCGGTGCTAAAGAAGAATTTCGAACCAAGCAGGGACGAGACGTCCTGACCCATTGCCTGACGTTTAACTAAAGCAGGACTCGTGTCAGCATGATAGCCCATAACTCCACAACTCAAACTATTTTTGCTCTTACAAGAGAAGCATTCGCCCTTAAGAAAACTCGAATAACTACCACATTCATGAGCCACATACTGACACTTTGAATTGATACTCTCGATAAAGAGTTTTATCGCACGTACATGATTGCAAGCAACGAGAACTCGTGACGCTTCCTCAAGACCCTCGCGTATCAATGTCAATGGCAATGACGGCGTTGTCTCACTAAGATCCGTGCAGCCCGGTTGCTCCTTTCCATTATTCGGATAGAAGTCCAAATGACCGCACGGTTGGCTCATCCCGTACCCTGGAAATCCTTATAGTGGCTATAGTTATCCTAGGATCAACTCAAAGATACCCAGTGAAAATATTCTTTTTCCCTATATACTTCTATCACTAAAGGGTTGCCACAAAAAAATTTTATTCTCTTTTTCACTAATTTGCCAACAAAATTTTTAAATAAAATTCTTCCAAGGTGTTTAATGAAAATAATTGAATTTATGCAAAGATTTTACTATTTGACAGGGAAATTAAATTCTTCCAAGGAATTCAATGAAAATTGCTTTGAAAATAATTGAATTCGTACAAGGATTTTACTATTTGAGAGAATTATTGAATTTAGAAGGAAATCTGAATTCGCTATAACTTTCCAGACTTGTGGCATTCCCGTATTAGAATTAATATATACAAAATTATTCATTCTAGAAGAAAATTACGATTATTATCGTCTCTGATTGTGGAAAAGTATAATTCTGCAAGAAAATAGAAATGTTTTTTGATTTTCTTTGGTTTTTTTGAAATAAATAACATACCTAGGAAAAGGATACTCTTCCCGTCTGTGTGAATGACATCGACTAATTGAGCGTCGGTGTAATCTAAACGCAAATGACTCGGCATCCCTTGAAAATAGGGTTCGGCTGGATCCAATCCAGTTATTCTGCCAATTGCACCTTCCAATTTTTCACCCGCATATCCTGCCGTGTGTGCTCCGAGACTGTGGCCAATTAAATGAACTTCGCTCATGTCCAGGCCGTAATTTACCTACAAGAGTGAAAATTTATTTGTTTTTATTAAAATATTTCGAAATTCTAAAAAAACTGTTTGTTTCTAAATTACTGTTGTAGAAAAGCTAAAATTGCATTGAGAATAATTAAATTTACACGAAGAATTATATATAAAGAAAATAATTGAATTGCCTTCAAAGAATTTTTTTCATATTTTTGAAAAGTAATAAATAATAATAATTAAAAAATAAGAGACTTTTGGAAAACTTTGAATCCGAAAAAAAATTACAGTTGACATTTGAAAATAAAATATTTTTTAAAATTCCACAATAACAGGCCTCGGATCGACTTTAACGAACAAAAAAAGTTGCTTTATTCGATTAAAAATAGAAAAAAGTCGATTATTTAATTCAGTGCTGTCACAAGAATTCAAATTAATCAAAACTTGTATAATTTTGCAAAATAAATATTCAAATAGTTCTTACTTTTTTATTCACAGGAAATAAAATTTAAAAAATTTAAACTTTTCAAATTTAATAATTTATAAAAATTAAAACTATAATCCTTCCAAAAATTCAATTATTTTCTACAATTTTTAACTAAACTTCATCTCTAAATCAATTATCTACATGAATTTTTAATCATTTTTTGCAATTTCTTCAAAAAATCAATTATTTAAATTTAAAAAAAACCATCCATTTTTCTATTTAAAGATATTATTTAAGGTAGAACATTTTTAAAGATTTTAATAAAGAAATGCGTAAAAATTAAATTTTTAAAAATATTTCTTAATGAATTTATTGAAAATACCAAAAGTTTTACAATTAAATCTAATTAAATGTCTAAAAAATTGAAACTTGGTCAAATCTTTTCAAAGCTGATTTAAATTTAGTAAAACATTTAAAAAATAATTCAAAATTTGTCAAAATATTTTTAAATAATTTTTTGAAATACAAAAAGTTTTCCAATTAAATGCAATTAAAAAATATTCAAAAAATCTAAATTAGATACAATTTTTTAAGAAACAATTGAAATTTAGTAAAACAGTTGAAAAATAATTCAAAATTTGATAAAATCTTGTAAAAATAAATTGAGTTTTTTTCAAACAAATTCATCCAATTTCTCCAAGAATTTTAATTATTATTATAAATGATTTTTGGAAAATTCTAAAATAACAAAGTTTTAAAAATTTTAATTTACTTTATTCGAAAGTAACTGAATTTAAAAATACTTTCATAAAACAATTCTAAGAATTAGTTTTTTATAAATATATTGTAATAACATTTTTCAAAAATAATTGCAGAATTTTTAATAATTTAAAACAAAATTGTTTTCAAGAATTTTAATTGAAAATTTGGAATATATGATTATTTTCTCCAAAATGTTTGAAAATAATTTTGAACAATTTTAATTTTATTATTCTGTGTAGGAATTTTAATTTTCGGAAATATTAAAAATAATTGAATTTAAAAAAATTAGAAAGTAATAATTTAGAGAATTATTCTTTTCTAAACTATTTTAATATTATTTTTTAAAACCTATTTTTCGTTAAATTTCATTTTCTATGATTTTACATACTTGAAGATTATTTATTAAAATTTTTGAGAATTTAATATTATTGCGAAAATGTTCAATTAAAATTCTTTAAAAGTTAATTTTCACAATTTGGAATAAAAAACACTTGAAAAGATGATTTAGTTTTAATTAAATTCTACAGATTTTTAATTATTCAAAATCTTTCTAATTGTAATATTTTGAAATATTTAATTAGAAAACTGATTGAAAAATAAAAGTTTATCTATAACAAGTTATACTTTGCACGGTATAAAAATCGAAAAAATTTGCATTTTATACCAAAAAAATATTGTATTTTGGCGCAAAATTTCGAAGAAAAGTCGCAATTTTTTAGTAAAAGTCGATAAAAGTCGCATTATTTGAAAAAGTCGAAAAAGTTATAATATCAGAGGCCTGTAATAATTAAAAAAAGAGCGTTTCACGTGCAAGCAAACTCATAACATTTGCTAGCACATTTTCTTTTTTTCTGATAAAGAAAAAAGTGGATTTAAAAAAGAAATTGCCTTTGGAAATAATTTCCAGAAACACGTGAAATATTTCAAAACTTGTTCAGATTTTCCGCGTGTCTATTAAAAATAATTAAAAAAAAAAGAAAGAAAAATCCGCTACCTGAAGGTGTTTGACGAGATTTGCAATTTCGAGACCAACGAGCCTCGTATTAGCCGTGGCTTGAGTGTAAAGAGGAAGACTTCCGCCTGCCCAATCGACAATTATGACGTTGTAATCACCATGCTTCAGCAGCTCATTCCTCATCTCCTGCAAACAATTAAAAAAATTACACATCGGAAATCACGATTCGCATCTTTTTATTCTCCATTATTTCCTTTTCTAGTTCTTTTAATGATATTATTGTCACTATCATTATAATCATCATTTTTATTTATTTATTATTATCATTTCTATTTATTTATTATTATTATCATTTTTATTTAATATTTTTATCATTATTTTTATTATTATTATTTCTACAACTACAGATTTCAATAGATATGCATAATGAAAGTCATGACGATTAAAATCTATTTCATCTAACGAACTTGGAAACTTAATAAAATATTCCAAAGAGAGAGAGAGAGACTTCACATCTTCCGTCTATGTATTAGATTTAAAAGTGTGATATGACTCGTGATACTATGTCTTCGTACAAAAAAAAAGATTGCGAGAAGATAATTTACACAAATTACCAGCTAGTTCTACTATTAAGTATGTTAATAATTATTAACCATCAGTCTCATTTGCGATGTTCATATAATAGAGGAATTATTACTCTCGGCATTAGTTTTCTCCCTGCGCGCTTCAAAATTATATACATCAGAGGAATTCTTTAAGGATTTCTTAACAGTCATTTTACTACTTTCACGATTATTAGGCGAAAAATTAGTCTCAAGAGATAATTAACAATTATGACACAAAATTTAAAAAAAAAATATTTTCTCTTTCCTTTTGTTATTCGAGTTTAAAACAAAAAATACAAAAATACATATTCTTTCTTTAAAAGTAGAAAAAGGGTTCTTTCCCATTTTTTTTCTTCTTAATTGAAACAAAAATACTAATACTCAAAAGGAAAATTTGAAAAATTACTGTTCGAAAAGAAAATTTTATTGATTTACGATTTAATATAATACAGAAATGGGAGAAATAAATTATAGAGGAGAAAAATGAATTGATTTTGCTTTTTGAAAAAGAATGAATTCTGCGCATAAAGTATGAATTGATAGTTATAAAGCGGATGTTGAAAAAAAATAAAGTCTCACCTTCACCCAATTGCTGAGCGGCGTGTCTATAAAACCGTGTATGATAAATTTCGTTTTCTTCTCAGCGTCAAAGTTCGAACGTTTTATCGATTTATCCTTACTTGCTATCAAAACTTGGCCCTTGCAAAAAAAAACATTATTTTAATTTAGTGAATCAATAAATATTTTCTATAAATTATATAATGCTTCTTAAAAATTATACACTTCTCTAAAATATTATTAAAAAATTGTAAATTTTCAATTTTCCAATCTCAGTGAATAAAAATTAATATTCTAATATTTTTTTATAAGAAAAATATATTTTTTGTGAAATATTTTTCACAGTAAAGAAGTTTTTTTTAAAAAGTATTTTTTTTTTAAAGTATTTAAAATACTTTTTCTGTGAAAAATTGAAAATATTATTTTCAGTGAAAAAGTGAAAATATAATCTCTGTGAGAATTTGAAAATACATTCTCTGTGCAATATTTAAAATATTCCAACAAAAAAAATATACAACTCCATTTAGAATATTCTCTTACAAAGATAATAAGCTTTCAAAGGAAAACATACTTCGTTGGGATTTTCATTGGTGTAAAGTATGAACCTTGTGTTAATGACCTCTCGAGGCAGAGGAAATACATTGAGAGGTCGATGAATGAGATGATACCAACTTCTTGTGATGTTTAAACATCCCAGCTCACCATAGCAGCGTGTTTCATTTTCAACTGAAAAATAATATGAAAATTATTTAATATAAATATTCCTTTAAAATAATACTATAATATATCCTATTATTGATTTCCTCACTATAAATATACAAATATATAGAATTACATAAAAATGTTGTGAAATTTTTTTTCATAAATTCACCGCGGTTGCACCTGAAAATTATATATTTATTGTAAATTGTTACGTTTTATATTTTATTCCCCGCTATTTGTAATATTATTCAATTATTTTAAAAGCGGCCATTCAAACAATTGCATCAACTAATAAAACATTTGTCGGCGTGTATTTTACAATAAAGACATTAATTTTTATCAGTAAAAATATTCCTCTTTCCTTCTCGATAAAAATTTATTCTATTTTCTTTCTTTATTCTATATTTTCGGAACGATTCAATTTTTCGATATTAGAAATTCTATTTTTACTGTACAAGAGATTTTTTTCCATAATTTCTTTTTCTTTTAATCTAAATTTCTGTTTTTTAAATCGTCTGAATTGATTCAGTTGTTGAAATAACTGTGAAAAGAGAAGAGAGAAGGAAAATGTATAATTTTCGACTGCAGAACAAAGTAAATACTTTTTTTTCCAATAACGTGAGAGGAAAAAGATAAGAAAACATGTCATGTATTTGGTAACCTTTACTAAAAGGTTTCCTTGTAACGTTTACCATAAAGTCATGTCATGATAAGAAAGGTGAAAACTGCACGAAGTTATAGAAAAAATACAAGGTTCAATAAAAAGAAAGTCGAGGAATATCTATTGAAAATGAGTTTCCAGGATTGCCACGCTTTTACCTTTTTTTCAAATTCTCTGACTTTTACAGGTTTTCCATAGGTTAAAAAACGGAATTTTTCCAGGTTTTTAAAACTACGTTTATTATTGATAAGAAAATTATTGTAAACCCCGAGAATTCGATTATTTTCAAAAGTATAACATAATTCTTCACAAAAATCCAATCGTGTTTCAAAATTGTCAAAAATTCCCTTCAAAATGTAAATACTTTATAAATAATAAAATTTTTCTCCAAAATTCAATTATTTTCAAAAATTTCAATAGAATTCTTATCAAAATTTCAATAGTTTTTAATAAAATTCTCATCGAAATTTCAAAAGTGTTTAATATACAACATTTTTATCAAATTTCTCGAAAAATGTAATTCCTAAAAAAAATTTTATTAAAATATTTCAGAAGAATTCAATTATTATTTAAAAATTTGTTGATTCTTTATGAAAATTCAACTTGAAAAAAGTTTAATTATTTAATAACATTTTTATTTTTTCCGTGAAATAAATGAATTCTCGTAGAATTTTCAAATAAATAAATATTTTTTAATATGATATTCAATTACAATCGAACATTTTTAGCAAAATTTATTTTTAAATCAATATTTATCAGAAAATTCTACAAGACATCAATTATTCAACTATAAAAATAAATAATTTATTACATAATTGAAAGCATTTAATTTTTATAACAAATTTTATCAGAATTTAATTATTATATTTATTATTATTTATTGTCAAGAGACAAATTAAAAAAAAATTTAACAATAATTTCATTTTTTCGAATTATTCGATAAAAATTTTGTGTATTAAAAATAATTGAAATTCTGTAAAGAATATTATTATAATTTTTGAAAATATATCAATTTCGGAGAAATATTTTATTATTTATAAAGAAAATTTTAATTTTGACTAAAATTTTTCTCAATTTTTAAACAAAATTTGATTTTTGCGAAGAATTTATTATGTTTAAAAATAATTGAATTCTTCAGACTAATTTTATTAAAATTACGGTCCAAATAATTGAATTGTTTCATGAAATTTTATTCAAAAGCAAACGTTGAAAATAATTGAATTAAAAAAAATTTTTGAAATCAATTAAATTTCCCCGAAAAGTTTTATTAAAATTATTTTGAAAAAAATTAAATTGTCACAAAAGAATTTTATCGCAATTTTTTGAAAATACTTTTATTTTTTGAAAAATAAATAATAAAAGAGAAAAAAATAATTGAATAGCTGAGAATAATTTTATTAGTTTTAAAAATAATTGAATTTCTCTAATAATATGTATTTGCTTTAAAATTCAAGTTTCAGTGTTTTAACTAAAATTCTTCTATGAATCCGTTATTTTTAAATAATCAATTAAATATATATTAAAATTTTTAATAATTTTAGTTCTTGTTTGTTATTATTATTTATTGTCAAGAGACAAATTTAAAAATAATTTTAACAATAATTTCATTTTTCGAAATATGCCATGAAAATTTTGTATATTAAAAATAATCGAAATTTTGCAAAGAATATTATTAAGAATTTTGGAAATAATACAATTTCTGAGAAATATTTTATTATTTATAAAGAAAATTTTAATTTTGACTAAAATTTTTCTCAAGTTTTGAACATAATTTGATTTTTGAGAAGAATTTATTACGTTTGAAAATAATTGAATTCTTTAGGCTAATTTTATTAAAATTACGGTTCAAATAATTGAATTGTTTTGTGAAATTTTATTCAAAATATAATTATTTTTAATAATTAAATAATTAAATAATTGAATTGTTTTGTACATAATTTAATTCTTTGAAGAATAAAGAATAAAAGATAAAACAAATAATTGAATTTCTCTCCAATTTGCTTCAAAATTCAATTTCATTTTAGTGTTTTAACTAAAATTCTTCTATAAATCCGTTATTTTTAAATAATCAATTAAATATATATTAAAAAATTGTAATAGTTTTAGAAGAATTTTAATTATCTAGGTTTTTTTTTAATTTACGTTTTTAAATTTTTTTAATGAAATTCATTTAAAATTGAAGTTTTACAAAATTTTAAATGAAAATATTTCCAAGTTCATCTACTTATAAAAAATAAATAAATAAATAAATAAATAAAATTAAATAAATTTATTAAATAAATTGTAATTGCAACTCTTTTAAAATTCAATTAATTTTGAAATATTTAAATAAAATTAGTTTAAAAAAAATAAATTTTCCAGGATTTCGATCGAAATTCCCTGACTTCTCCAGGTTTTTTCAATTTTTATAAAATTTCCTGACACTTACAGGTTTTCCAGATTTGAAGGTTTCGTGGCAACCCTGATTTCGTTAAATTACTGGATAATTGGGAAAAAATCCGATTTCTGACCTTAATTATAAATTAATTTGTGTGTGTGTGTTTTTTTTTGAGATAATTACAAGGTAGCCACGGGATGTTGACTTCGATTCGATCACTGCGTGCCCATTGCCAAGGGTCCAGGATTCCAGCGGAGCAGAGAATAGGAGCCAATGCGACAAGGAGCAAAACTAATGCTCCTTCTCCCTCGGCGCCTCCATGTTTTCTCGCACCGCTCCTCCTCATTCTACAGAAAAAAAAGTAAAAACAACGATAAATTTATTTTCTATTTTTTATAGAAATTTCTTTCTATTTGCATTGTTGTAAAAGTAATTTACAACAATGCAAATAGAAAAAAAATTTCTTTCGGCGACCATCTCTTTACATTTCATTTTTATATGAATAAATTCTCCTTTTATATATTTAATAAAATATTAATACGACTTCTTTATGTAATAAGTATAAAGAATAAAGTTTATATAAATTTTTTTATTATCCCAAGCACGAGGCAATGTTCCGAAAATTTTCTGCACCTCTATTATCATAATTTTACTATTTGTATGCGCTGGAAGAAAAGTATATATGGTTGTAAAATATTTTATAACGCGGAACACACAGGATAGACTTGACAAAGTTCAAGTGACACAGAAATAAAATTTTTTATATTTAATTATATTTGGGTGGGTGTTCGTTGTTGTGTCAGTAGAGAATTTCATTGAATATTCAACTTTCAAAGTTTTCATTTCATCAAAACAAGTTAATGTTTTGAAATATAAAAAGACTAAATTTTATTGTTTTTCGAAATTCCAATTCAAGCACCAAATGTTTCGAATCTTGGAAAAAATTATTATTATTCACTATTATTAAAAACCTGTCATGGGTTTTAATTTTGGCATAAATAATCCAATTGTACATTGTTGAAAACCTTTTCGTGAAACAAATTGAAGAAAGAGAATGAGTAAAAATATTTTTTGAGGTTATCTTCGCTTTGTTGATTTCTAACATTTCTATAGAAAAATAAGAGAAATTAATTCTACGCATCGCTTCTTGAATAAGTTTTTTTCCAAGAAATTAAAATGTGGATGAAAAATCGTTATATAAATAAAATATTACACAAGTGATAGAATAATTAATCATTCTTTTTATAAAAGTGATTTTCACGTATATATTTCTTCTATTTACAAACTATCAGCGCAGAACACTTTAATGTTAGGCTCCTTTCGCGCAGGCCGGAAGTGAAAACGCACGATACAAAGGTAGTCAAATGAATAACTTGCCAAATTGAACTACTTTGACTATTTTTAACTTTTCCTAAACTTTAAATCGACAATCGACTAAAAACTATATCTATTCTACTAAAAAAGACTTGTTCTTTAATTATATAAAATCGATTTATTACTATCGGAATTATGTTTTAGTTAATGTTAAAAATATTGTTAATTGAATAATTGATGGGAATTGTTCACCAATTAGAATGCACGGCCGATAATCGTCGACCAATCAGAGAGTAGACAATGGCGTCTTCCATTAGTGCCCGAGCTTGCGATCTAGACGTGCAGTACTCCTCTTTCTCTCCACAAATTTTTGCCCCAAAAAGGTAAAAATTTTTCGTGTTTTCCTCAAAATACTTGTTGAAACTCTTATTTAAACGTTAAGATAATAATATTTTATGAAAATTTTGCCTAAATATTGTGGATGTTTGGTAAAATAAGTATTTTAGAATTTTGCCATTCACTTTCACGACAGAACATTATTGTCGCATATTTAGGCAACAATATTTACCAAATTTACCTAATACTCATCAGAATTTGAATATATCCGATAAGTATTTCATGGTTTTTAGTTGATATTCTCTCGGGGATTATAATGTTTCCTGAGAAAATGATGGAAAATTGTGATACAGGCAAGGCTCATTTTAACGCCGCCATTTTGAATTATGGCGACGCTCCGAACTTCATGGGTAAATTCATTTTTTTTAATAAGGTTGGCAACAATTTTTTTTTGTTTTTCTCCAAAGAATCGAATATTTCCGGAGTGCAATTCAGATAATTGCTTGATCAGTTGCAAATTCCACCGTCGTTTCACGGGGAAAAACAAATTTCTCACATTAAGAGCTTGCAAAAGGCGATAAAAATAATTATAACAAAATCAATAAAAAGATTCTTTTATGCAAATAATGTAAGTTTGTTTTACTCTTAAGGGGTGGGGGGAGGGGGTGAAAATTTCTTGTTTAAAGTTAAGGTATTGGGAAATTGAAGGTTATGTTTATTTGGTGTTTTGATTTTAAGTTAATTATTATTATAAATAAACTAAAACTTTATAAATAAATATCAAAATATTAACAAAACAAAAAAATTAAAATAAAGATCCATTTGATTTGTTGGAAGATAAATATAATATTTTGATTATTTAGCTAAATTTAATTAATTTTTTTTTAACATAATTAAGCAATTATTTTTATCAATTGATTTAATTTTAATTAGTATTAATTTCTTTTCTGAATTTTTAGTTATTTCTATTAATATTAACAAAAAGAAATTTTTTTTCATAATGTTTTATTTCTGAAAATACATTTTTTGGGGAAAGTACGTTATTAATATTATTATTAGTATTAATTTTCTTTGAATTTTTAGTTATTTCTATTAATTAACAAAAAGAAATTTTTTTTCATAAAAATGATTTATTTCTGAAAATATATTTTTAGGGAAAAATACGTTATTTTTACTTTTAATTAATTTAATTTGATTTTTTTACAGGAACGTAAAGAAGATGAAGTCATTGTGAAAATCATTGAATCAAAATCTGGCGCATTTATTTAATCGAAGACCAAAGTCAAAGTGTTTCTTTTGTCCTTTGCTAAATTTTTGCAGTAAGATTTTATGTTTTTTTATACTTTAATTAAATATAAATTCAAAGAATTTCACCCGGAGAAAAAATTTATTTGACCAGACTTTTAGTTTCTTTTAAATACCTTTTTTTGATTTAAGTAAAATATTAATGGATTAAAATAAAAATTTCATTTGTATCGAATACAATTTTTATTTTAAGACAAATTTGTTCGGAAAAAGTATATAATACTGCGATTAATGATCAAAATTATAATTATTTAGAATGTAAATTAATTTTTTATTTCCAATTTGAAAGAATGTGGAATGAATTGAATGAAAATCAAAATTACAATTATTCAGAATGTAAATTAAATTCTTATTTCCAATTTGAAAGAAATTGGAATGAATTGAATGAAAACCAAAATTACAATTATTCAGAATGTAAATTAAATTCTTATTTCCAATTTGAAAGAAATTGGAATGAATTGAATAAAAATCAAAATTATAATTATTCAGAATGTAAATTAATTTTTTATTTGCAATTTCAAAGAAACTGGAAATTTTAACTATTTTATTTCTAAAAGAACATTTTTTTGATTTGATTTTATTTTTTCAGGGCAAAGTAAAGAAGACCTTGCAGTAAAAATCGAAAGAATTTTCATTCAATCTTCTGGCGCCTTTAATCAATCAATCAAAGTGTTTCCATTCTTTTCTGCTATAGTTTTTGCAGTAAGTTTCTGCTTTTTTAAAAATTTTCTTTATCTCAATATTAATATTGATTTCTTTATTTCTGTAGAAAATTTTCATTAATTCAGAGATTTTTTAAAAGAAAATAATAGCGAAGGGGAAAAATTAAAAAGGCAAACTGATGAAATTCTTTTTCTCCAAATATTATAGACGGGAAAATTTCCATTTTTTTTAATGGCATATGTTTATATAAAAATAATTTTACAACTCATGCAATCAATGTAACAAAATTGGCAAAAACTGAATCTTTTTGGTCCTTTGACTGCCTATAAAATATTCTAATAGTAAACTGTTCTCTGCAAACTTATGCAATGGCAACGGCCTCTATTATGTCACTAAAAGTCCAACGTGCTCGGGGTTTACTTTTATATACACATAAGTTATGTCATCTATGATTCGCGACATTGTGAATATATTATATTGCATATGTAAAGCGTTAAAAGGTAATCGATTAAATTTTTTAACGCAACTTGAATTTCATATTTCAATAACAAAGTAAAAAGAAAACTATTTTCAATAACAAAGTGACTTGAATTTTGTGATAATTTTTTTCCAAACTACATTATTGTCTATTCTCTCTAATATTGAACGTAATTAATATTCATAAACTGAAAGTACAATTAATTGATTCATTAGTATTTCTATATTAACATTTTGATTTCAATATTCAGTATTCAATTTCAGTTTCAAGGCTAAGTTCCTTGACTGTAAATTAGAGAAATGTCGCAAAAGAATAGCATTCTCGCTGTCAACGACACATTTGAATAAAAATGCACGTGCACAAAATTACAAATGCGCTAAAAATTCGACATAAGCCATTTTGCAAATTATTTTTACTCAACTTTGTCACACATTGGATATACTCCAAAAATGGAAATTTAAATATTGAAAGTCTTTCTTTCAACTTTTTCTCATTCTCATTGCACATCATTTATGTTCATATTCATGTTCATTTAAATTTGAAAAAGAAATTCTTTTTAAAATAAAAAAAAAGAAATCCATTTATTTACATTTCGAGCAATTAGATTATTGAAAATTCACCTAATTCTACAATTATTTTTAATTTATTTCAAATTCATTCTTTGAAAATTGATTTTAGCGTTTAGAGATTGTAATAATTGTTTGCTTCAATTTATGTTTGTGAAAATAATTGATTTTCGCAATTTTCTCTTAATAATTTCATTAACATGTTTATATATATCTATGAATTTAATGCCATTTCGCGAGTAATTCAATTGGCGATAATTAATAATTACAAAAGGCCAATTATTAGAAATGCAAGAAAAATGAAAACGAAAGAAAAAGTTTATACTGAAAAACATTAAAACATTTTAAAAAAGGAAAGTGGTTGTACAATAAAATCGTTAAAATTTGAAAGTATTCATTCTTGAAAACACTTTCGTTAAAGTTGAAATGCACTTAAAATGTAAACCAACTTTCGAAATTCGAACTTTTTTTTTTTTTTTTTTATTAATTTATGAAAAAAGTTTGAAAATATTTTTTGGATAACAATTTCTCTATGTTTTAGTTTCAATTAATTTTTTTCCGCCAGCAGACAATGAAATTTTAAACAAAGATTCTCAGTCAGTCTCTGAGATTAAAAAATGATCTACTTTGAAAAATCAAAGGAAACGGTAAAATAATACGAAAACAAGAATATTGAGTTTAAGATTTTTTTTTTGAGGCAAACAAAAAAAAAAAGAAATTTTTGTTTGATTTCTGAAATTGGTCCAGATAAGTGGCCAAGTGGAAATCTTCTTGTGGTTTTTAATCCAGGTGCGAAAATAATATCGTATTGCCAGTTTTTTTTTCATTATATGACGCACGTATATGTCATGATTCTTTTGAGAAAGGGAAATTTTTTTTTTCCAAAGTAATTTCTGCGTAGTCATCATCCCCGTGAACTTAAAAATCAATTTGAGAAAAGACGAAAGTGTATAATAATAATTGTATATATATGGCTTTTGCATGCGAATAAGAAATAAAAAGAAGTTGTTTTGCCACAGTTCAAACGGGAGGAAGGACCACATTTCACTTCAAGGCAAAGTTCCATTCCGCTTTGGGAATTAAATAATTATTATTATTATTATTTCGAAAGCGAGAGTGTGTGTTTGTACATTGGTGGCCCAGATTCGGCGTCCTTCCCCCCGGCAATGTTGCCGTTGAACCATTTCCTGTACATCAGATCCAATTAATAAATTTCTCTCTCATCTGTTTTTCTTTCACGTTGTTTGTTTACAAACACACTTCATATTTACAGCGATGGTACAATTTTTCGTTCAATTTTTTTTCTTTTACGTAACTATACGAAAATAATTATGTTAATAGTAATGAGAGGAAAATAACCCTGACATTGGGAAGAATTTTTTTTTATTCTTCTAGATGAATTACTTGAATAATGATAGTTTTTAATTATTTTATTAGAAACGTATATTAAAGGCGTAATTTTAATTACTGAAAATTAATTCAATTTAATTAAATTTTTTAAATTTAATTTTTAATTCGAAAATTTGAATATTTAGTTTTAATGATATTTTCAATTATAAATTGGAACTGATTGTGAACATAAGTAATTATTAATATTTTTGAAAGGAGAACTTTAAAATTTGATGATTTTTTAAAAATAATTAATATTAATATTTATCCAACGAGAAATAGATAAAAATTGTTTTTTATTTTATTTTTTCGACTTATTTTATGTTTACTCCATTTTTCTTTATTTATAATTAATTTAATTAACTGTTAAATTAAAATTAATGTTTTATTTTTTTTACAGGAAACTGAAGGAGTATTGCAGAGTGAATTTTTGTTACTTCCGGACTTGCCGGGTTTTCAATTGTGATTATTTTGTTTAGTTAAAGTGTTTATTCGCTTTTTTTAGTGTTTACGTGGTGAGTTTTTGAACAAATTCCAACTTTTTATTTTCTTTGTTCTTTATTTATATATATATTAAATATTAATTAATGCAAATTTTCTAATTGAATTGTAATTGTATTGCTGAAAAGCATTGCTATTTTTATTGATTAACAAAAATATTTATTAAATTTTTTTTCCAATTTGGCATTGAATTATTTTAACAAATTGTAATTAAATTTTTCTTATGAATTCAATTAATCTCAAAAAAAAAATTATATTTACTTTTTATAAGAATTTTTATAAGAATTATTTTCAAATACTTGAATAAAATTTGTGTCAAAAATTAAATTATTTCCATATAATTAACAAAATTTTTTGAAGGAATTGAAATAATATTAAAAAATGTTTTGATAAAATTCAATTATTTTTAAAGATTCTAATAAATTTCCTTGACAGAATTTTATTATTTTCAAAAATTTTGATTAAATTATTTATAAGAATTCAATTATTTTCAAAAATTTTGCGTAAATTGTTTATAAGAATTCAATTATTTTCAAGACAATTTTAATTTAATTCCTACGAAAGAATTTTAGTTTTCTTCGAAACAATTGAATTTGCATTTTTACAAATGTTATTAATTTTCATTTTATTATTTTCATAAATACTTAATAAAGTGCTTCGCAGAAATTAAATTTTTCTCAAAAGAATTCTAATAAAGTTTATCGAAAGAATTCAATTACTTTGAAAAATTTTGATAACAATTATTTATTAGAATAAAATTATTCTTAATCTATTTTTAACGATTTTTTTTTGAAAGAATTTAATGATTTTTAAAAGTTTTAATCAATTTCTTAAAAAATAATTCAACTATGTATTTGTAAAAAATTTGATAAACTTTGGCATAAGTATTTAATTAATTTCAATAATTTCATAATTTCTTTCAAATTCTTTCAAAGAATTCAATTCAATTTCCAATATTTAAAATTGTTGGTTTTAAGTTTTTAAATTATTTCGATTCAAAATTATAAATTGTAAAAGTTTCTTCAATAATTGTAATTGAAAAACTTGAAAGCAATTTAATTTTAATGATTTAATGAAAATTGTATAAAAAAATTCAATCTTTGTAGCAAATTTAAAAAAATTAAGCATATTTAAAATAAATATATTCGCATCAGAAGAATTTTATTTTTTTTTTTTTTGCAAATAATTGAATTGTTTAAAATTTTTGACAAATATGCTTAATAATATCAGTGAATGTGATTTAATTTTTATATGGAATTTTTAAAAATATTTTAAATAACAATAATTAAATTCTTGTTGAAAATTGAATTTTATGTAAATTTTTGAAAATAATTAAATTCTTTCGTCTGATTCTATTTATATTGTATTGAAAATTTTTTAATTCCTGTAAAGTTTCAAGGCAATTAAAATTAAAATTTTAGGAAATAATAAATTAATTTTATGGAAATTTTTGAGAATAATTAAATTTATTCGTGTAATTTTATATTTAAATTGGATTTAAAATAATTGAATTCCTGCAAAGAATTTTACTATATATTTAAAAATAATTGAGTTGTTTAGAAGGATTTATTAAGATTTTAGAAAATAATCATTAAATTTATTCGAAATGTGATATTAAACAATTTTTTTTTAAATTAAATTCTTCCGAGGAATTCAGTTACAATTTTTTTTTGAAAATAATTGAATTCCTGCAAAAAGAATTTTATTATATTTATGAAAATAATTGAATTGTTTTGAAGGATTTCTTAAAATTTTAGAAAATAATTGAGTTCAATAATTGAATTAAAGAAAATAATTGAATCTATCGAATTTTATAATTCGATCGAGTGTATAGATTAAGTTATATAATTCAGAAGCTCAATAGTTCCAAATGATGGCAGTTAAACTATAATTAATTATCTCTATAAAATTGAATTCACTAGATTAAAATCAGAAATGGGGATCTAGATTCGCGACTCAATGAATTTAGAGTGAATGTAGTTGTTATATATATAATAAGAAATTCTTGCGGTATTTAAGAATATATATATATATATATACGTTTTTGCCAAAGGAAGAAAGTCGACTAAACGGGCCAAGGGGAAAGTGGATCTGGCGATAGGGTAGTAGTGCTATTTTAACGATCGTGAATCGATGAACGTATATATATGCAGATGAATAAAAATCGCAATTCAACATTAAATCTCAGATCAGGACAAATTACATAAAACGTTGCGCGGAACTTTTCAGACACTATGAAATTTACCATTGCGCGATAGAAAATAGCGCATTTTGTGCAACACGCTTGCACTATAAAACCAATGCCTATAAATCGTAATCGCTTTATTACACATTCTTTCGTGAAAATTTCAAATTTAAACTGCAGTCACTCTATTATTATCGGCTCAAATATTATATTGCCACTTTTTATTTATTTTTTTCTCACTCCCCCGCATATATCTTTTTTCATAATAAACTGAAGATTACAAAATTTATCCTATATTTTTTTAATGATTCAATTATTGTTAATTCTTTTTTTTAAACTTGGTTGACAATTTTCTTCTCTAACACTGTCTAGCAAATTGCAACGAACTGATATTAACAAAAATGTGGATCAAATCGGAAATTGAATCAAATTTTTTGCAGCACTTTGATCCATTTTAGTATCAATGTGATATTTTTAAGTAAATTGTGTAAAATATTTTTGAAAATGATTATTGATCTTTTGACTTGTTAACAATTAAATTATTTATTATTTTTAATAATTTTAGTATCAATATTATTATTTAGTTAAAAATATAATTAATTTTATTAAATGTCAAGGACAATATTGTACAGTGAGTTTGTTTTTCTCTAACTTTTCAGATTAATTCAAAAGCTTTTTTAATTATCCACTTGAGAAAGTCGTGATTAGTAAATTTTACTAATACATATTAATTTTTTTTACAAATTTCTCAGTAAAATTTATTGAATAAAAGCAAAAAGTCAGTAAACATTGTTAATTATTCAAATTTAGAGAGTTAATTTTGTCATATTTTTGTATAGTAAATTTTACTAGCTTTTTTTAAATTTATTTAAAATATAGATATAGGCCTTTGGGTATTATGACTTTTTCGACTTTTTTAGATCATTTTCAAATAATGCAACATTTATCGACTTTTATTAAAATATTGAGACTTTTTCGGCATTTCTTTCAAATTTTGCGAAAAAATACCATATTTTTAGTCTAAAATGCAACTTATTTCGATTTTTACAGCGTGAAAAGCATAAATAGACAAATTTTGGTAAATTTATTTTTGACTAATTTTTTTAATTAAATGTTTCAAATATTACAATTAAAAAGATTTTGAATAATTGAAATTCAGTAAAATTTAATTCAAACTAAATCATCATTTCAAGTATTTTATTACAATTTTAAAAAATTAACTTTTCATGAGTTTTAATTTAAAAGTTTGGAAATAATATTAAATTCTCAAAAATTAATGAAAAATAGGTTTTAAAAATAATATTAAAATAGTTTTGACAAAAAAGTAATTATCTGAATTATTACGTTCTATATTTAAACAAAAAAATGTTTAATTTTAAAATTAAAAAAAAACTCATAGACAAAATAAAAAAATTTTAATTTTTCAGAATTATTTTTAACATTTTGAGTAAATAATCTTATACTAAAAATTTTCAATTAAAATTCTTCAAAAACAATTTTGTTTTAAATTACACAAAAATTCTACAATTATTTTTGAAAAATTATATTACAATATTTATAAAAAATTAATTTTCAGAATTGTTTTATCATAATTTTTTAAGATTCAGTTACCTTCGAATAAAGTAAATTAAAATTTTTTTAAATGTACTATTTTAGAATTTTTCAGAAATCATTTTTAATTAAAATTCTTGGAGAAATTTGATGAATTTTTTTATATTTTGAAAAAAAATTCTATTTTTAAAAGATTTTAATAAATTTTGAATTCTTTTTCAACTGTTTTACTAAATTTAAATTATTTTTTAAAAGATTTTACCAAAATTTCAATTGTTTTGGATATTTTTTAATTTTGTATGTAATTGTAAAACTTTTTGTATTTCAAAAAAATTATTTAGAAATATTGTGAAAAAGTTAATTTTACGAATTTCTTTATTAAAATTTTCGAAAATATTCTACCTTAATTTAATGTCTTTAAAAAGAAAAACGGATGTTTTGAATTATAGAAAAAATTGGATTTTTTGTGTTTAAATAGCTGAATTTTCAAAGAAATTGCAAAAAATTATTAAAAATTCATATAGATAATTGATTTGGAGATGAAGTTTAGTTAAAAATTGTAGAAAATAATTCATTTTTTGTAATGGTTATAGTTTTAATTTTTAGAATTTATTAAATTTTAGAAGTTGAATTTTTTTATTTTATCTTCTGTGAATATAGAAGTAGGAAGTATTTGAATATTTATTTAGCAAAATTATACAAGTTTTGATTAATTTGACTTTTTGTGACAACACTGAACGACTTTTTTTTCGATTATTTTCTATTTTTGATCGACTAAGGCGACTTTTTTTGCTTGTTAAAGTCGATCCGAAGTCTTTTGATATAGTAAAAATTACTTTAAGAATAGTAAAAATTACTTTGAAAGTATTAAAATTTACTTCGAAAGTAGTAAAATTTACTTCTGAAATAGTAAAATTTACTTCTGAAATAGTAAAAATTGACGCAGAAATGCGCGTATAAATGAAAATTTTATTTAAATAAGAAACAAGAGAAGAATAGTAATAAATAGTTTAAACAAATTATAAACAGCACCCTACTTCTATAAAGATTTGTGTAAATTTTTAAAGAAGAAAGTCCTCAATGTTTCGCACCAAGGCCGCGATTATTAGTTTAAAAAATAAAATTAGCGATTTATTATGAAAAAAGAAAAAAAAAGTAATTTCTATCTCATAAAATAAAGAATTATATATTATATATAGATATTTATTTGTAAATGAAAAAGAATATATTATCGTTTTAATCACAATTTTCAGTCTAGCTTTCTACAATATATATATATACACACCACTAGACAATAATGCAAAAGTAGTGTGTATTTCTTTTTGCCAAAGGAATATTTTCATTAAATAAACTTTCACTGAAAGTATCCATCTATTAGTTTATTTTCCTACATTCAAGTTAAAACATTCCATCACGTCGGATATTTTTTTTTCATCACATTTTTTTTTCTTTTAGTGAAAGAACATGAAGTACTTAGCCCAGCAAGTAAATTGAGTTGTTTTATGTAACAGCGATGTCACTTGTTTATTGCATGTATCAATTGCGTAATTTTGATATCGCACTTACGTAAAATTACAAATGCAATCATGGGGGAGAATCATGGAAAAAAGGAAAATAAGAAAAAATCTATTGCAAATTGCATCTCTTGTGTTGTTGTTGTTGTTTTATGGGATTCAAATATCGCAAACTTATCTTAGAGAATTATGGGTATAAATACATTTTTTTTGTGAACTAAAACGGAAATATTTTTATGTAAGTGTTGAAATTAATTTTTTTACCGCAGTCATGAGATGATTCATTCAGAGATAAAAATAACGGGACTTTATCTTTTTAAAAATGTGACTTTTTTGGTTGGAGGTTTTTTTTTGTGTATAAACTGTAGGGAGATGTATTCAAATGTTTAATTGTTTTTTTTTCTGTCACAGTAGGAAGTGATCTTGAGGAGAGGGAATATGGCAGAAAGTATTTGACATAATTTGTATCAAGATTTTTTTGTTTCCTTAGTCACACTCGAGAGCGTGGTGACAGATGTTCTTAATTTTTCCTTTCGTTTGCGAGGTATTTTTCTTATTTCCCGAATATATATGTGTGTGTGTGTGTTAAGTGCACTTGGCAGGAGAAAAATTTCCTCGACATTTTTAACGGGTGGTAATTGGCCGAATGGACGTAACGCCAATGGCGCGTCGTTACCACCGTGACTAATTGTATAGGAAGAATAGAACGTCTCTGCTAGATCTGATATAAATTTATTATTTTAATAACTTCCACATCGAATTTTATAAATTCCTTCTAGGGTATTTCAAATTTTTACTCCCGGTATTTCAAACAAATTTTTTCAAATGTTTTTACACCCATTTTTGCAAGAAACGTTCATTAGATTTTTAATGTTAATTTTTTGGTCTCTTTTTCTGGAAGATATTTGCATAATATGGTATTTAGAAGCCCCAGGGAATTATGTAAAAGCGTGTTAATTACAATATAAAATATATTTACTGTAGACATTAATGTTCAATGTTACCGATCATCGTCATAAAACAACTTTTCACCTTTTGTAAATTTCCAAATGACGGATAATCATAATTATTGTCAATATTTATTATTTATGACCTGTGTTCTCCCCTTCCCTTTACATTTTGAAATTTTAAACAAAAATTTCTGTAATAAATCTCAAAAATTTAAAACGATGATGCGTGTATTTCTTGAGTGTATAATAAAACTACATATGTATGGTTTTTTTTTGTCTCGTGTAATATACGACCAAGTTCGAGGTTGAGACACTTGAGACACTTTCTCTCATCTTGGGATCTTTGTTGGTTTTTGAAATAGAGTTAAAAAATTAACGCGGATTATAATTTTTTTTTTTGGAAATCAAATCATCATCATCATGACCTAATCCAATGTTAATCTTGACGCATGAAGAGAAATGCTTTCGAGTCAACAGATATACATTTATCGATCTTTATTTACGATGACGTAATCTCACCTTTCTCTCTTGTGTTTTCATCCCAAAGAGATTGGCTACCAGGTTGCGCAATTCCGCCAACCAATGAATTCGCAAACAACCAGTAGTGTATAAGGAGAATATCGAAACGATCTTCATGAACGCGAGCGTCCTTGATCGGCCTTGGTTTTAAAATTCAAATATTTATAACGTAACGTGTCAAATCTAACGTGGGTTTTTTTTTTGCTTCTTTTTTTTCAATTATTAAATCTTATGTATATGTTTGAGCTGAGATTTATTATTTTTGACAAGGCTACCCAAATTAAGGTTTTTGACCTTCAAGGTCGTTATTCTATAAATGATGATAAATTAGAAGAGCCAGTGAAGAAAGTCGTTTTATTATAAAAGTTTTCTTCATTCGAAAAGAAAGGTTTTTTTTCTTAAATTATCACTACTATTGAGAAATCTTATTTTATTAAAACTACCGTTGTTTGAAATAAGTAACTTGAGTAGATGTTCAAATTTTAGATTGAATTTTTCAAAGTAGTAACAGTGATGTTTTTATTAATGAAACACAAAATTGCTTGTAGAAATACTAGAATAGACATTCTTTGTTACATATAATTTTTTACTAATTCAGGATTGTTTCTAGAGGCAGTAATTTTTTTCGAAAAGGGACCATGGACTGGAGTTCTGAAGTGTTGGCAGTTTGATTCGTCCTCAAGTTTTCACTGAAATATGTTACAATATTATCAAGATGCAATGACTATATTTTGAGAAAATTTGATAAACCAGATTTATTTATTACAATGACATGTAATCCAAATATTTAAAGGGGAAATGGAGGAAAAACTTCATTCCCTATACAAACTACTTCTGAAATTTGAGCTATTTTTACTATGAAGACACGTTTTATTAGCGTTGTTCTTAATTTTTATTTTTTAATATTACACTGAGAAAAGAATTTTTTGTAATCAAAAAATAAGTAGTCAGACAAAAAATAGGTTTGAATTAAAGATAAGTAGTCAACCAAAAAAATAGGTTAGAATTAAACATAAGTAGTTAACCAAAAGAATAGGTTTGAATTAAAAATAATTTTTATTGATTAACATTTTTTTATGTATTGAATCAAAATTATTATGTTTAATTCAAAGATAACTTTTGATTGACTTTATTAACAAAGATAATTATGTTTGATTCAAATATATAGTTTTCTCAGTAGAAAAACGGAAAAAAGAAAAATGACTAAATTACTAAATCAGATTATAATCTTTAAATCCGAATAAGTGAATATTCACTTTTTGTAAATTGAAACGCGTCTTCTTATTTAAATTAATGAATTATATAGTTACATGAATACTTTTACTTATCAAAGGCTATAAACGACACTTTTTGAAATAAGAGGACAAGTTTTCACTTATTCGGATTTAGAGAATTCTAGTTAAAATGAAAAACATCAAAGAAAAATTTTGAAAAATTAAATTAGGTATTATTCTGGGAATTTTTAAATTAATTTGCAACTGTTTTAGTTGTTAATTTTTTGTTTAAAATTAATAGAATCATCAGAAAAATGTTACTAATAAATTATTTGATTAAAATTACAAATTAAAATTAAAGAATTAAAAAATAATTGATTTTAAAAAATTTCATAGCAATTTTTTTCTGAATTTTGCGAGAAAATAACATATTTTTAGTATAAAATGTAACTTACTTCGATTTTTATAGCGTAAAAAGCATAACTATAGACAAATCTTTGAAAATTTATTTATAAACAATTTTTTTTAATTAAATGTTTAAAATATTACAATTTTAAAAGATTTTGAATATTTAAAATTCTGTAAAATATAATTCAAACTAAATCATCTTTTCAAGTATTTTGGTACAATTTATGAAAATTAACTTTTCATGAGTTTTAATTGAAAATTTTGGAAATAATATTAAATTCTCAAAAATTTTATTGAATAATCTTCAAGTGTAAATTCAAGGAAAATTTAATTTATTGATGAAAAATAGGTTTCAAAAATAATATTAAAATTGTTTTGAAAAAAAGTAATATTCTAAATTATTACGTTCTAATTTTTAAAATACTCAAATTATTTTCAATATTTTTCCAATATTTCCGAAAATTCAAACTCATAGACAAAATAATAAAATTTTTATTTTTCAAAATTATTTTTAACATTTGGGAGAAACTTATCTTTTACTCAAAATTTTCTATTAATATTCTTCGAAAACAATTTTGTTTTAAATTACACAAAAATTCGAAAGTTATTTTTGAAAAATTATATTACAATGTTTATAAAAAACTAATTCTTAGAATTTTGTTATCATAATTTTTTAAGATTCAGTTATACCTACGAATAAAGTAAATTAAAATTTTGTTAAAATTTACTATTTTAGAATTTTTCAAAAATCATGTATAATTAAAATTCTTGGAGAAATTTGATGAATTTTTAAAATATTTTTAAAGAAATAAAGAAACTCAATTTATTTTAAAAAGATTTTATCAAATTTTGAATTATTTTTCAACTGTTTTACTAAATTTAAATTATTTTTAAAAAGATTTTACCAAATTGCAATTTTTTTAGACATTTTTTAATTATATTTAATTGTAAAACTTTTTGTATTTCAAAAATTAATTGTGAAATATTTTGAAAAAGTTAATTTTACGAATTTCTTTTTTAAAATTTTCGAAAATATTCTGCCTTAAATTAATGTCTTTAAAAAGAAAAACGGATGTTTTGAATTCTTATAAAAAATTGGATTTTTTGTGTTTAAATAGTCGAATTTTCAAAGGAACAAAATTCATATAGATAATTGATTTAGAGATGAAGTTTAGTTAAAAATTGTAGAAAATAATTCATTTTTTGAAATGATTATATAGTTTTAATTTTTAGATTTTATTACATTTTAGAAGTTGAATTTTTTTATTTTATCTTCTGTGAATATAGAAGTAGGAAGTATTTGAATATTTATTTAGCAAAATTATACAAGTTTTGATTAATTTGTCTTTTTGTGACAACACTGAATTAAGTAAAGGGTTTTTTTTCGACTTTTTTCTATTTTTAATCGACTAAAGCGACTTTCTTTGCTCTTTAAAGTCGATCAAGGCCTAGAATAGTTTTTTAATGATTAAAACTTCTTTTATTGAAACGTAGTTTGTTTTTCAATATGCAATAGTTGGTACCAATAAACTTCATGTAGTTTCACATTTTATTTCGTAGTTTACAGTTTATCTATTAAAATTAAAATGAGAAATTGCTTTAAATATTAGTGATTCGCGGTTGACTTAATTTGTCAGACAGTCTCGCTTGAGCTATTAAGTACATTATACATAAAAAGTTATGATTATTTTCTTCTATATAGAAATTACTATCGTTTCAAGGACAGTAATTTGCAAATGCCAATAATAACAGTAATGAAATATTATAATTTCAAAATTGGACTTTGTACAGTCATTGGTAATTTTCATCTTTTGCCATCCTATATGTCTATAAGAACTTGCTGTTAGTCTGTTATTTCAAGTATGTGGGTCAGTGTAAAGGCCGAGAGATGGAAAGCTGTTACTCTGTGCACGTGCTTGCTATGTATCGTGCCTATGTAGTGGTGCACGTCATTATTTAACATACTGTCAATTTCATTACGGTTCTTAAACCCTATCATAATGTTCATCGGCAATGCCATAAAGAAAGTGTTTTACCATCATTCTAATTGTTCTATTTATGCTCTTCAAATAAGACATTAATTTTCTACAAATGCTCTTCAATTTTCATCGTGCCTGAAATCGGTCGAAATTTTATGATTTCAAAATATATCGGTAAAAATATTTATTTATTAATAAATAAATAAAAAGTAGTACAGTATTGTAATATTATAGATTTAGTTTTTTTTTTTTTTTTTACTATTTTGGTTAAACCAAAATTTTCTAGATGTAACCGGTTCGGTACGTCAGTATTCACACTTATAAAAAAAAAGGATAGAAAAAAAATTCACTGATTTCGTCGTATCTAATGTTTTATCGCATAATTCTTGTATCATCACGTTGCATTTGTAATTATGCGTAATTTAAAAATATTACAAAAAAAAATAACAATTTCTCTTCTATATTCAATATCACTGTGGTGTTTTTGATGTAGTTGAACAAAAATGCGAAACTTTTATCTAACATTAAGCATTATACGATTTATTTGGAGAAATCGCGTAAGAATATTGAAAGACTAGTTTCAAGTAAATATATTTTTTTCTTCTGATTGAATTATGGGTAATTTTTGTATTATTATATCGAAACGGTGATTTCTCTCTCTCTCTCTCTCTGGGATACGCGAAAAAAAGAACGAGTTCCTTAAATAAAAGTATGTTGCCCCCTCGGGTGGTAAAATTTTTCATGGTTCTTCCTTGAATTCGAATGAGGCCAAGATCATTTGAAAAATACCCTGTTAGTGGTATGTATCTTTCGTTTCTTATAATATTCGAAAGTGGAGAAATAGGACATTACACGTTTTATCTCTTTTAATTGAGGTTTGCCGATGTCGTAAAAGTTTTCAGTCGAACAAGTTTAATTTACGGAAGGTCAAACGCTCTAGACGCACTTTTTTCCTTAATTAGAAAATAAGGAATTCGATTAATAAACCGATTGGAACGGTTTCTTTTACAGAAAACTTGTTTTCTTTTCTTTCTTATATATATTTTTGTATAATATACGAGCATTTAATGCTTGAAGCGAATGATTTGAATTCAGTAGCAATAGATTGAGTCAATTAATTATTATTTGTATTTGTTAACACTGATAATTTAAATTGTTAGCGATTTGTTCAATTTTTAATCATCAGGGTTGCTAAACAAATTTAATATTGTTTTTCTCTGATTTATCCTTGATTTCGAGGAAAATTTTTGATTTTTTTTACCCTCAAGAATATTCGGCTTCATTCTAAAAATTATTAGATACTCTCTAAAATTAAATGAGTAAAATTTGACTGAGAATCAGTGACTATTCTTGCGATTTAAATCTTTCGAATTTCACTGAAGATCAGTTAGAAATTTTAGAAATTTTAGTTATTTTTCATTAAACAGGCCAATTGAGAAATAACTAAAATTTTCACTATGAGTGACATATTTTTTCAGTAATTTAAAAAAAAATTCAATCCAACTTTTTCAAAAAAAAATTAATTCTACAGAGTTGTTAGTTAAAAGTATAAATTTTTTTTTAAAATTAATTCTACAGAATTGTTCGTTAAAAGTATATGAAAAATATAAGTTTTCTTACATTTTAATTCAAAATCTTTTCAAAATTCAATTACTACAAATAATTCATGCTGCAATGCTTTAACTATTCAATTATTATCTAAAATTTCAACTAAACTTAATTTCTAAATTAATTTTTATTTATAAATTCTATGAGAATTCAAATATTTAAATACAAAAACAAATATGTTATTGAATAATTGAATGTTTCCTAAAATTGAATTCTCATAAGGCATTTTATAAATAAGTCTTTAAATATTTGAATTCTTCTGATTAAAATTTTATTCAAAATAATTGAATCCCTGTAAGAAATTTTATAAATTAAAAAAAATTGAAATTCTGCGATGAATTCATTATTTATGACAATAATTATTGAATTATTAAGATTTAGTTTGCAAAAAATTTTTAAATAATTTAATTCCTGTTTAATCGTTATTATTTTTTTAAATAATTGAATGTTTGTGTAAAATTTTGTTAAATTTTTTTTTTAATTATTGAATTCTTATGGAAAATTTTATTGAAATGAAAAATATTGAATATCATTGAATTGAGGAAAAGAATTGAATTTCGGAGAAGAATTTTGTTATTTATGAGGGTAATTGAAATTTTTAAATTTTTAATTCAAACTAAATTATCGTTTCAAGTATATTGTTACAATTTTTGAAAATTAACTCTTCATGAATTTTAATTGAAAATTTTGGAAATAATATTAAATTCTCAAAAATTTGAATGAATAATCTTCAAGTGCAAATTCAATGAAAATGAAATTTAATGGAAAATAGGTTTTATAAATAATATTAAAAAATAGTTTTAAAAAAAGTAATTTTCTGAATTATTTAAAATATTCGATTAAAAATATTCACAAAAATTTTCTTTTAAATTGTACAAAAAGTCCACAATTATTTTTGAAAAATTATATTACAATATTTATAAAAAACTAATTCTCAGAATTGTTTTATTACAATTTTTTAAGTTTCAGTTACCTTCGAATAAAGTAAATTAAAATTTTTTTTAAATTTACTATTTCAGAATTTTTCAAAAATCATTTATAATTACTGTTTTACTGAATTTAAATTATTTCTTTAAAAGATTTTAGCAAATTTCAATTTTTTTGATATTTAAAAATTTTTTTTAATTGTAAAACTTTTTGTATTTCAAAAAATTATTTAGAAATATTTTGAAAAATTAATTTTACTAATTTCTTTATTAAAATTTTCGAAAACATTCTTAATTAATGTCTTTAAAAATGAAAACGGATTGTTTGAGTTATTATTATAAAAATTTGGATTTCTTGTATTTAAATAATTGAATTTTCGATGAAACTGCAAAAAATTATTAAAAATTCATATAGATACTTGATTTAGAGATGAAGTTTAGTTAAAAATTGTATAAAATAATTGATTTTTTGGAATGGTTGTAGATTTAATTTTTAGAATTTATTAAATTTTAGAAGTTTTTTTTTATGTTATCTTCTGTGAATAAAGAAATAGGAAGTATTTAAATATTTATTTAGCACACTGAAAGAAAATGTATATTAAATTTTGTATAAGTAATTTGGAATTTAGGGGAAATAAGCAACAAACCGAAATTTTTATATTAAAAATACTAAATCTTAAAAGAAATTGTTGTGAAATTTAGTAAAGTTATTTTAAAATTGAATAAAAATTCTTGATGTTTGCTATAACTGTACTAAATTACACAGATATTTTTTTAATGTTTAGTATTTTTTATATCAAAACTTCGGTTTGTTGCACTTTTTCCCTAAATTGCAAAATACTTTTACAAAATTTAATGTACATTTTTTTCAGTGCAAAATTATACAAGTTTTGATTAATTTGATTTTTAGTGGCAACACTGAACGACTTTTTTTTCTATTTTTAGTCTACTAAAGGGACTTTTTTTGCTCGTTAAAGTCGATCCGAGGCCTGTAAATTTGTTAGTTCAATATTAACAATTTTTTTGTCAATATAACAATCATCCTCTTTCTCCGTATAGTTAATAAGTTATAAATGAAAACTATACAAATTCTGGAAGACAGGGTATTTTAATTAATTTCGCATTTCTTTAATAATTAATTTCTATACAAGTGCGACTCGTAGTTGGGCTTACAAATCAAGATCAATGTTTTGAATTATACAGTGTTGCGGATTTAGATGTTGCATGTAGATATTAATCGCTTGTTGGCACGAAACCGTGAAATGACCAGCAATGCATTTTAAAGCAGGTGTAAATGGTTATACGATCAAAATATCTATACACACATATTCCTTCTATGAGGAAAGCGGATGCGGAAGTAATTTCTCTGTGTGTGTGTTTGTGTATATATATGTACCTATATAGCGGTGATCTTGCAAGTCAGATAGGCACACGAGATCGATTTAATCCTTAGATACAGGATGCAGATGCTGCGAAAGCTGTCGAGATTTTCTACGGGAAGAGAGAGAGAGAGAAGTTCCTAATAAGTAATGACTCTCTGATTCCTTTCTTTCAATACTCAACGCGGGTCCTGACATAAGTTATAATCTCACCTTCGATTTGACAGCTCTTATACGATTTTATTAATGTCGCGTGTAGAATTATGTTTCCCGCTCGAAAATTCTTATTTAATTATTTATAATTATTACATGATATATTAATGTCGAAAATGAGTTCGTAATTTTACGTTTGCGGGTGAAATATTGTTAATTAGAAAAAAGGCCATGTGATTCTTTTTTCTTGATTTAAATGTTTTGGATATATATTAATTAATTATGGAAATTGTATTAACAATAATTCGTGAGGAATTTTAATCGGAGGGAATTCCTCTTGGGTTGGAATAATTTAAATTGCACATTTCTCCATTGAATTCTTTAAGGCAATTGAATTCCATGTGAATTTTATGTAATCAGCTATGGAATGCACTCTATAGAAATTATCCACTCCTTGGAAATTATGCAAAACTATTTGGGATGAATTAAATTTATCTATGCGGTTTTTGCTATTTCTTTTTTTTTTTTATTGCGGAGCAAATATAAGTGGTGTTACCTAAGAAAGTGTGCGTCTATTTTCGAAGATAATTACTTTTGATTGCTATTTGGTAAAAACATTTTGATTTTTTTTTGCGAGTTAAATTTTCTCTCTTTCTTCGACTATGCATATATGGTTTTAGAGAATTTTGTCTATATGAACATTTACAAATTTGTGTGTGTGTTGTCAATTTTATAGTCATTTCTTTTGATTGCTTTGTTACATTCCAAGCGAAATATTATATTGTACCTCTTATTATATTGCATCAGGATATTGAAATATGGAATTTTTGCATTAAGATTCCATTTGTGAATATTAAAGTTGTGAAATTATTTAAACATTTTTTCTTCTTCTGGAAAATGTGTTTCCTTAATTAAATGGAATTAAATGTGTGAATATAATTATGTTACATAAGTCGGGTAAATCCCTTTTTATTTTAATTTTTTAAAATATATTTTCAATTTTATGGTCTTGGGTTTTTGAAAGCTTCAGTTTAGGTAACGCCACAAAAGTTATTTTGCGAGATATTTACGATGGTGATTTAAATAACCGGTAGTTTTTATCGTTGGTAGTTTCAATCGCTATACTAGTCTCAATGTATGGTATTTTTAATGATTAGTAATAACATTAATTCTTGAAAACTAATTTTACTTAAATATTTCAAAATTAATTTAATTTTAAAAGAGCTGCGCTTGCGATATTTAAAATTAAATGAACTTGAAAAGATTTTTATTTAAAAGTTTGTAAAATTTCAATATTCAATGAATTTGATTAGAAATTTTAAAAAACCTAGATTTTAAAACAAAATTTAAAAACTAAAATTTCTCTGAAATTAGTTAATTTTTTTAATGTATATTTAATCGATTTTTTGAAATAATGGATTTTATAAAGAATTTTAGTTAAAAACACTAAAACAATTTGAATTTCTGCTGTAATTCAATTATTTTTAAAAGTTGGAAAATTCTTCGCAGAAATTTAATTATTTTACGTTTTTTGTTTATTCTTCAAAGAATAAAATTATTTTCAAAAATTCAAATGAAATTTTTTTTGTAACAATTTCAATTTTTTCAAAATAATTTTAATAAAATTCTTTGTAGAAATTTCAAAAATTTGTCAAAATTCAATTATTTAGTATGTTTACAATTTTAATAAAATTTCTGAAAAGAATTCAATTATTTAAAACGAATTTTTATAAAATTAGTCTAGAAAATTCAATTATTTTCAAAAGTAATAAATTCTTCGCAAAAATCAAATTATGTTCAAAAAATTTATAAAAATTTTAGTTAATGTATGAATTGTCTTTATAAATCGTACAATTTTTCTACGAAATTCAATAATTAAGAAATATTTCAATAAAACTCTTGGCAGAATTTTAATTAGTTTTAATATATTTTATAAAAATTTGTTTCATCAAATTTTTCGAAAACTGAAACTATTCTTAAAAATTTTATTAAAATTTTGTTAGGAGAATTCAAATTTTATTTTAGTTTTTAGAAATAATTAAATTTTAGAAAGGTTTTAAATTAAAATCTTTGAAAATTTGAATTTTTTAAACTTTTAATTAAAATTATCTGAAATTTTAACTGAAATTCATTTTAAAAATCAATTATTGTCAGAAAATTCTACGAGAATTCAATGATTTATGTACAAACAAAGATAATTTATTGAAATCAATTTTTCTTAAAATTCAAGTCTGGTAAAGAATTATATCAACGAATTTTTTAAATTATCAAATTCTTTCGACGAATTTTAATAAAATTCTAAAGAATAATTACATTTCTTGAGAAATTCGATTAAAATTGTATTAAAAATTATTTATATTCAGCAATGATATTTTGAAATTTTTATTTTTGGAAAAATTAATTAAATGTTCGCGTAGAATAAAAATTTTGTTTAATAATTGATTTTTTTACTAGAAAAATAAATATTTTATTAAATAATACAATGTTTCTTAAAGTTGAATTTTCATAATCAATTTTATCAACAAATTTTTTAATAATTGAATTCTTTTGACAAATTTTAATAAAATTTTCAGGAATAATTTCATTTTTCGAGAAATTTGATAAAAATTGTATATATATTAAAAATAATTGAAAATCTGCCAAGAATTTTAAATAAAAAATTTTCAGTAACGTTTGAATGTCGGGAAAAATTTTATTATTTATAAAAGTAATTGAAAACCAATGAGAATTTTTGTAAATTTTTCAACATAATTGAATTTTTGCAAATAATTATATTACTTTAGAAAATAATTGAATGCTTTACATGAATTTTATTAAAAATTACTTTTTAAATAATTGAATTTTTTGTTAAAATTTCTGTATTTTTGTGTGAAACAATAATAATGATTAAATATTTATTTAAAAATGTTGTTATTGATGTTTTCGAATGTTTCTAATTAATAATAATTGTAGTTTTAAAGACATGGAAAAATTCAATTTTTTCAATCTGGATAACCAGGAAAAGTCAGTGAATTTGAAAAGAGTACACTGAAAAAAAAAATTTTGATTTAAATAACCGATTATTTGACTATTATCAAATAAATATTTATACTTGAATCAAGTAATTTTAATTTGAATCAATTAAATTGTATTTGAATCAAATAAATTGTATTTGAAGCAAATATTATTCAATTGATTGTGGCAACCCAGTTGAAAGGCATTTTAATTTATTTTATTTATTGCAATCACGAAATTAATTACCATTTTTAAAATATGCGCAAAGATGTGAAAATTCTCAACTTTCATTATATTCTAGAAATGAAAATCTGACTGAATATCGTAAACTATTCTCTATTTGCATATATTTTTCAGTGAAACCTAATTTTTACTGAAAATTTATTACAGAATTTATCAGTTTTTAATTAGTTAAATTAATTTATAATTCAAAGATAATTTGACATTTTTTTGCTATAATTTTTTCTTTGTTTTTAATTTTTTACTTTCTTTTATTATTTTAAATTACTTAATTTTCTTCATTATCTCTAATTTGCTTTTGTTTTTATTCTTTTCCATGTTTTACATTTTATCTCTTCTTTTTGCAGTAAAAGAAAAATAAAATTCTTTTTATACTCTCGTGTATCACATATATGTGAAAGTATTATTTATTAAACTTTTACAATTTCAAATTGACATTGTAAAATAAGTTTTTAGTTTTTGTTTAAAATTTTTTTCTTCTTCTTTGGATTGTGATAAATTTTTTCAATTGACCCTCTTTTTTCGGGAGAAATTGTTTCTGTGTATTATATTATTGTATATATATGTACATGAAGTGAGAAATGTTTTTGTGAAGACTTTCAAATGCATCATCGCGCAGACGATTTACTGATTATCTTGATTGTAGAGTAAATTACGAATGCCTTTTGAATATATATATATATATACATATACAATGAAGTTTTTACCTCTTGGATTTGTATTTGACAAGATTACAGGGGAAAACTGCGTTGCGGAAGTGTTTGTCGCAGAAAGCGGCAAAGTTCCGCTCCTCGAGACCGGTCGATTTGTTGCGTAACTCAATAAGTTAAGATAGTACGATTGACCTTTACAAAAGTTATAATAAAAGCAAGAATAAATTATCGAAAAAAAATATTAAAAAAAAAAAAAAATAAAGAAAAACGGGAACAATGTGAAAAAAAAGACTTCTTATTGCACCTTTGCGCGTTTATATTGTCATCGACATGATATATAGAGCGGAAATTCAAATGCAATCGACAGTAATTGTTTCAATAAACCGGGGAAACTTTGGTCGGAAACAGCGAAAGTCTGAAATAAGGAAGTATTGTCGGACACACAGAATTAGAAAAAAATATTCATTAATTACACTCTCAGACAGTTCTTTTTTTTTATCCATAATGCAATAATTATTTTATTGCTCATTAAAGTCATTAGGTTTTGGAATTTAATTATTTTTAGTCTTTTTGGTATTTTTTCTCAATAGTAGTAGTTTGAGTGTTATGAATAAAAATTTTGTTTTTCCCATTGGAATCATATTTTATTGATTTGTTTTATAGTTGTTTTGTGATTTAATTTACTTCTTTTATTTTACACGCTGCGCATTTCCTTATTTTTATTTATTGCACTTTTGTTTTGCAACAAATAGTCATTTGTACATATAATGTTGAATAATATTATTGCGCTCTTCAAAACTAGGCCTTGAATTTTACATTCAAATGATCCATTCATGTTATTCAAAGTGTATGCAAAAAGAAGATTGTCAGTTATTACATAATTAAGATGCGTAAATAGAAATTGTGAGTAGATAAAAAGAAAGGCGACGTAGTTTAGCAAAAAAAAAAAAATGTAAGCTATTTGCATAAATACTTGCGGTTATATTTTAAGGGTTGAGAAAGACAAAGTTAAGAATGATTAAAATTTATACAATATTTTCAACGATAAAGGAAGAAAAAATTGACGTTAGTTTTTTTAGCGGAAATTATAAATAATGTTTTTCTCTTCGTAGTTGACATTTGACGTTCATTGTCTTTTTTGTACATTTAAACTGGGAATGAGTATAAAAAACAGTTTTTTCAAGCACATTGTGTTAGAAAATGAATTTAGAAATTATTTTTGTAAATGACTTTGTTGCTTTATGATGGATACAATGGAGTGATTTACGTACAAGGAGATTTATTTCCTAACTTTAATAAGTTTGAACGATTGGATAAGTAATTTTAAAAGAAACATTCGATCTGAACTTGAATATTTTTGGGGACACTTAATATTATGACTTTTTCGACTTTTTTCAAAATAATGCGACTTTTATTGACTTTTATTAAAATATTGCGACTTTTTTTTACATTTCTCTTAAATTTTGCGACAAAATACCATATTTTTATTATAAAATGCAACTTATTTCGATTTTTAAAGTGTGAAAAGCATAACTATAGACAAATCTTTGAAAATATATTTTTGACTAATTTTTTAAATTAAATGTTTAAAATAATACAATTAAAAAGATTTTGAATAATTGAAATTCTGTAAAATTAAATTCAAACTAAATCATCTTTTCAAGTATTTTGTTACAATTTTTGAAAATTAACTTCTCAAGATTTTTAATTGAAAAATTTGGAAATAATATTAAATTTTCAACAATTTTAATGAATAATCTTCAAGTGTAAATTCAATTAAAATGAAACTTAACGAAAAATAGATTTTAAAAAATAATATTAAAATAGTTTTGAATTAAATTAATTTTCTGAATTATTACGATCTAATTTTTAAAAAATTCTATTAATTTTCAATATTTTTATAATATTTCCGAAATTTTAAATTCATAGACAAAATAATAAAATTTTAATTTTTCAGAATTATTTTTAACATTTCGGAGAAAATGATCATTAATTCAACATTTTTAATTAAAATTCTTCGTAAAAAATTTATTTTAAATTGTACAAAAGTTCTACAATTATTTTTGAAAAATTATATTACAATGTTTGTAAGAAACTAATTATTAGAATTTTGTTATCATAATTTTTTAAGATTCAGTTACCTTCGAATAAAGTAAATTAAAATTTTGTTAAAATTTGATGAATTGTTTTATATTTTTAAAAAACTCAATTATCTATAAAAGATTTTATCAAATTTTGAATTATTTTTCAACTGTTTTACTACATTAAAATTATTTTTTAACAGATTTTACCAAATTTCAATTTTTTAGACATGTTTTAATTATATATATTTTCTTTAAATATAATATTTAATTGTAAAACTTTTTGTATTTCAAAAAATTATTTATAAATATTTTGAGAAAGTTAATTTTAAAAATTTCTTTATTAAAATTTTCAGAATTATTTTTAACATTTTGGAGAAAATAATCATATATTTAACATTTTTAATTAAAATTCTTCAAAAAAATTTTGTTTTAAATTGTACAAAAATTCTACAATTTTATTCTTTTTGAACATTTATATTACAATATTTATAAAGAACTAATTTTTAGAATTGTTTTATCATAATTTTTTAAGATTCATTTTCCCTCGAATAAAGTAAATTAAAATTTTTTAAATTTATTATTTTAGAATTTTTCAGAAATCAATTATAATTAAAATTGTAGGAGAAATTTGATGAATTTTTTTATATTTTTAAAAAACTCAATTTATTTTTAAAAGATTTTATCAAATTTTAAATTATTTTTCAACTGTTTTACTGAATTTAAATTATTTTTTAAAAGATTTGACTGAATTTTAATTGTTAGGAAATTAAAAAATTTTTTTAATTGTAAAACTTTTTGCATTTCAAAAAATTATTTAGAAATATTTTGAAAAATTAATTTTACTAATTTCTTTATTAAAATTTTCGAAAATATTCTTAATTAATGTCTTTAAAAATAGAAACGGATTGTTTGAATTATTATAAAAAATTGGATTTCTTGTATTTAAAGAATCGAATTTTCAAAGAAATTGTAAAAAATAGTTTAAAAATTCATACAGATGATTGATTTAGAGATGAAGTTCGGTGAAAAATTGTAGAAAATAATCGAATTTTTGGAACGGTTATAGTTTTAATTTTTAGAATTTATTCAATTTTAAAAAATAAATTTTTTTTTATTTTACCTTCTGTGAATATAGAAATAGAAATATTTATTTGTATTTGAATATTTATTTAGTAAAATTATACAAGTTTTGATGAATTCGAATTTTTTTGACAACACCGAATGACACTGAATTTTTTTTCTTTTCTTAGAAACTGAATAGCAAAAATTTGTTTAAGATTGATTTTTTTTTTTTTTTGGGGGCAAATTTCTTTAGTAGAAAATGCGTGTATGTACAATTTTTTTTTTACTCATTGGTAGACAACAAAGTTTCCCGAGAGACCATAATATGGCCACAAGAGGGAACTTGGTTAGATACTAATTGTGTCCACTGGCAAGCCACAAGCAGGATTGCAACGTGGAAAGTGAATTCAGAATGTTGACGTTAATAATAAATAGTCGTGGCCTGGACCAAAAATGGGATTGTTGAGTGGAAAGCGCGCACGGTGAAAAGTCGAGAGTACTGTTTTATGATAGAATATTATTCACAATGTAGAGAAAAAACGATTATATTTATGATCTAGAATTATTATTTATACCCATTAATATTGCATGTAATTAAATTGACAGTATTGAGTGAGCGAGAGAGAGAGATATCTTCACTTTCAATTTCAACCTCAATTGACACTAATGAATTCATCAATATAGAAATTCCATTATTTATATAAAGCGAAAAAGAAAAGAGAGACAATTATTCAACTGTTGTAAATTTCTATATATTGATTCTCATTTCGTTGAAAATGGAATATTTTTAATTTTTATTTAATTAAATAGTAATTAAATAGATGAAAATAAATTAAGTTGGTTTTTTTCTCTCTACTTATAACGAATATACACTGAAAAAAAAAATTTATTTGATTCAAATAACCAATTATTTGACTATTATCAAATAAATATTGACTTGAATCAAATAATTTTTATTTCAATCAATTAAATAATATTTGCCGCAAATACTGAAATATTTGATTCAAATACAATTTATTTGATTCAAGTAAATATTTATTTGATAATAGTCAAATAATCGGTTATTTGAATCAATAAAATTTTATTTTTCCAGTGTAGTTTGAAATTTTGAATAGAAAATTTGTGTCAACTTTGATTGCTCACAATTATTGAATATGTGCAATATAAATTATAATTGTGAACGTAATGACTATCAAATAATTGTTTTGCGCAATTTTTATAAAAAACAAAAAAGATTTATTGTTGATGAGGAGATAAACAATTGAGATGAAAAAAAAATTAATGACTGGTTTTGAGTGAAGGAATGCAATCGTGACTAAAATCATAGCGCGGAACGACCTCGAACTTCCTACTTTGATCGCCATGTATAACCTAGGTCGACGTACTTGAAGGAGCAATTATATATTCTCGATAGAATAATTATATATATGTGGCAGTTTCATTTATGTATTAGGCGAATGGCTTCGACAACATTTGCACGTTGATTTGTCAGTTTAGACAATAATTTCATTTTAGTTCTCAAACACCGCGTCTCTAAACTATACTAAAGCTGAATTCTGAAAATTTTAATAAAGAAATTTGTAAAATTAACTTTTTAAAAAATATTTCTAAATAATTTTTTTGAAGTACAAAAAGTTTTACAATTAAATCCAAACTTGAAAAATTTGAAATTTGGTAAAATCTTTTTAAAAATAATTTAAATTGAGTAAAACAGTTGAAAATAAATTTAAAATTTGATAAAATCTTTTAAAAACAAATTGAGTATTTTAAAAATATAAAAAAATTCAAATAATAATAATAATAATAATAATAATAATATTTTTATTTCTGATATTTTTAGAATTTCCACTACTTTAAATTCGCTATTACTGGAAATAAAGAAAGTATTTTCAAAAATTATAATCGAATTCTTTAAAATTTGATTCTAAATTTTGGATTTCTAATTCTAATTCTAAAAATTTTAAATTTCATATAATTGATACAAATTCAATTTTTAAAAGAAACTTGTTTATAAAATTCTAAACGAGAATTCAATTATTTTCATAAATAATAAAACTCATCGAAGAATTTCAATTGTTTTTGGAATTGTACTAAATTCATTAATCGTAAAATTTACTTATTATTTTCCTTGATAATAAGATTCATCGCAGGATCTCAATTATTTTTACGACGATTTTGCAGAAATGGCCCAAAAAGTGTAATTAATCTTAAAAATTGATTTTCAATTCCTTGTAAAAATCAATTGTTTAAAAAAAATTTTTTTTTCTAAATTCTTTGAAAGAATTCAATTATTTACAAAAAAATATTAGAATTTTTCACAGGAATTCAATTATTTTCAAATATTTTAAGACATTTTTTGGAAAGAAATCAATTATTTTAAATATAATTTTAGATAAATTTTTTTTGAAATGATTTAATTATTCTTTTGAGGTTTTAATAAAATTCTTCCGACCAATTCAATTATTTTAAGGAATTTTAATCGAATTCTTTGCAAAATTCAATTATTTGGATAAATAATAAAATTCATAGCAGGAGTTTAATATTTTTGAATACAATTTTACAGGTTGTAAACAAAAAATGTAATTTTCAAAATTTACTTTTAATTTCTCAAAAAAAATCAATTATTTAAACAAATATTTGTTTTAATTTCTTTGGAAGAATTCAATTATTAACAAAAATATGAGAATTTTTCACAGGACATTTTTTTATTTTGAAATATTTTAATAAAATTCTTTTCCCAAGAATCCAATTATTTACATAAACAATTCTTAAAAATAATTTAATTACTTCGATAAACAACGTAATTATTTCCTTAAATTCCATTATTTTGAGGCATTTTAATAAAATTCCTTCTAAAATTCAAATATTTTTAAAAATAACAATATTCATCACAAGAATTCAATTGTTTTTGAAAAGTATTAAATTTTTTTTTAGAAATTCAAGTATTTTGAAAAATTCTAATAAAATCGTTCGCGAAAATTCAGTTACTTTCAAAAATTTTAATAGAATTCTTTGAAAATTTAATTGTTTATAAAAACTTTTTGCAATACTTACAATGATTTTTTATATCTACTACTTTTATAAAATTTGCAAAGAGAATTCAACTATAGTTAACAAAATTTTTTGTAAAAATCTTTCAAAGACTTCAATTCTTTTCATGAATATTAAAAATTTCTTAGGAATTCTATTATTTAAACTAAAATTTGCATAAAATTAGTCGAAATAAATGAATTATTTAAAAAATTCTTATAGAAATCTTAGTAATAATAACATTTTTTTTCGAAATATTTTTCGATGGCTACTTTTTACTATACTTTTTTTTTAATATGAAAGCTACTTTTCTTTTAAATTTATTATCCAGTGCGAAGTCTGCACTATTAAAAAATTAAAAAACAAAATAAATTTAGTTAGATAAATAAATTTTACTCTTTCTCTAAATTTAATATTGAATTTAAATTTTAAAATAAAAATTTGATTTTGTCATTTTTTTTTTAAATTTTAATTTTAAACCAACTTTAATAAAATATATAAACAATGTATAAATTAGGTTGTTTACAAGAAAAAACTATTAATAATTTAATATACCTGTCGATATAGATTAGAGTGGTTTCTTATTAAAATTCAAAGCGGAAGTACACAGTTTTATAGATTCTTGGAAAACGGATGAATTATTCAGTTTGAGATAAATTAATCATTTTCTTATATAATTCAATGAATTAATGTTATACAATTTTATTTTCGATTCTAACCGATGACTTTTCGTTTGAAATTAAATTGTGTTTTTTTTTTAATTAAAGTCGGTTTTTTGTGGTTGAAAATTGTTTTCAAAGCTGGAAAAATGTTTTTTATACATTGTGTTTATTTTCTAAATTATTAATTTTTATTTATTAGTATTTTATTTTTATTGATAGTATTATTATTAGCATTGGCACTATTATTTTATTTTTTGTATTTTTATTTTTATTATTATTATTATTATTATTATTATTATTATTATTATTATTATTATTATTATTATTATTATTATTATCACTGTCAGTACTTTTTTATTTCTAGTATTTTTATTATTATTATTATTTTTACTGTTAATAAATTACAATGATGTTTAAAAAGAAGCAATTTTCAATTAATTTTTTAGTCAATTTTGTAAATTGTTTACAAGTTGTTCGGTAAAACAATGCAAATTAGCGAATGTTTTATAATTGAATTGATCTGGTACGTCTTTTTAATTTTTATGAGTGAGATTCTTTAATTGTATTAGTGCTACACACGCCTACACGTGTATAGATAGATAAGTGCGGAGAAAGCGCGATTCGTTATATATACGTATATATATATATATATACACCTTGTCTACAAAACATAATCAATGTATATATATATATATAGCTTTATAAACGTCATAAAGAGAATTCCACGTCTCAATTTCCAAAAAATAAATATACACATTCAATCAAGAAAGCCTGACATCGCACAAATCTCTTTTCAATCTTAATTAGTTCTCGCTTTACATATATATAGTGAATCAAATTCATATAAGCTTCTCGCGATCACTTATTATGATCTTGTGAGTAAAAGTCTCGATTCATCATAGAATCTCGAATCAGTGATGATAATATAATATAGAAAGTTAGGTAACCAAGAAAGGTAGTCGCATGTAAAATATATCCAAAGGCTTAATTTGTAGTAAAAAGTGGCCTAATTCTTTTTTTTTCTTTTGCGTTTTAGAATTTAAATTTAAAGTCTTAATTTTTGAAATTGTAATTTGAGATTGTAAAGGTGTTGCTCTCTAAGGAATTAGTAGAATTATTTTGAATTTTTTACTCGATTTTCACTATGAATTATTTAAATTTAACTTCAAAATTAAAGGAATATTTTAGTCAAATTTAACTCGTTGGAAAACATTTAAAAAAATTTTAAATTAAGAAATTAAGAAATTAAGAAATTAAGAAATTCAGAAATTAAAAAAATTAAGAAATTAAAAAATTAAAAAAAATTAAGAAGTTAAAACATTAAAAATTAAAAATTTATAATTAAAAAAAAATTTTAATTCAGTACTTTATAAAATTGTTTTAATGTTTATATAGATTTTGAATTTTATTAAAATTTTCAAATTATCAAAAGAGTAGTTCTGAGAATTTTTTTTATACCCGGTTAGGATACTTTTTACGAAATTTTACCTTTTTTACTAGATTTTTTTACACGATAGACAATTTTTTTTTTGGAGTGTTCTATTAAACTCTTAATGCTCTATAAATTTATGAAACGATCTAAAACTTTCGAAATTATATACAGATGGGTTTTTTTTTAAACTGATTGATCTTTTCGAATTTAAATTGTTCCTTAATGCGAGCATATGATCTTTAAAACGATCTATTGATCTCTGAATCGATTTCCATGTTTGTAGATCTAAATAATACTTTAAAATTTTTAAAAAAGAGAAAAAATTAAAAAAAAACAACTAGATTTTTAATTTGTTTTGAATAAAATTTTTATTCGGCATAAAACATATATTTTAGCCAAACAAAATTTATTTTTGAGCCAAATAAAATTTATTTTTGAGCCGAATAAAATTTATTATTGAGCCAAATAAAATTTATTTCTGAGTCAAATATACCAATTTTCTATGAGTGTAAAAATACTCCAAACCGTTTTTATAATTATTAATTATTTTTTTAATAATTGAAATGATCTGAGGATTTTTTAAAATGATCTACAGATGTTTGAATTGATCTAATCATTGGAAATTTTATTAAAAATTTTACTTAAGAGATTTATTCGTGTTTGAATTTTTAAATTATTATTTAAATCATTTTGTTGAATCAATATTTACAGATTCTTTAATCTAGTGAACATTAATTTATAATTTATAAATTATATTAACAGCATTGACTAGAAATTAAGTGCTAATTTTTTTCTACCACTTTTCTGTTTGAAAATTTAATAAATTGAGCTAAAATTTTGTATAAGAAAAGAATCTACAATTTTATTTTATTTTTTACCTGAAATTTTTTGAGAAAGTCTAAAATATAATAATAAAGAATATCAGTCATGTGACAAAGTTTTAATAATTCAAAAATAAATTATAATAAAAAACTTCGAAATCGGAAAAGTAATTAATTAGAAGTGATCGGACAACTGCGAATTTTAAAATAACTTGTAATCATTATTTTTAAAAATATTACAACTTTTGCAGACCTTCTTCATTGTATTTTAGACTTTCGCACAAAGTTTCAGTTTAATTTATGAAACATTTAAAGAGGAAAGTGGTAGAAAAATATTAAAATTTAGAACCTAAAAATCACGTGTAAGGTGATTTCAAATTTTTAAGTAACATTTGAATTATTTTCCTGAATAATAAAATTCATCGCAGGATCTCAATTACTTTTAATACAATTTTACAGAAATTGATCAAAATTCAAAACTTATTTAAAAAATTTAATTTCAATTTCTTGAAAATTTAATTATTTAAAAAATTCTTTTGTAAAATTTTTGAAAGAATTCATCTATTGATAAAAATATTAGAATTTTTCAAAGGAATTTAATTATTTTTAAGTATTTTAAGATAATTTTTCGAAAGAAATTAATTATTTTAAATTAAATTTTAATTAAATTTTCTTTGAAATGATTTAATTATTCTTTTTAGCTTATAATAAAATTCTTCCGAAGAATTCAATTATTTTAATGAATTTTAATGAAATTCTTTGCAAAATTCAATTATTTACATGAACAGTTCTTTAAAATAATTCAATTATTTCGTTAAACAACAAAATTATTCCCAAAAATTCAATTATTTTAAGGAATTTTGATAAAATTATTTGTAAGATTTAATTATTTACATGAACAGTTCTTTAAAATAATTCAATTATTTCGATAAACAACAAAAATTCAATTATTTTAAGGAATTTTGATTAAATAATTTGTAAGATTCAATTATTTTCATAAATAACAATATTCATAAGAATTTAATTATTTTAAAAACTAATTGAATGAAAAATAATTCCATCTATAGATCTTTAAATTTTTCTATAGATTATTATTGAGTTGATGAAGAATAAATTTCGGTTAAAATTATTTTACTCATAAACCTGAAATAGTGAAATTAAATTAAATTAAATTAAATCTATTAAATTGGTAATAGTATTTTATATTTTATTTATTTATTTTATTTTTTGGTTTTTTATAATTTTTTTTTTATTTATTTTGTGTAAATTGGGTCTTTTTAACTTTCAATTTTTAATATTTACAATATTGTTTCTACTCACTATAATTTTTATAAAACAATAAAAAATACTTCCTCTATATGAGGAAGCAATAAATGATTTGAAGTTAAATTAAGATTAAATTTAATTAAAATTGAATGCACTTGAATGAGACTAAAATCAAAGATTATTTTTTCATTAAGTTCTTGCTTTAATGGATTTTTTAGTAAAAGTTTAATGAAGTTTTAGTAAATTGTAAAAGTTTAGAGAAGTTTTAGCAAATAGGAAAAGTTTAATGAAGTTTTACCAAACAGAAATTTTCACCAATTTGAATAAATTATTAGTTAATTTAATAGTTAATGGACTTTAATTTTAAACTAAACACTGTAAATCGAAAGGTGTACTAAATCGTAATTTTCTACTTTTATACAAAAATCTGTTTTAGAAAATTTATTTTACAGTGTAATAAAGTTTGGGGATTAGAGAAAATTAATCCATTTACATCGAGAGACTATTTTACTATTTTTTTAAAATGTAAACCACGTGAAACTACGCGGCTTCAAAAGTTCTAAATGTCAAAATGAAACCTTGAAGTATAGAAAAAAAAATCCATATGTATTTTTATGAAATAATTTCGTGCATGTTTTCTTGTACTTGCAATTCTATTTTGTAACAGACTATTCCAGATCATTCAAAAGGTATGTCCGCTAATAGTGAATGTTTGCCATTGAGAAATCGATTTAATTGAACTGATTTAATTGAAAAAATAAGATTATTTATTACAAAATGCGAAGCAAAAGGTTTTACACGCGAACATGAGGGGAAATAAAGTTTCTTACGTTAATTTTATTTTGTTTTCATCGTTCTCCTCGTGTGTGAGGAGAACGATTTTTTTTCTAGAAAAAGACTTCTTTTTTCTAAAAGAAATTTTGTTTTTCGAAAATCCTTTTTTTAGAAGGATTTTATTTTTGAGAATAAAAGCTCGTTTTGCAGGACTCACATTTTCAAAGTCACTCTCTCATGTCACAGAGAGATCCTTTTCTCCTAGCGATAAGCCATTACTTCCAATTTCAATTGAATTTGTGTTTCACGTGCCTTTTTCAAAGATCCGATATAGTCACTCACGGCACTTGTTGAATGTGAGACTATTTTTTTTTTTCTTTTTTCACTGATAAATTTTTTCTTTTTTTTTCTTTTTGCTATCGTTAGGTATTACGAAATCGAGGGGAAAAAAAAGAAATGGGAGAGTGAGAGAAAAGAAAAAAGGCGCGCAAACGTGATAGAAACTAAAACGTTTCACGGTGAGAGGCCGATGCTCGACTGAATGCACGATGGATTCACATTCGCCCACCACCGACACTTGACCACTCACCCAATACCGATCGTTCACATCTATGATGTGATCCCTTTCAAAAATTATTTTCCGTGTCCAAAAAACCCCATTCTGAGTCGCCCTTGAAAAGCTCTTCTTTTTCCCTTGAAAACGAAAATCTCGCTTTAATTCTTTTCGTGCAATTAAAATTTAAATCACAAATTTGATACAGTTACTTAATCACAATTCGAAAATGGAATATATTTTTGGTTCTCGAATTGAAAAGACAAGGTTAATTAAATAAAATTTATTATTAGTTATATGTATAAAAAAAAGGATTAAAAATACATAAAAAGGAACTTATAAGCAATTATAAATATTTTGTTAAAGGTAAATTATTTTGATAATAATGACGTAGATTTCAATAATATAGTCTTGCAGTAATGAAGTCCTTGAATCGATGAGATTTAAAAAAAAAAAGATTGAAGAACTCAATATTCAATAATATAAACATTGCGTTAAGATTGAAAATTTGAAAAATGACATTTTCTTGCCCTTTTGACAAACATTCAATTCTCCTCTTTCTCTTTTGAAAATGATAATGAGAAATGGAAGAAAAATGAATTGAATCGCTTTTAAAACATTACGTTCAAGGCTCAAATTTGAAATGCAGTGTTGATGACATTTATGATAAATTTTTCATTTCACAATAAATTATTTCTTATTTCGTTCACGTTGAAACTATATTAAGGTCTGTGTTTCGGCAATTTTCCACTGTTAAAATTTTTGGCTCGTTGGCGATTAGTGTTTTTGTCTCATCCGGGCATACTGTTATTCTGCAAAGGGAAATTTTTATTTTAGATTTTTATTCCATTGTGTCTGAAATTTCGAACTGATTCTTTTTTGTCAGCAAATCTCTGAATAATTTTTTTGGACACTCGAAGTAAGTTTTATTTAATAATTAATCAAATTTACTTCGAGTGTTCCAGACGAATAGTTTTTAATGAAAATTTAAAAGTAAAGAACAATTTTATAAATTATTTGTGACACGATCTGAAGAAAGGGACCTTAGAAGCAAAAAATTATAGGTTATGTTTGCAATTTTTGAAATGAAAATACAAAAAAAATGATCAACTGTTAATGTTAATCATAAATGTTTAAGTTTTTATTTTAACTGAAATATTTAATAAACACTGATTTAAATTTGCAAAAAGTAAAAAGAAACTTTTAATCAACAAAAAAGTAGCACTAACATAACCTTAAAGTGATTTGCTTCTAAGGTCCCTTTCTTCAGATCGCGTCACACTTATAAAATTGTTCTTTGCTTTAAAATTTTCTTTAAAAATGATTCTTCTGGAAGAGCGATAACTTTTTTTTTGGCTAAAAAAATTCCGAACAATTTAAATTTAACTAAAAGGCTAAATTTTTGGATAATAAATAATGTTCTCACCCAGAACTGAATTCCAAACTGTCAACAGTTAGAAAATCGATGTACGCCTTTGGTTTATGCAATATTCTCCATGTGAGTGGATTGAAAACAGAAGTTTGATATTCCCAGGTCAATTCGATAGCTTCCGGTTTGCCGACAACGTCGCCGGATAAAACTACCGTGTGACTACTTCCGGGCTCATAGTACTCGGAAGTTTCGCTGATTTGTAATTTCTCGGTTTTTTTCCCGTTTGCCCCGATTACCTTCATGACGAATTTTCCAACTTCACCACCATGATCCACGCTCTCGACTGTTTTGGAAATATTTATCTTCACTCGATAGTGACCACCTGAAAGTTAAAAGAAATTTTTTTTTTTTATAAAATTCTGAGCAAGAATTTAATTATTTTTATAAATAATAAAAGTCATCGAAGGATTTCCATTGTTTTCAGAACTATTTTAAATTAATTTATGGCTAAATTCATTTATTTTCATATATAAAGTTTTCTAGAAGAATTCAATTATTTAAAACTTAATTTTTATAATTATTTATTATCTTTTGATACAATTAATTATTTAAAATTTAATTTTTTATAATTATTTATTATCTTTTGATAAAATTAATTGTTTAAAACAATTTTTATAAACATTTTATGAAGAATTTACTTATTTTCAAAAATAACAAATTTTTTCATAGAAATTCAATTATTGTGATAAATAATAAAGTTCTTCTTAGGAATAATTTAAAAATACTTAAAAATAATTGAATTCTTCTGATGAAATTTTTTAAAAATAATTAAACTTCTGCTTTCAATTTTTGTATTTATGAAAATAATTGAATTGTTGCAAAGAGCTATTCACTTATTTTTAAAAATTGTAATAAAATTCTTTGCAACTATTCAATTATTTTCATAAATATTAAAATTCATAGCAGGAGTTTAATTATTTAAAAAAATGTAATTAGAAGAATTCAATTATTTTCCAGTATTTTAAATTTTTAATAAAATTGTTCAAAAGAAAACATTTTTTTAAATACAATTTCAATTACAGTTTTTTGTAAACTCTTTAAGAGGAATTAATTTTTTACAAAAATATTAACATTTTTTTACAGAAATTTAATTATTTTCAAATATTTTAAGATAATTTTCGAAAGAAATGAATTATTTTTAATTAAATTTTGATTACATTTTTTTTTGAAATGATTTAAGTATTCTTTTTAGGTTTTAATAAAATTCTTCAGAAGAATTGAATTATTATATGGAATTTTAATAAAATTATTTGCAAAAATCAATTTTTTTCATAAATAACAATATTTATCACAAAAACTCAATTATATTTAAAAGTAATAAATATCCGTTTGGAAATTTAATTATTTTAAGAAATTCTAAAAAAATCGTTTCGCAAGAATTCAATTTCATTTTTATAAAACAAAAAAATAGTTGTTAGAAATTCAAATTATTTTTAAAAAAATAATGCCATTTAGATATTTAATTTTTCACTAAAATTTAAATAGAATTTGTTGTAAAATTAAATTATTTAAAACAATATTTATTATATTTTTATAAAGAATTTACTTATTTTCAAAAATAAACAAATTTTTTTTATTGTAATTCAATTTTTTGAAATATTTTAATAAAATTTTTCGTAATAATTCAATTATTTTGATAAATAATAAAGTTTTTTTTTAAAGAAATTAAATTATTTTTGAAAATTGTAATAAAATTCTTTGCAATTATGCAATTGTTTTCATTAATAATAAAATTCATAGCAGGAGTTTAATTTTTTTGAATATAATTTTAATTGCAAAAAAAATATAATTTGTTTTAAAAAATTACTTTCAATTCTTCAAAAAAAATCAATTGTTTAAAAAAATGTTTTTTTAAATTTCTTTGGAAGAATTCAATTGTTTTTACAAAAATATTAGAATTTTTCACAAGAATTTTATTATATTATTTTAATAACATTGATTGTAAGAAAAAAATTATTATAAATAGAATTTTAATGAAATTTTTTTAAAGTAATCTAATTATTCTTTTAGTTTCTTATAAAATTCTCCCCAAGAATTCACTTATTTTGAGGCATTTTAATAAAATTCTTGAAAAAATTCAATTATTTTCATAAATAACAATATTCAACACAAGAATTCAATTATTTTTAAATGTAATAAATATCTTCTTGGAAATTTAATTATTTTACGAAATTCTAAAAAAATCTTTTGCAAGAATTCATATTCATTAGCTTCATAAAAAATAAAATTTTTTTTAGGAAGTCGAATTATTTTTTAAAAAATTTAATAAAATTCCACTCAGACATTTAATTTTTCAGCAGAACTTAAATAGAATTCTTTATAAAATATAATTATTTTTGAAAACATTTCGCAATTCAATGATTTTCAATATCTACTATTTTTATAAATTTTACAAACAGAATTCAGTTATTAAAAAAAAATATTTGTAAAATTCCTCGTAAAAATTCAATTTTTTCATGAATTATAAAAATTTATCAGAAATTCAATTATTTAAATTTTTAATTTGCACAAAATTTGTCGAAAGAAATCAATTATTTACAAAAAATTCTTATAAAATTCTTTGTTAGGATTTAAATTATTTTTATATATATTCAAATTCTTTGATGAGTAATAATAATAATAAAATTCGTTGCAAAAATGCAATTTACTAGCAAGATTGGAAATAAGTGAACATTTTCGAACAAAATTAGGAAAAAGTAAGAAAATTAAATATAGAATGTAATTCTTGTTAGTTTTGTCAAGATTTTTTGGTCGTCAAGCTTAATTTTTCGATAACTACTTTTTTTTACTGTTTTTTTAGTTTAAAAGCTACTTTTTTGAAATTAATTGTCGAGTGCAAAGTCTGAGATATTTTCTCTTTCTTTGTGATAGAATAATAATAATTTCCTAATAATATAGATTATCGAAGAATTTTTTTTTTTATAAAATCTTACGGCAGAAAGGCTTCTCTCGACCAGTCATGAGATAAACTGATGCGTGATAGTTTCCTGGTTGTGCATCAAAGCCAAACCTGGGGCAATATTGATTCACACAGTCGAAGCAACTTCCTTCTAAAAATTTATCCCAGGATTCGCAAGGCACTGCTATGTAGGGACAAGCGGTGTTTATACTCTCCATGAAGTATTCGTAACTTCTTATGTGATTACAACCGAGAAATCTTCTGATTCCTGTGAAAATAGTTTTTTTTAACAGTGTTTTCAGAAAAATTGTAAATAAATATTTCGAAAATTGTTTTCGAATAGTTAAAATTATGTAAATCTTAATTGACAATAATTAATTTATTTCAAGTGTTTTGTCACAATTTTTGAGAATCAACTTTTCAAGAATTTTAATTGAAAATTTTTGAAAGTAATTGAATTATCGAAAATTTTAATGGAAAATCTTTAAAGGGAAATTTAAAAATGAAAATTAGTGACTAATTTCTTAAAATTCAATAGTTTTAATATTTTTAATGACATATTTCCAAAAATAATAATATTTAGAGAAAAAGAAATTAGGTTTAAACTTTTAATTAAAATTTATCAAAAAATTCTTTAGCTTTTTTTTTAAATTATACGAAATTCTTTGTAAGAAATACAGTAATTTTTGAAAATTGCGACTTTTTTTACTTCTTTTCCTAACATTGTAACAAAATACAACAATTTTTTTATAAAAAAGGAAAATTTGGTATTATTTTTCTAATGTTAAAAATAACTATATGAACAAATCTTTCAAAAATATTGTTTTTGAACATTTTTAATTATGTGAAATTTAATTGAAAATAATTTGTTTATTTTAAGTATTTTGTTACAATTTTTAAGAATTAACTTTTCAAGAATTTGAATTGCAATTTTTGAAAATAATTGAATTCTCAAAAATTTTAATGGAAAATCTTCAAAATTTAAATTATCTTTATAAATAATAGAATTTTCACTGAAATTAAATTATTTTCAAAAATTTTAATAAAATTCTTGACAGAATTTAAATTATTTTTAATAAATGTACAATTTTTATTAAATTTTTCCGAAAAATGAAAATATTCTTCAAAATTTTATTAAAGCTTGTCAAGAAAATTAAATTATTATTTATAAATTTGTTGATAAAATTCTTTATGAATATTCAATATTTAATAAAATTTTTATTTTTATAATTAAATAATTGAATTCTCGTAGAATTTTCTAATAAATATTGATTTAAAAATTAATTTCAGTAAAAATTTTAGATTATAATGGAACTCTTAAAATTATTATAGCCGTGAATTTTTTTTTAGAAACATTTGGATTTTCAAAAGGTTTCAAAAATTAAAATCTTTGAAACTTTGAATTTTTCATATTTTTGACGAACAATTCTGAAGAAATAGTTTTTTGTTAATTATTTGATTTTTTATTCGTAAAATTGAATTGAAAACAAGTAAATATAAAATTCTCAAAGAACTTTTTGAAGGATTATTAAAAATAATTGATTTAAAGAAGAATTTTAGTGAAAAATTCAAGAAAACAAAAATTTTAATGAATAATCTTCAAGTAGTAAATTCAATAAAAATTAAATTTAATAAAAAATAGATTTTAAAAGTAATATTAAAATAGTTTTGAAAAAGAGTAATTTTCTAAATTATTATGTTCTCATTTTTAAAAAAATTAATTATTTTCAATATTTTTTGAAAATATTTCCGAAAATTTAAATTCATACACAAAATAATAAAATTATTATTTTTTAGAATTATTTTTAACATTTTGGAGGAAATAATCATATATTCCAAATTTTCAATTAAAATTCTTGAAAACAATTTTGTTTTAAATTGTACAAAAATTCTATAATTATTTATAAAAAATTAAATTACAATATTTAAAAAAGAAAATAATTCTTAGAATTGTTTTATCATAATCTTTTTAAGATTCCGTTACCTTCGAATAAAGTAAATTAAAATTTTTTAATATTTACTATTTTACAATTTTTCAGAAATCATTTATAATTAAAATTGTTGGAAAAATTTGATAAATTTTGTTATTTTTTACAAATATTCAATTTATTTTTTAAAGATTTTATCAAATTTTGAATTATTTTTCAACTGTTTTACTAAATTTATATTATTTTTTAAAAGATTTTACCAAATTTTAATTTTTTTAAACATTTTTTAATTATATTTAATTGTAAAACTTTTTGTATTTCAAAAAATTATTTTTAAATATTTTGAAAAAGTCAATTTTACAAATTTCTTTATTAAAATTATCGAAAATATTCCAAAATTAATGTCTTTAAAAAGAAAAACGGATGCTTTGAATTATTTTAAAGATTGGATTTTTTGTATTTAAATAATTGAATTTTCGCAGAAATTGCAAAAAATTATTTAAAAATTCATATAGTTACTTGATTTCGAGATGAAGTTTAGTTAAAAATTGTAGAAAATAATTAATTTTTTGGAATGGTTGTAGTTTTAATGTTTAGAATTTATTAAATTTTAAGAAGTTACATTTTTTTGCTTTTATCTTCTGTGAATAAAGGCCTGAACAGTTAAAATTGTGTGAAATTTAATTGAATAGAATTAATTTATTTGAAGTATTTTGTTAACATTTTTTTAATTCCAACTTTTGAAGAATTTTAATGTCACTAAATTGATAAACCGAAGATTGTGTCTAGCCTGAGTAATAAAGGAGCACGAATTTCAGTCTCACGGGTTTACAACAAAAATTTAAAAAAAATCCGTGATCCGATTCGAAATCATGACAATTCCATGATTTTCAGATTTTCCATGACTTGTAGAAATCCTGATTTATAGCTAGTTCGAAAAAATATTTAATATTCGGAAATGTTTTTTATGCGATAAAGTTATTGTAATACCTCTGAAGAAGCTTCCTCGCTCGAGGGAAATGGAATTTAGCACACCTTCGTCGCAACCCGGTTGATTGCGACCTCCATTTGGATAAAAGTCAATGTGACCGACAGGTTGAGTGATTCCGAGACCACCGCTAATAAAAGGATTACAATCCGTGTGTAGGGCTGTGACAAAATCAGCATCAGTTGGATCAAGTCTCACCATTGGTGAAGTATTACTGAAATGTGGTTCCGCTGGATCCAAACCTGTAAACAGTGCGTGATAATTAATATTTCCACTTTTCTAAATTCTTTGAAACACGAAAGCTACCAAAAAAAAATTTAAATTCGCAATAAAGTAATAAGTCCCCTAATTCTTCTTTTTCGCAATAACAAATTCCATTTCTGAAACTTGGAATTTTTCAAGAGTTGCATACAACATATGCGCACGTCATCATATCACTAGGCCATTCTTAAATTCGATTTGCGAAAGTGCGGAAATAATTTTTCAACTTTGTAAAATGTTGAGTAAGCGATATGTTATGAGAATATATCGCTATATAGTTTTAGAAACTACTATGTTATATTATAAAATAATCCTGATCATTTGCGAATTTACTCTTAACTTTCCAGCATTTTCGCACGGTTTTACCAATATTATTATGTAACAATTTAATCGTAAAGTATGCTTCCTATTTAAAAAGGAATTTAAAAAAAAAAATTAACTCTGTATTAATATCATAAGGAATTAAAATCGATTGGGTATAGGTTTAATATCGAATTAAGAAGCATTAGCCAAGCTTTGTTAACCTTGTTTTCGTCAGTTAACCAACATTATCTTCTATGGAGAATATTTAACATATTTTTGTAACAAATATGATTTAGTGAATTGTCTAGAATTTTTAATATAGGTCTTGGACTTTTCTGACGAACGGTAAAACTTGTATGATTATAAAGACAAGTTTTCCTTGGGAATTTACCCTGACCTTCCATATAGTTTCTGTAATGTAGTTCTTGAGTTGCAACGTTCATTTAATTCCACGTGTAAAAGGAACAGTTATTATACAGATTATTTTACTCAGGTGAAATGAAATGCAGCAGGTAAAGTGGATAACTTTATCCTTCTGCTTCGTTTCTTTTTCGCCAGATAGCAGTATTTTACAGGATCGACAATATTATTTTGCTCTTGTGCGGTTTTTGCTTTTAGAATTTGTAGAGTTCTCTTGTAATTTTTTTTTTATAGGTTTTGTTACTTTTGTAGTTAAAAATTTACAAATAATGCTGTGAGGGATGTTAAACTTACTCCCTTACAGCATTGGATGTAGAATATTTAATGGAGAATTCATCAAGAGGATTCCGGATGTTAGCATATTTTAAGAACTATAGAGGATGTTTAGTAAAACATACCAATTGTGTTTGTATTTTGCTAGTTAATAGTAAAAAATTTTAGTTGTTTTTTAGTTAGAAAATACTAAAACTATTTATTACTAAAAGCTACAATATTTCTCTTTTTTTAGAATTCCCACTATTTTAAATTCGCTAATACTGGAAATCAAAAAAACTATTCACAAAAATGATAATCAAATTCTTCAAAATGATTAAATTAATTACAATAACTATTATTTTTAGCAAATTCAATTATTTACAATAATTTCAAAACAATTCAATTATTTAAACAAACAAAAAATGATAATATAAATTAAACACTAAATTATTTTCATTAATAATGAAATAATAATAAAATATTTCCCAGATGCTTAATTTTTTTTAAATGTTTGATAAAATTCCTAGAAAGAATTCAATTATTTTCATAAATAATAAAACTCATTGAAGAATTAAAATTTTTTAAATACTATTTCAAATCAATTAATCGCTAAATTCATTTTATTTTCATAAATAAAGTTTTTCAGAAGAATTCAATTATTTAAAATTTAATTTTTATAAGCATTTATTATCTTTCGAAAACATTAATTATTTAAAACAATTTTTACTACATTTTTATGAAGAATTCAATTATTTTCAAATATAACAAATTTTTTCCACATAGAAATTCAATTTTTTTAAAATGTTTTAATAAATTTATTCGTAATAGTTAAATTATTTTAATAAATAATAAAGTTCTTCTCAAGAATTCAATTATTTTTGAAAATTTTAATAAAATTCTTTTGCAACTATTCAATTATTTTCATGAAATAATAATATTCACAGCAGGAGTTTAATTATTTTTAATAATTTCTTTACATTCATTAGAAGAATTCAATTATTTTCAAATATTTTAAATTTTTAATAAAATTGTTCGAAAGAAATCAATTGTTTTAAATACAATTTTAATAACATTTTTTGAAATAATTCATTAATTCTTTTAAATTTAAAAACAATTTTCCAATTTCTTCGAAAGAATTTAATTATTAAAGAAGAATAATAAAATTAATCCCGAAAATTTAATTATTTTGAAGCATTTTCACGAAATTTGCAAAATCTAATTATTTTTATATAAATAACAATATTCATCAAAGAATTCAATTATTTTTAAAAATAATTAATATCTTTTTATAAATTTAGTTATTTTTGAAAGTAGTAAATTTCTTTTTGGAAATTTAATTATTTCTAAACATTTTCATAAAATCGATCGTAATAATTCAATTATTTTCGTAAATAATAAAATGCTTTTTAGAAATTCAATTATTTTAAAAAAGAATTAATAATATACCACACAGTCATTTAATTATTGTCAAAAATTGTAATATAATTCTTTTTGAAAATTGAATTTTGTTTAAAAAGTGTTTCACAATTTAATGATTTTCAATATTTTTATAAAATTTCTAAACAGAATTGAATAATTATAAAAATTGATTGTAAAAATATTTGGAAAAATTGAATTATTTACAAAAATATGAGAATTTTTCAAAGGACTTTAATTATTTTTTAAATAGTTTAATAAAATTGTTCAAAAGACGGGCACGACATCAGCTAGTTTTTAACAAAATTTAAATTGAATTTTTCGTTTGGATTTTAGTAAAATTCTTTCTAAGAATTCAATAATTTACATAAATAACTCTTCGAAAAAATTTAATTATCAAAAACAAAATTATTTTCGAAAATTCAATTTTAATAAAATTAATAAAAGACAATTCTTTCTAAAACATTCAATAACAAGAATGAATGAACAATATTCATCAGAAGAATTTAATTATTTTCAAAAGTAATAAATTCTTTCTTGAAAATTCAATATTGTTTGAAAAAATTGTAACATAATCGTTTGCAAAAATTCAATTATTTAAAAAAATTATTTTCGGAACATTCGTAAAATATTTTTAACATTCAATAAAATTGTTAGGTTAATTTATTGAAATTATAACCCGAAGAAATTAATCATCAGCGGCATATTTTACTGTAACTAAAAGTATTGACTGATGTATCATTAAAAATTCTAAAAGCAATCTGTTCCCTTAGTGGCATAATTAAAAAAAAATGGGTTAGAATCTATAAATAGAGTCATAAAATATTTTAATTGAACTCGTTAGTTTCAAAACTATGTTAAAATTTATACAGTAGCATTATTCCGTTTGATTTACATCTACTCATGTTTGACGTAAACAATTCATTAGCATCCTTTAGGCTAATAATTATCATTCCTCTCTGTATAGTACATATTAGATTCAGGTTCATTTCGGTTCATATTAAATATCAGAGTTGATGAATGATTGATGGAAGTTGTAGAATAATTTTGGGATAATAAATTCAGTGTTTGGTATTAGAGTTCTAGTTTTAGAAAATTAATTATACACAGTTTCTCTGAGAATGCACTGAAAAAAAACGGTAATCTATTTTTAAGAAGCAGTACTTAAATAGGAGCCAAAAATATTCCTCGCTTAAATTAAGTGGGAAATATTCTTACAATAAGAATATTAATCTCACTGTAAGAATATTTTCCACTTAATAAGAATATTAATCTCATTGTAAGAATATTTTCCATTTAATTTAAGAGGAGAATATTCGTAGCTCGTATTTAAGTATAGTGCTTCTTAAAATTAGAGTTTGGTTTTTCTGTGTGTCAAAAATTAAAACTTTGCATCGCAACAAATTTTCGCCACGTTTGTTTTGGCTCAATTTGATATTTGTAGAACATCTGCATTTTAGGGCAGATTTCATCAAACTCAGAATTTAAAGTTAATCGGTGATTAAAGACTATTTAACGGCCTATGATCGGTTAATTGAGGATTTAATGATTTTAACTTTTAATCGTCTTTGGAGAAACTGGAATTTTGCCTTAGAATTTTTTAAGGATTTCGAAAGATTATACCTGTTATTCTTCCCAATCTGTAACCGTATTGAATTCGAAGATAATATCCAACATATCCAGCCGTATGGGCTCCCAAACTGTGTCCAATGATGTGAAGTTTGGCGGGTTTCACTTTCGCTACTTCAATTAATTGTGAAGCTAATCGTGCAGTCATTGCGCCAACTAATCTTGTATTTGCCACAGCTTGTGTGTATGGTGGTCCAGCGCCTCCCAACCAATTTACAACCACGACATTACAATCTTCTCTGGTTAACAATTCTCTTGTCATTCTCTAGAAATTACATCCAAATTACATCAAAGCAATTTTAAACAACATTTTGTAACTTGATTCAATTAATGATGTTACAAAATGTTGATGATGAAAGGAAATAAAAACACTTTTGATTTGTTAATATACTGTATACGGCTATTAATGTATACGTACGATTAATATTGTATACGGCTAGAGTATTGGAAAATTATTAGCTATAGTGCATTGTAAGGGATATTCTGAAGTTAAAATCTATTTAGTGTTTATTTTTTTTTATTGTTGTTGCATAACTTACCATGACCCATGTTTTATCTCCATTATCGAGATAGCCGTGAATAATAAAAAAAATCGTCGAGTCTTTCTTTAGAGGAGAATTCTGTATAGTCTCCTTCTTATCAATAATTAAGGAATGTGGTTTATCGGGCTGCTCTCGATTGTAAAGTATAAATCGTGGATTGATATTGTCAGGTCTCATTGGGAATGTTGAAACTGGACGATTATCTCCAGACCATGGAGCTCCGATGTAGAAGCATCCGTATGGTTGATAGCATCTCCACATGTACCATTCTGTAATATTTTTGATAATTTGAAATTAATTTCGAAAATTCGTTTCTAATCAGCTTACTTAGAAGTTAAAAAGTAAAGCTGTGTATCCAAAACCTTTAATTAATTAAATTTATTTTCGATCTTTTGTTTAATAAAAATTTAAAAAAGGCTCTAAATAAGTCGATACAAAATTAATGGCAAATTTCCGAATAATTTATTTGAAATTAATCCATAATGTTTGTTCCTAATTAGTGGAATATTACAATTAATTGAAAACCGCATTCAGTGGTGAATTTAAAATTGATTTATATTTCAATTTTGTTAATTTTAAATTAATTTAAAGTTAAAGTTTAATTATGACGCGATATGGACGCGATCTAAAGAAAGGGACCTTAGAAGCAAAGCACTTTAAGGTTATGTTAGCGTTACTTTTTTCTTGTTTGAAAGTTTCTTTTTACTTATTGCAAAATAAAATTAGTGTTTATTAAATATTTTAGTTTAAATGAAGAGACAAACGTTAATTATTCAGATTGTCAGTTGATCCTTTTTTGTATTTTCATTTTACGAAATTGCAAACATAACCTATAATTTTTTGCTTCTATCGTGTCACAATTAGTTTACACAATTAATTAAAAATATTTAATTATTTAATTTAAAGTTGTAAACTTTAAGGTAACTTTTAATCAATTTAAAGTTTCGAATTCGTTAACTTCAAATCAATTTCAACTTTTGAGATGTGATTAATTTAAAATTAGTTCGAAGTTAAATTTGAATTATATAGTTACAATTAATTTTATGTTTTTAATTTTCGTATCCAAATGCAGGAAATTATATTTATAGCATATTAGATTGGTTCAAAAATAATTGTTTATATTTATACAATTTTCTCGTGTGCATCTATAATGCGCGAATAGGGGGAGCAATTTTATGAATGCTTGGCGCGCGGATATAATAAATGTAAAATGAAAAAAAAATATATATTAATGGGGAAAAATTGTTGAAGATTTTGTCTATATTTAGTATTGACATGTGCGATGTCTGATAAAGTGAATTACCATTGACCGGTATATTGAAAAGTCTGACGCGTTGCCATTCTCCGAGGGGTTATCGGCATTGACAAGATAAATACTCTTTACAGACCAAAAGATTAATGTCAATACGGCTATGAATGTTCATCAGTTCCTTAAAGCACGTTTTATGTTATGTCTCCCAATATTGCTTTTATACGCTATACAGCAATAAGATGATTAATTCGGCACGGTTGCGATTGCAGCTACAATCAATTGTTGTCACAATTATTACGTATATATTATACACCAAGATTTCGAATTTCTCAATTCTTGATATTGGGCTTCTTTTTTTTCTTCATTATACGTATAATATATGGTACTGAATAAATATTTTTGGTTTTTAATTCATTAATTAAGGAAAGTTAATTTTTTTATGATATTCGGTTTTAAAACCTTTAATTAGGAATTTTATTAATTGTCAATTAAATTAATAATTAATTTAATTAATTGTCAATAAAATTAACAATCAATTTAATTAATTACAAATAAAATTAACAATTAATTTAATCAATCACCAATTAAATTAATAATTAATTTAATCAGTTACCAATTTAATGAATAATTAATTTATTCAAATACCAATTTAATGAATAATTAATTTAATTAATCACATTTAAATTAACAATTAATTTAATTAATTACTAATTAAATTAACAATTAATTTAATTAATTACAAATTAAATTAACAATTGATTTAATGAATCTCCATTTAAATTAACAATTAATTTAATTAATTACCAAGTGAATTCATAATTAATTTAACTATTTAGCAATGACAAAATACCATATTTTTAGTATAAAATGCAACATATTTCGATTTTTATAGCGTGAAAAGCATAAATATAGACGAATCTTTGAAAATTTATTTTTGAATAATTTTTTTTAATTGAATGTTTAAAATATTACAATTAAAAAGATTTTGAATAATTGAAATTCTGTAAAATTTAATTCAAACAAAATCATCTTTTCAAGTATTTTGTTAGAATTTTAAAAAATTCACTTTTCAAGATTTTTAATTGAAAATTTTTGAAATAATATTAAATTCTCAACAATTTTAATGAATAATCTTCAAGTGTAAATTCAATAAAAATTAAATTTAATAAAAAATAGATTTTAAAAGTAATATTAAAATAGTTTTGAAAAAGAGTAATTTTCTGAATTATTATGTTCCAATTTTTAAAAAATTCAATTATATTCAATAATTTCATAATATTTACAAAAATTTAAATTCATACACAAAATAATAAAATTATAATTTTTTAGAATTATTTTTAACATTTTGGAGAAAATAATCATATATTCCAAATTTTCAATTAAAATTCTTGAAAACAATTTTGTTTTAAATTATTAAAAATTCTGCAATTATTTTTGAAAAATGTTATTACAATATATTTATAAAAAACTAATTCTTAGAATTGTTTTATCATAATTTTTTAAGATTCAGTTACCTACGAATAAAGTAAATTAAAATTTTGTTATAATTTACTATTTTAGAATTTTTCAAAAATCATTTATAATTAAAATTCTTGGCGAAATTTGATGAATTTTTTTATATTTTTAAAGAAATAAAGAAACTCAATTTTTTTTAAAAAGATTTTATCAAATTTTTAATTATTTTTCAACTGTTTTACTAAATTTAAATTGTTTTTGAAAAGATTCTACCAAATTTCAATTTTTTTGGACATTTTTTAATTTTTTTATTTATAATTGTAAAACTTTTTGTATTTCAAAAAATTATTTAGAAATATTTTGAAAAAGTTAATTTTACGAATTTCTTTATTAAAATTTTCGAAAATATTCTAAAATTAATGTCTTTAAAAAGAAAAACGGATGTTTTGAATTAATGTAAAAAATTGAATTTTTTGTATTTAAATAATTGAATTTTCAAAGAAATTGCAAAAAATTATTTAAAAATTCATATAGTTACTTGATTTCGAAATGAAGTTTAGTTAAAAATTGTAGAAAATAATTAAATTTTTGAAATGGTTATAGTTTTAATTTTTAGAATTTATTAAATTTTAAAAGTTGAATTTTTTTTATTTTATCTCCTGTGAATAAAGAAATAGGAATATTTATTTGTATTTGAATATTTATTTAGCAAAATTGTAACAAGTTTCGAATAATTTGAATTTTTTGACAATAATTATTAATAATAACTATTCACTGCTAATAATAAACAATAGTTGTTAATTTTGAAAAATTATTTTTAATAATAATAGTTGCAAATATTTAATAATTTTATTAACAATAGTTCTTAATTAAAATAAAATCTTAAATAAAATTATTAATAGTTCTTAATGTTTAATAGTTATTAACTGAAAGTGGCGGGAGAAAAATTCTCCAGGCAATAAAATTTCAAGAGCTAATTTATAGAAAATAACAAAACATTGCTTCACTTCTTTGGCACTTGTGGAAAATTTCCATTTTAATTAAAAACATATGAAGAAATCAAAATGTCACTCTTCATTTTATAGTTTTTTCCTCCTTTCTTCAACGTTTTCAACTTTTTTATATACAAAATGGCAATACTATAATTTTTTATTGAAAAATATCAGTGACTTTTAAATAAAATATTTACACAATTTGCAATCAAATTAAATAATGAATTTCACAAATTAATAATTAATAACACTTTTCGTTTTTCTATTTTTATTATTAAAAAAACACATGATTTCGTTTCTCCGAAGTGTAAACAATTTATAAATTAAAAATTAAGAAACGTTTCGTTTTTCTGTCGTATTATAAAAAATGCATTTGTTTTCGTCTCTCCGAAGTGATTAATAAATTTACTTAAATTATTATTTGCGTACTGAATAAATTTGAAGAAATGAAATGTATATTATTAAATATTGATAGATTTATATGTGTATATAATTTCGTTATTTAAAAAAGTTTATATATGTATATTTATAAACGTTAAAAGTCGAATTAAATGTTTTGTGAAAATAATGAAATTTCTTCATATTTTTGAAGAAAAATAATAATTTATGTTGTTCTGTTTGCTTAATCGTGTATTAGTTTCTAGAAAATTATGAAAACTTCAATGTTAATTACTGACCTCTTTTTAACATTGCTGTGTTTTGTCGTATGAAATATTGCCTTTTGCAATTTGTAGTTGTTAACTCTTGCAATTATAGTGACGATGTTTTGTTGCAATTTATCATGTATAGAAAATGGATTTATATATGCGTTGTATTTAAAAAGAATTTTTTGAAAATTTTAGTTTTTATTTTTATTGTTTTCTTTATTCATTTTTTTTGCCATTTTTTCTTATGTTTCTCGTCAAGAATTATTATTTTTTAGTAATAATTACGAGTTTACTTTCTATTTTAATATTTTACACTGTATAATCCAAATTATTAAAAATTGACTCACTTATTCACTTTATTCTCAAAGAATTTATTTTATATATTATATTAAAATAATTTAGTCAATTTTTTTTATCACTAAATTTTTACCATTTAGTCATTTCTCACTACCAAATTTAGTAAATTAAAACAAATTGCTTCTAAACGAAAATTCTACAAAAATTATTTAAATATTTATTAATGGGAGTGAGTGATTCAATTTTTACTAGTTCTGATTTAAAGAGTATTTATTTGTAAAAGGATTTAATTGTTTAGACAGTTGAAATTAAATTTAGTTATTTATTAATAAGTATTTTAATTCTTAGTTGCAATTATTTTTATTTTTTTCTAAATATTTGTTAACTATTTACTTAGATTGCTTATTAATTTGTCATTATTTAGATTTGCTTACAATTACTATACGTTTTTCTTTTGTTAAGTAACATTATTTTCCAGTGATATTAATTATCAAAAATTTTTGTTTTTTTCAGGTTTATTTTTATAGTGATTGTGTGATTTTCATTGCTTTCATTCATCGCCCAAAATACTTGACAAGGTACAATTTAATTATATTATTAATTTATTATACATTTATTTTATTTCATACAACTTTTTTCAGATCAACTTTTTGATATTTAAAATTTATTATATACTTTTCTTTATTTTTTATGCATTTTTAGAAATCTTTTTTAAACTAAAAAATATATTATTAATTAATTATTATTATTAATTATTATTAATTAATTATTGGTAAATTAATTATTCTCACCGTCTTCGAAATCGAATTTATTTTCCTGTTCTTCGGGCGAAAGAGTCGTTGTCGTTGAATTAATTCTATCCAAATGATCTTCAATTTGATGATTATCGGATTTCGTTTCATTGGGTATTGTAGACATAATATTCGCGGTGTACATTAACATCAACAGAGTATCATTTAAAAACATGTTGAATTATTATTTAATTATTCGTTTTTAAATTCGAACAAAAATCACTTTTTATCACTTTCACTTTTTAGTTGGCGATTATTCGTTGAAATTTGTCGCTTTTATTTGTTTTTCTATTCTCACTTTACTTGAATGTAATTTTTTATCAACACTAAATTATTTTTTTTAATAATTATTGTCTTTGTATTTATTATTTTAACAATTTTCTTCTATTTTATGGTTTTAATTATTCGTTTTTCTTCAGTTATTTCAATTATTTGTTGTCTTTGATTCGCGAACTAATTTATTCTCACTTTATTTTTTTTTTTCGATTTTTCTATTTGAAAATAACTATTTTGTAATTTAATTATTGTCACTTTTTTATCACTTATTACGAACTAAGTTGTTTTAATTTATTTTTAACTGTAATTACATTATTATATCACAATCACTGCTTTTTAATTATTATTTTTGAAGAAGCATTAAATTGAATGATTCAACAGGGTTTTTTTTTGTACTTGTTGGGGGATTGTAAAATTTAACACTTTCTTTTGATGAGTTTTTATTTCTTTTTTTAAATTCTCGAATTGATGTTTAAATTGACATTATTTTTGTTATTTATTTTTTAAATGCTCGAATTATTGTTTAAAATTGACATTATTTTCTAATAAACAATAGAGCGCTTAATGTGTGAACATTCGCTCGTGACTTGTAACTGTATGTACCAGATACTCTCGAGTCGTAAGATAGAGACATCGTGAAAAATCGATTGACGCAAGTCGACTTGGTGATAGTGGCTCTCGGGAGCAGAGGCTTCGTTGATTATTTTTTTTTCTTTTAAAGAAAGAAAAAGAAGAAGAAAGAGAAAGAAGGAAAAAAATAATAGTAATAAGCAATCGACAAATGAATGATCATTGATTGACTCAATTATTGTTTCTTTTCGTTTCTACGACACAAAATATTTTCGCGCACTATTTCTTCTTTTTTTTTACATTTGTTTACCGAATCTCACGAATGCTTGAATCTGTAATTGAAAGACAAAAAATGAAATTAGTTGATGAAAACTGTAAGTTTAGGTATTTTTAACTTATTTGTTTTTTTTTGTTGTTGTTGCTGCTGAAGTTGCCTAATGAAAAAAATGTGCTTTGTTTGCTTCATTTCAAGCTTGTAAAGAAATATGTAAACAGAGTTCAAGGTAAAGGAAATTAAAAAATTGAAAGAAGTGAATAAGAAAAGAAGAAAATTAAAAATTTTAGAATAATGAAAATAAATTGAAATTAAAAAAAATAAATTAGGAGTAAGTAAAATAAATTGGTGTTAAACAAGTCAAGTAGTAAATTTATGAAAAATAGAAAATAAATCAAAGTTGTGACAAATGAATAAATAAATAAATAAAAATATGCAAAAGCAATAAATAGTAAATAAAATAAATTTGAAGTAAATATAGAAGAAATAAATAAAACAAATAGAAAATAAGAGGAACAAATAAAAAGTAAGAATAAATAACAGACAAAATGAGTAAAAAGTAACAAAAAAAATAAATTAAAAAGAAAATAAAATGAACGCAACAAATAGAAAATAAAATAAATAAAGTAAACAAGTAAACAATAAATAAAATAATAAATAAATAATAATAAAGTAAACAGTAAGTAAGCAAGAAAGATATATAAATAAAAAGAAAACAAAATAAACACAACAAATAGAAAATAAAGTAAATAATGTAAACAATAAATAATAACAATAAATAAGTAATAAAGTAAACAATAAGTAAACAAAAAAAATTAAAAAGAAAACAAAATAAGCACAACAAATAGAAAATAAAATAAATAAAGTAACCAAGTAAACAATAAATAATAATAATAAATAAGAAATAATAAAGTAAACAATAAGTAAACAAAAAAATAAATACAAAAGAAAACAATAAGTAAACATAAAAATAAATAAAGAAGAAAACAAAATAAACACAACAAATAGAAAATAAAGTAAATAAAAAAGAAAACAAAATAAACACAACAAATATAAATAAAATAGGCAATAAATAGGAAATAAAATGAACAAAAAGCAGAAGAAGAAAATTATAAATTCTGAAAGAGTAAATAAAATTCGTTGACACGCAGTAAAAAATCGCTGCACGCAATATTATTGAGTTTGATTTGTCTAGAATTGAAAAAAATAATATTCCCATTAAGAGACAATGTGATGAAAGAATCATGGTCCATGTTGCTTGAGAGTGAAATTTTACAAATGAAGACATAGATCCAAGGTTAGATGGATGAGTCCAAGGTTATTGTTGTTGTAATAAAATTTATAGAAACATTAGAAATGAAAAATGGAAATTACAAAATGTAATAAAACAAATTATTAATAACTTGCACAAAAAATTTACCTGAATTCATCTTCTTTCATTATATTGTTATTATTATTATTATTATTATTATTTTTTCCCCACTCTTTCTCCTTTTAGTCTCGATCCAAAAGAGAATAATATGATCTTTGGATGATGAAGATTCGAGGTCAAGGTCACAAGACTTAATTGATAATATAATTGATACTATAATTAATTTGTAAACGCGTGCTAGACTCTGAACAATCTAAAGAGTGACTGATTTATACGCGAGTTGTGCTCTCATCGTTTCTTCTCTTCTTCATCCCTCCATATTTGCTTCTCTTTTTTTTCCCGATAAAAATACACACAAACACGCACATTTATATATATATTTAAGAAATGCAAAGAGACGAAGAAGTCACGAACTTGAAGAGTATAAAAATATACATGTGTATATAGGGATACAGTTCGTGATTAGGGAAATAATAATTGTGATGAGAATTGTTTCAAAAGAAACCGCAAGAGTATTTTTTTTTCTTTTTTCGAAATGTAGAGAGAGAGAAAGAGAGAAAGAAAGAGGAGTAAATTTCAAAGGGACCGCTTTTTTTTCTTCTTCACTCATACTTGTATCATGATCCCTTTTCTTGGAATGAAATTGTAGAGACAGGTTTCTTTTCTTTGAAGAACTGTAATTAGACTTCTCGATCTTCCACTTGATAATAATCGTACGGTTTCTTTCGATTGTATTTCTTTTTTTTTTTAGTGTTTTAAAAATGCAGGGAATGACAATTGTTAAGATTGGGGAATTTTTCTTTTATTACGAGAAGAAATTGTACGGAAATAAGGATATAGTGTAATTTAATAATTTTTACTATAGACGAAAAAATCTTCACCTGGAGCAACTACAAATTTTCGATTAGCGAAATCGTGAATCGAAATTTTATCTTCAAGAAATTTTTCGTTGGAAAATATTTTTTTCGTCTAAGAATTATAGCAATTTTTAGTATAGAAATTAACTGAAAAATTAATTTTTTGACATTTTTTAATTCTATTGTTTCAAGATAATTGAATTATATGATATTATAAACAAAAACGTGAACAGTTTTGGAAATAATGAAAATTTCTTTACATTTTATTAAAAATGATTACTGAATTCTTATTTAATGAATTTTATTTCAATTTTTCAAAAATTATCAAAGAAAGTTACTTAAATATTTCAAAAGATTTTCATTTACAATTTTCTAAAATGTCAATTTTAAATTGAATTTAAAAATTCAGACTTCAATAAAATTTCAATAACTAAAATTCTTCTCACATTATTATAATAACGGATTTATGGAAAAAATTTTAGTTAAACACACCAAAATATATTATTGCATAAATTCAATTATTTTTTAAAGAAATAAAATTCTTCTCAAAAATTCAATTATTTTTTATCTTTTATTATATATTTCTCAAAAAAATTCAATTATTTTTAAAAATTTCAATGAAATAATTCTTTTGTACAAATTTAATTTACTTTCAAATCATTTTAAATAAAATTCCACAAATGAATTTAATTATTTAAACCGAAATTTTAATAAAATTAGTCTGAAGAATTAAATTATTTTCAAAAGAAATATAATTCTTGGTAAAAATTCAATTATGTTTGAGAATTTACAAAAATTTTTGTCAAAATTGAAAATTTAAATTAAAATTTTAAATTGTCTTTAAAAATTTTAATAAAATTCTTAGCAGAATTTCAATTATTTTTAATGAAACAAATTGTTCATCAAATTTCTCAAAAAATGAAATTATTATTAATTTTCTTTTAATTTTGTCTCTTGACAATAAATAATAATAATAATAATAATAATAATAATAATAATAATAATACTTATGTTTAATAAGAAAAAACATAATAATGAAATTTTGATAAAATTCTTTATGAAAATTGAATTTTAAGAAACATTCAATTATTATTTAATAAATTGTTTATTTTTATAGTTAAATAATATTGATTTCTTGGCGAATTTTCTAATAAATATTGATTAAGGAATAAATATAAGTTTAAATTTTTGATTATAATTGAATATCATATTCAAAAATATTTATTTATTAGAAAATTCTACGAGAAATCATTTATTAAACTCAAAAAATAAACATTTTATTAAATAATTGAACTTTATCAACAAATTATTAAATAATAATTGAATTCTTTTAAGAAGCCTTTCTAAATAATTGCATTTTTTCAGAAATTTGTTAAAACTTTTGTACATTAAAAATAATTGAAATTTTGACAAGAATTTTATTAAAATTTTTGAAAATAATTGAATTTCGGAGAAAAAATTTATTATTTATAAAGATAATTTAAATTTTGACGGGAATTTTTGGCAAATTTTGAAACATAATTGAATGATTGCAAATCATTATTACTTTTGAAAATAATTGAATTCTTGAGAGTGATTTTATTAAAATTTATTTTTAAATAATTGAATTGTTATGTGAAATTTTATTGAAATAGTGGACATTGAAAATAATTGATGTTTGAGAAATTTTTGAAATGAACTAAAATTTCTACGAAGAATTTTATTAGAATTATTTTCAAAAGAATTAAATTGTTACATAAGAATTTCATTGAAATTTTTGAAAATAATTTAATTCTTTGGAGGAATAAATAAAGAAAATAATTTAATTTTTGAAAATTTTAATTTCTGAAGGAAAAAATAATAATGATTGAATATTTATTAAAAAATTAAGTTATTGATGTTTTTCAATAATTTTCTATTTAATATTAAAAATGTTTTAAAAACCTAGAAAAATTTCTTTTTAAAATTTTTATTTTATCAAATTTCCATTGACTTACATTTTTTATAGTTAAAAATGCTGGTAATTTTTAAACATTTTTCATTAAAAGTCAACAAATTAGAAAAAAAATTTAAACAAAATAAATTTTTTTTCTATTACACGAAAAAAAATCTTCTACTGGAACAGCGATAATTTTCGCTAAAATAGCAAAGTATTCGTTGAAATAGCGAAAGAATTCGTTGCTACAATTTAAAATTTCGCTAATATAGTGAAATTTGTAGTTGTTCCAGGGGAAGATTTTTATTCGTGTAATTGAAAATTATTATATTATTTGCATTAGTAAAACTTGTTAATAATTCGAATTAGTAAACAAATTATAATTTCGATTTTGAAGGATAGAAATTTTTGAAAAAGAATTTAAATAAATAATAAAATGTTCAATAAAATTATAGGTGAAATTGTATATAGTAAAGGTCGTAGAATTATAAAAAGCATCATTTCTAATTATGATTACGAAGAGAAATTATTGTGCAATTTTGCTTATTTCAAATAGTTTCTCATTTTTCAAGAAGTAATACATTATACACATGTTTTTTGTGTACAAAGTTTAATTATTTAAATTCGATGAAATATCTTAGTGGTGAATTTTATGTACGTATACATAACGTTTAAAGTGGACTTTTGACTTGTTATGTATCAAAACGATGAATTACGATAAGCAAAATAATGAGTTATCGTATGAATTTAACACATAGGAAAAAAAATCGCAATTTAATCGTATTAATTGGTATATATGGTGTTTATTTCTTGATATTTTTATAAACTATTTCATTTGCAATTATACAAAAAAAAGAAATATTTCCTCTATATGAGAAAGCAAACATTCTCAGGTCACATGTATGTTTTTAATTATCATCTCTCATATTTTGTCATTAATTTTCATTCCTTTTTTTTAGAGTCCAACTTTATTCTTTTATTTCGCACTTTACGTATATTATTTAGTTTTTTAAAAATTATTCTAAGCTAATTAGGTTATTTTTATTGTTATTTTAATAACATCGTAACTTGCATTTCGCTTTGCTTGGTGTATATAGTAATTTTTTTATTCGCTTGCTGCTTTTTATGTTCCGTAAAATTAGATTCGTTTTTTTGTAATTAGGATTATTTTGTCATACTTAAAAAATGGACTAAATGTTAAATTTATTATTTCTGGAGATATTTAAGGATAATCAAAAATTTTACTCAGTTGTCGCATAAACTGCGTTTTTGTAATTAATCTCTTTTTTGTTATTATGACTATTATTTCTATTATTGTATTTTTATTTTATTTCTATTCTTTTTTAAAAGCTTTCGTCAAAATTTCAATTGTCTTTAAAATATAAATAATTTATAATTTATTTATTGTTATTATGGTTATTATTTCTATTATTTTTTTTAAATATTATTTTGATTCTTTTTTAAAAGTTTTCGTCAAAATTTCAATTATCTTTAAAATATAAATAATTTAGAATTTATTTATTATTATATGATTATTATTTCTATTGTTGTATTTTTTTATTTTAGTCTTCTTTTTTTTATTCTTTTTTAAAAAGTTTTCGTCAAAATTTCAATTATCTTTAAAAATACTAAAATTCTTCTGCAACATGCAATTATTTTCATATGAATAATATAATTCATTGTATAGAACTTTAAATATTTTAATTTATTTTTATTTTACTTTTATTTTATCTCTTTTATTTTTATTTTACTTTTAAGAATTGTCATTTTAATTTTTATCATTTTTACCCTGAAAAAAAATTTAGTTGATTCAACGGAAAAATTATATGCTTATTGTGTAATGAGAATTTATTAATAATTTTCTCCAGTTACTGAAACTATTTGTTCAAAATACAATTTATTTTATTTAAGAAAAGCTCAGGGTTGACACAGGTCAGGGAAAAGTCAGGGATTTCCGTTAAAATACTGGAAAAAACTGCATTTTGGTGAAGCTACAAATGATTGCAGAAATTATTTAATTATTGTCAAAAGTAATATAATTTTTCGCAGAAATTCAATTATATTCAAAAATTAAACAAATTCTGGTCATATTTCAATTATATAGTTAAAAATAAAAAAATTCTTCTCCAAAATTCTATTATGTTCAAAACTTTTTGGAAAAGTTCTCGTAAAAATATTTCAATTATCTTTATATAAATAATACAATTCTTCTTCGAAATTCAATTATTTTAAAAAACTTTAATAAAATTCCTGGACAAATTTCACAGGAATGCAATTATTTAATATAAGAAATTACAAATAATTTTTCGAAACATATCAATTATTTAAAAAGAATTTTATAAAATTCGTCGCAAGAGTTCAGTTATTGAAAAAAATTTAACAAAGCTCTTTTCAAGAATTCAATTATATTTAGAAATAATAAAATTCTTAAACGAAATTCAATTATTTTAGAAAAATTTTAATAACATATTTGGAAATTTTTTAAAATTATTTTCTTGACTAATAAAACTCGTCGCAAGACTTTAACTAATTTCGGATACAATATTTTAATCAAATTCCTGGTAAAATGTAATTATTCTTAAATATTTTATTAAAATTTGTCAAAAGAATTCAATTATTTAAAAATTTGTTGATTAAATTCTCTATGAGAATTCAATTTTAACAAACAGTCAATTATTTAATAAATTATTTATTTTTCAATTTAAATAATTGAATTTTTCTAGAATTTTTGTAATAAAAATTGATTAAAGAATGAAATTACCGAATAATCGATTTATTGTTTATGAAAATAATTGAATTATTGCCAAGGATTTTGTTACCATTTTTTTTGCGAAAATTGACTACTTTTAAAAATAATTCAATTCTTGCGAGGATTTTTTTGTAAATAATTGAATGTTTGTTGAAAAATTTCATGGTTCTTTAAATTAAAAAAAAACATTAAGAATTCTTTGTTTTGTAATAATATTCTTAAAAATTGTTGAGTTTCAAAAAGGTTTGAATTTGAATGTTCTGAAGAATTTTAATTCCCGTGGAAAAGTAATAATTAAATATAGGTACTTATTTGAAAATTTAGTTATTGATGTTTTTGAATAATTTTTCATTTAATGATTTTTGTAAATAAATTTAATGGAACATTTTTTTTGAGTATCTAATAATTTTTAGAGTGAATCAGAATATTTTTTATGGTCAGGGAAAAAGTGAGAATTTCGTCTGGAAATCGGGGAAAAATAAAATTAAATATTTGTTGCAACCCGGGTTCAGATATGCGGGAAAAAAATGTTTGAAAGAATTTGTCGTTTGTAGTATAGTTAATTAATTATAATTAAAAAAAAAAAATTGGAGAGTGTAAAAAATGTTTCCACCTTCTCCATCGTCCTTTTTGGTGTCTCTTTTCCTTTGAATGGAATTCTTTTCCAATCGGCTCTCTTTTTCTATTGAATACTTGTGTGTGTCCATTGTACTCGATTTTCCAAAAGGGACTTAAAACCGAAGCGGATATATCGATATATGGGTGTGCAGTATAGAATAAAAAAAAAAAAAAATGGGTGTGTGTTGGTAGGCTGGTCGTTGTGTCGAATTCTAGCTCGCTCTCTCGACGGGGGATATGAGTATCGTGTACACGAGCAGAGGGTGCCAGCTTGCGTATTATATTTCTCAACATCCCCTTAAACTCTGACCCCTTAAACTTGTAAACACCCCTTGGTGATATATGTATATATATAAAAAAAAAGACCTCCACTTCGACATACTGTCCTATTACATTACACCCTTAACATCGCTTTCTAAATGTTAGAAAATCAACCCAAACCCACTGCGCTGGCGAACACACGTATACACATGTTGTTGGGGGGTCATTTTCAAACTCCTATCTAATCCTGTCTGCTTGATAGGACATTCGTAGTTTGCTATTACCACAGGGATGTTAATTTCCATTCTCATAGAGGGAAACAGGCTAAACACTGTACATGTGTACTCTACTACGTGTGTATCGCGATTTGCTTCTAAGTGATCTCTTCGATTGTTTTTTTATTTAATTTCGAATTTGATTTTTTATTTTTTACACTATTTTGCAGTTTGGAAGAAAAATTGAGGGATATATTTGAAAACAATGAAAGAGTATTTATTAGATAATCAAGGAATAAATTTTTTGGGACTAATTAATTGACGAATAAATTAACTGGGACTAATTAATTAACGAATAAATTAACTGGGACTAATTAATTGACGAATAAATTAACTGGGACTAATTAATTGACGAATAAATTAACTGGGACTAATTAATTAACGAATAAATTAACTATTTAATTAACGAATAAATTAACTATTTAATTAACGAATAAATTAACTAATTAATTAACGAATAAATTAACTATTTAACTAACTAAAAATCCAATTATTAATTGACCAATTAATTAAGTTGCTACAGGCCTCGTATATTATATGACTTTTTTGACTAGTTTCGACTATTTTTAATTTGTAATTTGTTTATAAAATTGTTTATAACATTTTTCAGTAATAATGTTAAACTATTTTTATCTTTAACATTCATTACAATTACAACTATGAAAATAAAAGCTGTATGTAAACGAAACATTTTTGTGCCTTTAAAAAAAGCAATAATTTGTTTATAAAAATTGTTAAATTCGTCATAGTGATAAAATTCTATCGTCAGTTTACGACTTTTTTCGACTTCTTCGACTTTTCTTTCAAATTTTGCTATTTATTTTTAAACTTAATTTACCATATTTATTATTTTCATAAAATTTATCATATTTTTTACTATAAAATGCAACTTATTTCGATTTTGTTACAATTTTTGAAATTGAAGAATTTTTTTGAAGAACCTTAATGTCACAAAATTGTTTTTTTAATTGTCACTGACAATTCGTGTCAGGGACTTTTTCGACTTTTTACGACTATTTTTAAATAATGCGACTTTTATTAAAATATTGCGACTTTTTTTTACTTTTCTTTTAAAATTTTGCGACAAAATACCATATTTTTAGTATAAAATGCAACTTGTTTTGATTTTTATAGCGTGAAAGGAGAAACTATATAGACAAATCTTTGAAAATTTATTTTTGAATATTTTTTTCAATTAAATGTTTAAAATATTTCAATTAAAAAGATTTTGAATAATTGAAATTCTGTAAAATTTATTTCAAACTAAATCATCTTTTCAAGTATTTTGTTAGAATTTTTGAAAATTAACTTTTCAAGAATTTTAATTGAAAATTTTGGAAATAATATTAAATTTTCAACAATTTTAATGAATAATCTTCAAGTGTAAATTAAATAAAAATGAAATTTAATGAAAAATAGGTTTTAAAAATAATATTAAAATAGTTTTGAAAAAAAGTAATTTTCTGAATTATTACGTTCTAATTTTTAAAAAAACACTTCGGTGAAGTTCGCAACGTTTGTGATCAACGATTAAAAGAAAAAAATTATTTTCCTTTCAAAAAGAACAGAAATTTTTGTTGACAAATATTTTTTTTTGTAAATCATTATTTAAAGAATTTAACGTACTATTTTATCTAGAAAAATTTATAAAAATTTGCTTTAAAAAATATTGTTCTTCAAAAATCGTTGACTATAAACGTTGTGAACTTCACGAACATAAAAAAACTCAATTATTTTCAATATTTTCATAATATTTCCAAAAATTCAAATTCATATACTAATAAAATTTTAATTTTTTATAATTACTTTTTAACATTTTGGAGAATATAATCATGTATTCAAAATTTTTAATTAAAATTCTTTAAAAAAAATTGATTTAAATTGTACAAAACTTCTACAATTATTTTTGAAAAATTATATTACAATATTTATAAAAAAAATAATTCTTGGAATTTTGTTATCCTAATTTTTTAACCTTTAGTTAACTTCGAACAAAGTAAATTAAAATTTGTTTAAATTTAACATTTTAGAATTTTTCAGAAATCATTTATATAATTAAAACTCTTGGAGAAATTTAATGGATTTTTCTATATTTTGATAAAAAAATTTATTTTTAAAAGATTTTATAAATTTTGGGTTATTTTTCAACTGTTTTACTAAATTTAAATTATTTTTTAAAAGATTTTACTAAATTTCAATTTTTTTTAAATTTTGTATTTAATTGTAAAACTTTTTGTATTTAAAAAAAATTATTTAGAAATATTTTGTAAAAGTTAATTTTACGAATTTCTTTATTAAAAATTCTCGTAAATATTCATCCTTTATTAAATTGTAGAAAATTATAGAATTTTTTGGTTGGTTATAGTTTTAATTTTTAGAATTTATTAAATTTTTTTTTATCTGCTGTGAATATAGAAATAGGAAGTATTTGAATATTTGTTAGTAAAATTAAACATATTATGAAGTTGAAGTCCACAACGTTTAGTAAACATTTTTTACTAATTCATATTTAAATAGTAGATTTTTTTAAATTTTTTGAAAGTTGATAATAAAAGTAAATAGAATTTTTTTTTAAATTAAAGAGAAGGCACACTGAGAAAAAAGTTATTTGATTCAAATAACTGATTATTGGACTATTATTATCAAATAAATTGTATTTGAAGCAAAATATTATTTGATTTTTCAAATAAAAATTGTATTTGAATAAAATATTTGAATATTTGAAGCAAATATTATTTCACTGATTTAAAGTAAAAATTGTATTTGAATAAAATATCTGAGTATTTGAAGCAAGCATTATTTCATTGATGCAAATAAAAATTATTTGATTTAAGTAAAAAATTTTTTTTTTATAATAGTCAAATAACTTACTTGAATCAAATGACTTTTTTTTTTAAGTATGTAAAATAATTTGAAGATAATAATTTCCGCTTGAAAAATCGTGGTGTTTTTGTTAAAGCTTTATGTATACGTATAATGTATGATATTATCTTTTACCCTCAATGTCAGTGGGAAACATATGGCGTGTAAGTGTGAGTAGAGTGTGTCTCTCTTTATGGTGTGTGTGTGTTTGTGTGTGGAACGTGTGTACTCAGAGTTGAATGAATGGTGTTTCAAGGGTAGTAATGGGGCCTGCAAGTCCCTTCAACACCTCCTTGTAATTTTCACTGCCTGATACAATGTCCTATCGAATCCCCATTCATTTACATGTGCAAGCACTTATAAACCCTTTGTATTTTTACATAGTTGCAAACTAGAGAATAGTGCCTCCCTTTTCTTCTATTTCATCTAGCTCTTAATTCTAGACAAATTTTTCCCTTCTGATCTATGCATTATTTCCCTTATCATCATTTCTACAGGATTATTTAGCAAAAGGAATGTTTTGCATTTTTTTTCTATATCGTAGAAAAGGGAATTTTTTGTTTGTTAACTATTTTTAAGGGTGTTGTAAATATTTTAGCTGTTTTAACTATTTTAACCTTTTCACTATTTTAACTTTTACACTATTTTAACCTTTTAACTATTTTAACTTTTACACTATTTTAACCTTTTCACTATTTTAACCTTTTCACTAGTTTTACTATTTAAACTGTAATAATTTTTTTATTACTGTAAATCACTATTTGTAATCTACAAATTACAAATTTAGAAATTATTGTAAATTCACTATTTTAACCTTTTCACTAGTTTTACTATTTAAACTGTATTAATTTTTTTATTACTGTAAATCACTATTTGTAATCTACAAACTACAAATTTAGAAATTGTTGTAAATTCACTATTTTAACCTTTTTACTAGTTTTACTATTTAAACTGTAATAATTTTTTTTATCATTGAAAAGAAGTTGATGATACAAATTTTTCGTTTGTGAACAAAAATGTATTTTTAAAGAAAAGTTTCTTGGTTCCAAAAAAAACATGAGTCGTAAATAAAATAAACAATTTTTTAAATGTTGGTGTCTGTTAAAAATTTTAAATTCTCGAGGCTTTTCTTTCAGGTAAACGGTGACTCTTTTGTTTGGCAAAAAATTTAAAAATTCCAAAACTCTTCCTCTCTTATTTGTATGAAATATTGTTGGGAATTTTCGGTAAGAAGTGCCAGTGACCGTGAATAATGATGTGTTTGCAGAAGACGCCATAAGGAATGGTCGAAAAAAAGCGACTTAAACGAAACTTGCAATCAGATTCTGATTCCCTGTTAGGTCTTGACGTGAATTTGACTTTCACTTTTCCCAGCCCTTGGCCGCGTTCAAGGACACACACATGTTCGAAAGGGCTTGCAAGGGTCCCTGCACTCGATGATGCAGGCAAAACTCACTCACACCAAGAAAGACACAAACAAACACACTTTTGATGAAACCTTGTAGAGTGTGAAACCTGCCTCATGGATATTAGAGTCCGAATGGAATGCTTTTTTGGCGATGGTGTGTTTGTTGCTTGCCTCTCGCACGGAATTTCATTATGGGGGCTCGAGAGACTTAAGTGCTATATATATACGTATAATACATTCGAGGATCTCGAAGGGCTTCTTTTGATGGCAACAAGTCCCTTTACTTTTCTGTTTCCCTAATAAAAGTGCGTAGGCGTATGCCCTTTGGTGTCAGTGGAAGGGCTTTTTTACGAGGGTCGTAAAAGGGAACACCTTGGAATTTCTGAATTCCACTGGAAATATATTTCCCCTTGTCTTCCCGCTATTCATTCTTCTTTATTCTTCTGTATTCTGTATTCAAATTCAAATTCTAACGGAGTCATTTTTATCCTTCTGTTTGAATTTTTTTTACAAATTTCTATATTTTGCAAAATAGAATTTTGAATTTTGAAATTCAAGTGAAAAATAAATATATTAATAAATATATCATCTACACCCAGAGAAATGGTATATTTGTCTCAGAACCAACTAGACTTATTATTTGTTTCAACTAAATTTTATTTTGTTTAAATAAAATTTTATTTAACTCAAATATGTGTTTTATGTTTTATTTATGTCAAATATAAATTTTATTTAAAACAAATAAAAAGTCTATAGTTGGTTCTGAGACAAATATACGTTTATTTAAGTAAAATAAAATATTTTTGGTTTAAATAATATTTTTCTCTGGGTGTACTGGATTGCTAAAGTTTCTATTCGTATTCAATTAAAAGGAAATTGAGTAGAAAATACAAAATTTTTTTATTAAAAAACAATTTAAAAAATATTGGAAAAAGATTTATAGCTTATAACAAAATATTTTTTGCAAACTTGAATGATTTATATTTGTAGGCCTCGGATCGACTTTAACGAGCAAAAAAAAGTCGCTTTAGTTGATTAAAAATAGAAAAAAATTCGATCAGTGTGCGGTCGAAAAATTCAAATTAATTCGAAACTTGTATAATTTTGCTAAAAAATATTCAAATATTTCCTCACACAAGATAAAATAAAAAAATTTGTCTTTTAAAATTTAATAAATTCGAAAAATTTAAACTATAAGCATTCCAAGAATTCTATTACTTTCTACAATTTTCAACTAAACTTCATTCTCTAAATAAATTATCTATATATACATGAATTTTTAATAATTTTTTGCAATTTCTTTGAAAATACAAATATTTAAAATTTAAATACAAAAAATCCAATTTTTTACCTAAATTCAAACCACACGTTTTTCTTTTTAAAGACATTAATATTTAAGGTAGAATATTTTCCAAAATTGTTAATAAAGAAATTCGTAAAATTAACTTTTTCAAAATATTTCTAAATAATTTTATAAAATACAAAAAGTTTTACAATTAAATACAAAATTAAAAAATGTCCAATAAAATTGAAATTTGGTAAAATTTTTTAAAACATAATTTAAATATAGTGAAATCTTTGAAAACTAATTCAAAATTTGAAAAAATCGTTGAAAAATAGTTTTTTTTTCAAAATACAGAAAAATTCATCAAATTTCTCCAGGAATTTTAATTATAAATTAGTTCTGAAAAATTGTAAAATAGTAAATTTGAAAAAATTTTGATTTACTTTATTCAAAGAATACTTAAAAAATTATGATAGAACAATTCTAAGGATTAGTTTTTGTATAAATATTGTAATATAATTTTTCAAAAATAATTGTAGAAGTTTTGTACAATTTAAAATCAATTTTTTTTAAAAGAATTTTAATTAAAAATTTTGAATACATGATTATATTCTCCAAAGTGGTAAAAATAATTCTGAAAAATTAAAATTTTATTATTTTTTGTTTGAATTGGAATTTTCGGAAATATTTGAAAAAATATTGAAAATAATTGATTTTTTTAAAAATTAGAACGTATTAATTCGGACAGTTACTTTTTTCTAAAACTATTTTAATATTATTTTTAAAACGTATTTCCAAAATTTTCAATTAAAATTCTAGAAAAGTTAATTTTCTAAAATTGTAACAAAATACTTGAAAAGATGATTTAGATTGAATTAAATTTTACAGAATTTCAATTATTCAAAATGTTTTTAAATTGTAATATTTTAAACATTTAATTAAAAAAATTATTCAAAAATAAATTTTCAAAGATTTGTCTATAGTTATGCTTTTTACGTTATAAAATTCGAAATAAGTTGCATATTATACTAAAAATATGGTATTTTGATTTTTGACTCAAAATTTGAAAGAAAAGTCGAGACTATAAGTTCGGAAAAATTTTGTTAAACGTTTAGATTTTTTAAAACTGTTCTAAAAATAATTAAAATTCTGTGATGAGTTTTATAATTTATGAAAATAATGAAATTTCTAAAACAAATTTTTTACATATAAAAATAATGAAATTATTAAATTGAAATTAAAAAAATTTTTATTAATTGAATTCCTATGTATTTTATATTTTGTTCATGAAAATAAGTAAATGTTTAAGTTTCATTTTTTATTATGTTTTTAAATAATTGAATTATTTTGGGACATTAATTAAAATAGTAGATATTGAAAATGAAATGAGGGATTTTTTTGAAAATCATTGAATTTTGGGATGTAATATAAATTTTAGGGTCTTAACAGACTGTCAAAAATTGTGTGTCTGTTAAAAATTCAATGGTAATTTACTCGACCACTTTTCTCTTTAAATGTTTTCAAAATTAAACTAAATTTTTTTTTAGAAAGTCTAAAATATAATAAAGGACATTTTTTAACTAAACAAATTTTAAATTAAGTTTTAGATTTTGATGGTAATAATTTTAAGAGTTCTTTCAATCCAAATTCCCCGACTTTTTCCTAATTTACAGTTTTTTATATAGAGAAATTTAAAAAAAATACTAAAATAATACTAAAAATTTATTTATATACTAGAAAAATACTAAAAAGTTATTTGTAAATATAAAAAATGCTAAAAGATCTGTTTATAAAAAAAAACGAAAATAACATTCTAAATATTTGAGAAAGAGTAAAATGCCTAATTAATGATTATAATAATCATTATATAATAATAGTTCTGATAGTTTAATGTTTGCAATAGTTTTTTCTTTTCTAATAATTAATTTAATTTTTATTTTAACTTTTATGCCGCACTTGAGAAAGTTGAAAGTCACTGTTTACGAATCTCGTTTCATTATATATAGAAGAAAAAAAAAATTGTGCAAATATTTTAACAAAATTATTGCAAACCAATTTAAATTCTCAAAGACAATTTTTCCCAATTTTTAACATCAATTCGAATTTTTCAAAACTTGAAAATCTATATTCTATAAAATACATATATATATATATATATAAAAATTACCAAAACTATCATAGGATACGGTTGAAATATCTTCCTCCATTTTTATACTTGGTGGGTATGAAATAGATAGAAATTAAATTTTCTACACAAGACACACTGCGTGTTAAATCATAATAAAAGAGAAATAATAAATATTCAGAGATTAGTTTTAAAGAAAAAGAAGAAGAAGAAGACTAGGGAAAAAAAAGAAGAAAAAAATATAAAGACAGTATAAAGGGGGTGGGGGTTGATCTTAAAAAAAAAATTCATCTTTAGTTGAGGACAATAGAACAATTCCTCCGCTTCACAGGGAAATATGACTTGAAAGATGACTCTTCTTGCGTGTCCGACGCATTTAATTTGACTCTCTCGGCTATGGCCTTTTTTTTCCTCTTCTTTTATTTTCTTCTTGTCCCTATATATGTTTGGCTATGTGAATCCAACCGCACGCGATCGTTTGTTGTTGACTACAATTTGCAGAGAACAAAAGAATTTTGGAGCTTTGTAACAGGATAACATGCTTCGTTACACGTTCAACTTGACCCTTCACAAAAGGACACGCGAAGTGTACGACAGGATCGATCAATTTCTAGTCCTCGACAAAATGGAATGTTAACCTGGTAACGAAAACATATCGTTGGTGGTGTTATTTAGAATATTTGGAAACATTCGTTAGATGTAGAAAGTACTAAGAATCCGTAATTTTTGTTAGAGATTATAGCATTTTTTTGCTTTTAATGTTTAGTCTGATCTACAAATAAGTAAAGTTTACAACAACAGTAGATATTTTCGTTTCAGCCTCGGGTCTGAAAATAATAATGGATTTGAAATAAGCAAAATTTGAAGCTGAGGATGAAAAATTCGTCTGTTGTAAATTTTGTTGGTGCAATACTTTAGGGTTAATTGTTAATTTAATTTAATCGTAAAGTAATGGTTAGATCTAGTAATGGTAAAAAAAGGTTAGTAGCAATAACAACAATTTAATTAAATAGCAATTTTTTTAAACATTTTACAAAAATGAATAGTAACAAAAATAATATTAAATAAGAAGAAGAATCACAAACATTGTAGCAACGAAGTGCTTTGCACAAGTTTACAATTGATCTTTGAAGAAACGGTTCGAGAGCGATGAGTCCTTCTGATTGGTCCAAGTGTGCCTTTAATCGTCACGCATCAGTGATTTTCGAAAAAGGATCGCGGTGACACTGAGCAGGAAATTATAAAATCAAAGAGGGATTTCAAGCATTATGCCGGGTTCGTCAGCCCACATCGATCGGCGCCTCGTCTCCAAGAATGCCTGAATAATTTCTCAACTCACGAAGAAGAGAATATGTATAGACATGCATAAGCAAGAAAATATACACAAAGAACATGAAGAGAAAAGAGAAATATTTCTCGATACAAGAAAAAAAGAATAGAATTATTTGAATAACAAGAAGCATTATTTTATTAAAATCAACTTAGTCATTAGATCAAAATCAGTGGGTGAATATGGAAACGAATGAAAGTTTTAATTCTTTTTTCAAGAACAATGCTTGGGGTGAATGAAGATGAATAAACTGAAATGAATAGAATTGAAATGAAACGATTAATACGACAAGAGAACATTCATAGAAACTCTACCCGGCTGACATGACGAGGAAGAGCCAAATCTACATTCACGAATGCCATGGGTTCCAATGTCCCGCGATATATATAATTTCAAGTTGGACTCCCCCGTTTGTGTGTTTGTATGTCTATATATATATACGTTACACTGGAGGGTTACTTCTTTTTCCAATTGAAAGTTAATATCTTGCGAAGTGCATTATTATTATCATCGATTTTCGATAATTTAGTGTTTGCATATTCTGGTATTAGTGGCGATTTGGAACCATTTATGCGCATAGGGTTTATGATTATAGGGATTAGGTGTATTGGTACTTGGTAGAGTTTACAGTGGATTATATTTTTTTATTGCAAAACATTTGTTTATAAATTGTTAAATTTACATGTGTTTTGGTATGTTTTGTATTTTTTTGTTCTTTTAATACAATTGTAATCGATGTAAAAAAAATTACAGTACATACTAAACATAAGTTTTAGTTCGCAGAAAATTCTTTTTAGGTAAAATTTGTTTAACATATTTCATTAGACATAATAATTTGATACAAATTTTATTTTGTCATAAAATTTCTTTGTCATAGATTTCCTTTGTCATAAATCTCATTTGACATAAATTTCATTTGACATAAATCTCATTTGACATAAAAGACATTTAACATAAGTTTTTATTTGTCATAAATATCATCTGACAAATTCCATTTGACATTAAAGTCATTCATCAAAATTCTCATTTCACATAAAATTCATTTTACATTAAAATATCGGCACGAATTTTAAAAGTAACCAATTAAATATTGTAAATAACATTGTGATTCGCAACGAGAATTATGTTAAATGGACTTTCTGTCAAATGAAATTTAAATCCAGTGAATTTTTATGTTAAATAAGAATTATGTTAAATTATATTCACGTCAAATAAAATTTGTGTCAGGTGAATTTTATGTGAAATGATATTTATGTCAAATGGATTGTGTGTTAAATTGTGAATTACGTTAAATGAAATTGTTGTCAAAAGAAATTGCTGTCAAATTAATTTTGTGTGAGATAAATTTGATAACAATTAAAATTTACCGTAAATGAATTTTTGTCAATAGAAATGTATGTTAAGTGATTTTTATGTCAAAAGAAATTTATGTTACATGTTTTTCTTTTGTCAAATGGGAATTATGAGTTATATGAGTTTTATGTAACATAAAATTTGTGTTAAATGAATTTTATGACAAAAAGGATATTTCTGTTAAATTAATTTTAATTTAATTAATTTTTAAGAAGAGAAACTAAAAAAGATTTTCTTACAGTTTAGTTAAAAAAAAAGTACCATTTTGTCAAGTTTGTGTCAATTGTAATACATAGTTTAATTTTGTTATTTCGTTCCGAATGAAAGAAGTAATCTCCTTCAATTCTATCAATATGTCAATAATCATGTCCAATTTTGTTTCCAGATTATCTGTAAAGAAAATAAAAAATATAAATGCATTTAAAAAGACTATAAACATAAATTTTACCTAACTATAACTTTTAATAGATTAATTAATTATTTTAATAATTCATATTTATCGACAAATTGTTTAATGGTTTTTCTAATATAAATTGATGAATAAATTATAAAATTTAAACATATTTATAATTATAAAAATAATTTAAAAACGAATAACTTACCAGCAGCTTTAAATTTCTTCATTAATTGTAAAGAAGAATCACTCCTTTTATTTGAACCACTTGGAGAATTAATTTCTTCATTATTTCCCAATGTATATGGTGTATTGACATTTTTAGCAGTGTTTACTTCTAAGAAAAAACGAAAAAAAAAATTTATTTTTATATAGCAAATGTTTCCGCGTGTAAAAATAAATGTAAAAACTATTATGTATTTTCTTTTAAACTCTAAAAAATTTATCTACTGTACAAATAAAAGTCAGATTAATTAGTTTGTATTTATTTTATTACAAAATAATATAAATATTTTATAAATTTATTTTTAAGATAATTTTTTATGAGAAATTCAATGACCAAAAAATAAAATCGGTTTTAGGAAATATTTTGACATTTTTTGAATTTTTATTTTATTAAAAAATTGTTAGATTTTAAAATCCACGAGAAATTTGGCAGAATTGGTATAGAATTGTAGAATTAGGTTTCTCATTTTATAAAAAAATTGGTAACTAAGAAATTAAAAAAATTAAATTAAAATTGATTTAATTTTTTCTAATTTTTGAAGAATTTTTTTTGAAAAAATTGTTTTTATGTTGAAAATGATTAAAAAATACCATTTTTATTCAATTTTTTAATTTGAAAATTCTTTTATTAAATTTTCTAACTAATTTCAAACCATAACTTTATCATATATTTGAAAATATTTTTTATTCTTTACGTATATACAGATTATGATCTAAAATTAGTTAAAGAAATGAATTCCCATCATGTGAAAATCATGAATAACAATTGTATTTCTTAGCATTTTCAGTTTAAAAAATAATATTTATTTTGTTTAATAAAAATTTAGTATTAAAAAGTTTTTACTTTTCATTCTTTGTACTTACTTATCTCTTCAGACTCTACAGATTTCCGCTTTTTAAGTACATCACTTTGCAATATAATATGCTTGCTAACTAATCTTGGTAATTCTCGTCGTTGTTCCATTATTAATCACTTAAAACTTCAATTTTCACTTGCAATGACAGTATTTTCTTTAAAACACATACAAAATATTCTCTCCTTGAAAGACAAACTATTACTGCGCCTATAAACTTTCGTTTCGGAATAAATGAGATTTTCTTGCGCAGCCGAAAAATGGTGGAAGGGGAACTAAGTAGGCTGGTCCTAAATTTTTTTTTGCCAAAAATGTAGTCAACAAAATTAAAAGATTTAAAAAAAAAATTTATTTTCCTGAAAATAAAAGTAAGCTGTACCATAGAGCCATAAATTAAAGGGAAAAGGAAAGTGGGAAAAAATTTTAACAATAACATAAGACGTTTTACGATATCATATGGTGTCAAATTCAAATTCAAAATTTTGTGGGAAAATATTTAACATTCTTAAATATTTCTTCTACACTTTTCAATTTCAAAAGTTTCTATCTAAACAAAACGATATGAAAAAAATAGACATTGAAAAACTCATAAAATAGACCCTTTTGCAACTTGAAACCATTGAAGTTGGTCGTCCTAAGACAAACCACATGTTGGACATATTTTCTAAAAAGCAAAAAATCCTGCCTCAAATATCCTTAATTTTTTTTTGAAAAGGAAAAGAAAAAAAGTAATTTTTAAATCTTTTTAAATTTTACAATGACATGAATATTTTTTGACAATCAAAATGAACAAACATACAAAGAACTGAGTGTTGTTTTCGATGCGGGTAAATTTTTGTAGGTTAATTTTAGTGAGAATAAATTTTCTATAATTTTATTGTTGTTTTGAAAGCAATAAATATTCGGTTATAAATTATTTTTCCAAGCAAGAATTCAATTATTTTCATAAATAATAAAACATAAGGAGGAATTTTAATTATTTTTAATATTATTTTAAATTAATCGAAAAAATCAATTATTTTTCCAAATATAGTTTTCTACAAGAATTAAATTATTTTAAAAAATTTTTACAATATTTATTGTATTTTGAAAAAAGTAAATAATTAAAACAATTTTTTTAAACATTTTTAGGAAAAATATAATTATTTTCAAAAATAACAAAAACTTTTTAACTAAATTCAATTTATTTTAACATTTTAATAAGAATTTTTATAAATAATTACAGGCCTCGGATATTATGATTTTTTCGACTATTTTTAAATAATCCGCCTATTAACGATTTTTATTAAAATATTGCGACTTTTCGACTTTTCATTCAAATTTTGCGACAAAATACCATATTTTTAGTATAAAATGCAACTTATTTTAATTTTTATAGCGTGAAAGGCGTAACTAGAAACAAATCTTTGAAAATTTATTTTTGAATAATTTGTTTAATTAAATGTTTAAAATATTGCAATTAAAAAGATTTTGAATAATTGAAATTCTGTAAAAATTTAATTCAAACTAAATCATCTTTTCAAGTATTTTGTTAGAATTTTTGAAAATTAAGTTTTCAAGAATTTTAATTGAAAATTTTGGAAATAATATTAAATTCTCAACAATTGTAATGAATAATCTTCAAGTGTAAATTCAATGAAAATCAAATTTAATGAAAATTAGGTTTAAAAAATAATATTAAAATAGTTTTGACAAAAAAGTAATTATCTGAATTATTACGTTCTAATTTTTAATTAAAATCCTTCAAAAAAATTTTGTTTTAAATTGTACAAAAATTCAATTATTATTTTAGATAAATGATATTAGAATATTTATAAAAAAGCCTAATTCTTAGAATTATTTTATCATAATTTTGTTAAGATTCAGTTACCTTCGAATGAAGTAAGTTAAATTTTTTTTAATTTACTATTTCCGAATTTTTCAGGAATCATTTATAATAAAAATTCTTTGCGAAATTTGATCAATTTCCTTAAAATTGTAAAAAACTGAATTCATTTTTAAAAGATTTTATCAAATTTTAAATTATTTTTTAAAAGATGTTGTCAAATTTCAATATTTTGGATATTTTTTAATTTTGTATTCAATTGTAAAACTTTTACTATTTTAAAAAATTATTTAGAAATATTTTGTAAAAATTAATTTTACGAATTTCTTCATTAAAATTTTCGGAAATATTCTACCTTAAAATTAATGTCTGCAAAAAGAAAAACGGATGGTTTGAATTCTTATAAAAAATTGATTTTTTGTATTTAAATAATTGAATTTTCTAAAAAATTGCAAAAAATTATTAAAAATTCATAATAGATAATTGAATTAGATATGAAGTTTAGTTAAAAATTGTAGAAAATAATTGAATTTTTGGAATGGTTATAGTTTTAATTTTTAGAATTTATTAAATTTTTGTTATTTTATCTTCTGTGAATATAGAAGTAGGAAGTATTTAAATATTTATTTAGCAAAATTATACAAGTTTTGATTAACTTAAATTTTTGTGACAACACTAAACGACTTTTTCAAATTTTGTTCTATTTTTAATCGACTTAATAAGCGACTTTTTTTCTCGTTAATGTCGATCTGGGGCCTAAATTTTAATTCAATTTTAATATATAACTTTACTAAATTCCACATTATTTTTTTTTTTGAAGTTTAGTCCTTTTTACACAAAATTTCGGTTTGTAAATAAAAGTTAATTGTGTGGAAGTTCTTTTAAACCTAAATATTACAACATATGTTACACTCACGAAGAAATTAAAAATCCGTTAGTTAGATGAAGCAATCCCTTTTTCTTCGTGTTTTTCAAAAAATTGTAAAATACTTTTACAAAATTTAATATATTAATATTTTCTTTTATTGCATTGGTATAGTAATAATTACTAAAAGTAGTAATTTTAGAAACAACAGTAATGTTGAGAAACAAATAAAAATTAATACAAAAACAACTTTCACAAGAAGATGAAAATTCGATTACCTACAACTGAATGATGCTTTCCTCAAGAATACTATATGATTGCAGCGGAACATATTTTTTTCTTCCGCAATTAAGACGATTTTTTGTTGTTCATTGGTTAAAGCAGAAACAGGGCCATATGTCAAGTAAACAGATGATAGTCCACAGCTGAAATTCAGCAAAATTCCCGCGTACAATTTTTCCCAGCTCCTCGTTCGCCATTCTTGCCTGATTCACCCCCGTGTAACCTAACCATCGATCTGATTCCTTCTCTTGACAGAATATAGTCGAGGCAATTATTCCCTCTCATTTAAATTGCATTCACATCAGGAATATTGATCATTTCACTGTGTGAGAGAGAGAGAAGCAGAGAAACAAAGAGACAAAGAAAGGGAGAGAATATGCAACGTCCAGACAACTGCTGTTGAGAGTTTTTAAAAGGGAGGTTAAAACTGACCTCTACAAAAACCCGCCTTCTCTCTCTCTCTCCATTCTTCTTCATTCTCCATTCTGTCGAAAAGGCACACCAGAGGTTCGTCGACCGACGAATATTTCGTCGCACCACCTCCTCATCGCTTATGGTGTCCTTGTGACGATGTGTGGTTCCAAGCACTTAACCCTTTTCTTCTGGCAAGGAACCTTTCATATGAGTATAAGGATCACGAAGACTATCAACAGAATTGAGAGAATGTTGCAGAGGAAAGTAATAGAATTCTTTTTTCTCTCTTTTTTTTTGTTCGAAAATCGTGTTTGTAATTTGTTCCCCTATTGTGGAATATTGTGAGAGAGAGAGGAAAACGTTTTCTTTGCGATGGTGAAGGAGAGGTTACTCTGTGGGGTTTTTCCCTTAGTTCTGCGCTCTTATGGTATGGGTGTGTATGAATAGAGATGGGAAACGATAGAAAAGTTCGATTTTCCCGGGAAACTCATGTTACCCCGATAGTGCCGGAAGGACTCGATTGATTGGAAACGTCCGGAAGGATTTCACCTGATCGCTTTGATACGCGCGGCCCCCGAACCGCCGGAAGATGATTATGTCCTCCTGATAGCGAAAAAAAGCGGCGAAACTGGTGAAAGTTGTGGACAGAAATTGATCTTGGCTGCGGCAAAAATTTTAGGGATTTGCTATTGGACTTTGTTGTCCATGTAAACTTTTTTGTTCCTGAATTTTTGAATTTTTTGCAATTTTTGTAAAATTAAATTGTAGCATTCGTATTTTGTTATTTAAATTTTTTTTGGACAATATTCTCCAAAGAAATGTTTTTTCAAATGTTTTTAAAACTTGTTAGGGCAAAAATCTTCAAAGGAATGTTATTCTTCAAATGTTTTTTACATTTTTTAGGACAAAATTCTTTAAAGTAATGTTTCTTCAAATGTTTTTTTAAATTTTTTACGACAATGTTCTTTAAAGGAATGTTATTCTTCAAATGTTTTTTACATTTTTTAGGACAAAATTCTTTAAAGTAATGTTTCTTCAAAGGTTTTTTAAATTTTTTACGACAATGTTCTTCAAAGAAATGTTTCTTCAAATGCTTTTTACATTTTTTAGGACAAAATTCTTTAAAGTAATGTTTCTTCAAATGTCTTTTAAATTTTTCAGAACAAAAATCTTCAAAGAAATGTTTCTTCAAATGTTTTTTTTTAATTTTTAAATTCAAATGTTTTTAGGGCAAAATTCTTCAAAGAAATGTACGATCATGAATAATATTAATAAGAATATAATTATTAATCCTATGAAAATTATTTTTGATGCAAAAAGTTCCACCAAGTGAAAGTTTTTGGAAATCTACAAACAATTATAGTGAAATCACTAAATTTTACATTTGGTACAATTCAATATTAAACATTAGTTATAAATTTTGTTTGGTAAACTTTTATTTCACTAATTGTTTGGAAAAAAGTAAAAGTATTAAATGTTTTTGCAAAATCTACAAACAATTAGTGAAATCACTAAATTTTACATTTGCAGCACAATTCAATATTAAAACATTATAGTTTTAAATTTAATAAATTTTTGTTTCAAAATTTGCAAAGTAATGTTTCTTCAGATGTTTTTAAAAATTTTTCAGAATAAAATTCTTCAAAGTAATGTTTTTTCAAGTGTTTTTTAAATTTTTCAGGACAAAAATCTTCAAAGAAACGTTTCTTCAAATGTTTTTAAAAATTTTTAATTCAAATGTTTTGGAACAAAATTCTTTAAAGAAATAAATCCGAACAAAAATATTTTTGATGCAAAAAGTTCCGCCAAGTGAAAGTTTTTGGAAATGTACAAACAATTAGTGAAATCATTAAATTTTATATTTGGTACAATTCAAGATTAAAACATTAGTTTTAAATTGAATAAACTGTTGTTTCACTAATTGTTTGGACTTTTGCAAAAACTTTCACTTGGCGGAACTTTTTGCATCAAAAACGTATTTTTGTTGGGTTTGAAATACTTTTTGCATTATTAATATAATATTCTAGAGGAATTAAGTAACTATTTAATACTTCAGGCTCTATACGGTTGCAATGTGAAACAACTCACTTCTTTTGAAATAAAATCGGAAATATTTTAACAGATACGAAATGTATTGAAGGTTATTCCAAAAATATAAATGAAGAATATTTATTATCTTTAAATTTATAATAGCTCAGTTTTCATTTGAATTAAATACTGTTTTAAAAAAATAGTGTTTCTAAAATTCTCTTTTTAAAACAATACTGTTTCTATAATTCTGTTTTTAAAAAAATACTGTTCCAAAAATTCTGTTTCTAAAAAAATACTGTTTCTAAAATTCTGTTTTCAAAAAAATACTGTTTCTATAATTCTGTTTTCAAAAAAATACTGTTTCTAAAATTCTGTTTTTAAGAACAGAACTAAACCTTGTGGATAACATATTATAAGTATAATAATACAAAACAAAAAAATACTGTTTTTAAAAACAGAACTAAACCTTGTGGATAATACATTATAAGTAATAATACAAACAAAAAAATACTGTTTCTAAAATTCTGTTTTTAAAATCAGAACTAAACCTTGTGGATAATATATTATAAGCAGGTAATAATATAAAACAATTTACTAAATTAAAAATATATTTCGCATACAATGGCATAATCTGAATATATAGTAAAAACCAAAAAAGGAAAATTTTTCGTGTATTAAAAATAAAAAAATAGAAAAATAGAAAAATAAAAATCGAAAAGGGAGATTTTTTGCTGTGTGCGATGAAGAGGAATGTAAAGCGAAGAATTAGACGAGTGGTCGAATGGTTGTATCGAAGATGATTGGGAATAGCTATCGGCAGTTCTATTGGTTCGATCCCCTAATCGCAGGGAAACAGAAGACTGTAGGTGGTCATACGAAATTCCTGCATTAGTGTGTCTATACGTGTGTAGGTTTCTTCCGTGTGTTCGCTCCTATTGTTGTCACTAATAGTAGTTCTTTAAAATGAAAATCAGAAAAATAATTTTAAAAAAACTCCTATTTTGGAAACATTTTTCATTAAATTTCAGAATTCGGATAGTATAACTATTTTTGCTGTCTCTTAAAGTAGGCAGAAAATTTATTTAAATGGAGTAAATTTACACGGATGTCAGAATTTTGATAATAGAAAATAGATTCTGTTTCTATTTTGCTATTTTTTTACTATAGCTAAAATTTAACCAATATTCTATTTTGTTTGATTGACACATTTTTCCCCTTATTTTTTATTCTCCGTTGTTTTTCATCGAAGAAGTTATTCAGTAAATATTTATTATATTTATTACCGTTTATTACCGCTATTTTTTATTGTTAACATCATTATTTTTTTATTATAGTAGTTTTATTTCTATTTTTATTATTTGTATTAACAACAATAGCGTTAATAGTATTTTTCAGATTTACTATTTACTGTTATTACTATTTATTATATATATTATTATTATATATATTATAATTATTACTATTTAATATTATTATTATTATTATTATTATTATTATTGTTGTTATTTTTATTATTATTATTAACAACAACAATAGCGTTAACAATAGCGTTTTTTTACTTATCACTGTTTATTATTACTATTTATTATTATTATTATTATTATTATTATTATTATTTATATTATTAACAAAAATAGCTGCTTAAGTTAACAATTACCGTATTTTTTACTATTTACAGTTTGTTTACTTATCATTGTTTATAATTACTATTTATTATTATGATTATTATTGTTATTAATTATTATTGTTATTATTATTATTATTTTTATTGTTATTGTGAGTCAATGCCAGAATTAATAATAGCATAAAAATAATTATTTAAAAATTGGAACTATTTAGAAAAAAAAATAAAAAAAATTTCAAGAGAATTATATATATATATATATATATATATATATATATATATATATATATATATATATAGAAAGTCAGCCTTAACATGTGGGGAAAATCGGTGCGAGTGGAAAAGAGTACAACACTGCTGTATATATGTAGCGACGAAACCAACACACTGAAACGAAAATGGAAATTCAATTGAAAGGGGGCGGTGGGGGGGATATTAAATAATAATATCCGGAAATGGAAGAGGAATTTGATTCAATCTAGGCGTAATTTTATCTCAGAAAGGGTTGAATAAAATATATTCACATATTCGTATCAGGAGCGCAGACTATGGTAGAAGGTCGCTCGTTGGCAGGTATCGCTTTCTACAATCCATATACCTGACGCCTATAGCTGTATTCTTGTCTCTGTATATATATATAGTCAACAGTTTTTTTCTACGATTTTCAATCTAAATTTTACATTTTACTGATTTTTTTTAATTTTCCTCGAAGTATTTTAAAACAAAAAGAAAAAAAAACAAATTACTTTTTGTTAATTTTTCCGCTTTTACTAGTCTACTAATTCTACTAATTTTTTTTGTTGGTTGTTATTTCTGCAATTTTTTTTTCATCGATTTGGGTATTTTTATACTGAAATTTATTATTAAAGATTAAGGAAAATTTGGGTAAAATTAAATTAATAAATAATTTATCTAATATTTAATTAATTCACCGCTTTTACTGGTCTTTTAATTTTTTTTTCTGCAATTTTGGTATTTGAGTAGTGAATTTCATTATCAGGGAGGAAGGGAAATATTTTTTGTAAAAAATTAAATCGGGGAATAAAATTTAGAAATTAGTTATTTATCGATTATTTAGAAATGTAAAAAGTTGGGAAAAAGAAAGAAAAGCAAAACAAACAAGAAATGTAGAATTATTTAACAGCTGGAAAATTTATTTTTAACTTTGTTACTATAAAGGCAATTTTAATGATTAACGATAGTTTTTGTAAAATTATACTTTTTGATGACGAAAATACGTTTTGAAAGAGAAAAAAATCGTTCAAGAAAATATTTACGATTAAAATGATAAAAGTAAATTTGTGAAATTTGCAAAGAGCATATTTGCTGTTTTATTAATTTTCGCAGAGTTTTTTTGTTGTTGAAATTTTCCAGAGGGGAAATGAATTTTATTTTCTCTCATCTGGAGAGAGAGAGAGAGAGTTGAATTTATAAATAAGTCGTTTCGAGTCCTAAAGGAAAGGGATTAAGGTTCTGGAGTAGGAAAACACCTTCTTTGCCCTGATGTGAGCCTGAACATTGTCACCCACAGTGTAATTAATATTCATATGTATGTACCTACTGTGCGTATGATCTATATAATGTTAAGGGATAAAGCGAAGGTGTAAATTATCTTTTTATGATTTATAGCTATAAATATTGTATAATACGCTGCGAGTGTCTCTCTATAAAATATATATGGTTTATCGACGAGTAGTTGGATTTTACTTACAACAGGGCTGTGTTACTCAAATTTTGAGCCCTGGACAATTTTTGTTTTTGAATTCAGTTAATTTAGATTTTCATTTTTTTATTTCTTTTGTAATTTTTAAATTTTAATTTTATTTGTAATTTTTTTTCAGAAATTTTCGATTTTTTTTTAGAATTTATCAAGATTTTTTTGTAAATTTAATTATTTTAATTGAAACTGAAAAATTACCTAAGAAGCCGTTCGAAAAATACGTAACGCTATTTTTCCCCATATAACGCCAGTTTACATAACTTAGCGTTATTTTTAGTACCGTTAGAAATAGTTTGACCCCCCTCCCCTCAAAAAGCGTTACTTATTTTTTGAACAGACCCTAAATTAAAAAATTATTTAAAAATTATCTAAATTAAAGAATTATTTAAAAATTAATTACAAAATTTTTAAATTATTGTAAAATTAATAATTTTTCAAATTAAATTGAAAATTTTTAATATTAAATGGAAAATTAAATTTAAAATTAAGAGGAAAAATTTTAATTTTCCATTTAATTTTAAAAATTAATCATAACATTTTTAAGTTAAATAAAATTAAAATTTTTTCAAATTAAATTGAAAATTAATGTAAATTTGACAATTTTTCAAATTAAATGTAAAACTAAATTTAAAATTAAAATTTTTCTAAATTAAATTGAAAAATAAATTTATAAATCTTTAAATTAAATAAAAATTTCTAATTTCTGGAAAGTTTAGCAATTTTAAATTAGTAAAAATTGTTATAGATTTTAGTAGATATTGAATTCTTTATTTATTAAATTTATTTTATTTATTAAAAAATGTTCTTTATTTATATTTTTTATGAAAAAAGTATTGATTTCATTATAAATTTTATGACTAACAATTTATTGCAAAAATAATTTTGTATTATTTAACTTGTGTACTGAAATTAATGAAATATTTTAATTTAGAAAAAATAATTAGTATAGAGCATTTTCATTAAAAATTTCATAGTTTCGTTTAATATTTTAATATTTAATATTAATTTAAGTTTACTTGTAAATAGTAAAAAAAATTCTTATTTATTAGTAATTTTCCTAATTAGAAAGCTGAAAGTCTGAAATAATAGTAAAGAGTAAAAAAAATTCTTAGTTATATTAGTAATTTTTTCCTAATTAGAAAGCTGGAAGTCTGACAGTAATCCAAAAAATATAGTTAAAAATTTATACTAAATTAGAACTATATACTGGGTAAAAAATAAAAATTCTATATAAAGAAAATTATAATTTAAAATTGAAATTTTGGGTAAATTTTAATCTTTGAATTAATTATATTCGCAAAATATAATTTATTTGAAATTTCATTTGAAAATTTAGAATTTCAGTTTCAGTTAATATTTTAATATTTAATATTAATTTAAGTTTACTTGTAAATAGTAAAAAAAATTCTTATTTATTAGTAATTTTCCTAATTAGAAAGCTGAAAGTCTGAAATAATAGTAAAGAGTAAAAAAAATTCTTAGTTATATTAGTAATTTTTTCCTAATTAGAAAGCTGAAAGTCTGACAGTAATCCAAAAAATATAGTTAAAATTTTATACTAAATTAGAATTATACTGGGTAAAAAATAAAAATTCTATATAAAGAAAATTATAATTTAAAATTGAAATTTTGGGTAAATTTTAATCTTTGAATTAAATATATTCGCAAAATATAATTTATTTGAAATTTCATTTGAAAATTTAGAATTTTATTTATTTCGATTTATTGGAAGTTCTTGTTTATTATTTATTTCAACTTATTGGAAATTGTTGTTTATTATTTATTTCGATTTTATTGTAAATTATTATTTATTTCGATTTATTGTAAATTATTATTTATTTCGATTTATTGTAAATTATTATTTATTATTTATTTATTGATTAGAAATTTTTTTTCTCCTTTTTCAAAAAAAAAAAAAAATCATAATTATTATTGTAAAATAGTGGAAATAAATTTTTATTCCAAATATTAAATTATAAGCACGAGACGGAATTCCCTCAAATAGAAGGAGAAAGAAACTAAGAAAGCTCAATTACTTCTCAAGGGAACCCTTTGAACCCAAATGGGGCATAAGGATATCAGGAGAGTAGAAGCGATAAAAAGTAGATTATTGGATGACATACAAATGTGGTAGGATAGCATATTGTGTGAATTAGGTCAACAACTATATAAAAGGGTCATCATTCAGTTCTCTATTATCCTTTCCAAATTTCCCATTATTCATATACATATACCCTAGATAAATGCTAATAGACTACTTATGTCAAATCTCTTCTTTTCTTAAAAAAAAAAAAATATTCAGCTTAAATCGACGCAATTTCTCTCCATCACAAAAAAAAGTCGCTTTAAAAAGGGTGTAAATTTAATTCTTTTTTTCGAGAAGCAAAAAAAAAAGGTGGGACTAGATGTTTAGATTATTTGTGGTCATTGTATTTATGCGTGTATATATATGTATATAGTAGGATGCATATCGCTTGACTCTGGAGAATACAAGAGTAAACAACTGGAACAGGTGGCCATGGTGAGTTAGGAGGTTGATGGGAAATATCCCTCTCTTGCTAAACTTGCCGAATTGGGGTTGAGAGAAACAGAGGGTGAGTGAGAGAGAGAGTGAGAGAGGAAATGGAGATGCGAGGGTGGAATGATTTCTATCTAGGGGCGTTTCCCCCGATTTGATACCTCTGGGGGAAGGGTGATTTAAAGTTACACTTCCTGGGATGTTCTCTTCCTCTTTAAAACTCCCCCGCGTTGTTTCTGTATTTTAGGAAATAAAAAATCGGAAGTAATTATATTTACGAGGATGTGTTTATTTACATTATAATGTAATTTAATTTAATAGTATAAGTAATGTAGATAATTTTGTAAATAAAAAATAGAATAAAAAATTGTACAAATAAAGAAGAGAAATAATAAAAAGAAGTTAATTATATTCAAAATAGGAAAACTAGAAATGACCTAGACAGAAACTGGAAAAACTGTAAGTTTGGTCGCTGTAAAAGCTCTATTTTGAATATAGAATAAAGTAAAAAAAAACTTTTCACAACGTAAAATGGAACGCAGTCTCCTAGCTTCGATGTAGAATTAATAATATCAATGAATTTTAACCAATATGAATAAATATAAAAGTAATAAATAAAAGTAATAATAAAGTATAAACTCTTCATAAAATTCTTTATAAAACTCTATAAATCTCTTCAATGATTGAAAACAAACAAAAGTGTCGAAAGTCTTTGACTAGAATCTTATTTTTTCTTTATAGAATCATTTGAAACGAGTTACTCATCCGGGGGTCTTAAAGATTGCTAATTACGAATCCAGTGTTAATTTTTCAAAATTCAAAATGGCAGATCCAAAATGTTGAACTATTTTTATTATCACTATAATCTATGTTAGTTTTTTTCATAATTAGAAAACCCCGAAGTAACCTGACTTCAGCAAATCCTATAGATTTTATAAAAGGGATTCCGAAAAAGGCAGCCATATTGGATCCGCCATTTTGAACTTTGAAAAACTAACACTGAATTCTGATCAGTGAATAATATTAGCAAAATTTATTGTTCCATTTTATAGACAAACGCAAATAAACTATTTTTTGATTAATAACTACAAAGTTTGTGTTTTATTAAAAAAATGTATGGTATTTTTTTGCAATTTTAAATAAGAGAATTTTTTAAAATGTTAATATGGGATTCTTCAAAATTTTTAGAAATGTTTTCACTATACAATGCAAAAAAAGGAGTTAAATTTAAACTCCCCGGGGAATTCTTTATAAAAGTCGCACTCGTTTGCGAGAATTAAAATAAAGGGCGAGTTATAGATATAAACTATTCTAGAAAAAATAGTTGATAGCAAAAATAACTCGTTTTTTAATTAACTCCCATTTGGAATTGATTTTTAACTCGCACAATTTTACTCCCAACGTTATTGATCGTCAACTCTTTAAATTTTTTTACATTGTATATAATTATAAAAGAGAAAAAAGGAGATATTTAAAAATTGTTGGTAATTTTTCTATATTTAATTATTTATATTATTTTAAGGAAATTTTCTAAATGTTATTGAATAAAATGCTTCCTTTTTGGGAGTTTTTCTAAATTATGTTTCAGGGAATTTTCATAAATAATGTTATCACTGAAAGAAAATGTATATATTAAATTTTGTAACAGTATTTTGCAATTTGGGGAAAAAGTACGTGCAACAAACCGAAATTTTGATATAAAAAATACTAAACTTTAGAAATTTTTTTATAAAATTTAGTAAAAGTTATATTAAAAATTTTTAATTGAAAAAATTCTTGATATTTGATATATAATTATACTAAATTCAACAAAAAATTTTTTAATGTTTAGTATTTTGTATATCAAAAATTTGGGTTTGTTGCACTTTTTCCCTAAATTATAAAATACTTTTACAAAATTCAATTTTCCTTTTTTTTCAGTGTTGTAATGAAAGTTTTTCCAATGTTTTACAAAATATTGAATAACTTTTGAAATAATGAACGCTTTTAAACTATTTTATAATTTAAAGGTCATTTTCTATAAAGAGTAAGAATTATACTTACTTACTTTAACCCCTTAATTTTTTTCTTAGAATAGGCAGGACGTGAAAGTCAGACAAAAAAATTTACAAAAATTCAAAATAATCTTATTAAAAGAAAATGTTTTTAAAATTCAAACATTTTTTTTTATTAAATTTTCTTGAAAAATCTACACTATAGATCGTTTTATATTTTTTCTAGAACAGTTATTTTAGTACAAAATAATTATTTAGTATAAATTTTAGTCTCAAGAGAAATTTTATACATTTATAATTGTAAAACAATTGTTAGTTAAATTTGAAAAATTGTTTATTAATAAAAATAGGAATTTGCTTCTATTATTCAGTTTGGTAAATAATAGAAATTAAAAACAATAATCAGTAATAAATAATAATAATGTTAGGAGTAATAGTAATAAAAGTTATAAATATGCGTAAAAAGCTAAAGAGGGTATACGAAAAAATATAATAATAATAATAATAATATTAATAATAATAGTAATAAATTTTTAATAATAAAAACTTCATTTATTTCTTTACTCTCGCGTTTTTTAGAATGAGTTAAAAATTATGGTTTTAAGTGCCAATCACAGGAAAAAGTCAGGAAATAATTTTATCAGTCAGGGAAAGTCAGGGAATTTTTAAAAATTCTCTAAAAGTCAGAGAATTTTTCATTCAAAGAACTCTAAAATTATTATATTATTATCAAAATCCTACTTTTTTTTGAAAACAAACAATTTTTAATTATTTTATATTTTTTCTTTTATATATAAATAAAATTACAACTGAAAAAGTACTATAAACATTTAAATCAACAATGTAGAATAATAAATAATTCGAAAAATTGTTAGTCGCAGAAAATATGAAAAAAAAAAATTTTTTTATATAAATAAAATTACAACTGAAAAAGTATTATAAACATTTAAATCAACAATGTAGAATAATAAATAGTTCGAAAAATTGTTAGTCGCAGGAAAAATGAAAAAATAGTCAGGGAAGTTTCGAAAATAAAATTTTGCGGCCACTCTGCAAAGTGATTGACTTTTTGCTTATTGCGAATCAGTATGGAAAATAACAGATTTTCAGTGAAGAAAAAAGAAAAATCGAGTTTTATCGGGAAAAATAACCGAAAAATTACTTAAACTTGATTAATTGAATCGCAGTAAAAGAAAATTTACTCAAGTTAAATTTTAACAGAAGAATATTCATGCGGAAATTGTTACATATAATTAATTGAAACAAATATCCATTGTGTATAGAAGAATAATAATAAAAGTATTTTAAAAAAGGGTTTCGTCGAATTAGTTTTATTAGAAAATTTATTTAAACATGAGTTATTTTTGACAGAAGAACATTCATTGAAATTGTCACATAATTAATTGAAACAACAACCATTGTGTATAGAAGAATATATAAGAAAAGTATTTTAAAAAAGGGTTTCTTTGAATTAGTTTTATTTGCCTTTGTTCTTTTTTTTCAAGTGGCGCAGGAAGTTGAGTGTTTAAATTAGGGCTATGTGCGTGTGAAAAAAACATATACAAAAGGGAGAGAGCGAAAAAAAGAAAAAGAGAGAGAGAGAGAGAAATAGACCCTTTATGAATATGAGAATTGACAGCAGTTTGATGAATGTAAAAAAAATGTAGAAATGCGAAAATATATGAAAAAATTGATATCGAGAGAGGGTTATAAGGATATTGATAAGGACTTTTTAAATAATTGAGAGATTCCGCACCGCCTCTTCCACGACGTGGTTACGCCCCAGTTCGGGCCTGCCCTCCGTTCGACACCGCCCCCGTTCGAAGAATAGGAATACAGGAACCTCAAGGAATTCTTCCTTTACAATTTTCTTCTGCAGTTCCTTTGTCAATGAGAAGGTTCTTCACCCTTGTCCGAGCATTTGTTATTCTTTCCCTTCGCTGTGTGGAGTAGTTCACGGAAATTATTATTCGTCAACTTATTTGCTTTCGTTATTGGCATTGTTTTGTTGTTTTGTTTTGTTTTTTTTCGTTTTTATGTATTTCTTTCGTTATTGACATTGTTATTTTTGTTTTTTTTTCGTTTTTATGTATTTCTTTCGTTATTAACATTGTTATTTTTGTTCGTTATTGGCATTGTTTTTTTTTTTGTTTTTTTTGTATTTTATATTATATTTTTTGGGGATTTTTGTTTGTTCTAATTCTTTTATTTTCCTAATTGAGGATTAAACGTTTTTAAGTTCGTAAATTTTTTCCAAGTTGTAAATATGATTTCTAGGGAGGATTTTTTTTTTGATACCTTTGGATAAGGGCGGTGTAAATTTTTTTGTTGAAGGTTATTTTTTTATAGGTGTTAGTAGTAAAAAAAATTGAAGTCAAACGCAAAATTAGGATAGTTTTTGTTTTTCGGGGAAAAGAAGATTAGAAACAAGGAATTAAAATAGCACTAAAAAATCTAAAAATAGAATTAAAAATGTGACTAAAAGTACCATTGAAAAAGTAACAAACAATTAGGACTATAATTGGAATTAGTCTGTGTTATGTTTTTTAAGGTATTTTTAGTCACATTTTTAATTGTATTTTTAGATTTTTTAATGCTTTTTTTAGTCCCTGTTTTTAAATCTTATTTTTTGGGTTTTAATCCCTTTTGGATTTTCATACATATAATTTTCTTGGTAGGCGAGCAAAACTATATATAAGCCTTATTTATTTGAAATCGAATATAGTAATTTTTGGGGTTTGTATAGTGAAAGATAGTTTTAGACGGAAAAACATTACTATTTAGTAGTAAAAGTAATGAGTAAACAAACTTTTACTAATTTATTTTTTACTTCTTGATGATTTAAATAACATTGTCTCTTGAAACTAAAATGTTTCGTCCGACGACAACTATGACTACATATTTATTTAATACGATTGACAAATAATTAATTAATTTACAATATTAATTAATTTAAAATATTAATTAATTTACAATTTATAATAGTTACAAATTCTCGAAGTTTAAGCGCAAAAATATTTCTATTCTGCGGTCATAGAAATTAATTTCAAAGAAATAAATGAATCTAAAAAAATCTTATCATCAGTAGTAGAAAATATTATTTTCGAATACAAATTCGTTTAATTTTTCCGCCAAAATTTGTTGCGCAAGTTGATACAAATTTTTTATAAGAAAATAGTGGAGAATTATTGTAATTTTATTCATTGACTGTAAATATAATCGGCAAGTAATATATTAGAAGAAAATACAATTATTAAAGAAAGGAAAATTAAATGCAAAATTTAACACATTAAAATTAATTTGTAAGAAAAAAAGATTGAAAAACAAAAAATAAATTTTTTTTGTTGATTAGATTTCTAATATACAAAATATAATGTAATATGTGTAAATTTCTGTGATTCTTAAGAATATTGACTGTAGTTGAAGACCATGAGTGTTCGTGACTCGAGTTTTGTTTCGAAATCGATAAAGCTTTCTTCTCGAAATGGAAACCAGACGTTTGATAATCCCCACACGTTCTTTTGTGAATCTGCAGCGTAGTGAGTGATGTAGGGTACGTCTTCAGTTTGGACAAGAACGAGATGATTCTCGGCCTAAATATAAATCTCATGTATAATAGGATCAATTTTGAAATTACATTTATATCATTTTTAAAGGTCGTAAATTGTATTTTATCTCAAATATGATAGAAAAAGAAAAATTATTTGATTCAAGTAACTAATCGGTTATTATTCCTGTTTTTTTTCTATTTTCTTTTTAGAATTTCTACTTTCTAATTAAATTTCTAATTTCTTATTTTTTCTAATATCTAATTTTTTTTTTGATCATATTCGTTGAAACTAGAAATTAAAAAAATACAAAATAAAAACTAACTAAATTTCTAACTAAATCTTTGAAAAAAATTCGAAAAAATTAATTATTTAAAAATATTTATACAATTTTTGAAAGTAATTTAATTACTTTTACTAATAATATATATTTGGTGTGGAAATTCAATACTTTCAAAAAATAATATTTTTATGGGACATTCAATTATTTGAAAAATTTGTTGACAAAATTCTAAGCAAAAGAATTCCATTATTTTCATAAATAATACAATTTAAAATATAAAATTCTCATAATATATTTACTTTATTTCGAAAAAAAAATTTTGTTTGAAACAATGTTTATAAAATTCTTTTGAAGAATTCAAATATTTTCAAAACGAACAAAAATTTTTCATTGAAATTCAATTCTTTTTTAACGATTTTAATTAAATTTTTCGGAAGAATTCAATTATTTTCATAAATAATAAAATTCTTCACAGAAATTTCAGTACTTTTTAAAAATTTTATAATAAAATTCTTTGCAGGATTTCAATTATTCAAAAATAATTAAATTTATTCTTCTCAGGAATTTCAGTATTTTAAAGAATTTTATAATAAAATTCTTTTCATAAGATTTCAATTATTTTTAATTAAATTCTGTCAATAAATTTAATTATTTACAGAAATATGAGAATTTTTCATAGGAATTCAATTATTATTTTTAAATATTTTAATAATATTGTACGAAAGAATTCAATTATTTTTATAAATTATAAAATTCTTCTCAGGAATTTCAGTATTTTTAAAAATATTGTATAATAAAATTCTTTGCAGGATTTCAATTATTTTTAATACAATTTTGTCGAAGAATTCAATTATTTACAAAAAATATAAAAAATTTTTCACAGGAATTCAATAATATTTCGAAAGAATTCAATTATGTTTATAAATAACAAAATTTTTCTACTAAAATAAATTTTTTTAAGGCGCTTCTAATAAAATTCTTTGCAAAATTCAATTATTTTTATAAATAACAATATTCATGACAAGAATAAAATTATTTTTTTTGATGTAATAAATTTGTTCTTGGAAATTTATATAGTTTTTCAAAAAAATTCTAATCAAATCGTTTGCAAGAATTCGATTATTAACTATATATTGAGTGCAAAGTCTGCAATTTATTTTTCTTAATAAAAAAGCAATACGCATAGTTTATAATACCTTTAATTCAAAGTCAGTGTCCCAACGAACGCTCGCTTTATCGTTTATCAGAAAATAATGAAGTCCGTTCTTTTTATCGCAATATAATCCTGTCGATGATCCAAGTTTTTCTCCGTGCCAAGTAACATTCGCCGATTTAACTATTTTCTGAAAAAATTTTTTTTTATTATTATTATTACTATTTTATTATTATTATTATTATTATTATTATTGTTAATATTATTATTAACATTATTATTTTATACAAAATTGATTTAAAACACCCTTTTTTAAAAAAAATCCAATTATTACGATTATTATAATAATTTCTGCATAGTTATATATAATGATTTATCGCAGTATAAAAGATTTATGAAAATAAATTCTATACCTCAGTTGCTTCTTCTCTTTCCAAAAGTTCCTCTAAATCTAGACTGAAAAGATCACGGGAGGGGTATCCGGTAAAATATAAAAGAGAGGTTCTGCAGCAAATTGTTAAATCGGAGCTATACACTTTTGGAATGTCTGGCTCGTGTGTTAATTTAATTTTCCAGAATCTGTTTAGTGCTAATAAAAGAATTACGTTAAAAATTAATTTTTTTAAATAACATTTTTTTTAATTTTCAGTATATTGAGAAAAAAAAATTATTTCATTCAAATAACCGATTATTTGACTATTATCAAATAAATATTTACTTAAATCAACTAAATTGTATTTGAATCAAATAATTCAGTATTTGAAGCAAGTACTATTTAATTGATTCAAATAAAAATTATTTGATTATTAATGATTATTATTTGATTAATTATTTAATAATAGTCAAATAATCGGTTATTTGAATCGAATAAATTTTTTTTTTCAGTGTAGGCAATTTTAAAGTTTTATTTTTTCTATACGCTCATATACCTATACTGTATACAAGAATAGATTCATTCCCAGGGTCACCAATGTAAGCTCTCGTGTCCTCCGAGTCAGAATAAGTGACAATGGCTCTTAAATTTGCAGTAGAGACGTTCGATAACTCCACTCTTTTCAGCTGTGAAAATAGTAGCTTTTTGTTAAAATTGAAGAATATACTCTCTAAATTTGAATTAGTAAAAATGTTTACTAATTGCAATTAGTGACTGACTTTTTGCTTTTGAATTAGTAAATTTTACTAATAAATAATAATTTCTACTAATTTATTAGTAATGTTTACTAATTTAAAAGCAAAAACTCAGTCACTAATTCCAATTAGTAAACATTTTTACTAATTCAAATTTAGAGAGTACTCGAAAAAAGTATTATAATAGGAAATAATAATAATAATAATGATAGTATTATATTATTCAACAAATATTATACTTTTAATTTTAAATTAGTAATTTTATTAATATATAGTAGTTTATATATACAGATTTATTAGAAAACTGTATTAATTCCAAAGCAAAAAGTCAGTTACTACTTATAACCTAATCTGCTCTGAAACAAATATACTTTTTTTCAACACAAATAAATTATATTTTGTTAATAAAATAAATAATACGAATAAATAGAAACAAATTGTAATAATATAATTAATAATATTGCAATTATTAATAATGATAATAATAATAAATACCTCTTGATTGTTCCTCAATAAATCATAAATAATTATTTTGGCCGAACATCTCTTTTCCGTTGGTACATCTAAGACCCAAAGACGACCTCTCGAGTCGATATCTAACGCCACCACGCATCGAAGAGATCGAAAACAATTATCCATGTGATTCAATTGGGAATAGGAATTGGGAAACGGTCTCAGAGCGAATGTCGTTTCATCCCTTATTTCCGGCCAAGGAGCCTCCACCAATGTGTATCGTTTATTTTTTATATCGTTTTTCCGTCTTTAATAATATTTGCAACAAAAAAAAATTAAATTACAATACAAATTATTTGCAAAAAAGCAAAAAGGGTATTAAATTAATTTGTTATTATTATGTTATTATTATTATTATTATTATTATTATTATTAATATATTTACCTAGGAACTGCTAGAAAAGCTTTGTTCTTCCAAATAGTGAATCTCCAAATAAGAGCATCATCTTCTAAATTCACTGAAGATAAATTCCATGATGATCTTATTGACAGTTCATCGTCAGCATTGGAAAAGATGTTCATACAAATTAATATTAGAATAAAAAAATGAATGAATAATATTTTATGAATTGATTTAATCATTTTGGCTTGGTACGGTGCACTTATTATTTCGGTAAAATTTATTTAAACCTTAATTATACTTATTGTGATAGCATCTAAACTAAGAGTGAAAAATATGTTATATTACTGTTTTTGACCTGACACGTTGCGAGCAAGTTAGCGCAAAGTCATCAAAAGATCTCTTTTTACACAAGCTAAGAAAATATTTTGCAGTACCTCGCGCGTGTATAGAGTTACAGAGTACATTTCTGATTAACAAAATTATATATTTAAAAGAACTTTAAATTGGCAAGAATATTACTAAATACTTATTTATTTTTCTTTACAAAATTATTTTTTCAAGTATTTTGTTAGAATTTTTGAAAATTTACCTTTCAAGAATTATAATTGAAAATTTTTGAAATAATATTAAATTCTCGAAAATTTTAATGAATAATCTTCAAGTGGAAATTTAATGAAAAAATATGTTTTACAAATAATATTAAAATAGTTTTGAAAGAAAGTAATTTTCTGAATTATTACTTTCTAATTTTTAAAAAACTCAATATTATTTTCAATATTTTCATAATATTTCCAAAAATTTAAGTTCATACACAAAATAATAAAATTTTGATTTTTCAGAATTATTTTTAACATTTTGGAGAAAATAATCATATGTTCAAAATTTTCAATTAAAATTCTTCAAAAAGAATTTGTACAAAAATTTATAATTCTACGAATTCCTTTATTAAAATTTTCGAAAATATTCTGCCTTAAATTAATGTCTTTAAAAAGAAAAACGAATGGTTTGAATTATTATATAAAACATTGGATTTTTTGTATTTAAATTTTAAACTTTAAATAATTGAATTTTCAAAGAAACTGCAAAAAATTATTAAAAAATTCATGTAGATAATTGATTTAGAAATGAAGTTTAGTTACAAACTGTAGAAAATAATTGAATGTTTGGAATGGCAGTAGTTTTAATTTTTAGAATTTATTAGATTTTAAAATTAAAATTTTTTTTTATTTTACCTTCTGTGAATAAAGAAATAGAAATATTTATTTGTATTTGAATATTCATTTAGCAAAATTATACAAGTTTTGATTAATTTGAATTTTTTTGACAACATTGAATTAAGTATAAAGGAATTTTTTTTACTTTTTTTTTATTTTTTAATCGAATAGTGACTTTTTTTGCTTGTTGAAGTCGATCCGATGCCTGCAAGTCTTTTATTTTAATATTATTTTAACGTTTCTATTATGATTAAAGTCTTATGAGTTTTAATTTATTTGCAAAGCTTAATTTTCCTTGAAAAATCGAACCGAGTTTCGAAATTTTCCTTAAATTTAACACCAGATTCGAAATCGCAGCTACCTCAAAAAGCTAAAAATACCCAACAGCTGATATTCAATCTCTCTTATCTAAAAAACAAATTTTGATTTCGTTACGATATTCCAAAACAAAACGAAATTATTAATGTATTTTGATTTTGATTCTGTAACGAAACAAAATTTACTTCCTATTTTGATTCTGATACTGTAACGAAACAAAATTTACTTTCTATTTTGATTCTGATACTGTAATACTGCAATTCGGTTTTCTTATAGAACCAGAAGTCGATTCGAATTCTACTTCAGATTTCGTATGTAAAAACGATATTATCTTCTGATATATATTTGACATTTGCAACAAAATTTAGGTTCAATGACACTTCTACATGCGCAGTATTATTTTATCAAAATTAAAACAAGAAAGAATTTTGATTTTGATATTAGAACCAAAACGAAATAGAGTGGAATTTTTATTTTGATATTGGAACCAAAACGAAACACAGTTGAATTTTAATTTTGATATTGGAACCAAAACGAAATAGAGTGGAATTTTGATTTTGATATTATAGAATCAGAACTATAAATAGAGTGGAATTTTGATTCTGATACCCATATCAGAATCAAAACAAAAGTATTTTTTAATTTTGTTTTGATTCCGTGACGGTCCCTGGTGAAAAGAAAGGTATACTAATTTAGTAATAATTTCGGTACTAAATCGTCATTTGGTTCTATTTTAATACCAAAATCAGCTCTAATTTCAAAGAAAGAAATTGGACTCATTTTTGCTGCAACTCATAATGAGTCTATGTTAAATGACATAGAACGTGGCGCTATCTACGAGCTTCATTTTTGTTGCAGCTCATAAAGAGTGACTTTTCTGACTCATTTTGAGTTCAGTTTTTTTTCTGTATTAGAACCTTTTGTATACCTACTGTATCAAATGGCCATGAATTGATACCATCAAATAAGTGGATCAAATAAAAACTTGATCCAAATTTTTGGCATCGATTTGATCCACTTTAGTATCAATTTGATACTTTCAAGAAAACTATGTGTATAATTCATCGCTTTGATCCACTTTAATATCAATTTGATACTTTCAGGAAAACTATGTGTATATCGCTTTGATCCACTTTTGTATCAATTTGATACATTTAGGAAAACTATGTGTAATCAAAATAGAAAAAATGAAATTGATAATTGAATGCAAAAGATCTGATATTTAAATTTTCTTTTTCTCGGATTTAATTCTTCCTCAAACGAGAATTCGCATTTTATGAGAGAAAGTATATGCATAAAGAAAAAAAAAGAAAACCTCCCTATAACTCGTTCAGTGGGTCACACCATATAACTCTCGCGCAGCATCCCTTCCGTATAAATGCGAGTCTTGTTTCAACGATGAGCCACACCGTACACTATACACATATAACATCTTGGTGAATTTCAATTGGTTTCCAAGATGAGTTGGGGTTTGGCCACCCCACTCAAATACCCAAATGGTTGGGATACTAAACGGGAACCCCTAAAGAGAGAGAGAGAGAGAGAGAGAGAGATCTGTATAGGGGTTTTTTAGTAAAGAGGGGTGGGGGATGGGGATGAGAAGGACATGCGTAAGAGAGACATTTGTGTGTATACATAGCAGTAGAGAGAATGCGCTTTTGTGCGTGAAAGGATATTATACGTTTTGAAAGCAGCACAACGACGCGAGGGTTGTCCCATGTTAAACGAGCGAGAATGGACCAGTCCGGGCGCCCGATTGGCTTCCTGCTTGAATAAGAGCGTTTTATTTTAGGCAAGCGCGACTTCCAACCAACACACAAACAAGAGACTAACACAAATAAATATATAAAGTTTGAGATTACAGAGAGAGTGAGTGAGCGGGAGGGAGGATGTCTTTAAGGATAGAAAGGGGAAAGGGGGCAAAAGGGGGGCAGATTGACCCCAAAAGGAGACAAGATAGAGAAGGGGTTGGGCATAGGGCAATTCGCGGAACACGTGTGGCCGAAAAGGGTGCGACCTCGCGGCACGGACAGCCCTCGGGGAAACCGCGCCCACGCATTTTCAACAGGAACACAGAAGACGGCAGGAGTCGCATCATTTGGCCTTGGCCTTGAAAACGAGAGATATGGGGAGGGAGGACCCTTCTTCGAGGGCCGTGATTCAACTGTGTGTGGAGGGTTTCATCTTCTTCTTCTTCTTCTTCTGCTGTTACTGCTTTACTATACAACATTTGGTTTTCTTGTTCTTTTCGCGCGCGCGACCCATCTGCGAATGGGGAATATTGTGTTTGTGTTTGTGTGCGTCACTTTGTCGATTCCTTCTGTCCTCCACTGACCGTTTTCTGGTTCCTGCCTCAACTGTGTCGCGTCCCCGATGCCTGGCCTTAAGAAAAAGGGGCGGAGAGAAACTGGTTTTTAACTGCACAGGCGGTCCCGGCTAATTGGGATTTATTTCTGTGATGTATATATAGCACAACACGTACCCCGTACCGTTCAACAGCATCCTCTTTTGTTTGCTCTACTTTTGAGATGATACTTTATAGTATCATAGTATGTACTTTATAGGAATTTCTTAATTAGTATATTATTGTCTTGTTTGCTTTTTCGAAACTCTTTTTTTTTCTGTAGGGAAAAAGGGAACACTGCAAAAACAAGCATCTTATAAAATACATTAAAATCACTTTTAAAACGATTAAAACATCTTATTTTTCCACCTTCTATCTTAGAAACTAATGCATTTTAAGATGCTTTGGATAACTTTTTAGAAACAACTTAAAAGTACGCGACTACCAAAGTATCTTAAAATAAGATGCCTTATTCTTTTTACTCAGTGAAGAAAGTACCATTTGCTACTTTTAATGTCAAACTTACATATTGTGGCAAGAGCATTTACGGATTTTTGATAAATTTTTGACAATTTTTCATCAACGTGTTATTTATCTAAACATTTATCACTGAGTAAAAAGAAGGCATCTTATTTTAAGATACTTTAGTAGTCGCACTTTTAAGTTGTTTCCAAAAAGTTATCCAAAGCATATTAAAATGCATTAGTTTTCTAAGATAGAAGATGGAAAAATAAGATGTTTTAAAAGTGATTATAATGTTTTTTAAGATGCTTGTTTTTGCAGTGTTTTTACAGTGATACTCAATGAATCAGTACTGAATCCTATATAAGTCATATGTAACAGCTGTTTTAAATCTATTCGAATTTTCTAATAGAATCGAAACTATTACATATATGATTTAGAGGTTCACAGTTTTCTTGAAAGTAACGAATTGATACTAAAGTGGATAAAATTGATGTAAAAAATCTGAAGCAATTTTTTATTTGATCCACATTTTTGGTACCACTATATTCGCGTTGCCATTTGATACTTTAAAGTGAACAGTGTGAGAACAAATTTTATCAGCAGACTTATGGTACTCGAATTGTGCTCGTCCATGTTTGGATTATTCGCAGATATGATTATGGATGACCTTGAAATTAATTGCATTGATAAACTGTCATTTATACTGTAGCGAAGTCACTGGAAAAAGAAATTTAATTTAAGATATGTTTATAGGATGTAATTTCTAAGGTGTTTTGGTAGACAATTTTTAGTTATTTGAAATATCCGCACTTTGAAAATAGTAAATAGGCTTCGCATTCATTTACTAAAACCTACTATTTTTTATTTTTTTTTTTTTTTACTATTTTGCTATACTTTTCTTAGACTTCAACCACTAAAAGTATTACTGTTTCTATTTTCTTTTTTGAAAATTTCCACTACTTTTAGGGCTAATGCCACAAACTTCAATTAAAAGTAAATCAATGATTAAAGTTATTTTAACGGTTCATGATTGGTTGATTCAGAATTACTTTTACTAATCATACATTTTTTTTTCTTTCAAGGAAATTGAATTTAAAAGAAAAATCTTGTGACAATATTCTAAGCAATAATTCAATTATTTCCATAAATAATAAAACTCATCGAAGGATTTCAATTATTTTTAATACTATTTTAAGTTAATTAATCGAAAGAGTTAATTATTTTCAAGAATATAATTTTTTCACAAGAATTCAATTATTTAAAATAAAATTTGCAGAATATTTATTATATTTGGAAACAAAATGATTATATAAAACGATGTTTATATAATATAATAAATAAATATAATATGATATAATATAATATAATATAATGATATAATATAATTATATATAATATAATATAATAAATGTTTATAGAATGTTTTTCTTATGAAGAAATTAATTATTTTCAATATTAACAAAATTCACAGAGATTCAATTTTTTTTAAAACATTTTAATAAAATTTTTATGAACAATTTAATTACTTTCATAGATAATAAATATCTACTCTGAAATTTTTAATGATTTTTTAAAACTTTAATAAAATTCTTTGCAACTGTTTAATTATTTTCATAAATAATAAAATTCATCGCAGGATTTCAATTATTTGTATAATACTGTATTTTACTAAAATTTGCTCAAAACTTCAGTTCCTTGAATAAATTAGTCAGTTTGAAAAATGTTTTTCTTTTAAATTCTTGGGAAAAATTCCACTTTTTACAAAAATTTAAAAATTTTAAACATCAGAAATTCAATTTTTTCATATTATTTTAATCAAATTGTGCAAAAGAAACAAATTATTTTTAACGAAATTTTTAAAAAAATTTGTTGAAATAATTCAATTTATTCTTTTAAATTCTAATAAAATTCTTTTCAAGAATTCAATTATTTACAGGTAAATAATTTTTTTTTTTAATTTAATTATGTCAAATAACAAAATTAGTTTAAAAATTATTATTTTTTTAAATTAAATTATTTCGGAGCATTTTAATAAAATTCTTTACTAAATTGAATTATTTTCAAAAATAACAATATTTATCACAAGTATTCAATTAATTTTAAAAAATAGCCAAATTTTTACATAAATTCAATTATTTTTAAACATTTTAATAAAATTTTTTCGGAGTATGTATAATTCTAATGTCTAATATCATTCTTTCCAAAAATTCAATTATTTATATAAAAAGAATTCAATTATTAAAGAAGAATAACAGAATTGTTTCAGAATATTCCATTATTTTGAGGTATTTTAATTAAAATTCTTGTCAAAAATTCAATTATTTTCATAAATAATAATATTCATCACTAGAATTCAATTATTTTTTTTAATGTAATAACTGTTTTCTTTGGAAACTCGATTAATTAAAAAAATTCTAATAAAATTGTTCGCAAGTATTCAATTATTGTCAAAAATTCTAATTAAATTTTTGGAAAAATTCAATTATTTAAAATAAAATTTTCATAATATTTACTATATTTCGAAAAAAAAGAATTATTTAAAACAATGTTTGTAAAATTCATTTAAAGAATTGAAATATTTTCAAAAATAAAAAAATTTTTCATAGAAATGCAATTTTCTTAAAACATTTTATTAACATTTTTCGGAATAATTCCATTACTTTCATAAATAATAAAATTCTTCTCATATTTAAATATTTTGAAAAATTTTAATAAAATTCATCGCATGATTTCAATTATTTTTAATACAATTTCTTCGAAGAATTCAATTACCTATATTTAAAAAAAAATTCTAATCAAATCGTTTGCAAGAATTAATTTATTGTCAAAAATGCTTATTGAATTTTTGTAAAATTGAATTATATTAAAAAATTTTTTTTAATTCAATGATTTTGAATATCTATTTGTAAAGATCTTCTCAATATATATATGTGTAATTCACTTCTGTTCACGAATAAGAAAATTTTCTCAGAGGAATTTATTTATTTAAGTTATAGAATTCGACTAAAAATAGTCGAAGCTAATAAAATATTTAGAAAAATTTTATTAATTCTTTGCTAGAATTAAATTATTTTTGTAAATATTTACAAAAAAATACAAAATTCACAAAAGTTTCAGACAGTTTAGGGTTTACTTTGTGCAAAAAAATAGTAAAAGTTACTATATATTTTTATAATATTTTATTACTGAAAAAAATTAAATTTCGTGTAAAAAATAGTTTAACGAAAAATAATTTACAAACTAAAATGAAATTACAAATTCAATGTTTTTACAAAAAGAGTCGAAAGATAATTCACTAGAATATATTTCTAACACTTTACTTTTAGTTAATAGTTTAGTGTAATTGCACTGCAACTATTAAAAGTATTGAAACTTAAATAAAAAATAAAAATAAAATAAAAATTGAAAATAAAACTATTGAAAGTAAATCGAAAAAATAAGGCGAAAGTAAAGTAAATCGAAGAAAAGTGGATAAAGAATAAAAAAAAATTTATTAGAAAATAAAAAAATAGATAAGGAATGAAGAAACAATAGTTAGAGAGAAAAAGAAATGTTACAAAATAAAAAAGAAATTATTATTACTTTTCGAAATATTCCCCCATTGGTAGAGGTATTTACACCACAGAAATATATTTAAATATAGAAGAAAAAATCGATAATTATAATTAAAAAAATAATGATAAGTGTAAGAAAAAGAATCGGAATATTAGAAAAAAAATGTTTAGATCTAATGCAACGTAAATGATGTTTTTACTTCCTCTCTATCAATATGCAACTCTGGTTCGTAAAGTTTCCCGCGCAGTCACCTCTTTGCAACGCTTATTTTCCTGTTATGTCGATGTAATGGAGTTGTTTACACTGCGCATGTAATGTACTGATAAATAAATTCTCATTACCACATTAACACGAGGAATTTCACTTTTTCTCATTGCCTTCACTTCATCACTATATCACATATATATCTATTTACATTCAAAGTCTCTTCATCTTATTAATATTATATAACCACCACTATACAGACTTTTAAAAGCAAAAACTTCTTTTTCTCCCCTCGTAAAATTGCTTTTCCATCGTAAACAACAATCGATTTGCTATACTATACAAATTTATCGATTAAATGCAAATTACATGTAAATTTTGTTTTCTATTTGTATATATTTTCCTTCTTTTTCGAATTGTAAAACTTCGTAGTTGAAATATAGTCATTTTTTATTTTTCTAATCGTGTAATTTATAATTTAAAAAAGAAAATGTTTAATGTTTAAAAAGAAATGTTTTTCTCTTTTGTAAAAAAAATAGATGTTTGGAAAGAATTTCTTTTCTCTCGGGGAGATTAATTTTTTTCGTTCTTTGCAAAAAGAAAAAATGTTGTGAAAAAGAAAATGTTTGGAAAAAATTTTACTTGGGGAAAGAAATGATATATGATGAAGATTGAATAACAAATATGAATTGCGGAGTGGAGAAAAAAAAAGTTATGATTATTGGTTTTAAGGACTTGAAAATCGCAGAAGTGGTAAACAAGAGTAATAAGGTACTAGGGAAGGGAAGAAGTGTTAAATGCAGAAAATCACCCTTCGCAAACATGAAATCCGGAAGGGTCGCGTTTCCTCGTTACAATTTGTAGGGCGGAAAAAATTATCCTCTCTAAATCTGCGTGGAGAAAAATGTGTTTTTCTGATTTAAATTCTATTTCATTTGCGCGCACGGGTGAGGATAAAATATTCCCCTGCGGGAATCAACATTTTTGCGCAATATTTTTCTTTTTTTTTAACGAAAAGTAATTTTTTTTTTTTATTAAAGTTCATAAATTATTATTTTCATTATTTTTCAAATAGAAACAGAAAATTGGAAAAGTTTTTAGAATTTTCTTCCTGAAAAATAAAATTTGGCGTAAAAATTAAAATTCTTTGCAAGAATTCAATTAATTATTCCCAAAAATGCAATTATTTTGAGGCATTTTTGTGAAATTTGCAAAATTCAATTATTTTCATACAAATAATAATATTTATCACAAGAATTCAATTATTTTTGAAAAAGTGTAATAATTTTCTTTTTGGAAATAAAAAAAGAAATAAATAAAATAAATAAATAAATAAAATAAATAAAATCGTTCGCAAAAATTCAGTTACTATAAAGAATTGTAATAGAATTCTTTGTAAAATTTAAATATTTTTAAAAACTTTTCGCAATACAATGATTTTTTATATAATTTGCAAACCGAATTCAATTATATTCAAAATTATTTTTTGTAAAAATCTTCGTAATAGTTTAATTATTTTTAAAAATATCAACATTTTTCACAGAAACTCAATTCTTTTTAAACATTTTAATAAAATTTTTCTCAATAATATTCAATTATTTTTCATCTAAATAATAAAATTCTTCTTAGGAATTGAATTAGTTTTGAAAATTTTTAATAAAATTCTTAGCAACTAATTGCTTTTAATAAATAATTCAATTGTCTCGATAAAAAAGAAAATTATTCACTAAAAATTCAATTATTTTAAGGAATTTTAATAAAATTCTTTGCAAAATTAAATTACTTTTCTGTAGATTAAAATTTTTCGCACGAAAATGATTTCCAACGTTATTACTATTTGCATAAAATTTCCAAACAGAATTCAAGTATATTTACATTTTTTTTTTATAAAAATCTTCCTTGAATTCAACTCTTTTCATGAAGATTAATAATTTTCTCAGGAATTCGATTATTTAATTTTAGAATTTTCATAAAATTTGTCGAGAGAATTGAATTATTAAAAACATTTTTTTTAAATTCTTCGCAAAAATTACATTTTTTTGTAAATAATCTTCGATAGCTACTATTTTACTACTGTTTTTAATTTGAAAGCTACTTTTTTAAAATTTATTATCGAGTGCGAAGTCTGATTTTAGAGTTTATAATAAAAATTTTTATTAACAAATGACAATTTTAAAAGAAACAGGAACTATTAAGAAAAAAGATAAAAAAATTGTCAATAATTTCCAGAAAAAAATTTATCAAAAAAAGCTATAATTAATAAAGTAAAAATGTAAAAAGTTCTGTAAAATACAATAATTTTTTACCTAACGCTATTCGAACTATTGTTTCGTCATTTTCTTCAAAATGCTTTTAATTAAAAATTTTCTTGTTAAACTGAATTCTTTTTCTAAAAATTAAATTTATCTTTCTTACCTCTAATATTTTGAACAAAAATTACTGTTTGTCAGTTTAATTATTAAAAAGCTGTTTTTACAAAAAGAAGAATATTTTACAGTCCCGGTTTTCCAACAATAAGTTTTACTGTTTTTAAATGTATACGAAAAAACCATTAAATTTTGTAAAAACATTGAAACATACCAAAAAGTTTGAAATTAAAGTATTGACAGCAAATGATTTTTAGTAAAACAATAATAAATATTAATTAAATACAGTGAGGAAATAAAAAAAGGTTATTAATTAAATATTAAAAATACATAATATATATTTAAAAAATGTAATAAAATAAGTTTAAATATCTTACAGTTTTTCGTAAGCAAACAATTTTTTGTTTACTAAAGGTTGTATTTAAAAAACAATTGAATAATAAATTGTAACAATTGAAGAAAATGAATTTTGAATTATTTAGTAAGAAAATCAATTAAGAATTATTTAATGCTAAATTAAATTGATGACTTAAAAAATTTTTTAAATTTAATTTCAAACTTATGTGGAAAAAAATTGTAATAAGAAAAATAATTTGATAAGCGAAGTGTAAAAACAATAATAGCAAAAAATAAAACCAAAATAAATATAAATAATGTAAAAATTGAAATAAGACGATTTCCTTCATGGAAAAATTGAATCTAAAAAATTTTTTAAATTCTGATTATTTTCATTGGGGAAAAATAGTTCTGAAACTGGAAACACGGTGTGAAAAGTAAACTTTCTGTTTGTGGATGGAAAAAAAAGAAACAGGTTTCGTGACGTGTCTGACACCAGGAACTCATATTTTGCAGAGAGTTCAATCTAAAGCGCGACATCGAGATATTTTAAACAAAAAAAAAAATTGAATTTTCCTAAAATAAAATTCTTCTCTCGCAAAAATGTTCGTAAATTCCTTTTTTTAAATCCTTTATTCAAAGAGAAATTTACCATACAATTAAAAAGGGAAAATTTATTTTCGGTACATTTTGGTAATTTTTAATTGCACATTTTTTGCAAATTAATATTTTGTCCTCTTATTTTATGTTTAGGGAGAAAATTTCCTAGTGGAATTTTTTTTCCTGTTTGAAAAATGGTTGAAAAGTGAGAAAGTAGAAGAGAAAAATTGTTGATAATCAGGGGAGAAATGAATAAAAGAGGATATTATGATTCATTTTTTTCTTCTTTTGATGAAATGGTTTCTGTGAATTGTCTCTGTGACATTTCATAATATGGAGAAAAAAAATCGACATCGAAGTAGTGGAAAAAAAAATGAAAAGTGATATCTGAGGTAGCAGGAGAATATCGTTGGTTTAGAGGTTGTCGAGAGAAAAGCCGTTGGCATTTGTATTTTTCTTTCGGTCAATAGGTTTTAGTGGGAGGCCTGTGTGGATTATTATTCGAGGGAGATCTTTTAAATTTCTGCCTCAAACTCCTAGGAAATGGAATGTAATAATAGAGTGAGAGTAGATGGGATGTTGAAATTTATTTACTGAATCCCAAGAATAAGCGAGGCAGTCTCGTATTTTATTGCCGAATTGTAAAATATAATCTTTTTTAGAGTCGAATTCAAAAAAATAGTCGAAGAAAATTTAAAAAAGAAATTCTAAATATTTAAAGATTTAAAAACTCGAGTAATTTTTTTTATTTTCGATTTTCTTGAATAGTTTATGTGTATATTATATTTGTAGTCGTAGCTTAATTTCGTTGAGATCAAAAATGCGAAATTGAAAATATAAAACTTTTTTCTTTTTGTACAATTTTAGAAAAAAATTATAAATATTATTCGTATCAATATTTATTTAACATTGTTAATTTTAGACAAAATTTGTTTATAATAACCTGATATTACCTAATAATTTGATTTAATTTAATTTTTACTTTTACTGATTTTTGTTATTTTACTCAGCGAAATTGTTCATTTGGATCGAAATAAGATCAAATTGAATGAAAATATTTTTTCAATTAAATAAAAATATATTTGCGGCTTATAAGTTGAATAATTATTTATTTTAAAAAAGATCGTTTGAGCGAAACAAAATTTATTTCACATTATTGAAATTTTACTTGCGACGTAAATAAACTATCAACCTATAATTTTGAAAAATATTTGTAGTTCATAAATAAATTTTATTTGGTTCTGGTAAATTTTAACAAATTCTAATAAATTGTATTCTATTCGTCAAAATTGATTTACATTTCGAATAAAAAAAATTTATTAGAATCAAATAAAATTTATTTAAACTACAAATAGTTTATTTAGTTTAATAATTTACTTCAACCAAAGAAAACTAATTAGAAGAACTAAATTTTATTTTAATTTATAATTTTATTCTTGTCAAGAATTTAATTATTTATTAATTTTCTTAAATTTTTTATTTTTTTATTTATTTAAAAAATTTATTCTTAATAAAATTCAGCTCAAGAACTGAATTGTTTTTTAAAAGTTATAAAAAGCTTTGGAAGAATTGTAAAATTTACAAATACAATTTTATTAAAATTTCTCAAAAAAAAATTAAATCATTATTAAAAATTTTGATAAAATTATTTGTGAAAATTCTATTATTATTGCAGTTTTTAATAAATTCTCTTAAATAAATTTAATTTTCTGCAAAACAATTATATTAATTTCTAAAAAATTGTTTTTTTTAAATTTACAATTCTTGTCAAGAGCTAAATTATCATTATAAACAATTCAATTTCTTGATGGACTTCAATTAATTTAAAAAATTCGTAATAAAACTTCTTGAAAGCATTAAATTATATGTATAAAAATATTTCCATAAAATTTATTATAAAATTTATTTTTCTATTTTAAGTGTTTTATCAAAAAATAAAGTGCTTTTTTAGCAAAAATTGAATTACTTTCAATTATTTTTAATAAATATTATCGAAAGAATTCAATTATTTTTAAGAAATTTGGTAAAATTTGTTTAATTAGAATTGAATTATTTGGAATACATTTTTATATAAATTTCCTGGAAAAATTTATTTCAAATTTCAATTTACTTTCAAAGTTTTAATGAAATTCCTCGAAACAATTAAAAAATTTTCCAAAATTATAAAATTCTTGGCAAGAATCAATTCTTTTCCGAACAATTTCAATAAAATTTCTTGGAATTCAATTTTTTAGAAAGATTTTTAATTTATAAAAACTACATAAAATATATTGAATCATATTACATGAGAATTTGAATCAAATGAAAATTATTTTTACTAAGTAAATGATTTATTTACAGCCAGTAAAATTTATTTATATCAAGAAAAATTGATTTATACCAATAAAATAAAGTTTATTTGAACGAAGTAAAATTTATTTGAAGAAAAACAATTTATTTTCAACAAAATGAAATTTCTTTCTTTCTAATAAATATTTTATCTCTCAGACAATAGTTTTTTGGGTCTAATAAATTTTCTTCTTCTTTGGTATTTTTGTAACTTTCCATTATTTTACATTTTTTATTGCTATTTCAATTTTTTTTGCACTAAAATTGATTTTATTTAATTTTCCTTGTAATCAACATTTTTTATTGAAAATAAAGAAAATTTTTTTGTTAACGCATTATTTTTTACTTTTTCTCTCGTTGAATTTTTAATTCATACTTTCTTGTCAATGGTTTTTTAATTCTTCACTTTTTATATTGTTTAATTATTTATTTATAACATTCTACGGCAGTTTCCATTCGTAAGACTAAATGTATATTTAAAAAAATAGTTTTTTACATTGTTAATAATTTTTTTTCTAAGAATATTTTTAATTTTTAATTTTTCTTTGGTAATTTTTTCTATTAACATTTTTTAATTATATCAATTTCTTCTTTTAACACTTTTAATTGTTAAGTTTTTCTTACTAATAATATATCTTACTTCGTATCAATTTTTTTATTTACAAATTTTACTGACAATAGTTTATATTTTACTATTTTTTTCTTTTATTGTCTTTTCTTTATTGTTAATATTTATTTTGACACATATTTTTCACATATTTTATTGACAATGGTTTATTTTTCACTATTTTTTTCTTTTTCTGTCTTTTCTTTATTGTAAAATTTTTTTTATTTTTGCACATTTTTCGTTAACATTTTCTTTATTGTTGACTTATTTTTTTGTTAACACTATTTTATTAATTAAATATTCTTAAATGTTAATTATTTTTTCTCCCAATATTTAATATGTCAATATTTTTTTCTAAAAACATTTTTCTATCGTTAACATTTTTTTGCTAACATTTTTCTATCGTTAACATTTTTTTGCTAACATTTTTCTATCGTTAACATTTTTTTGCTAACAATTTTGTTTCTTTAAAATTTTTTTTGTTAACAATTTTGTTTCTTTAACATTTTTATTGTTAAATTTTTGTTTTTTTAACATTTTTATTGTTAAATTTTTGTTTCTTTAACATTTTTATTGTTAAATTTTTTCTAGTATTTTAATATTTAATTTAATTTTTTATAATTAAATAATATTATTTATTTTGACAATTTTCGTTAACATTTTTTTTATTGTTGACTTATTTTTTTCGTTTACATATTATTATTCTATGGACATTTTTTCTCCTAATATTTTTTGTCAATATTTTTTCTAAACACATTTTTCTATTGTTAACATTCTTTTGTTGACAATTATTTTTTTCTTTAAAATTTTTTATTGTTAAATTTGTTTAACATTTTAATTTTTATTTCTTTTCTCTTTTTTTTTTGCTTTTTTGTTGAAACTATTTTTTTTTTGCAATGGCAAAATATTATTTTAATTTTCCCATTTTTTTCCCCAATTTTGAAAATTTCTACCGCGCGCGTTTTCTTATTTTGCCGAGCGCGCGCGCTGACTATTATATAATTGGTGATAATAAGTTTCGCTTCATTGCGTTCTAAATGCGGAGAGTGAGAAATCAGGAATGCAGAGTATCCGAGGAGGATTTTGAGGATTCTGCCTTAAAGGACGACGACCCTTTTCCGTCTCGGTGTTTAAATATATATATAGATATAGCTATATAGTCATGGGTATATGGTAATATGGACTTTAATCCTGCTACCCTGGCCCTTGTCGCCAGGTTTCTTATTAATATGCTAATTTTGCGAGACCATCACGCCTTGGAAATAATATAGCCATGACACGATGGCAAAACATTTAAAATTATGAGCATTTCTCTCATGTATAAATGGTGGTTGTGAATAAAAAAAAATAAATAAAGTAATACACACATGTATGATGTCGAGACAAAGTAGCAGAATAGTCAAAATAGCTTGGGAATAGTTTTCTTTCTTTGCATCCCGGTCAAGAGAAATGTGATACACTATTGACCAGGAAACTATAAATTTCACTGAGGTAGGACGTCCTCCGGGAGAGACAGGATCCAAATCCTCAGGAGTTGGGTTTAAAAGAAGTCTTTGAGTTTGAGGAAATTAAAATTTTTAAATTTCAAGAAATTTTTATATGCAAACGAAAAGTTTTTTTTTTTTGAGAAAATTGTTAATTTTTTAATTATTATCAGAAAAACATTTTTGCGATGTTCTATTTTTTTATTTAATTAATTCGAGAGAAGAGAAAAAATTATAGTTTAGTAGAAATGAATTTTTAAACGAATTTTTAAACCAATTATTCACTAGTACTTAAATAATTTACATTTATTAACAATTTATTTATTTCATTTAAATTTCAATGGAAATAGAAAAATAGCAGTTGAGGAAATAGTTTCAATGCTTGAAATAAAATAATTGCCAATCGTTTCACTCAGAAAAAAATTTTTTTTTTTACTTATGGCCAAATAGTTTTATTTGTTTCAAGTTTCAAATAAATTTTATTTCGCTTCAATAAAGTTTTATTTGATTCAAAACATTTTATTTAGTTTCAATAAAAATTAATTTGATTGAAATAAAATTTTATTAAATCGAATGAGAGATTTTTATTTAAATAAATTGTCTACTTGTTTCTGAGTATTTAATACAAATAAATTATATTTGGTTCAAATAAATATCTGGATTCAAATAAATCTCTATAAATTTTGAAAGAAATATTTTTTTATTCTGTAAAAAAAATATTCTTTATTATCAATAAAAAAAACGTTTATTACAAAGAAAAATTAAAATAAAATCAATTTTAGTGCAAAAGAAATTGAAATAGCATTAAAAAATGTTAAATAATGGAAAGTTACAAAAATACCAAAGAAGAAAAAAATTTATTTTTGACAAAAAAATACGTATTGTCTGAGAGATATGAATTATTTATTTGAAAGAAAGAAATTTTATTTAGTTTCAAAAAAGTTTTATTTGATTAAAACATTTTTATTTAGTTTCCATAGAATTTAATTTGATTCAAATAAAATTTTATAAAAGCGGATGAGAAATTTTTATTTAGATAAATGATCTACTTGTTTTTGAGTCTTTGATACAAATAAATTATATTTATGGTTCAAATAAATCTCTAGATGTTGAGAGAAATATTTTTTTGTTCTGTAAAAAAATTTATTTTGAACGGAAATAAATATTTTCGCTAGAAAAAATACGTTTCATAAAAATAACCAATTTTAAAAGAAATAAATACTTTAAAAAATAAGAAATTGTTTTGAGAAAAATTAAATTTTTCGAAACAAAAATTTTTGAACGATTGTTTATAACTTAGGAAAAAAAATTATTTAACATTGATTAATTGTTTATGATTGTTTTTAAAACATTATTTATAATTCTTTATAAATCGTTATTTCTAATCTTTTCCAATCAACTTTGTTTATAATTTTTATTTTTAATAATAGAGTTAAAATTATCGATCAAAACAAATTAAGTTTTATAATGTATTTGTTTATGATTGTTTATAATAAACATTGTTTACAATAAACATGTTTTTGAATAAGAATTTTTTTAAGATAAAAAAAGCGTAAATAATAAATGACGAATAATACAAAAGTCTTGTTACGGAATAATTTTTTGTATAATTATAAATATTTATTTTTATATAAATAAACATTAATTTCTAATGAAAATAAATGAATATATTTTTTTTAAATTGTTATTAAAATTTTATTAAAATTTCCGCAAAACAGTTTATTATAATAATTTATAAAAATTATTCAATTCTCGTGCCGATTTTTGTGAAATTTTTTGAAATCTCATAATTGTTTCGAAGAATTTTATTAAAAATTTCAAAAATAATTAATTATGTAATAAACATTTTTTCGTTCATAAATAATGCATTTTTGTTACAAATACTTATTATTAATGACAATATTTTATTCGTGCACTTTAATCCAGAAATTTAAATAAATTTACTTTCTTAATACACTTTCTTAATTATTAATTGATTAATTAATTAATATTACTTCCTCCGAAGAATTTTATTATTTATTGTAATATTTTAAATTAATATTATAATTTAGTTTTTTAAACATAATAATTATTTAAATAAAATTTAAAAAAATTGACAGTGGGACGAAATAAAAATTATTTTTAAATTTTTACTAAAAATGTAATACAAATAATAATGAATTACTGAAAATAAATGTTATTCAATTTTGAATAAAACATAGAAAATGTTTTTTTTTCAATTAAATTATTCACTTCGATTTTGTTTTATTATTTTGTTAATTTATTTATTTAGAAAAAATTTTCTAGTTAATAATTGAATTCTTTCAAGCAATTTTATTACTATTAATTCCTCAGAAGAATTTTATTATTTATTTTGATATTTTAAATTTATTTTCTAATTTAGTTTTTTTAAATTTGCCATTTTTTAGTAACTTTTATTTAAGAGCATTTGAACCATTATGACGTGACAATTGATGCAAAGCATATATTTTAATGCTGTGATGTCATAAAGGCTCAAATGCCCTTAAGGGATAATTATTTTTTTTTTGAGTTTTTATTTTAAAATCTTTATTTAAAATTTTTAAAAAACTATTAATTTTTAGTTAAAATTTAGGTATTTTTTTTTTGATTATTTTCATTTTAATTAATTAATTTTAATTTTTTTTAGTTAAGAGATAATTATTTTTTTAGTCTTTATTTTTCTATCTTTATTTAAAGTTTAAAAAAATTATTTTTAGTTAAAATTTAATTTTTTAACTGATTTAATTTTAATTAATTAATTTAAATTTTTTTAGTTAAAAATTTCCAAATTGTAAATTTTTTTTTCCTACCGCAAATCTTTGAAATATTGAACGAAAAGAGAAAAGGGAAAATAAAATTGAAGATATTGTGAGAATGCACACACAGCAGGCCTCCCATAATTTCCTATTTCTGTTGAAGCCTCGCAAAGGCTGAAAGACGTTCGCAGAGAATGAGAAAAAGTTAAGAAGGAGATGTGTGTGAGGGGGAAGGGGGAGACATTGACCGCGGGTCGATGAACCGCGATGCCTGATGATCGCACATACAAAAGTCTTGAGAAGTTCTCTCGCATCTTTCTGTTCTCCTGTGAAAGAGAACGACACAAGTTCTTTCGAACTCAGTCAAGCGGAAAATGGTTTTAACGAAGGGAGTAGAAATTAGGCTCTCATCTCATGCGACGACTTGCAAAGTTCAAATTTAAGGCCCATTTTTTTCGTTTTGTTCTTTTTTAAATAGAGGGGAAATTATTTTTTATTTCTTTTTTTTACAATGAATGCCATCATCGAGTACTTTGTGGAGGGGTCTTGACTCAAGGTCAAATTGCACTCCAAGTTGCACTCAGAGATGTTCTTGAGATTTTGTTCAATCTCCTTCTTTCAAGTGAATATAGCGGAGAATAATATTTTATACAGTAAAAAAAAATTTTTAGGACGAATTTTCTAAAACCAATTTTCTAAAACGAATTTTTTAAAACGAATTTTCTACAATGAAGTTTCTACAATTAATTTTCAACAAAAATTGTTTCAATTAAATTAATAGAAAAATTTTATTCC